>VDFB02373365.1:350746541-350988508 GCA_007258455.2 Sequoia sempervirens
GTTAGGCCTTTCATCCATAATTTATTTTGTTTGTATGTCTATTTTTGTCAAAAAGCAGGTTTGGTGTTTTTTTTTGTTATAAATTAACTGCTCATCAAAATTTCAAATAAATTACATTTTTAGAAACTAGACTCCATTCTACAAATTTAAAAATAAAAATTAAAAAAAATCTATTACTTTCCAAAAATTTTAGGGGGAGCACGACCAAAATTCTGCTTTTTAGGAAGTGCCCACTTAAAAAATTAGTAAAAAGTCAAATATTCATAAAAAAATTATCAGAAAAAATGTGCATCAACTAGATATTATTAGCTAACTTCTAACTATAGCGATTTTAAAAATACTACAAAAAGCTTCACCATTCTAGGGTCGTTCAAGAGTTGCTATGTTATCTTTTTCTGACAAAAACAATAGCAATTTATCTACATCCCTCTTTTGAACCCCTTAATCTCAACCATTTTCAAAATAAATTAGTAGTTTAGAAAGTAGACTCAGAGCACTTCGATCCTTTTTTTGTTCCATCTCAAAATTTTGAGTGTAGCTATACTCAATTTCACGTCCAAGGTCAGTATTTCCTGATTTCAGAAAAAAAGTGGCCACTTAAGCCCCCTTTTTGGGAACCACCTTTTTGCACTTACCCTAGGATTAAAAAACAAATGAATTTCATGAAGTTTTGACCAAGTTAAGGTGGTCAGACATATGAGTTTTTATATATTTTAAAAGTTGTAATAAAAATTGATAATTAATTATTTACTTGGAAAAGTTACAAAAAATATGCATCACATCGACATGACTCCTCTACTTATATCTAAAATATTATAAAAATATTACCATTTTATTGTGGTTAGGGTGGTTTTGCAGACACCTACTTATTTTTTCCCGAAATTTAAGTACTATTGCATTGAAATTTCAAATTTTCACCAAATAGATTTTTTTTTAAAATAAACCCAGTAGTTTAGAAAATACATTCAATTTTCTACAGATTCTATTCTTACATATTTTTGAAATAATAAAGATAACTTATTCAAATTTTTATGTCAAGTTGCCTAACTCTGATTTTTCTGAATTTTTTGCCACTTAAGGGCCTATTTTTTCCATGATGATCCTGCACATACCCATGGGATTACTTCCATTGTCATTTGGTCTTTTGTAGGAGATATGAAAAGGTTTTTTCTTAGGCTAGTATTGGTTTTTTGGAATGTCTTTAGGTTCAATCATAGGTTGAGGCATGTTTCTAAGCGATATTTTTTCTATGCATTTCACTTTCAAACTTAATAGGATTTGAAAAAAGAAGTCTTCATGAGGTTTAATAGGTTCCATTAGCTCAGGCCAAAAGAAATATTGGGAAATTCCCTTGGGAAGACAAAGGATTAAAGCCACTATGGTGCATAGTAAATATTTCATTGTAAAAGGGAAACTTTAAGTATTTATACATGACCGATGGGATGGCTTCCATCGAGCATAGCCATGGATAACCAAGCTCCACACTGAATTGATCTGACATCAAGATGATGGAGAATGAGACATCTAATTGTTTCTATGCAATTTTTAAAGGAAGGGTAATCAATCTAATCATAGGGCAAGCGAAACCATTGTGTTTTTATCCATGCTTTCAGTTTATCACATGCTTCTTGAAAGAATTCATGTACAAGTAATAATTCTTTAGTGATCACATTCTCTCCATAGACAGGATTAATCAATATCCCATTAATGGGCTTGGCATTGATTTCGCTGACTATGTAAAGAGGACCATCAGGTGCATTTCTAATAATATCTTTAGGTGAGAAACTAATATCAAGAGGATTTTTAGGTCAGCCCTTATGAGGTATAATTTTTATCTATCCCACCATGTCATCCATATGACTTTGTTCATTATAATCCATAGGAAATTGTTCAACAATATCCATGTTGTCATCATCTATGTCAACATTCACCACATCATTCTTCTTAGTTTCACTCTCTTTGACAAATGAAATATTGTGGTTTGGCATAGGGTTGGTAAGGATTTGTATGTTTTGGTTAGGAGGGACAACAAACTTATTTCCTTGATCATTAACACCTCTAATTTGAAGTCAACCTAAATCAATGAGGTCTTGCACAAGATGTTTATGACACTTACAATGTTCTGTATCGTGTCCATTTTGTCAATGATAATGGCAATATGAATTTGATCTAAATTTTGGAGGTAAAGGCTTATTAGGATCAAGATTTTTAATGGGAGGTAAAGTGGTCATTTTTTGTTATAAAATTTGTGACATTGTACTATGTAGGGCATCGGGTAGGGGAGTAAATTGTTTAGATGGATCCCCAAATCTAAAAGGACTTGTTTTCTTTATAGCAGCCACTTGGACATCAACATGTTGAGTCGGTTGAGGAGGTTTAAGTTGAAGGAATCCTTTATTATGTTTCCTAAAAGGTTGATATTTTTTTTGTTTTATAGATTCAAACTTTTTAGGTTGACTAGAGGTGGGTTTTGTGTCATGGTCCTACTAACCAAATTTTGATTATCACGAAGGGAAGTACACAAATAAAGGAGGGAAACCTCATCATGCCAAGCTTATCTCTTATTTATTTTGTAAGTTCTCAATGAGCATCCATTGAAGGCAAGGATTGAGAATATTTACGTCCATTTGGCAATAAAGCAATTTGTAGCATGAAATAAATTTCATAAAGTTCTCATCATCCTTTTTCTTACATCTCATCAAATCAACTAAGGTAATCTTAGGAGTCATGTGCACTTGGAAATGGTTTATAAAGGCCTCAACAAGTTCATTTAATGAACGAATTGAGTTGTTGGGTAATGAAAAATGTCATTCTAAGGTGGTATCTTTTAAGGATCTAGGGAAAATCTTATCCAAAAACTTATCCTAAAGGAAAAATTCACTAAATAGGGTAGTATAAGCAGCAGCATGGTTAGAAGGGTCTCCTTTCCCCCTATATTTCTCAAATCTAGGAATATCTAGAACTTGTGGTATCGGTGTTCTTAATATCTCCAAGGATAAGGTATTGCTTTTGATATAGTATGTAGGTTGGCCATTTTGATTTTGGTTTATGGCAAAAAATTGTTTTGGAAGGGATAAAATAGTTTGCAAAAGTTGATTTATGACCATGTCATTGTTTGCATTCTGAGATGGAGGTGAATAAGATGGAGGTGTATATGTGTTCGAGGAGAAAGTGAATGGAATAATAATGGGAGGTAAAGGGTTAGGAGATATGATGTGTGATGCCACAAAGCTACAAGGAATGCTAGCAAAAATACCCAAGGTAGGAAAGATATTACAAGTAGGTTGCATCATTGTTGTAACTTGAATGTTGGTATGGGTAGGAATAGAGGTAATGGTTGTGGGATGAGGAATTTGAGTTCCTCCTTGACTTTGGACATTTTTTGAAGGTAGAGAACAACTAGTCATTGAAGTAAAATGTTTTAAAAAAAATTGAGCTAGGTTACACACAAGTTCAACTCCTTCTTCACTTTCAATCATGCAATGTATGTTGTCTATGGTATGAATAACAGTGTTGGAAATGTTTTTAGTACTCAGTTGATGTTGCAAGTTTGCTAACTCTTCATGGATTTGGATTATGTTTTCTTGCAAAATACTAGTAACCAAAGTTTTAATACATGTCACACTATTTGAAGGCAAAGAGTTGTCAAGGGAATGGTCCATACCAAGTGAACTAGTGTCAACACTAGTCGTGAAAGAGCTAGATAACCCATATTCCACAATGATTGTGCTATCATAGGATGACATGAGTCTCAGACATCATTTCACTGTAGTAATAGCAATAGGACACCAAGTTGTAAAGCTCATACTGTAAGGAAAGCTAAGGTGTGGAAACAACTCTCCTAACATCAAAACCTCAAGGAAGAACATAGAGACACTTTTAAATTCATATAATTATAGTCCAATTAAGATGCACTTGAAAGCAATAATAGAAATAGAGTATTTGACAAACACATATGAACACCAGATTTACGTGGGAAAACCCTTATGGGAGAAAAACCCACCACAACAAGAGAAATCACTTTGTATTATAGTAATAGAGATTACATACAGAGTTTTGACTTATCTTCTTGATGTTAGATTACAATAACATTCACCATGATCAACCTTGCTAAAAAACATTCACATTACAATTCTTACTGAATCGAATTCTCACTAACCATACACCGAACTATTCATCCAACTATTCATGCAACCATCGAACAATCCATCCATCTATCAAACCAGACGTCATCTACAATTCTAGACTATATTCATGTCATTCTTGTCTGTCAAACTTACTCACAGAACTGCCACAATAGATTGTCTTCCAACAGTTCCCATTCAACTTCTCTGATTGGTCGAATACATGCCACATAGGATAGTCTTCCTCATTCAAAAGATTCAATCTGTGTTGGCATGTTGGGAAGACACTAACCGTGTCTCCCCAATGCCACATAGCTAGCATTCGATATCACCAAGAGTTCATCCTATCGGCAAGATATCATACCGAGTCTAGAAGACTATCGCTAAGACTTCCTCATGTCACCAAGACCTCATACCGAAGTTCTTCACATGTATCGCTATCGCCAAGACTCACTGCTATCAATGAGATGTCATACTGAAGATCCATAAGTCACATAGACATGAGTGTTCTCATCGGCAAGACAATCATCTTTTTTTGAGAGATCATACCGAACATCCAAGACTCTCCCCAAAGGCTTCAAAGGAAACTTTGTCGGTGAGACTTCGTTCGTCCATGAGACTTCACACTGAGACCTCTTTCATTATCCCGAAGACACTAGAAAATACTATCGGTGAGACATTCCTATCAGTAAGACCTCATACTGAAACATCGTAAGTTACTTCGATGACCACATGTGTAACAGCCTGTCAGCAAGACTTTGACTATCGTTGGGACTTCACACTAAAGCAAACCTTTTGGCCAAGGGTCTCCCCAATATACAATAAGAATGGCCTATCGTCCAGAGATCTCCACTTAGCATAGGGTTACAATTACTGCCACAAGTCACAGCAATAAGCTCCTTTGGCATGATTGAAGCATTGTCTCAGTGACCTATTCAAACCACAAGATCCAAAGCTGCTAGTCAGCAAGACCTAAAGCAAATCACACCGACTTGCCCCTCTTAGAGGTTTCAGCCTATGGGATTGAGGCATATATTTCCAATAATCTCCCACTTGACGAAGATCACACAAGCACCTCCAAAGCACAACAACACTACTGAAAATCATGGGCACTAAGGCCCATTGAACTAGCACACCACCTGAACTTGTCTGTGCTCATTGGCTTCATCAATGCATTTACAACATTCTCCAGAGTATCAACCTTTTCCAAACTAACCTTTCCATCCTCCACCATATCTCGTACAAAGTGATACTGTACATCTATATGTTTCATCCTGGCATGGAAAGTAGGATTCTTTTCTAGAAAAATTGCACTCTAACTGTCACAAAAAATAGTTATTTTCCCTGCATCAAAACCAATGTTAGATCACAAACATTTTAATCAAACTACTTCTTTACAAGCATGTGTAGTTACCATGTATTCTGCCTCTGTAGTGGACAAAGTGACTACAGCCTGCCGCTTACTCATCCAACTCACTGCACCACCATTCATCGTGAAAATATATCCACTGGTGGACCTCCTGCTGTAAATGTCCCGCTGCCCAATCAGAATCCACATAACCTTGAATACTGAGAGTTCTCTGTGATTCAACGAAGTTCCCATGGTAACATAGAGAAAATTTTGAAGTGCCCTTCAAATATTTGAAAACTCTCTTCACAACACCCAATGTGTCCTTCTAGGATTAGCCATAAACTGACTAAGTAGTCCCACTGCTTGGGCAATGCCTGGCCTTGTACAGACCATTTTATACATAAGACTGCCAACCGCACTAGCATAGGGTACACTGGTCATGTCCTCAATCTTAGTAGGAAATTTTGGATAGTCTTGAACAGATAGCTTCATTCCTTGCAAAACTGGAACAACTAGCTGCTTGCAATCATTCATGCAAAATCTCTCTAGAATAGTCTTGATATACTTACTCTGAGTGAGCCAAAGTTTTCTACTATTCCTATCCTTGGTTATCTCCATCCCCAAAATATACCTTGCTGCACCAAGATCTTTCATTCCGAACTTAGCAGACAACTGAGACTTAAGATCAAAAATCACAAGCTTACTATTGCCTATGAACAACATATCATCAACATAGAGAGATTTAATAAGCACTCGATCACTTTCAACTTTATAATACACACAATGATCAGATTTTGATCTTAGAAATCCCAAAAACAATACAAAAGTATCAAACTTCTAGTACCACATCCTAGGTGACTACTTTAACCCATACAAAGACTTTTTTAACTTGCAAACTAGTTTTTCTTTACCTTTTTCAACAAAGTGCTCAGGCTGGAACATATAGATTTCTTCTTCAAGATCACCATGAAGAAATGATGTCTTCACATCCATCTGTTCGATCTCTAAGTCATACACTACTGTAAGTGACAAAAGAAATCTAATAGATGTTAGCTTAGCTACAAGAGAAAAGATTTCCCCATAATCAATTCCCTCTACCTGGGAATAACCCTTCGCAACCAATCTTGTCTTGTACTTTTCCACACTACCATCCAGACCTATTTTCTTTTTAAATACCCATTTGTAGCCCACAACTTTTCTTCCTTCAGGAAAGGGCACCAAACTCCAGGTATCATTCTTCTCTAATGATGCCATCTCTTTATTCATGGCTTCCAACCAAGAGTATGAATCAGACATTCTAAATGCCTCTTTTACAGTCCTATGATCATCAGTGCTAGAAATCAAAGCATAGGCACAAGTAGAATCTATCAAAGAGAACCCATACCTATCAGGTTGCTTTCTTTCACGTGTTGACCTCCTCACTTGCTGAGGCAGAGGTTGTTCTTCTTCTTCTGAACTTTTAGAACTGCTTGACCTCTCCTTAGTTTTAGGTACATTTTGAATTTTCAATTCCTCTTTCTCTGGTGTTGGAGGAATTCCAACTACATCCTTCTTGTTATCAGACTTTTTCTCTGACTATAGATCCAAGGTAGAAGGCTTCATCTCACGAAAGATTACACTTTTGTTGTATGCAACCTTCTCCGTATCAGGATTCCAAAGCTTGTATGTTTTTATGCTAGCACTATAGCTAATAAAAATACATTTGACAGCCTTGTTCTCCAACTTAGATCTTTTCTCATACAACACATATGCATATGCCTCACAGCCAAAAACACGAATGTGTCTTAAAGAGGGCTTCTTACCAAACCACACTTCGAAAGGTGTTTTCTCAACAAGAGTAGAGTTTGGAGAATGATTTATCAAGTAACATGCAGTAGCAACAACCTCAGCCTAGAACTTCTCCTCCAAGCTAGCACTACTCAACATACTTCGTGCTCTCTCCATCATTTTCCTATTGAACCTTTCTGCAACTCCATTTTGCTGTGGAGTATAAGGTGTAGTCTTATGTATTTTAATCCCATGGTCTTTACAATACCTCTTGAAATCATCAGAACAAAATTCACCGCCATTATTAGTCCTTAAACATTTGATTTTTCTTCCAGTCTGATTTTCTACAAGGTTCTTAAATTCCTTAAACCGACTAAACACTTTTGATTTACTTTTCAGAAAATAAACAAATGCTCTTCTTGAATAATAATCAATAAACGATACATAGTACCTTGAATTAGACAAAGAAGGAACATTCACTAGACCAAATACATCAGAATGAATATAATCTAGCAAACTAGAAGATTTATGAGGACTGGAATAAAAGGAAAAACGGTGTTGTTTTCCATATATACAGTGTTCATAGAATTCAAATTCAAGGTTACAATCTTCAAGCCCTTCAACCAGGTTTTTATTCTTCAAGGTTTTTAAACCTTTCTCACCAATGTGGCCTAGCCTATGATGCCAGAGCATAGTCTTTTCTGCTAGAAGTTTAACTTCCATAGAGTTTACACAATTAGGAACATTTCCCTCTTTACCTCCATGAGTAACTTTCTCTGACTTTACAGAGACACTATTACATTGAACAGCCTGTGCATCCAGCTTGTACAAGGTACCAATACAAGCACCCCTTGCTAGCACCATTGAGCCTCTAGTCATCTTCTAGCAAGTTCCAGAGAAGGTGAATTGCACTCCAATATCATTCAGATTATTGACAAACAACAGATTTTGAGCTAGACCTGGTATATGCATCACATCCTTGATTCCCTTCACTCTTCCCTCATGGAATTGGATTCTGACTCTTCCACGACCAACAATATCCATAGTTGAATCACTTGCTAAGTACACCGTTCCACCATCATATTCTTCATACTTCGTAAACCAATCTCTATGAGATGTCATGTGGAAAGATGCTCCAGAATCAATCGGCTAGACATTATTGGATGTTTGCATAGCCAAGGTTGCAATGAAGGCTTCTGCATCACTCTGAGAAGAATCATTATCGGAATAGCCCTTCTTCTTCTTCTTCTTCTTTTTCTCCTCTTTGTAATCCTTTTAGACATGACCAGGTTGCCCACAATTCTAGCACTTCACCTTGGACTTCTTGCTAGGAGACATTGATCTCCCCTCTAATTTTGATTTTGATTTCTTGTCCTTCTTCTTGCCTTTCTCTTTCAATCTTCCTCTAATAGCAAGGGCCTCCTTCGCCATCTTAGAATATTTCCTTCTCATCTCTTCTGATAACAAAGAAGCAACAACATCTTACATCTTGAAATTCGATGTTGTACTCCCAATAGCCATCACCAGGTGATCCCATGAGTTTGGAAAAGAACACAATAAAAGCATACAGCGATCCTCTTCATCAGTCTTCACATCAACAAATGTTAATTGTGCAATCATCATATTGAATGTGTTCAAATGATCAGCTACAGACCCTCCTTCCTGCATTCTCAAGGCATACAAATTCTTCCTCAAGAATAGTTTATTCACCAAGGACTTTCCCTAATAAATAGATGCTAGTCTATTCCACAAAAAAGATGCAGTCTCTCTTCATGCACATTCATAAGAATGGAGTCTACCAAACAGAGCCTTATCATCCCCTTAGACTTTCTATCTGCAAGGTCTCAATCTTCTTGCTTCATGCTTGTAGGTTTAGTTCTAGACACAACAATCCAAAGATAACGATCCACTAGAAGATCTTCCATTTTGAGTTTCCACAACTCAAAATTTCTGCCATCAAATTTCTCTATTTCAATCTTTCCTGACGTGCTAGCCATCTCAATCTATAATTCAAAATAACAAACCTCTACAAGACTCCCACTGAATAGAATTGACTCAAAAAACCCAATGTACCCATAAGGATAACACAACTGGCCAGGATCTGATACCACTTGTAAGGAAAGCTAAGGTGCGGAAACAAATCTCCTAACGTCAAAACCTCAGGGAAGAATGCAGAGACACTTTTAAATTCTTATAATTACAGTCCAATTAAGATGCACTTGAAAGCAATAACAGAAACAGAGTATTTGACAAAAACATATGAACACCAGATTTACGTGGGAAAACCCTTGCGGGAGAAAAACCCACCACACCAAGAGAAATCACTTTGTATTATAGTAATAGAAATTACATACAAAGTTCTGACTTATCTTTCTGATGTTAGATTACAGCAGCATTCACCATGATCAACCTTGCTATAGAACATTCACATTACAATTCTTACTGAATCGAACTCTCACTAACCATACACTGAACTGTTCATCCAACTATTCATACAACCATTGAACAATCCATCCATCTATCAAACTAGACATCATCTGCAATTCTAGACTATATTCATGTCGTTCCTATCTATCGAACTTCCTCACAAAATTGCCACAACGGACTGTCTTCCAACAGTTCCCATTCGGCTTCTCTAATTGGTCACATACAAGCCACATAGGATAGTCTTCCTCGGTCAAAAGGCTTCAATCTATGTTGGCATGTTGGTGAGACACTAACCTTGTCTCCTTGATGCCACATAACCAACATTCAATATCACCAAGAGTTCATCCTATCGGCAAGATGTCATACCGAGTCTAGAAGACTATCGCTAAGACTTCCTCATGTCGCCAAGACCTCATACCGAAGTTCTTCACATGTATCGCTATCGATGAGACATCATACCAAAGCTCCATAAGTCACATAGACATGAGTGTTCTAATTAGCAAGACAATCGTCTTTCGTTGAGAGATCATATCGAACATCCAAGACTCTCCCAGAAGGCTTCAAAGGAAATGTTGTCGGTGAGACTTCATTCATCCCTAAGACTTCACACCGAGACCTCTTTCATTATCTCGAAGACACCAGAAAATGCTATTGGTGAGACATTCCTATCAGTAAGACCTTATACCGAAACATCGTAAGTTACTCCGATGATCACATGTGTAACACCCTGTCAGCAAGACTTTGACTATCACTGAGACTTCACACCGAAGCTGACCTTTCAGCCAAGGGTCTCCCCGATAAACGATAAGAATGGCCTATTGGCCAGAGATCTCCACTTGGCATAGGGTTACAACGACTACCACAAGTCACAATGATAAGCTCCTTCAGCATGACTGAAGCATTGTCTCGGTGACCTGTACAAACCACAAGATCCAAAGCTGCTAGTCGGCCAGACCCAAAGCATGTCACACCGACTTGCCTCTCTTAGAGGTTTCAGCCTATGGGATTGAGGCATATACTTCCAACACATACAAGGGACAATCAAGGGATGTAGGATAAATGCAATGTTAGAATAAGATAAATGATACTCTATAATTCTAATTCTAATGAAAATTAGCTACATGCAATGAAATGAAGAAAACAAAAACTTTACAAATTGAAACATAAATGTAATAACAATAAACTCAAACATAGAAATAGAGTTTTTAATGTTGTAAAATGAAGTTTAATATTTGAAATGGGACTAAATCACCCAGAGGGGTGTATGAATCCCAATCAGGGTTTTTCAAGTGTTCAAATGCTGATAAACAATCAACACAGAATACCTAGAAACTAGGAAAAACCACTTGTACTAGGACTAAATTTCCCAGAGGGGCGTATGAGTCCTAGATTAGATTTTTTGCAGTAATTTCAAAAAAAATTGAGTGAATATTAGGTTTTCTCTTTTCTATGATGTCTAGACTAAGTGCAATTACACATTTCAAGTGAAATTCAATGATGCAAGACGTAAAAATGCAACCTATCTACACTTTCACTAATGCAAGAATTAGAAACCCTAGATGCAAATTAACTAATGCAAAACCTAATGCAAAGTTAATGTAAGCTAGATCTAGGACTATGATGCACTCCAAATAAGAAATAAGGTGTTATAAAAGTTGGGTTCACCAAAATGAAACCTATGAGAATAGGGGGAAGGTTGCTCCATAATTTACGAGATGGAACAATACTCTAAGAGGGGGTATCTCTTTCCCCTATTTCTAAAGTTCATTCAAGGATACCTTAGAGATCTCAATCAAGTGATAAAATGAGGGAAATAGATCTGAAATTAGGTTTCCTAGGGTTTGATTAAAGAGTAAAGTGGGTTCACCACCAAGCTAGGGCTTGGAAACACAAGAAATGTAAATGATATGAAAGAGTAAATGACCTAGAAATTAAGTCAAATCAGAATAACAAATTGAGAAAGTACATAGGTGCATCTAGGAATTGAAGAGGATTGCATTGAGGTCTAGAATGCTATAAATATTGATTCTTAATGCACACTAGGACTCATACACTATTAGGGGAGATTTAGTCCCAGTTTAGAGTTTTTGGCTGAAACTAGAATCTAGAACTGCTAAACCAGGATCTACAAAAAATGCCTAAAAAAATAGGTATACTAGGAATCATATGTCACAAGTGGTGATTTGGTCCCAGTATCAGGGTGGATCCGAAACTTTGATATCCTCTAATTTTCTCTTGTAGCTTCTCTCTTGTCAAATCCCTGATTTTCAAATATCAAATTGTGACTTGTAGGTGTCTTTATGTGATCTTGCAAGTAAGGTGACAACTTTGACAACTTGACAACTTTTCTCAAATCTTGTTCTTTAATGGATCTTCAACCTAAAAAACCAATATCTACAATCACACATCAAAGAGAGGTAAAAGTTTTTTTTTGTTAGTGGATAGGGTTTTACCTTGGTCAAACCCTGTTTTGGTAATCAAACCTTGAAATGAAATGAAATAGAAAGGACAAACAATGAATGAAAAAATATGCAATGAACTTCAACTCACCAAAGCCTTGAAAAAAAGGTTGCAATATTTGTATGTAATGGCTATCATAATGTATATCTTGACTCTTGATTGAATGTTATGAATCTTTACTTGAATTCTTGCTTGAATCATGAAATCCTGCATCACAAATGTTAGCTCAAAAACAAACATAATGCATGATGAATTTGAAATGATGCTTGAATCTTGAATAATGCTCCAAAATTCTTGATAATAAACTCTTGAATTCTCTAGAATTGCTAGGATTCTTTCATTGCTCAGATTCTTGATAATATGATGTCGGCTTATAGTGTTTATGCCAAAATTCCCAAAACTACAACACTACAAGCTGTCGTCAGATTTAGGAGAATAAAATCTCATGAAGAATTTTAATTTAAAATAGGTCCAATATAAGTGGGTCTCATATGCCAGTTGTGGCGTATGAGTCCTAGTAGGCTAGGCTAGGGACACATTTTCTAAGAAATGCTTAGTTTTATGCTAAATTCATATCCGGACTCCAAAAAATAGATGAGGCCCATATGCCCAAGGTGGCATATGAGTCCCAAATCACTAAATTTGGGCCATACAATCGAAAATCACCAAATCATGATTGGTCATTATATATGTGTCGAGATTATCCTCAAAAAGATGCATTAATTAAGGCTTATGGATGCAAAATAGTAGCAAATGAGGCATAAAGAAGCCCAATTTTATTAGGGAGGGCCCAAACAAGTGTGAAAATGTAGAGGGATACATTTTTTTACACTACAATATTATGTCATGATTATCCTTAGAAAAATACATTTAACCAAGCTTGTGGATGCAAAATAGGACCAATTAAGGTATAAATAAGCCAAATTTTAATGGGGAGGGCCCAAACAAGTGTGAAAATTTAAAGAGATACATTTTCCTACACTACAACTTGATTAAATGTCCTTTCGAATCTAGATATCCATATTGAAAATGTAACATAATTGATGCTTGTATGGACTTGGATGACCAAATTCTATATAGATGGTAGCAAAGTCATAAACCATAATCATGTAATATTTGATTAAAATAGTATTGGTATTAAAATTATTATATCTGTAGCATTAAATTAATCTTGGTTCTTAGAAAAAAAGTTTTATCCATCCAACACTTTTAATCCTTTATATTTTCTTTTTCGAATTTAGATAGAATAGGTAGTTTAGGTGTTTTTCTAATAATAGTTTTCTCATTTTTTTAATAAAGGTTTGTTTCTATTAAAAATATTATTCATATCATTATGAATCTTTAATTGGTTCACCTTTCAAGTAAACAAGTGGCATACATTTGAAGGGAATAACTTTTTTTTTTGGTTTGATAGTCTTCCTATTAGCCTAAGATTGACCTAAATTTTGATTTTTGAGGATTTTATAAGTTGAATTCCTACCAAACCTCCTACTAAATATTTCACAATTATGATTATATTATCCTATAACATAAAGAATTAGTGATACAGAACCTTGGGGAGATTATCTTTTTGACCTTTTCTTAAGAGAGATGTTAGTTCCTCATCTCTTGAAGTTGGCCCATGATGTTTTCCTAGTAAGAATAAGTCCTATTTAGAAAATTATTTTCATTACCTCCTTTTCACTTGTTAACACATAATATTATGATCATGAAACTCATTTTTTCTATTTTAAATGTAAAATATATATGCAATATCAAATGTTTATTTATACACATCCCTTAAAATTAGTTACACCCAACATTTTAATGTTAAAAATGGTTTAAGATATTAAGGGAACAGTCCCCCAAATAACTTGTGCTAACCACTTATTTTCATTGAGCTCCACATGAATGGACACATACAAGAAGAAAAAAATTAACAATTAAATGCTGACATCACCAACCATAGATTTTTTTACCATCTATAATGTATGAAAAAATATATAATTAAAAAGTATCCAAACATGAAAGAACTAAGAAATTTAATTGAACAAAACATGGGCCAACATACCATGTGAAATTTGGATGCAATAATGGACATAAATTCATCGTAAAAATCTTAGGATCTAGAACTTAGACTTAAAAAGTAATGATCATAGACTTAATTTTTTTCTCAACTAAATTTGGGAATTCTTTTAGGTTGTGCAAAATATGAACCCAATGCAAATATAAATATAAGGAACATACTTCAAAACTTATGCTATAAACCTAAAATTCTTTCTCAATAAGATTTTATATGGTAGATTGGGTTTGTGAGTAGTAAGTTCCTTTTGTGTATGAAAAAATAGTGATCTCCTTATATTAATTTGAAACAAGCATGCAATGCAAATCAACTCCATTTTACTTTATACCTTAAACATAAATCCTCAAATTAGATGTAATAAAAAAAAACAAAGTGATAAAATAATTAGATCTTTCAGATTATAGGAAACATAAATGATTTATATTTTAGACTCAACCTCCCAATAATATGTTCATGAATACATATTTGACATCCGTAGAAAATGTAGACTTCAAAAATTTATTTCGTAGGTGTGAGTTCCACTAGTATTTATCATGGCACATAAATAACTTAAGTCTACAAAGGATTTGAAATGAAAAATCTAAACATTATATAGTGTCGAAAAAAGCAATTGTTTTTCACGCTTAGTTTGCGAATTTACAATTAATGATAAAATAGACTTAATTGTGCCTTATTTAGGGTGTTGTAAAGTGTTTTCATAAAATTCCACACTAATCTAGGGCTTTATAAATTAATTGAGGTTATTAAGAGCTTAATTGGCCCTTTAATTCAAATCCAACCCTTATTTATTGCATTTTAAGGATCTATCCTGACACTCATTAATAGCATTTCATAACATTTAAATTGGCAAAGCTTGGTGCTAGAAAACTATGCTAGGATCCATTCGAAACTTTGGGAGAATGGGTCCTCCTTACCTAGGACACCCTTTTTTAACATATTTTAGATGGGTTTTTTTATGATATTTCACCCTCCCAAAGCTTGGTCCTAGAAAATTGTACTAGGACCCATTCGCCACTTTGGGTGAATGGGTCCTCCTTACTTAGGAAACCCCTTTTGTATTTTATTTGTGGTAGGAACTTAATGATTTTCAATCCTAGACCTAATGTCATCTAGGATTATTTGAATTTTTGGGTTAAACCTTATATTTCTAGTATAAATATAAGGTTAATTCACATAGTTTCACCTAGAATTTTCAACTAAGAAATCATAGATATTCATAAGAAATCAAGAGTACTTTCACAAGATAATTATAGAGCATTTCAAAGATATTCAAAGGAAGATTATCAAGGTCCTATTGCAGCAATTCAAGATCATATCATCATGTCAAAGGCATAGTGCATCAAGCATGTAGTTGAGATTATGTGTTGATATAGTATTGAAAATCCATTTGTAAGCATTGTTCACATCCTAATTCAAAATTAAAATCAACATTATTCACGGACACTTCATGTTAGTTTGCAGATTTACATTCCAAGAAATCATTCAAGGTATCATTGTTTCATGTTTCATGTCCTTGTTTCATTTTTTCATCATAAGGTTTAATTACATAAATGTGGTTTAACCAAGGAAAACCCCTATTCCATAACAATAAACAAGTTTTTCTCTTCTTTGATGTGTAATTGTAGTATTTTGGTTGAAGATCAAGTGGAGAACAAGATTGAAGGAAAATTTGTTAAAGTTGAAAAGTTGCAAAGTTTTCATCTACATTGCAAGATCACAAAAACCTAGATACAAAATTTGTTTCATACTTTTGGGAGCTGGTCACCTAGGAGATGAAAGTGCAGACATTGAAGAAAAAAACCCAAAATTTAGTTTTTAGAAACCCTAGCAGGGACCCATTCACCACTTGGGGTGAATGGGTCTTCAATGACCTCAAAACATCACTTTTTTTAGCAAGGTATGCATTGTTTTAGCCTCTCAAAACTTCCCTCATTATTGCTATAATAGTTAGTATTAATTTCTAATTGTTACTTGTGAATTTCAGCCCTCATAATTGAGTAAAAAATCCCTAAGAAAAATGGTGGTTCATCATCTTGTTCATTCATTTTCAAAAACCCATTTTTTGATGTTTCATTTTGGTGAACCAGATGTATTGAACATTGTAGTTTTCTGATCTTGGAGTCTTTCTTATCATCCTAGGTTAGATATTGTATTCATTTGCATTGAATTAGATCTCATATAGGGTGTCCTACTTTGCATTCAAACTTGCATCTCATCTAGGGTTTTAGAATCACATTTCTTTGCATTCTTTAAATCTGAAAAATACAAAAACAAATTAGTCATTTTCCATACCATTTAGATCACATAAAATTGTTTTTGGAAATTAAAAAAAATACATATGAAACTAGGTTGTTTCATTCATCACTTTATCACCTTCTCAACTTGCATTTCATAGTACATTTTCAGAATTTTGAAATTGAAAGTGAAACGAAAGATTTTGGTACCCTATTGGACACTTACCCTTCTAGGGTTTTTCACCTAAAAGAGAAGAATATGGTTCAAAATTTACAATGTTTCATTAGAGATTAATGTATGAGGATGTATAGGAAATGGATGTGAAGTATGTGTGGATGTGTTACAAATGAAGATAAGTGAATTTAAACTAATCTAATACAAGATGCTAGAAAACACAGTGCTGATTGCAAATATGAACTAGAAACCTAAATAAATTAAAACAGAATTTGAAGAAACTAAATAGAGTGCACCTAGAGATCTATACTGATGCTACTGGAAGATTCTAGAATGTCTCAAAAATCATTGTTGATGGCCACTGGGATTGATTCACCATGCATGGTGAATTAGTCCTCCTTCTGATGAAAACTTCTGAGAACAGGTTTTTGATTGTCGGAAGATGAAATCTAACAAAAATCAACTTTTTAGGCCTGTAGGTGGGACTCATTCGCCATGGGTGGTGAATCAGTCCACCTATAGGAATCTAAAAATTCAAGAGTAGATTTTTTGGAGCTAGATATGCACTTTTGCTTCCTACAAATGTTCACTTCTGAAACTATTATATTTGGGTCTAAAAATGACTTTGTTGATTCTTTGAATTTTTGAATGAAGAGAGAGATTTAACAAACTTGTAATTTGATATTTTAATGATTACCAAGCTTCCAAGAGATCTAAATCTCCAAACATATGAGACAAGAGAGAGATGTTGAATCTTAAGGCATGGGGGTTTGCCTTGGTCAAATCTTGTTTAGGTAATTAAACCAAAATGATGAAAGAGTATAATGAAACATGAAATAATGGAATATAATAACTTGTCATGATGATTGATCTTGAAAGTCCACAACATAACATGTAGAAGGTGCCCTTGAAATTCTTAGGAAGCTCAATGAATGACTTGCAATGTGAAAACCCTAGCTTGTTTGAGAAGATAGATGATGAAGGATGAAGGATGAATGAATTGATAAGAGATGGAGAAGATATGAAAATGAGGTGAAAGACACTTATTTATAGAATTCTTGTGCCTTAGTATCCGTTCATACCTCATCACAAGCCGACATCAAGTGATTTTGAATAAAATACCAAAAGGAAATTTAAAATATTTTGAATTTGGGGCCAAGGGGGACTCATTCGCCACCCATGGCGAATAGGTCCCACCTAGGACCTAAAAACATGTGTCATAAAATATGTTGTATTTAATGTTATTTGTCGGGATAACATTAAAAAATACACTTAATTACAACTTATGAGGGCATAAATAGATCAAATAAAGCATAAGAAGGGTGTAAGTAGTGAAAATATGCCTGGAAGAGTATGAAAGATTGTTACAAGACTTTACAAAACTTCAAAATAGGACTTGTTGATGAGTAAAAGAGTGATATTTAGGTGAATTGGATTAAATAGAGTCTAGAAGAATGTAGAAATGTTTTACAACAATACAAAACACCTTCACAAGACGTCATTAAATGTACTTTATTTAATTTGCAAAGGTCCAAGACCTAGTGTGGATGAATAAAATGCTTCACATCACCTAGATCAAGACTTCATTAAGTCCATTTAATCATGAATTATTCCCATATCAAGCAAAGGGTACTTTTTTCTATGGCACAAAAAGTTATTGTTCCAGACCTGAAACTGAAACTCATTAAAAAAGTCTTAAAAATAAATCAATTTTTTTTTTTAAAGTTCACCTAATCTAGGACCCATTCACCCCAAGTGGTGAATGAGTCACTGACTAGATTTGAACTACATTTTCTAGCATGTGAAACTCATTGAAAAAGGCTTAAAAAACAATAAAAAAAACATTTCAAAAACCCTAATCTAGGATCCATTAACCCAATGTGGCAAATGAGTCCTTCATTAGGTGTTGATTTTAATTTTTTTGAATTTGAAATCTCTAGTTTATGCTTCTATTTGCTACTGTTACATTTTTGTTTCAGTTTTCTAATTTTTTTGTTTCATTAAATTCATTGAGTTTAGCTTAATTTTCTTCATTTATTGCATTGTCAAGATTCAAAATTGCATTTACAACATTTCATTTTTAGACTTCTATTGCATTATGTAGTTAGTAAATTGCATTGTGTAGAACCTAAAAATTGCGTTTCATTCTACATCATTGCATTGCTTCTTTCCATTTTGGGTTTGCACACTAAGTTTGTAAAACTTATATGAGCTTTACAATGTGGTGTCCTATTAGTAATACTATTGTAAGACATATTTTGAGACTCATGTCATCTCGTGATATCTCACTCACTGTGGATCTTGGGTTTTCTACATCTCTTTCTAATAGTGTTGATAATCAATCCTCTATAGCTCATAGTTTTCATACTTCATTTCCCATGACTTCACTTCCTACTTCCAATTTGCTTAATCTTAATAACACTATCCCAACCATCGCTAGTTCTACTCAAGCTTTTGGATGTACTCATAGCCAAGGTGGAATTTAAATCCCATATTCTATAATACCAATGTCCATTCCTACATACACTAATACTCAACCTACCAAAACAATCTAACCTACTAGCAATGTGAACACTTCCTTAGGTATTTCTATAGGGATTCCTTCTATATTTGTGCATTCGAATACAATATCACCTCAACCATACACCTTCACCAACTCACAATTCACTTTCCCTCCACATACGTACACTATTGCACCTTATTCCCTAGCATATTACGATAACAATGATGCTCTCCTTAACTCACTTATGCAAAACATGACATCCCTTCAACAAAAAGTTGTAACCATAAATCAAAATAGCAATATTCAACCTTTGCAATACATCAAAACCAATCTGCTATCCTTGGAGATATTAAGAGCACAAATTCCACAAGGTATAGAGGCTCCTCAATTTGAGAAATATGGTGGAAAAGGATATCTTGTTATGCATGTTTATGCTTTTACAACCTTGTGTAGTGATTTCATGTTTGAAGATAAAATATTGGCTAAGTTATTTCTTAGCTCCTTGAAGGATACTTCTTTAGAGTGGTTCTCTTCTTTACCAAATAATTCAATTGGTTCATTCAGTGAACTTGTTGATGCCTTTTGCAACCTCTTCCATATTCACATGGGTCCCAAGATGACCCTTTCTGATTTAATGACATGCAAACAAAAGGATGATGAGAAAGTGATTGATTTCATATCAAGATACCAAACACTTTATTCATAAGTAAACATTAAGATTCCTGACATTGACCTTCAATGAATGTTTATTTCCAACTAACAAAAAAAATTACAAATAAAACTTGAAATGTTGAGATTTCCATCCTTTACATAGTTATGTACAACCCTTTGTGATTATCAAAATTAAGAATTGCATTTGTGATGTGAAAAATCCCCCTAGTTGACAAAAAAAGTCTGAATCCACAACTCAAAATAATTACGAACCTTTCAATAACTAGAATAGGGGATTTTTAAAATTGAATTCCCCTCAACTAATTCAACAAACTAATAACCAAGTGGACGCTATAAAGATGAGAAATTATTTTGGGGATAAGAATAGAATGTTCACTCCTCTACTTGATACCCTTCATAATATCATGTTATAGCTTATTGAAAATAATATGCTTACCTTACCTCATATTAAAGAATGTGATCCTAATATACCATTGCCAACATGCTTTTGATGAAACTCTTATTTCCATTATCATCAAACAATGGACATGGTACAAAATATTGTAAGGGTATTAAACATCTTGTGCAAGACCTTATTGACAACAATCAACTTCAAATTGGGGGTGTGAATGATCAAGGTAATAAGTTTGTAGCACCTCCTAACCAAAATTTAGAAATATTTACAAATCCCATGCCTAAGCACACTATTTCTTTTGTCAAAGCTAGTGAAACCAACAATGATGCGGTGAATGTTGACACAGATGACAAAAACATAAAAGATGAAAATTTGGATAAATGAGCTAAATTGTTGTCATTTATTAAAGCTATACCTTGTAAGGGATCAACTAAAAACCTCTTGATATTACTTTCTCAAAAAATGACATACTTAAACATGCACCTGATGGTCCTCTTTACATAGCTGGTTGAATCAATGCAAAGCCTACTAATGGGATATTAATTGATCCCATCTGTGGAGAGAATGTGATCACTGAAGAATTCCTATTTATGCATAAACTCTATCAAGATACAAATGATAAACTAAAAGCATGGATCAAGATGCAAAATGATTTTTCTTGTCCTACAATAGGCTAGATAAATATCCCTTTAATAGTTGGAATGAAAACATTAAATGTATCATTTACCATCATCTTGCACAACCGGAAAAATTTCATGTAAAGTTAGGCTACCCATCACGTTGCTTCATGAATGTTGTTCCCTCAATTGTGCATAAAATTTTAAAGTTTCCCTTTGGAAATGATATCTTTACTATGCATCATAGTGGGTTCAACCCTGCATCTTATTGAGGGAAATTTTCATTATATTTCTTTTGGCCCAAGCCTATGGAACCTATTAATCCTCATGAAGATTTCCTTTTTAAATCATATCAAAAGTTTAAAGCAAAGTGCATAGCAAAATTATCCCTTTGAAACATACCTCAACCTAGATCAAAACCATGTATCCTTTATGAAACAATGATTGAACCAAAAGCCCTACCAAATATCCAAGAACAACCTATAACAAATCCTCCTACAATTTTTTTATAAGAGACCACAAGATAACCTAAAATATATCATGGTCCCTCCTAAAACTAAACAAGTTTTCAAAGCTAAAGAGAAAGTGGTTGAACAACCTCCAGTTTTTTTTTCATTCCTTCCAAGGAAGAGAGGAGACCTATGATTACAAATGCTCTCTTACACAAACACAAATTGATAATAGATTGAAATGAAATTGAAGTGCTAGAGAGTGTAGGCATAGAATTCATGCTATTTCTCGTATGTTACAAACTAAAGAAGACAAGAACAACATAGAAAATCAAAATCCAAACATACCTAAAGCAATGGATGATGACTCTATACCCTTGCAACAACATGAACAAGAACATTACATGGACATTGTCATTTTACCTCCTATTGCAATTAATCTAGATGATGACATTGATATTGCAAGGATTGATGAACAAGTTCATAATGAATTGAATACATTTTTTTCCTCTTCTATGAGCTTAAATGATAAATCTCCTAAAAAGAGTGTTGAACTTGGTGCCTCCCCTAGTTCAACAATTGTCATTGTCCATTTTGCTAGTTGTTTTCCTTCCATTTATACAGACCGAGATTGGGATGTGGACAACCTACTATACATTGACTATCATGTGCCTTACTAGTCTTGTTCTTTTTCATGTTTATTTATGTGATTGTATGTGTGTAATGTGATCCCTCATGATGTTTTGTTTGATGTATCTCTCTCTTTTGTACATTCCTCTATATGTACCTACTTTCTTCTCTATGTCGTAAGCATTTTATCTTTTTCCATTTGTCTTATGTTTTCCTTTTTGGGGATGATGCAAGGTGTCGAGACATTTAGGTCTCTTCCATGTTGACCCAAAATCTTTCCTTTCTCTTTTTAAATTTTCTCATGTTTTCCTTTTAGGGATGATGCATGGTTTCAAGACATTTAGGTCTCTTCCATGTTGACCTAAAGGATTTTTCTTTATTTTTTCTCTTTTATATCATTCTTTCAGTTCTATGTGTATTTGGGGAATGATAATAGTTTCGAGCTCTAAAACAACATTGTAGAAAATACATATTGACCCTGAATCCATAGATCCCTTATGTATTTTTAGCAGAAACCATTCCTTCCTATTTCATGGTGTAGGTTTATTTCGGAAACATATGACTTGGCATAGGGCTTTTCGAGGAAAGATCTCATGTATTAAGAAAAAAAAGTGGTGACTTTAAAGTAGTTGCTCAAAGCAATGGTGTTAGCAACCGCTTTAAAGTGGGGACATACATTTTTGACATCTTTCAAAATTTTGCATATTTCATGGCATGGTTTTCTTTTTTCTTGTGATGTGTCCTTTTCTTGGTGGTTTCATTGGGTTTTATGTCCTCCAAGAGCATGATATTTCTAAGCATATGATTTCCCTTAGTGGCATGATGTGAATGACGCATCCAAAACTAGTGATGATCTAATATTCTTCATGTTTCCTCTCTTTGAGACAGGGTATGTGTAGGATCATCATGGAAAAAACAGGCCCTTAAGTGGCAAAAAATTAGAAAAATCAGAGTTAGGCAACTTGACGTAAAAATTTGAATAAGTTATCTATATTATTTCAAAAATATGTAAGAATATAATCTGTATCAAATTGAATGTAGTTTCTAAACTACTAGGTTTGTTTAAAAAAGAAATCTATTTGGTTAAAATTTAAAATTTCAATGCAGTAGTACTTTAATTTCAGGGAAAAAAAATAAGTAGGTGTCTGTCTGACCATCCTAACCACAGTAAAATGATAATATTTTTTTATACTATTTTAGATATAAGTAGAGGACTCATGTCCCGATGTGATGCATATTTTTTTGTAATTTTTTTCCAAGTAAATAATTATTTATGAATTTTTTATTACAAATTTTTAAAAATATAAAGAAATCATATGTCTGACCACCTTAACTTGGACAAAACTTCATGAAATTCAAATTTTATTTTTTAATCCTATATTATTTGAAGCATAGAATGTGACACATGTTTTGGATTGAGAAAATGTGATACTGTTTGAAAGCTATAGATTTTTTTCAATCAGTCTATCAAGCAGGACTTTAGTCATAATTTGAATAGAAAATGAATAATAATTACTTATTAAATTCTAAGTAAAGCATAATTTATATTGTTGGAAATCTGAGAATTTCCTTTAAAAATGCTTTTCGTTTCATCAATTTTGGGTAAAAAAAAGGTCGTCATCCACATACCCATCATATTGCGACTTTTTGGCCCATCATGATCCTGCACATACCCGACATTAGTTACGATGTTCCATAAGAAGAATACCTTAGATGAATGAAGAAAATCCCCTTTCACAAAAAATTATAGACATAACATTAGAAAGCATTCAAAATCATACCATTGTGTTGCCTTATCAAAGTTTTCAAGAGGACAATTTCGATATGGTACATGAGGCTAATATGATTCTCTCATTTGCCACCTCATTGGGATAACATACCTAGTGAACTTCTTGAGGTTCCAGTATCCCAGAGTGAGCATGCATGTTATGGAAAAATAGCCTATATGTGTTCCACATCGAGTTGGACCATCGAAGCTTGATCCTTTTTTTATTGGACAAACAGTCACGTTCCACATTGTCTTGGAATGGTTGTGCTTGATCCTATTTTTTCCTTCATTTTTCTTGGTATTTGATAGGGTATGACTATGTATCTATGCTATTGCTACATACATAAGTGTCTTGAATGTCTACTTTAGTGTAAGTTTGACATGGGGAAAAACTCTCACTAAAGTGTGGGAAAAATGTAGCATCGAAAAAAGTAACCCTTTTTCATGCTTAGTTTGGCAATTTACAATTAATGATAAAATAGAATTAATTGTGACTTATTTTGGGTGTTGTAAGGTGTTTTCTTACACTTTCACACTAATCTTAGGCTTTATTAATTAATTGAGTTTAATAATAGATTGATTGACCCTTTAATTCAAATCCAAGCCTTATTTATTGCACTTTTCAAGGATATGTCCTAACACTCATTAATAATATTTCATAACATTTAAATTGGCAAAGCTTGGTTCTAGAAAACTATGTTAGGACCGATCCACCACTTTAGGTGAATCGAATTTCCTTACCTAGGACACTCTTTTTTTAAACATATTTGAGATGGGTTTTTAATGATATTTCACCTCCCTGAAGCTTGGTCCTAGAAAATTGTGCTAGGACTCATTCACCACTTTGGGTGAATGGGTCCTCCTTAGTTAGAACACCCCTTTTTAAATTTATTTTTGTGGGATCTTAATGATTTTGAATCCTAGATCTAATGTTGGCTTGGATTATTTTAATTTTGGGGTAAAACCTTAGATTTAGTATAAATATAAGGTTAATTCACATTGTTTCACCTAGAATTTTTAACTAAGCAATCCTAGATCTTTATAAGAAATCAAGAATACTTTCACAAGAGCATTATAGAGAATTTAAAAGGTAGGTTGGTTCTTTTTTTCCAGAAGAACCATGAATTTGTCTAAAAGGTAGCCAACCCCTATGATTAAGAAAATTCAAGGTTAGAGGCCAACACAACGAGTAAAAGATTTTGAGGCCTTTACTCCTACTCTTCAGGATCTATGAGACCTAGGAGGGTATTCCCTATTGTGTTCAAATTAGGTATATCATGTTGATAACACATTCATACACAAATTGTTTTCTACATATTACTAATAATGTACTTCACTGAAGGTTTGGAAGACCTTTAAGTAGATGATTACCTATTTGCTAGGAGACAGGGGTAGTTCAAACCCATACATCATAATTGAAAATATTTTTAAATGAATATATATATTTTTTTTTAAAGATCTACGGTCAAAGATGCTAGTAGCTCATTTTACACAATGTTTTCTAACAAATAGATTTGTGCTTCATCAATTGGGACAACAAGGTCAAATATGTAAGAAACAATAATATATGAGCCACTTAATTTTTAGAGATTGATGGACTATTCTCATAACACTTTGTAATATGAAAACTCACAATGCCTGAAAAATAACTTCTTATCAAATCTTGTGTAATTCCCTACAAATCTATAACCCTCTTCAAACATTTAATTAACTCTTTGAGTTAAAGCTAAAATAGAATCATACATACAATGGAACAACTGAAGACAAATGGGAATACCATTAAATTTTTTATTTATAACTTGTAAGCAATATAAATAGGAGAGTATTTGTTCCTGAACTAGGATTTGTTTCGATATGTGTACTTCTATAAAACCAATATAAGACTATTACATACATTACTTACACCCAAGATAATCTATTTTTCTATTCATCAATGTTATTTTTAAAATGCCTTTTCTAAAATTAGCTTTTCACCTAGACCCTATTTAGACCTAAAAATACAACCAATGTAATGAGCCCTGAAATCCCTTTTATAGAAAAAGCGAGCAACAAGCATCAGGCCCAATTACATTTACATTTCATTTCATTTGAAGATCATTTGCACAATAATTTGAGATGCTCCTTAGTTACATGTAATCATTGAGGAAAATGGAAGAGTAAAAGACCAAATTCCACATTCCTTGAATGAAAACACGCCAGGTCCACAAAAGGAAAAGTTTATTGTAGCAGCATCAAATTCTTGTCTTCGTTGACCAAAGAAGATTCTCCACTCATAGTTTAACCAAAAATTTGTATACCATCCAGAAAAAACATACATTCCACCAAAGTTAGGAAGTGTGGCACTTATCCAACATACCAGCCTGGTAAATTTCCACATCAGTGCTAGAAATAAGAAATCACATTGTTAGCTCTCAAAAACATAGGTTTGAACCATGAAAGATTCCCAAGCTTTCACAATGTTTTAGGGTAACAAAACAAGGTTTGAAACAATTAGACCCTCTACTCTCCAGGCGCTGCTAGATCTACGCGGGTGTACCTATAACAAATAAAGCAGACTTTACTATTGATATTCTCTTCGTGCCATGATTTTTCCATGATGGCAGATTGAAATGGACGAAACAAAACCAATTTGGTGTATATTGTATACCATTATTCAAAACTAATCCCTAATATGCTCAATTAACAGATGCAAAGAGTATATATGAAACTAAATGACTGAAACGGTGAGACCAGTGCCTTATATAATATATGGAGTCAAATGAAATCTAAAACAACTAGCTTCTTTCTGGAGATCATTCAAATTGTTTGGCATATTTTGTTTATAACTAGTACAAACATGCAAGATTGTGATTATTAAATTCTTCTTACTGATCTAAATGAAATTCCTTGATTATTGTGATTAATCAAAAGGATTTAATCCTTCTTTCAAAGAACCTATCAACCAATCACACAGATACGGCAAATACATACTGGTAAACCAGACATAAACATGTTATGCTAATTTAGATAACCAAGCAACATCAATTTTAGAGACAACTTAAATAATTCTTTCAATTGGCACAACACAACAATTGACATCAGAATACGCCAGAAAATCAGATGATTTTCATTGATATCTCCATAGCTTCAAAACATACAACAGAGTCTCAGCCCTATGAAACATAATGTTCCACCATATATTCTATTCTCTATCCTATTTTACTATATATCACCACATATTGTCTTCAAAATGAACATTTATACATTAAGAATATGAAAGGTCACAACCTTTCGGAAATAGGAAACATCAATTACAAAACAAAAGAAAGAGAATAACTAGGCTCTATCTAGCCATAAGTGAGTCTTATTGAGATGGTCCAAATAATCCCAGCGCTCATATGTGTCTGCATCTTCAACAACATTTGGGACTGTGATTTCCATCTTGACCATTTCCTCAATTTGCTTGCTCACTTCTTCCAATGTTGTATCCTCTGCAGAAGCTATCTTCATGATTTCATCCAATATTGTCTCACATTCATTTTTCCATCTGGTGGCTTCTTTCAATTCACCTTTATCATCAGAGAATGTGACTACAGTTTTCTCAGTAGCTGCAATCAACCCCTGTTCATCCCCTTACAATTCACCATAAAAATTTTGATGGCGTATGATTATATGATTTGCAGCCTCAAGTGCAGAACTGCTAGCCTCATCACTTTGAGCCAACTCATGATTATTCTCCATGATTCTTCCATCCATCCTTGTGTGCTCCTTCAATGCAGTAAGAGTGTGAGAGTATCTTCCCCACAATTTATTCAACCAGGATATCAATTGATCCTACCTCTTCTTGACAATTGCAGCAATGGCATCATACTTTCCCTGAGAATAAGCCCTTGACCCTATCCATTGATCTTTTGTATGAGAGCTTTCTCCTTGAGTAATAATTTTGGTTGTCCCCATTGAAACACCAACCAAATCCTTGAGCTTATCATTTTCTCTCAGTAATTTTTCATTATTTGCCTTATACACTTCTCTTTCTTTTATCAATATTTGAATTTGTGCTTTACTCAACTTTGCAACATTTACCCCAATATCTGCAGTAGCAACAGGATCAACTTCTCCAACTTTTAGAGTCATAACATGGCCAAATTCCTTCTCTGTATCAATCACTACTGATTTCCTGTGTGGTGGGTACAAAGCCCATATCATCAGTGATCCCTCATCAGTATTATACTTTGATCGTGCATATACTTCTGTCACCTTTTCCTTATCAAGCTTGTGAGTAGAATTATTGCCCTTCAAGAAACTATCAAAAACCAATGCAAAATTCAAATCAAAGCCAGGAAAGATCATGACACCAGCATCCTCCAACATTTTCCTTCCCACTTTAGGAGTCATTTTTTTCATTTCATCATCCACTCATCTTCTCAATTGAGCCAGCAATTGTTCCTCATTTCCTGAAATAACATCATCAACATTCTCCATTATCTCCTTCCCCTTCTACTTGTACAAGAATGCCTTGAACTCTGGGGAATGTATAAACTCATCATCAGAAACAAATGAATTGTACTCCATTTGCCTTGTATCAACATCAACACTTTCAATACTTTGTTCTCTAATTGGGCAGACATATTGTTGAGTCCTCACCCTAGATACCTTTTTTGTTTTACCCCATGGCACATCAACTCTTGGTGTTTCTTCATCTCCAGAAGATAATAACTCAATGTCCTGTAGCCCCTGGTTATATCTTTCAACTACCATTTCTACTTCATCTTCATCCAAATTTCTGATCATATCATCAAAAGGATAGGGTACATGCTGATACCCTCCAAAGTTAATCCTTTCTTTGGCTGAATTAATATATCCCTCAAGGTCAAAGTTTTTCCTGGGTGGTCCTCATTTCATGTTATAGTGCAACAATTTGTCAAGAATTAAATTATATCCCTCCTTAGCTAACACAGTAAAATCACCGAAACACAAAGTACTTGGCATAAAAGCTTGCTTCCCAAAAGAACTGAAATGCATCACACTACAAAAATCCATTTGTCTGACAATTTCCAAGTATGCAACCCTGTTTGGAACTGTCCTTGGCAAAATGAAAGGAGCATCTTCAAATCCATACACTCTGATTACTATAGCTCCCTCCAAACAATACCAATCTCTCCAATTATGGTCAATTGGCTCATTAAAGTCTTTAGGCCGAAGGAATATTTTGATCTCATCAGTCAATGAATAGTTACAAGGATAATGATACAATTTATACAAAGTCTTTACAAAATACTCCTCAAAATGAATAAAACTAGAACCAGCAAACCAGCTATCCCAAATGGCAGTCCACAACTGAACAGGCAATGCTTCACCCTCTTTTCCAATCTGAGAAATCCTCATTTATGGAGGCCATACCCCTAACTCTTGTCCAAAATACAACATTAAATGCATCAACAATGAATAGTTTCTGAGATAAACAATAGAAGCCCCACTCTTTATAGCCATTAATCTTGAATCAAGCTCTTTAGAAATATATGAAGCATAATCAAACAGCCTGGAGTTATGATATTGAACATTTGTTGTGATGACCATTGGCACCATTGACATAAATTCAGGGGCATCCATCCCTAATACTTGACACACTGAAAAATATGTGTACTTCATATAGGGCTCAAACAAATCTACATGATAGGGAGGCCCCTCACTATCCTCCAGTGGTTCTGGCTTGTTACCAAGTTTGACCCTGTGAATTGGTAAACTCCAACCCTTGTAACTTGTATCCATTCTTGAAAAATCCTTCTGTAATTCTTCACAATTGATTTCCTTGTCACAAAACCCTTCCAATTTGAAAACCTCACCAATTGCTTCTTTTGACACATGTATTTGTGGTTTTCCAGAAGGATCACATATTTCTTTATGTTTTGGATCATAATTATCAGCAAGCAACTTTACTAATTCTATATTTACAAATACATTAGGGCACCCCAATTTCCCTACATTCAGCTTCCATGGATTACAGACTGGCTCAAAACGGTTTCTCCTATGGTAGTGGAAATTGAAAAGCTCATATCCTCTTATAGTAGTCCAGTCATCACCTATGAACTTGCATTTATCATCCAGCTTATCAACCTCTTCCCTAAGTTGCGCGGACCTTCTAGCCTTAGGCCCTGAACTAGGTAGCTAATCAATGAGATCTTGGTTCAACCTCCTTTCAGTGCCTCCATGCTCTGTATCAGTCTTTTGTTTCTTTCCCTTTGACTGACTACTTTCAACAAGCTTTCTACCCTTACCCTTTGCAAAACTAGAAGACTCCATTTTTTCAAACTTACATAATCAAAATATGAAAAACAACGAAGCAATTACTTACAGTATTCTGTTCAAGCTCCTCAAACTGGAAAATTTCTCGGTTCACAATTCAGCGCACCAATTCACCAGCAATTAATTCAGAAATGAGGAATTAATTAAAACATTAATGTTTTATCCCATCGCGCCATTAATGAAGCACGAATGAAGCATCCTTTGAAACTGGCACTGTCATGTCAAATGTACTATCGATGAGAAAATTTCAAATCTGGGGCGAAATCCCTTTTCAACATTTATTTCACCATTTTCCATGACATTCTGTAGATATACCGACACCTGGAATCAACTTGATGACTCACACTTCTATTTTCATGTCGCTGTAACAATTCCAAGTCGAGGAGATGTCACATAGACTTCATGGTGCTATAACGATGTATATTCTTCAAAGCATTTTCCAATCGCTGAGACATCAATGTTCTCACACCGATTGAAATCCTTTATCTTTATGTTCTTCGCTATAACCTACAGATATCAGAGAGACCTCGCACATACTTCACCCTGTTTCACCGAAAGTCTTCATTTACACTAGGCCGCCAAGACAAATTTGTACTCTTGCCGATGCAATCTTCATTACACCGGCTTCGCTGTGACTTGCAAAGTCGGGAAGATGTTATGCAGATGTCTTAGCATCTTACTGATATGTACCTTTCAATGTATTTTCCATTCGCTAAGACAAAATCACCCTTTCACCAATGAATTCTCATTTCAGTGTATCCACCAAGTTCTCTCACCAAAGAAATAAACCCAATTAATGAAACAATACCTTCGGCGAGAAAATGAACCTTCAGGAAGACACACACTGACACAAAATGTCTTACCGAAATCACCCCCAGATTACTCCTGTTTGGCAAAATTCACCTCGAACTATTTGTCGGCATAATATTCATACTTTGGTGAAACTTATGCTGAAAAGTTCTTCTCCTGGCGATACATATCTCCATCGGCATAAGATTCAAATCGACAAGACTCTACAACCTCTCACTGATAACTTTTGAATACCCCTGAACTTGGTTCAGCCAAACAATAGCCGCTTCGCTAAGACCTTCCCCGATGCACATAAGTCTTACCGAGACATTTATTTGCAAGCCAGTTGGTAAGACAAAAAGATTTCATTATAAGTCATGTCGATACCAATTAGTCTAGCCAAAACAAACCCCTTTGTGCATTAGTCGGTATGACATATGACATTTTCCCTGACATTACACCGATGCCCCAACATATACTGATATATTTTTTATAGATGCTTGTTGGCAAGAAAAAATAGTTCGCCGAGACATTATCCTGAACACCTTTAGCTTGAGTGATATACTCCCACATGTATCGGTTGACGAAACATAATGTATTCGCCATGACTTCACTCTGACAATGATTCCATTTGCCGAGATAACTCCTTCTGTCGACAAAACAAGAAAACTGTCCTGTCGATAGTCTGCAACAAACATACATTAGTGAAAAATCAGGTTGGGGAGACTTTTACTATGTCTTGCCAATTTGGGTCTTTTAATGAAAAACAAAGGACTTGATGGATTCAATGGATTTGATGACAGAAAATAAGCAAGACAATACAAAGGACTTATATGCTTATGATGAGGACTCAATGCCAAAACTCTTGAATGCAATAGATTGTAAAAATTTCAAAATTTTACAGTTCTAACACACATGAATGTTGAATAGGACAATCATGACAAGGTGGCAATGGTATCATCAAAGACAAAAATGGGGCTGAGTCATCACTTTGAGTCATCAGCCTTAGAGGATACTCTCTCACATCTTGTTCATGGTGGAATTGGAGGAACCATCATCACTTCCTCGTCAAAGTCTTTAGAAGGTACCAGGGAGAGGGGATAATAATAACCCTTTGAATCAGTATCACCTCCACAACCTGAAGGGCTATCAAAAACTTCAATAGGAGAATTATTTTTCCCTAGATATGACTTATGGTACTTGCACTTCTTCTTTGCCTTCTTTCCATATTCAACTAACTCCTACCCTTTAAGGTTGACTAGTTCTTCTGAAACAGTATGGCTTCTTAGATGATAATTGCTTCTTACACCATATTTCTTGAATTTCATACATGCCCTTCTACCCTTTGGTGTCTCAATTTCTTCCTCAAGAGAATTTTCCTCAAACTCCAACAAACTCAATCTCTTGTACCTCCAGACTGGCTTGATAGACTCACATGCCTTACTCATCTTCCTAAGAATTGAAACAAGAAAACTCAAAAAATTCTCACCAATTCTCCTCTTGGACCAAACTCAATTGTCTCCCTTTGAATGCAATTTATAAATGAAAAATATGACTATCGCTCCTCATTATATTAAGCCATTTAAGTGTGTCAACTATTAATACTCAAGGAAAGCTTATGCACGTGAGCTAATAACAATCTGCTTTGATCTTTTAAAATATCAATTGTTGATTGGGTAAGTGCAAAAAGATGGTTCCCAAAAGGGGGCTTAAGTGGTCACCTTTTTTTTGAAATCAGAAAATACTAACCTTGGACGTGAAATTGAGGATAGTTACACACAAATTTTAAGATGGAACAAAAACAAGGATCGAAGTGCTTTGATTCTACTTTCTAAACTACTAATTTATTTTGAAAATGGTTGAGATTAAGGGATTCCAAAGAGGGACATACAAAAATTGGTGTTGTTTTTGTCAGAAAAACATAACATAGCAACTCTTGTATGTCCCTAGCACGTTGAACTTTTTTTTAGTATTTTAAAATTGCTCTAATGAGAAATTAGCTAACAATATGTAGTTGATGCATGATTTTTTTTATAATTATTTAATGAATATTTGATTTTTTAATAATTTTCTAAGTGGAAAGTTCCTGAAAAATAGAATTTTGGCCATGCTACCCCTACAAATTTTGGAAACTAATTGAATTTTTTTTATTTTTAATTTTAAATTTGTAGAATGGATTCTAGTTTCTAAAAAATTAATTTATTTGAAATTTTGATGAATGGTTAATTTATAATGGAAAAAACACCAAACACTAATTTTTTCCAAAAAAGAGACACACAAACACAAAAATTATAGATGAAAGGATTAACATTGTGAGAAAGTGAAAAAAATTTCATCATTGGATAGCTACGAGAGAACCTAACATTATCTAGGTGTTTCATTTGTTCGACATTGAACCACATGCAATCCTGAGGATGAGAACAAATCTGATTATGTGAAATATTGTAGAATTTGCAAAAACATATCTTTGGTCGTTGGGAGTGCCCTCCAAGCATTTGGGTTGGTATTCCAAGGAAAATACCAAGCCCAAGGCTTGGTGATTCCCAAAGCAAGATATAACGTGCTCATGTTATATCTTAGTTTTGACATGGCTTTTGCATTTTTTGAATGCATTGAAAAAACGCAAACGTGTTATAACACACTCACGTTTGGATCTACATCAAATATTTTTTTCTTCTCTCATTTTTTTCTTTCTTTTCGTTATCTTTGAGGGAAACTATATACATGAAATAAAAATTTAAGTATAAGTTTACATTTACATATGGACGCTTACTTTATTATACTCTAATTTATATTTCATGTATATAGTTTTAGGATGTTTGAGAGTGGTTTTGGGTCTCTAGGATTTATAATGCAAATTCTAGTTTTTGGAAGATCACACAAATTTCAAACTTAGTCAAATTTTAGTAATCATGAGGTCAAATTTCAGTAATCAGTAAGATGTATTATTTCTCTCTCTATCTCACTCATTTTTATCTCTTACACTCTAGACCTCTCTCTCACTATCTCCATCCCTTTATCTAACTCTCTCTCCCTTGATCTCAAGCTCTCTCTCTCTCTCTCTCCATTTCCTCTCTATCTCACTTCTCCCTCCCTCCCTCCCTCTCTCTCTCTCTCTCTACCTACCTACCTCTAACTCCATCACTCCCTAACACTCTCTCTATTTCTCTCCACCTTACCTCTCTCTCACCTCCCTCTCTCTCCCTCCATACTTATCTCTCCCTGTCTTCATCCCTATCTAATATTTATCTCCCAATCCCTCTCTCTACCTACATTTGCATCCATCAAACCTTACCACTCTGTCTCTACACCTCTCTATCTCACATTTCTCTCACTCCCTACCTCTCCCTCCCTTCCTTATTCCCTCTCTACTTCTCTCTATCTCTCCTCTCTCTCTACCTATCCTTCCCTCTCTACGTATCTTTATCTCCTCTCTCTCTCTACCTACCTCTCCTTCCACCACTCCCTATTTCTCTCCATGTTACCTCTCTCCCTCACTACATCTCCCACCCTCTCTACTTATCTATATATCCCCTCTCCCTCTCTACCTAGCTCTCCATCCATCACAACATACCACTCTCTCTATCTATTACTCTCTATCTCACCTCTCACTCTCTCCATCCATACCTCTCCCTCTCCTTCCCTCTCTACTCTCTATCCCCCTAATCCCTCTCTACCTACCTCTCCATCCATCACTCCCTAACACTCTCTCTACACCTCTCTATCTCACTTCTCTCCCTCCCTCCCTCATTCCCTCTCTACTTCTCTCTCTCTACCTCTCCTTCCCTCTCTAATTATATTGATCTCCCCTCGCCCTCTCTCTCTCACTAGATGTCTCCCTCCCTAAATTTTCCCTTATCTACTCTATATCTCTCCTCTCCCTCCCTCTACCTCTCTCTCTCTCACTCTATCACTCCTCCCTCACTCTCTTTCTCTCTCACTCTCTCCTCTATATCTCACCATTCTCTCTTCCCCTCTCTATAACTCTCTACTTCTCTGGATGTTACCATTCTCTCTCTATGTATCTTTATCTCACCTATCCATCTTCACCTCTCCCTTCCCTCTCTCATCACCCTCCCTCCTTCCCTCTATCTTTATCTCTCTCTACTTCACTCTATCTCACCTATCCCTCTCTACCCGCATATATCCCTCCATCACTCCCTAACACACTCTCTCTATTGCTCTCTATCTCACCTCTCTCTCATCTCTCTCTCTCCCTCCATACCTCTCCCTATCCTTCCCTCTCTAATCTCTGTCTCCTTAATCCCTCTCTACCTACCTCTCCATCCATCACTCCCTACCACTCTCTCTACACCTCTCTATCTCGCTTTTTTCCATCCGTCATTCTCTCTATCTACCTCTCCTTTCTCTAATTATCTTTATCTCCCCTAGCCCCCTCTCTCTCTCTCTCACTAGATGTCTCCCTCCCTACCTTTTTCCCTATCTACTCTCTATCTCTCCTGTCACTCCCTCTACCTCTCTCTCTCGCTCTCTCTCACTCCTCTCTCACTATCTTTCTCTCTCTCTCCTCTCTATCTCACCATTCTCTCTTTCCCTATTTGTAACTCTCTCCTTCTCTATATGTCACCATTCTATCTTTACTTATTTTTATCTCACCTATCCCTCTTTACCTCTCCCTTCCTCCTCTCTCACCCACCCTCCCTCCTCTCTATCTCTATCTCTCTCTACTTCTCTCTATCTCACCTATCCCTCTCTACCTGAATATCCCTCTATCACTCCCTATCACACTCTCTTTATTGCTCTCTATCTCACCTCCCTCTCACATCCCTCTCTCTCCCTCCATTTTTCCTTCATTATCTTCTCTTTATCTCTCTTGTCTCTTTGCCTCTCCTTCCCTCTCTACTTATCTTTATCTCCCCTTTCCCTCACAACCACCCTCTCCCTCTCCCAAATCCCTTCCCCCCTCTTTCTCTCTCCCCCTATGAGGGTTGAGGGTGTAAGGTTTAATGTTTAAGGTATAGGGTTGACGTTATAGGGTTAAGTGTATAGGGTATATGGATTAGGGTTTAGGATATTAGGGATGAGGTATGAGGGTTTAGGGTTTAGGGTTTAAGGTATAGGGTTGAGGGTATAAGGTTAAGTGTATAGGGCATATGGATTATGGTTTAGGATATTGGGTATATAGTTGAGGGTATTGGGTTGAGGATATTAGGTTTAAGGTTGAGGGTTTATGGTTTAGGATTTATGTATAATAAGTTTGAGGGTTGAGGGTATGAGGTTAAGTGTATAGGATATAGGGATTAGGGTTTAGGGTGTAGGATTAAGGGTATAAGGTATAGGGTTAAGGCTTGAGAGTATAGGGTTTGTCGTTTAAGTATAGTGTTGAGGGATAATGTTTAGGGTTTAGGGTATAAGGTTGAGGGTGTAGGGTTTAGGGTTTAAGGTATATGGTTAAGGGTTGAGTGTCAGTGTTCAAGGTTTAGGATATAGGGCTAAGTGTATAGGGTTGAGGGTATTGGGTTTAAGATTGAGGTTTAGGGTTTAGGGTTTAGTGCACAAGGTTGAACGTAGGGTTTAGGTTTAAGTCTAAGGTTGAGGGATGATATTCAGGGCTTAGGTTATAAGGTTGAGGGTATAGGGTATAGGGATGAGGGCTGAAGGTGTAGGGTTTAGGGTTGGGGGTGTACGGTTAAGTGTACAGAGTATAGGGATTAGGGTTTAGGATATTGGGCATAGGTTGAAGGCATTGGGTTTAGGGTTGAGGCTTTAGGGTTCAAGGCCTAGGGCATGCCTTAACAGGTTTTGTGAATCTAACTGTAGGTTAAGGGTCCAAGGAATCATGCTTAGGCTTGTGGGTATAGTGGCATGTGGATGAGGGCTGAGGGTGCAGGCTTTATGGTTTAAGGTATAGGCTGAAGGTGATATGTTGGCCATAGGCATAGATGCTTACTTTAGGATATTAGGCATAGGCTATGGCATTGGGTTGAAGGTTTAAGGTTAATTTTATAGGGTATAGGGATTAGGGTTTAGGGGAGAGAGAGAGACTTGAGAGAGGGTGAGGGGGTGTGAGGGAGAGACATGAGAGAGAGAGTATTCTCTAGTTAGGGTGGGAGAGAAAGACTTGAGAGAGTGGGAGGGGTTGAGAGGGAGAAACCTGAGAGAGAGAGATAGAGGGAGATGACCCCAATTTCTTGGACCCATTTTTTCAAATAGGCCACTACATTTCCAATTTCACTGAATTGGCAAGCTAGTGGGCCCACTAGCTTGCCAATTTGGTGAAATCAATTCACTGGATTGGCAAGCTAGTGGGCCAACTAGCTTTCCAATTTGGTGAAATTGGCAACCTAACTTGGCCTATTTGAAAAAATGGGTCCAAGAAATGGTGTCTCTTGGTGATGTAATTCTTGGCGCCATTTTTTCAAATATGCCATACTGCCAATTTCACTGAATTGGTAAGCCAGTGGGCCCACTAGCTTGCCAATTCGGTGAAATTGGCAACCTAACTTGGCCTATTTGAAAAAATGGGTCCAAGAAATGGGGTCTCCTGGTGATGTAATTCTTGGACCCACTTTTTCAAACAAGCCACTACATTGCCAATTTTACCAAATTGGAAAGCTAGTGGGCCCACTGGCTTGCTAATTCAGTAAAATTGGCAACCTAACTTGGCCAATGAAATTGTAATCATAGGGAGACCCATTTCTTTGACCCTTTCTTCAAACAGGCCAAGTTAGGTTGCCAATTTCATTCAATTGGAAAGCCAATGTGCCCACTAGCTTGCCAATTCAGTGAAATCGACAACCTAACTTGGTCTGTTTGAAAAAAATGGGTCCAAGAAATTGGGTCTCTAGGTGATTTACATCATCGGGAGACCCCATTTCTTGGACCCACTTTTTCAAACAAGCCACTACATTGCCTATTTCACCAAATTCGCAAGCCATTGAACCCACTAGCTTGCCAATTTGGTGAAATTCACAATATAGCTTGGCCTATTTGAAAAAGTGGGTCTAAGAAATGGGGCCTCCCAGTGATTTAGATCACTAAGAGACCCCAATTCTTGGACCCATATTTTAAAATAGGCCACTACATTTCCAACTAAAAAATGGGTCCAAGAAATGGGGTCTCTCGGTGATTTATCAATGGGTCCAAGAAATGGGGGAGACCCCATTTCTTGGACCCATTTTGTTAAATAGGCCAAGTTAGGTTGCCAATTTCACTGAATTGACTAGCTAGTGGGCCCATTAGCTTGCCAATTCAATGAAATTAGAAATGTAGTTTCCTGTTTGAAAAAATAGTCTAAGAAATGGGGTGTCCTGATGATGTAAACTTTCTACCCAAGTAAACTCTCTACCCTAATACCTCAATCCTCAACCCTTAATCCCTCAACCCTTAAACCATCAATCCTCTACCCTCTACCCCCAAGCCTCAACCCTCAACCCTTAAACCCTAATCCCTCAACCCTATACCATATACCCTATACATTAGATCCTCAACCCTATACCCTCAATCCTCTACCCTCGACTTTAAACCCTCAACCCTCAACCCTTAAACCCTCTACACTCTAACCTATACATTAAACCCTCAATTCTCAACCCTCAAGCCTATAAAATTGACCCTCAACCCTAATCCCTTAACCCTAATCTTTGAACCCTATACCTGTAATCCTCTACCCTCAACCTTCAACCCTTAAACCCTAAACCCTTAAACCCTTTACCCTCTACCCTCTACCCTGTACCCTTAAGGGTTTAAGGATTAAGGGATTATGGTTGAGGGTAGAGCATATTGGGTTGAAGGTATAGACCTAATACCCTCTACCCTCAACCCAATACCCTAAATCATCAACCATATAGGTCCTCCACCCTAACCCCTCAACCCTATACCCTCAAACCCTATCCCTTTCTCTCTATCTATACATCTCACCTCTCTCTCCATCCCTCTCTCCTACCCTCTCTAATTGTCTCTATCTACCCTCTCCCTCTTTCTATGTACCTCTTGCTCAATCAATACCTACCACTCTCTCTCACTCCCTCTATCTATCTCTATCTATTTCCCTCCCACTTCCTCTCCATAACTTGGCCTATTTGAAAAAATGAGTCTGAGAAATGGTGTCTCCTAGTGATTAACATCACTAGGAGACCCCATTTCTTGAACCCATTTTTTTCAAATAGGTGACTACATTGCCAATTTCACTAAATTGGCAAGCCAATGGGCTCACTCACTTTCCAATTCAGTGAAGTTGGAAAACTATCTTGCCTTGTTTGAAAAAATGGGTCCAAGAAATGGGGTCTCTCGATGATTTACATTTATTGGAAATCACTGGGAGACCCCATTTTTTCAAACAATCCACTACATTGCCAATTTAATTGAATTGGCAAGCTAGTGGGCCCACTAGCTTGGCAATTAAGTGAAATTGGAAACCTAACTAGCATGTTTGAAAAAATGGGTCTAAGAAATGTGGTTTCTCGATGATGTAAATCACCATGAGACCCCATTTCTTGAACCCATTTTTTCAGAGAAACCACTATATTTCCATTTTCACTGAATTGGAAAGCTAGGGTAGAGGGTTTAAGGGTTAAGGGTAGATGGTAGAGGGGTAAGGGTAGAGGGGAGAGAGATAAGAGTGAGCGAGTGAGAGACAGATACATGAGAGAGGGAAAGTGGGTAGGAGGGAGAGAGGGAGGGAGAGGGAGAGAGATAGAGGGTAGAGGGGAGAGAGATAGGAGTGAGTGAGTGAGTGGGAGAGAGACTTGAGAGAGGGTGAGGGGGTATGAGGAGGGAATTGAGCAATTATATGGAGGGTATAGGGTTAAGAGTAGAGGGTAGAGGGTTTAAGGGTTTAGGGTTTAAGGGTTTAGGGTTTAGGGTGTAGGGTGTAGGGTAGAGGGGAGAGAGATAGAGGGGGTGAGTGAGAGAGAGAGACCTAAGAGATGGAGAGGGGGTGGGAGGTAAAGACTTGAGAGAGATAGATAGAGAGATAGAGGGTAGAGGGTTAAGAGTAGAGGGTAGAGGACCCACTAGCTTGCTAATTCAGTGAAATTGGTAACCTAACTTGGGCTATTTGAAAAAAATGGGTTTGATAAATGGGATCTCCTAGTGATTTACATCACCAAGAGACCCCATTTCTTGGAACATATTTTCAAACAAGCCACTACATTTCCAATTTTACCAAATTGGCAAGTAAGTGGGCCCACTAGCTTGCCAATTTGGTGAAATTGGCAACCTAACTTGCCCTAGTTGAAAAATTGGGTCTAAGAGAATGGGGTCTCTTGGTGATGTAAATCACTAGAAGACCCTATTTCTTAGACCCATTTATTCAAATAGGCCACTACATTTCTAATTTCACCGAATTGGCAAGGTAGTTGGCCCACTAGCTTGGCAATTCAATGAACTTGCCGACCTAACTTGCCTATTTGGAAAAATTCTCCCAAGAAATGGGGTCTCTCGATGATGTAAATCACCAAGAGACCCCATTTATTGGATCCATTTTTTCAAACAAGCCACTACATTCCCAGTTTCACCAAATTAGCAAGCTAGGTTAGAGGGTTTAAGGGTTTAAGGGTTAAGGGTAGAGGGGAGAGAGATAAAAGGAGTGAGTGAGTGATAGATATAGACTTGAGAGAGGGAGAGGGGGTAGGAGGGAAAGACTTGAGAGAAAGAGAGAGAGGGAGAGAGTGGTAGAGAGATAGAGGGTAGAGGGTAGAGGGTTAAGGGTAGAGGGAAGAGAGATAGGAGTGAGTGAGTGAGAGAGAGACTTGAGAGAGGGAGAGGGGGTAGGAGGGGGAGACTGGCTAGAGATAGAGGGTTAAAAGTAAAGGGTTTAAGGGTTTAGGGTTTAAGGGCTAAGGGTTTAGGGTTAAATGTAGAGGGGAGAGAGAGAAACCTGAGAGTGGGAGAGGGAGTGGGAAGTAAAGACTTGAGAGAGAGAGAGATAGAGAGAGAGGGAGTGAGTGGGAGAGAGTTAGAGGGTAGAGGGCCCACTAGCTTGCTAATTCAGTGAAATTAGTGACCTAACTAGGCCTTTTTGAAAAAATGGGTCTAAGAAATGGTGTCTCCCAGTGATTTACATCATCAGGAGACCCCATTTCTTGGACCCATTTTTTTCAAATAGGCCACTACATTGCCAATCTCACCGAATTTGCAAGTTAGGGTTAAGGGTAGAGGGGAGAGAGATAGGAGTGAGTGAGTGAGAGAGAGGGAGAGGCGGTATGAGGGAGAGAATTGAAGAGAGAGAGAGGTAGGGAGTGGGTGAGAGATAGAGGGTAGAGGGTAGAGGGTTTAAGGGTTAAGGGTAGAGGATAGAGGGTTAAGGTTAGAGGGGAGAGAGATAGAAGGAGTGAGTGAGTGTGAGAGAGAGAGAGACTTGAGAGAGGTACAAGGGATAGGAGGGAGATACTTTAGAGAGAGTGAGGGAGTGGGAGAGAGATAGAGGGTAGATGGTAGAGGGTTTAAAGTTTTAAGGGTTAAGGGTAGAGTGGAGAGAGGAGAGGAGGTAGGAGGGAGACTTGAGATAGAGAGGGGGTGTGAGGGAGAGACCCGAGAGGGACAACAGGGGAGGGAGAGACCTGAAAGAGATGGAGAGAGAGAGAGAGAGGGAGAGGGACTTATAGAGAGTGAGAGAGAGATAGAGAAAGAGAGATAGAGAGATACTGATTGAGAGAGAGTGAGGGGGTGTAAGGGAGAGACCAGAGTGTGTGTTTGTGTGTGTTCTCTAGTTAGCATGGGAGGGAGAGACTTGAGAGATGGGGAGGGGGTGGGAGGAAGAGACTTGAGAGAGAGGGGGTAGGAGGGAGAGACTTGAAAGAAGGGGAGGGGTTGGGAGGGATATACTTGAGAGAGAGGGAGGGGGTGGGAGGGATAGACTTGAGAGAGAGAGGGAGAGAGGGAGAGAGAGGGAGAGGCAGAGAGGGACATAGGAGGGAGAGAGAGAGAGAGAGAGTTCTCTAATTAGGGTGGGAGGGAGAGACTTAAGAGATGGAGAGAGAGAGACCTGAGAGAGATAGAGAGTTCTCTAGTTAGGGTGGGAGGGAGAGACTTGAGAGAGAGAGAGAGAGTTATCTAGTTAGGGTGGGATGGGGAGACTTGATAGAGGGAGAGGGGCTGGGATATAGAGAGGGGGTGGCAGAGAGAGACATGAGATATAGGGGCTAAGAGGAAGAGATAGATATTCTCTAGTTAAGGTGGGAGGGAGAGACCTAGGAGTGAGAGAGAGATAAAGAGAGAGAGTGGGAGTGAGGGAGAGACCTTAGATAGAGATATAGAGAGAGAGTGTGTGTGTTCTCTAGTTAGGGTGGGAGGGAGATAATTAAGAAGAGGGGAAGGGGGTGGGAACGAGAGACCTGAGAGAGAGTGTTCTCTCATTAGGGTGGGAGGGAGAGACCTAAGATAGGGAGAGGGGACTTGCGAGAGAGAGAGAGATAGAGGGAGTGAGAGATATACATAGGAGAGAGAGATAGAGAGAGTGAGAGATATACCTAAGAGAGAGAGGGGGGTGGGAGTTATAGGAGGGATAGACCTGAGAGAGAGGGGGAGAGAGAGGGGGTTGGACCTAAAGCCTAAGCCATAAACCATAAAGCCTAAGCCCTAAATACTGAACCCTAAACCCTAAATACTAAACCATAAAGCCTAAACCAAAGAGAGAGAAATGGGGGAGGGAGAAAGTGTGTGAGAGAGAGAAACAACAAGGGAAGGAGGAAGGTTGGGAGATTAAGAGAGAGGGAGAGATGTAGGGAGAGTGAAGGGAATGAAGGAGGGAGAGATGGAGATGGAGATAGGTAGAGAGAAGTATATAGTGAAGGAGAGATAAAGAGGGGGAGCAGGGAGGGAGAGAGATAGAGAGAAATAGAAATGGGAGGAGGGAGGGATAGAGGGAGAGAGAAGTGTGATAAAGAGAATGAGAGAGAAAGGATGGAAGGAGGAAGGTGGAGAGATTGAGAGAGAGGAAGGAGGGTGAGACATAGGTAGAGAGGGAAGGTGGTTAGGATGAAGGAAGAGAGAGAGAGAGGAGGGAGCGAGATAGAGAGGTAGAGAGGGAAGGTGGTTGGGAGGAATAAAGAGAGAGAGAGAGAGAGGGGGGAGATAGCAAAAAATGGAGAGGGGAGGAGGGAAGGAGGAAAGGAGGGAGGGATAGAGAGGGAGAGAGAGGTTAGATAGATAGAAGTATAGAGGGAAGGAGAGAGTGTGAGAGAGGTATAGAGCATAAGGGATAAAAAATGAGTGAGATAGAGAGAGAAATATGATACCACTTATTTATTATTGAAATTTGACCTCCTGATTATTAAAATTTGACATGTTGATTACTAAAATTTGACTAAGTCTAAAATTTTTGAGATCTTCCAAAAACTAGAATTTGAATTTTAACTCCTAGAGATCTAAAACGACTCTCAAACATCCTGAAACTATATACATGTGTAAGAGAGAGGGACCACCATGTGCAATACCCTAGGTCATGGAGGGCTAAGATGTGAGAGGCTGCCTTAACTTAACTCAGCTAAGTGTAGTGTTAGGAAATGCAAGGCAAGACGAACGAGGACCATGAGGCCTCTTAGTCACTTTGCAGACCCAAAACACAGTAATGGGCTCGATGAGCTAGTTTTCAGGTCCAACACTACAACTCAAGAAGCTCTCTATTTGAGGACAAAAGTGTGGTCTCTAGATGACAGTGCGGCATGCTAGTGTCTCTAAAGTGCGTTGGTGTCCATACGACCAAACAACAATGAAGATAAGGTCAAACCTAGAAAAACTAGCAAACAACCCAACTAGCTAACTAAAGAGACAAAATGATGTGATTAAGTAAATAAAGTATTCTCTAATATTATAAAGTAGAAAGGAAAGGGTGAAAAGGGAAAGAATGATCTTACCAAGAAATTTAGTCATCAGCTAGTTTCTCAAAAGCACGTACTCCTACACACAGAAAGCGAGGAAAATGTTGGGTGGCTATATAGGGGCCTACCTCAGTCAAACCCCCGTTTAGGTATTTCCACCTCCACAAATAGCTAAATAAATGAGATACAGAGAATAAAGTAGTGAAAAGCACAAAAGAACTAGAAAAAAGTAAAGTGCAAACTCAACCAAGTGATAGAAGAAAAGGAAGGGAAGCTTACCACCTCCACCAAGAGCACTCAAGGATGCTTGGGGGAGAAAATGAGAGTAATCGAGCCTCTACTGCAATGGTGTTTCATTGTCAACTTGTTCTACCAAAGATGGAGTGTTGTGTTTGCTGCAATGGAGAGCTTGAATGCTATTAGAAAGATTGAAGTGAATACAAAAGAGTGTGTTGAAGCTTGTGGAGTGATTGTAGAAGATAGAATGCATGTTGAAGGGATGAATTTGAAGAAGGAATGAAAGAAACAACCATATTCGGGTCGGTCAGTTGAAGGGGGAATTACAACTTGACTCCCAGTGAGAAGTGTAATGCATTTGTTGGTTCAACTATAGGAATCTGCCAAGGATGTAATTGTGTCACACGGACATTTATGTTCTGTGCGGGCATCCATGATAGAAATGCCTCCACCAACGCTCAAAACATGCACCAAGTGGGATGCAAGCAATGGGCTTTGGTGGAATTAAGCCTCCGAACTTGGTTTTCTAAAGTGAAGAGGGAAAAAGGTGGAATTTAGAAATGGGGTGCAAATTCACTCCTATACATTTTTCTCCCACTTTAGCGAGCATGAATATTGATGAGTGCTCTGTAAAGTAGATCAAGTAGAGTGTAAGGTTGGAAATGTATACCTGAACTGTTGAGGAAGTAGAGCTTAGTCTGGCATACCTGAAGGTGCAGGGCAAGCAAAGGACCCCATAGTTGCTCAAAACTATGAAGTTGAAAAGAGAAAGCCCCTTACAGGTTCTTGATCTTGCAAGGAAGGTGTCCCGCAAAAACTTTAGCATGGAGGAGACCCAAAGGAAGCACCCTACATGTTCTTAGTCCTGTAGGGAAGGTATTCTCCATGAACTCAAGCATGAAGAATAACCAAGGAAGCACCCCATAGGCTCTCAGTCCCATAGGGAAGGTATTCTCCACAAACTCAAGCATAAAGAACACCCAAGGAAGCACCCCATAGGATCTCAGTCCCATAGGAAAGGTATTCTCCACAAACTCAAGCATGAAGAACACTGAAGGATGTGCCCTACAGGCTCTCAGTCCCATAGGGAAGGTAACGCCCAAGATCTCTCCCATGGAGGAAACACGAGAAAGCACCCTACAGGCTCTCAGTCCTACAGGGGAGCCACCCCCAAGATCTCTCACATGGAGGAAGCTCAAAGGAAAGCGGACTCTATAGAGTCAGAAAACGTCCATGTAGGAAAATGAGTAGATAGTTGCATAGACTGTCGATAATTTTGAAAACTTTCGAAGGGGTCCCTTCAGAACTCGTCGTGAAGAGAGGGTCCACTCAAGGGAAGCGTAGTTTGGAAGTAGATTTTCTTTCTATTGAATTGATCCTTCATTAAGGAATCCTTTTGAAATATGTTCACTTCATCAAAGAATTTGAAAGGAAGAATATGCCCCAACATGAGGGGAAGATTAAAGCTATTCCCACTTTGGAGGAAGGTTTAAGTACTTTTTTTTATGAATCTATGATGAAGGAAACATGCTCTGTTAGGGTTTCAAATTGAGAATATGATTCTAAAAAAAAATTTGCATGGATTTTCAAGAAAAGATTTGTTGGTAATGAATGCATTTTTTGAAAATTGAAATTTTCAAGAAAGAATGTTGTTACACATGAGAGGGACAACTCAAGGAAAGAAGAGAGAAATATAAAGAGAAAACAAAAGAGACAGAAAAATAAAAAAAAGGGCATAGGGGGATCTAGTTTAGTGGGGTCAGATCTGTGTAAGCTCATATAAATAATAATAAGTACCCGCAATGCAAGGAAAAAGATCATCAATCCCCAACCAGATTAGGAAGAATGCACAAAAAGATAAAGTGAAAATAAAAAATTGGGTCAACATGGAAGGGAAGCCTAAATGCCCTTGACACTTTTCATCATCCCCAATTTATCGAAAATCAAGCACAAACATGGAAGAATGATGATACTGTAGACATGCAAAATTAGCATCATGCATTTGATTAGGTCATATTCATCCATTCATCAAATAAATCAGGTTTATTTATCAATCTCCTAAAGTCACCAACTTATATTAAATAAATTAAATTTGATCCTGACATCACCATCCTTGATTAAATAAATCAAGCATTTATTTAATTAAATCTGAAATCACCTTCCATCCCTTTTGATTTAAAAAAATCAAAATATTCAAGTCAAATGGGTCAAAATAAACTAATCATCACCTAAGATAATCTAATCCTGATTAACCTAATCTAACCACACATCACATCCTCTAGCTTTTCCCACTTGCACCAATAAATCATTTTAATTCATTTATAAAATAAGCATTTTCCATCAACATGGCATCTTTGAGGAATATTCCTTCAAGTTTGAATTCAAAAACAAGTGGAAATGTACATCCAACAAAGCATTTATGAGCTCTTACATGGCTCTTACATGTCCCTTTTCAAAGGTCAAACTCAACATTTACTCTCAAATTCAAATTTGAAATCTCCCCCTCTTTGGCACATTGACCAAAATTGCTCATTCCTCAACCTATCACAAGTTGACAAGTGGCTTCATCTCATTGGCCAAATATCTATCCCACATTGCTCTCTCATAAGCATTCTTTCAACTTGAGAATCTTTAAATAGAGATCATCTCTATTGATTCACTCCTCCACAACTCGACAATCTTAGCATTTCATCTCCACAATTTGATCCACAAAGCTTATGCAAAGTCACTCTCTTCAATTGAGAACTGATTTTGTCCACTTCACTCCATCTTCAAAGAATTTTATCATTTAGCTTATCTATCAAGGATTGGGAAAGGGCTTCTTTCCATAGAAGCACCAATGCACTATGAGATATGATTTACTTCATGTTTTATTGTATGCTTTCAATTAGTTTATCTAATCCTTTTGTTGTTTTGATTGCATCATGAAGCATGTTGATTTATTTCATAGGGATGTTGATTATTGGCTTTGTTTTAAAATGCTAATCATGCTTTGTGTGTTAGGATTTTAACCAAAATGCAGATTTTCACATCCACATAATGGCGCTAGAAGGAGGGCTGCTTGTTTCTCAGTCTTGTTTTGTTTGTTTCTAAAACTTTGCAACAGTTGTGCTAGTATAAATCTTACGACCTAATACATGTTCAAGTCTTTGTAACAAATCTTAGATCTTGATTTCTTTAATTGTTACTTTGAGAGTCAAAGGGATTTAATCGTGTATTTTTCTTTATGAGGAATCATTTTTTATCTTCTAGTTTTGATGTTTTATTTTACTATGATCTGTTGGAATATGAATCCTCCGTGAGTTGAAAAGGCTGAGTGCAAACATTAGAATTCCTTTTCAAGGAATCATTTTCTTTTGTTTTTGGTATTGGAATTTCAATGAGCATAAACAAAAACTGCATGGTTGAGCATAAACATTAGAATGCATAAACAGTTAGTGGATTCTCAAATTTTTATTTTGCAAAAGTATATTGTATTTTGAAGTTGTATGCACAAAATTTTGTTCTAGCAATCTTTTTCTCTAGATACCTGAGTTTCTACTTTCTGCAAAGCCATGCATTTCTCCCCTTTCCTGAATGAAGATTGATTATGGCTTTCTTTGTTTGTGGCCTTCTCCGTTTGTTGATTTCTTAGTCTATTGATCTCGCCTTAATGTGCTATATTTTCTTCGTCTCTTGATTCTTAGTTTAGCTAGATAATCTTAGAAAAATAAAATAAAAAATGAAGCCATAATCACTAGGTCTGACATCAATTCTAAAGAAAGAGGATAGCGAAAATCTACAGGGATTGGGACTCATGCTTCTGTTTGGGCTTGCTTGAGTTCAATCATATAATTACACAATTGTTTTACTAAATCAATCATTTGATTGATGTAATCCTCCTTCTGCTTGTCCTTGTCCATGCGTGCATATTCTTTCTCCTTCTCCAGACAAGAGGCTTCTTTCAAAACATCTTGATTTGATATCAATTCAAGCTCTTCTACAATCATTTTAAGTTTCTCATTGTCAACCTTGAGGCCTTCTCTTTGATCCCTCAAAACATTTTCTATACCTGCTGCTATTTGTTCATCACAAGACTCGCATGCATATTTTACTCGTTTTAGTTCCTGTGCACAGTGCTGAACCTATGATTTTGTGTGATCGAAAAGGTGTAAAGAAGCAAATGGTAATACATTCAATATACTGCTTATTTTTAAAGAAATACCCTCAAACTTTGGTTGCAATTGCCCATTACACAAGACCATGTAAATCTTACTACCTTTTGGCCCACATCTCTCCACAAGATCCCTTGCTTTAATCAAGGCTGAATCTAATGCTTTGAGTGCTCTTGTAACTGATGTTGTCATTGCTATATTTGATTTCCCAAGATCATCGCAAAGAGGTTTTAAGAGCTTCAATAGACTAACTAGGTTATGATAATTTGACTGATTGGACCTTTCCTTCTCACCCAGTGAGGTAAGTAACTGAATTGAGAGAGACATATTACTTAGCACCTACTGCGGGGTTTCCATAGGCATTCCCAAAAGAGTTAAGCAATCAGAATATTAATTTTACTTGTCTGCAACTATCTGTTGTTTAATCGTTACTTCCTGTTGCCTTGATAATGCCAAAAGCAAGCCGGATGGGCCCCTGATAATAAACCGATCGGGCACAGTCATCCACCCAAAAGCAACCCATGCCCCGTCACAACTGAATTCCCATACTGATTCATGATATTATTCAAAACCCATTTCTCCACCATAGTAACAATCACAGATCCTCAAGTTTTCTTTTGTCATGTGATAGTATTGATAGAGCCCTAATGGTTGAAACTTGTCGACAATTTACTCTTTGTTACTGATGTCTTTTTATGGCTATAAATTCATTTGGCTGTGGACACTATAATTGCCTAGGATTTGGCTGTAATGCCCCAAGATCTAACCACACAGGACATAATTTCCTTAAGTCATTCTCAGCATAATGTATACCGCTGACATGATGTGATGAAGGGGCAATGCATTTAAGAGGAGAAGCAGTGTAACCACTTTTTCTTGACTTTCAGGCACGTCTTTTATACTTGCTTAGTGCATTTACTTGAAAGTTAGACCTTTTCAAATACATTTCCCAGAACATGATGGCGTTCTTTTTCTGTCACTTGCTTTAAAGTCTCTTTGATATTGATGTGCAAAACATTGTGTTGACATCTGTTCCATTATAAAATCTCTCTGCTGGTTTCAAAATATAAATTTCTGTCTGAGATGACTTTCTTATCTTACATGCAGGGGGAAGATCTACATGTCTGTCTTGAATTTAATAATATATATGGCATGATTTAGCAGGTTGTAAGCTTCATTTCTTGTGGTATAATTTTGAAATAATTTTATTTCACCCAATCCATTCAATTGCATTAATTACCCTATGCATGGCATCCTAAATCTATGCTTGGTTGGCATTCTAAATCATGCATTCATTGTGATATTAATATCTGTTACATCAAATCATCTTGTTTATGCTTGGTTGGAGTCATTGAATTTAGAGCTCAGCCGTCCAAGTTATGGGATTGGATTTGGGATTTGAGTAGGCGTAGAAATGACTTGAGAAGTGGCAATGAATTTATTTATTTTGTTTTATTTTTATTTTTACAAACAAGTAAATCATAAAAGCAACCTTGAATTTGTTTAAAACAATTGTATTCGTAGGATGAAAGTGAATTTAGAAGGAGAATTCTTTATGAGTTATTTTAAATAACTAATTGAATTATTTTCCTTTTTATCTCTCAAACACTTGTTTCTAAGAATAGTTTTCTTATTTGACAAAGTTTTGAAATTCATTATACTTGAAACATTATTGATGAATCTTATTTGTCATGATGATGTTTGTAGGTAAAGGTTGACGTCAAAATCAAACATTGAGATCAAGCGAAAATAAAAGCTAGATTGGAGTAGAGCGAAATTGAACATTGAAATTTCAAGTTGATAAAGCATTTTTTAATGCTTGGAGCCTCCATTTTTTGCTTTAATTTTATGTTTTATGCTAACTAAATCATTGTTTTTTTTCAAAGCTGGATTAAAACTCAATTTAGAAACTGACTAGACTCTACTTTTGGGCTAAAAATTGAACAAGGAAAACTTCACACTTTATCTTGGTGCATTAAAAAAAAGAATCAAAATCATTGCTTTGAGGCTTAAAATGAACATGTGTTTTTCATGTTTTGTAATCTATTATGCAAAGTAATATCATCTAAACAGGCGTATGCACTTCTCTCGCGCTTCATGATGATCTTGATAATCAAAAGTCTTTTTTATGACATTAAGTTGCATAAAAGATTGCCTCCACACTTCAGTTTGGGTTTAAAATTTGAACAAAACATTATGCGAGTGTGAGTAAACCTATTGCATGTGTTCTCCCTTTGTTTCTAAATGAAGGTTGATCAAACTATGAATATTTTTACTCACTTTTTTTTATCTTACAGGGCCTGCCTTGGGGGAAAAGTACTCACCTAAGGGAACAACTTAACCGGTAACACTCTAAAGCCAAGAGTATTTCCAACTAGGATATAAATGTGGGTATTGGAAGAAACACCAATATCACGCGGTTGATTCATACAAGATGGATCCGAAATGGGACTCTCGTTGTATGGGTCAATCTCCACGAATGGAAAGTCTGAAATAAAACCATTGTTTGTAGTGGCCTATTAACTCATTCACCAAGTTTATCAAAGTGGTGCATTGGAAGTTAGATTCCAATAAGTTACTTTCCATGTTTGATCTTGGTTAAAATATAGAGGTTAAGACTTCATTCTTAACATACCTTTATATTTTTTCCTTGGTGGCATGTAAAATCATCTCTTCTACTATGAAGGCCATGACGCAAACCCACCAAGAAAAATGTACCAATTGAGCTAGGGTGTTATATTGCTTGTGAGTCAATTTGAAAACACAGTGCTTTGATCGAAAACATTGGAAAACCAACATTCAACATGAGCATCAAATCTCAAACCCTTTAGGAGAAGCAAATATCCTTGAAAAAATTCACATGTTATTGCTTGCCCTTGGGATTTGTATCCTTAGAGGCTTCTAAACATTTGGATTTCATCTCAATTTTCTCCTACTAAAGTCAACTTTAGGAAACATTTTCCTTGATTTCCTTGATTTCCGCATAATGCATTTTGTGGTATGAAAGAAAATTGGGACATTGGACATTCAGTTGAAAACATAATCAAGAAGTGTTTGTGATAAAAAGAATCCACTAAGAAAAGATTGAATAAATTGGACCCTACACATGTGCTTGGCATCTTTTGGTCATATGGTTTTCATGAAAACATTGTTCTTTTGATTTTGAATTACTCTTAGAGAAAGGCATGTTCTTCACTATCTTGGCCTAGTAAACAAGTCCTTATTAGGTTTGTTTAGGATCAAATCAAACACTTCATCCAAATTCCAAACATCTATCAAAATCCATGCCACAAACAACTTTAGACCTTTGGAAACATCATTCTAGACTTAGGTAAATCATCAAAATCAAAATCACCTTGTTTAGTTAGGTGTATGGGAATGCATCCTTTCTCATACATTTAATTAAATTAGCAATCCTTTGAACAATTTCATCCTAAGATCACATCTAACATCTTAGGGTTTACAAGTTCATTATCCAAATCCAATCAAACCAATCAAAATCAAGCCCTAACTCTAGCATTGATACAAAATCCCAAAATGTTCAAACATCCATATCATTCACCCCTTTCATCATTCACCTCATCATTGGTCCTAAACACCTTAGAGGTCACTTTTATAACAAGGTCAAAACATAAGAGGAACATGGAATATAAACCTGATCCATACATCCTGAGTAATCCAAGTCAACCAAACTATCAAAGCCTTACAATGCTAATTGATGTTCAAAACTCACATTTATACAATCTGTACATGGGATCATTATCTCCCGCAAACATCAATGGTACAACAAATGTGAGTCTACCCAATCTAAATCTTGGAACACCTTTTCTGATGGTAGATTTAAATCAAAGTCCAAACTTACAAATCTATCCACCAAACAATCAATGTATGAGTCTTCAAACGACCAACATCATCCCACCAAATCCATACATACCAAAAGTGAATATACCAAGTACAAGTTTTCCAAACATGAATCCAGAAAAATTTGGGATAAATATGTTTGTGAATCATACAAATGTTGTTCAAAGTCCAAACAAGATTTTAACAACTCCAAGTGGGTATGTGCAGGATCATAATGGAAAAAACAGGCCCTTAAGTGGCAAGAAAATTAGAAAAATTAGAGTTAGACAACTTTACGTAAAAAATTGAATAAGCTATCTATATTATTTCAAAAATATGTAGGAATAGAATCTATAGCAAATTGAATGTAGTTTCTAAACTACTAAGTTTATTTTATTTTTTAAAAAATTATTTGCTAAAAATTTGAAATTTCAATGCAGTAGTACTTAAATTTCAGAAAAAAATAAGAAGTGTCTGTCTACCACCCTAACCACAATAAAATGATAATATTTTTTTATAATATTTTAGACATAAGTGGAGGACTCATGTCTGGATGTGATGCATATTTTTTTGTAATTTTTTTCCAAGTAAATAATTAATTATGAGTTTTTTATTACAACTTTTAAAAATATAAAAAATCGTATGTCGACCACCTTAACTTGGTCAAAACTTCATAAAATTCAATTTTTCTTTTTTTAATCCTATAGTATGCAAAGCATAGAATGTGATGCATGTTTTAGATTCCAAAAATGTGATACTATTTGAAAGTTATAGATATTTTTCAATCAACCTATCAATTAGGACTTTAGTCATAATTCAAATAGAAAATGAATAATAATTATTAATCAAATTCAAAGTAAAAAAAAAATTATATTGGTGGAAAGCCGAAAATCTCCTTTAAAAACCCTTTTCATTTTATCAATTTTGGGTTAAAAAAAGTTGTCAACCACATACCCTACAAATACCCATCATATTGCCACTTTTTGGCCTATCATGATCCTGCACATACCCAAGTATTAATCCAAGTCAAAGTAACACCATGCAAAATCAAAGTTACCTAAAACAAGGCAATATGATTCCCAACATCAACAATGTTCAATTCCAACCCATAACACCAAATTTGAACATCATCCCAAGTTAGAACATTATCCAAAATCAATTTGTCCATGATCCCATTCAACTATCCTTACATTGTTGTGTGTCCTCAACAATGTTATCATCATCAATCCATCAATTCGATCAGTCAACCTTAGCTTGGTCTTCAACAAAATCCCAAATAGAGAACTGATATCATCACACATGTCCATATCCAAATCGTCAAAATCATGCAAAAAATTGAAAAACATCCAAAACATTGAAAAATCCAAAAGCATTCATAAAAGTGAGAAAACGTCAAAAACATGGAATCTGAACTACGTCGTCTCTGAGCTTAAACGTAGGAAAGGCTCATCTTTGATTAGCCCCCGAGACAGAAAAATCCAAAAAACATTCAAAAGACACAAAAATACAAAAACATTCAAAAAACACAAAATCCAAAAACATTCATAAAATGTCACAAAATCCAAAAACATTTGAAAAAATAAAAAATCATAACATTTGTAAAATCTTGAAAATACTAAAAACAACCTCAAAACATTCCAAAAATGACAAAAACATCCAAATATTTGAAAAATTCCATCTCATCTCGCTTTGACTCGAAATAATCAATCATCCATAATAAACTAATCGTCACCTTCATCCTTCGGCAACACAAACATAAACAACCACAACAATTGACAAAAGCAAAGCTTCAATCATAAAATCAAATGCAAACAACAAACCGTTAAATGCAAAATCAAAGTCTTGATCATTTTTCAAACATGTCATTCAACCTTATATCAATAGCCTATCAATCAATTTATCAACCCATCATCATCCTATATAATGCATGTCCTAGGATATATCGTTCCAACAATGGGCATCATTTTGGATATGACTTGGATTCTTATCCTATCAAAACGCATCCCTTTGGCTGAAGGTATGAAGAACATTGTCTTGTTTGTGTGCTTTATCTTTGTCTTCTGACTTATCTTATTGCGCTTAGTCCAAGGACCTCTCGATGATATTTGAACGAAGGATTTAGAGAGATAGGAATGGGGCAACGATCATTATCTTTTCTCTGCTGTGCTTGTTGGATGTTCTTGTAAAATAACTTGGCGAATACTTTCTTTGTTAGATATGTATAGAGGATGTTTTGGACAACTTGTTGACTATTGCATTGATTGGTTATACCTTTCCATGTGTTGGTCTAAGGTGTTTGAAACTTCTAAAGTGCATCCTAGCAAGGTTTTTGTATGTCAAGTGTGAACAAGAATATTCCTATCTATTTGTCGAGTCAAAGTCCATCACAATAAGTACAACACCATCCTGGTCCTTTATACCTTGATGCATCATACTTATTCATGTTATCAAACATAAGGTAAGTGACCCTTTTAAAATCCCAATCCTTAATAAGAAAATCATCCATTTTTTATCACCATTTCTCATCATCATCTCTCATAAAGTTGGCTTGTTGGATCCTCTTGTCATCATCTAATGTTTTCTTTTCCACACTAACATCACATCATGAATAGTTAATCATCACCACCAATGCATCCATCTTGCATCCACAAACCATCAACATTCAGCATATCATCTCACATACATAGTCATCATCATAATGTAGATCTGTTAGTCTAAGCATCTCATAAATCATACATTTGCATTAAACATCTATTACATAATCATATAGGCATTATTGCATCATCATCTCATTTGTAGCATCATCACAATCATCCATACAATCCATTTTGAACCTCTTTATCACAAGATCAACCCTCAAATCGAATCTTTTCGCTTGATCGATCTCAAGGGGGAAATGTACCAATGTACTTCTTTCTACTGTGGCAACCGAAAAAATTAAGAAATTTTTTAATTTTGATCGCGGCAAGTTTATTCTTTGAACCAATGCAACAAGTACATTCCTTCAAAGATGAACAAAATGTAGACATGCAAAATTAGCATTATGCATTTGATTAGGTCATATTCATCCATTCATCAATTAAGTCAAGTTTATTTATCAATCTCCTAAAGTCACTAACTTATATTAAATAAATCAAATTTGATCCTGACATCACCCTCCTTGATTAAATAAATCAAGCATTTATTTAATTAAATCTGAAATCACCTTCCATCCCTTTTGATTTAAATAAATCAAAATATTCAAGTCAAATGGGTCAAAATCAACTAATCATCACCTAAGCTAATCTAATCCTAATTAACCTAATCTAACCACCCATCACATCCTCTAGCTTTTCTCACTTGCACCAATAAATCATTTTAATTCATTTATAAAATTAGCATTTTCCATCAACATGGCATCTTTGAGGAATATTCCCTCAAGTTTGAATTCAAAAACAAGTGGAAATGTACATCCAACAAAACATTTATGATCTCTTACATGGCTCTTACATGTCCCTTTGCAAAAGTCAAACTCAAAATTTACTCTCAAGTTCAAATTTGAAATCTTCCCCTCTTTAGCACATTGACTAAAATGTGCTCATTCCTCAACCTATCACAAGTTTACAAGTGGCTTCATTTCATTGGCCAAATATTTATCCCACATTGCTCTCTCATAAGCATTCTTTCAACTTGAGAATCTTTAAATAGAGATCATCTTTATTGATTCACTCCTCCACAACTCCACAATATTAGCATTTCATCTCCACAATTTGATCCACAAAGCTTATGCAAAGTCACTCTATTCAATTGAGAACTGATTTTGTCCACTTCACTCCATCTTGAAAACATTTTATCATTTAGCTTATTTATCAAGGATTGGGAAAGGGCTTCTTTCCATAGAAGCACCAATCCACTATGAGATATGATTTATTTCATGTTTTATTGTATGCTTTCAATTATTTTATCTAATCCTTTTGTTGTTTTGATTGCATCATGAAGCATGTTGATTTATTTCATAGGGATGTTGATTATTGGCTTTGTTTTAAAATGCTAATCATGCTTTGTGTGTTAGGATTTTAACCAAAATGCATATTTTCACATCCACAGATACAAATAGAAGAAGATTTATGATGTCAAAAATTGTGCCTTTATCCAAGCAGCAATAGGGGTGATGAGGGTCATCCAGGAACACATAGCATGATCATGGGGGAAAAAATCACAAAACACACACAAATGTATACACACAAGATCAAGAAGAAGCCTCCTCCTAACATTGATTAGCCAAGAGGTCATCTTCTTCCCACTCTAGTTCATTATTGGGGGAAGGAGGATGGGCCTACAGTGAATGAATGCTAAGAGGAGGGTCGTCTGACCCTCCCACAATAAGGGCTAAGGAAGAGTTCCCCTCGAGGTCCTCTCCACCAAGCTCTTGTGGAGTCAACGTTAGTGAATTTGTGAAGATCGCTGATATGGCCAGAACCTCATCCACAGAGTTAAACATGCACCCCATAGGAGCGTTGTGTCTAACTTCAGCAAACAGAGTAGCTTGAGCTTGAGATTCACTATTGGGCTCACTGAATGACTCAGGAGTAGTGACAAACTCAAGTGAAGCTGGGACTGGTTCTGTCACTAGGATAGAACAAGTCAGCACATGACCACCTTTTGAAAAAGGTTGGCTCCTCTTACGCCCTTCTTTTCTAGAAGGATCTCTCTCAACCTCACTTTTTGTTGGAGGAGATGAACTCCCTACAGACGAAGCTAGAGGTGTAGAGGAAGGAGAGGAAAGCACCACAACAGATACAACCGAGGTATTAACCATATCCATGGGCTTTGGAAAAGGCTAAATATCTAGAATGGACATCAACAAAGGTGGCTCCACCGAAGGAGTGATGAACACCTCTACCCCCTTGGGGTTAGGTGCATTTTCACTCGCAACGGAAGCTAGAAATAGTGAAGGATTAGACTAGAGTGAAGCAAAGGGGAGGGAAGAGGGCGACATTGTAGGAGGCCTTGAAGCTCAGCTAAGAGGGCCTTTTTCCAACACTTGTGCTCGTGTGCAAGGTAGTTTATTTGACTCTTGGAGCTGGAGGCCAGAGGTTGTGAAGGAGCAAAAGACTCCTGCTCAACCATAGGAATGTCCACTATGGCCATTTTCGGTGAAGGAATAGATTCTTGAATGGGACTAGTAGAAACAAGCTGTGGGACAGTAGGAGGAGTCGATTCAATGGCCTCAGTAGTGTCCTCTTCCCGTTTGCTACCTTGAGAGCAGGGGTGATAGGAGGTCATGGATCTAATTCCCTATGAGAAGCTTTCTTTCTTCCATACAACTAGTACAATGATTCAAGGTATTCATTAGGAAGATCCACAATCCTGAGCTTGGGCCTACACCAAGGAGGAATCATCGAACTGAGCGGATAGCCATCGGGCCTACTCATCCAGTACTCTTCCCAGAAAAGGGGAGAGCACGAGGTAGTCTGGTGAAAATTAATCTTCTCTTTTCCTTTTCAAGAAGGAGAGGGAGCTAGCATGGGATTCTCTTTCTTCGAAGAGGGTGGAGTGGTTGATGTGGTCTTCTCCTTCTCATTTAGGGAGGAGGAGGTGATTGACTATTGCACTACGAGAAGGGTCATTTTTGGTTGTCCCTTCCCCCCAGTTTTACACTTTACATAATTCTTGTAAAGAAAGTTTGTTCTCAGAGGAAGCAAACCAACTGGGGAGGAAAAAAAGTGATCCAGTGGGTATCCACCATGGGATACCAAGGGTTGATATTTGGTGTCATGCACTCCATGCATGACACCTTCATGGGAAAATTTTAAACACTTATGAATAACAGAGGCAATTCCATTCATGGAAGCCAACCAAGAAATGCCTAGCTTCACCCTGAACAGATCTAACTCTGGGATAACATCGAAAACCATGTCAACAATTTTGGGTCCAACCAAGATGAATAGGGTTAGTGAACCATAAGGTTTAAGACTCATACCATCATGCGTATGAATGGTAGATTTTTTTTCTTCATATTTTTCCTTTTTTAATGAATTTAATACTAATGTTTCCTCTATAATAAAATTCACACGACTCATGGGGTCTACCAAGACTCCTATCACAATGTTACCATTGATGCGAGCAGGAATGTAGAGAGGTGAGGGATTATTGTTCAAAAGAAGATCATGTGATGTGAATGTAATATCCGATGAACCAAGTGTAGGTAGAGCAATAGAATTTATTGTGACCATGTTGACATAGGCCTCGGGTTGAGTAACAAAATTAGTGGGATCTACAATCTTGTTAGCAGAATGTGATGGAAACGGGTTCATGTATATTTGCAGTTCACTATTAGCTTTCACCACTGATTTGTTAGCATTTTATTTATTTATGTCAAGGCGAATGCTACCTTCATCGATGTGGTCATGTATCTTATGAGGCAGCCACATACATCATTCAGTATCATGTCCATTGATTCAATGGTACTGACAATAAGTGCTTCCATCATACCAACTAGGGTAAGGTTCCTTAATAGGCTTCGAAGTTGGAAAATTTATGATCTTATCCTTCAGTAGCTTCTGCAAGATAGAAGAATAAGATTCTAATAACTTTGTGAACTTTCAGTTATTCTTGATGTTGTTGTTATCAGTAGTGGTGACTACATTCATAACCATCTTCCCTTTCCCAAAGATTGATACAATGGATTTTCCCTCAAAATGGGAGTATGAGGAAGAACCCCTGAACTAAGCAACTGTCTACTGGTACTCTCATAAGGCTGCACACAAGTGCATGAAAGAAGGGTATTTCATAAGGGCTAACTTCTCTTGCCAAGGCCTTTGTAACCTACCTATGAATATATTATGCACGTCACAATCGGGTAACTGATACAATATTTGTGAGAGGAGCACTTGGTAGCATGCTATGAAATCATTAATTTTTTTGTTATCTCCTTGTTTACACCAGACAAGTTTCGAAAAGGTCATTTTCGGTTCAATGTTTACCTGAAATTGTCTAAGAAATTGATTAACAAGTTGGTCAAATGAGAAAATGGAATTGTCAGAAAATGAACAATACCACTCAAGAGTTGTATCCTTGAGAGATCGAGGAAACAGTTTGGCCATCAAAGTGTCATGATGGAAAAAGTTTGTGCACAGGGCATTAAAGGCAAGCACGTGTTTGTGGATCCACTTTACTGCCATACTTCTTGAATTTAGGGATCTTCATTCCTTGGGGGAAAAGAGTGTTCAAAATTGTAACTAACAATGGGCTGTGTCAGAAAAAAGGTTGAAAGATAGGCTAGGCAAAGGCTTGGGAAAGAATCACTAACTAGCTCCGCATCTTACCCATGTTTTGAAGAGGGGTATTTAGAATAGGGTCGTTAGAAGATAGAGGGCCAGAGGAACCTCCCCCAGAGTCATCACCAAGGCCACCCCTAGAACCGCCACTGGTGTGACCTCCATTGGAGCCACTACCAGAGCCATTACCACTAGTAGGGCCTCCACCAGAACCACCACTATGACCTCAACCGGAGCCACCTCCACCAACACTACCAAAGCCTCCACCACTCATCCTGCCAAAGCCTCCACTGCTAGAGATGACTGGAGGAGTGAAGATAAAGCCCAAGGGGACTCTGTTAACTTTGATAGTTTTAGGCTATTTAGGGATGGAAGGGATACTGATAGAAGGGACTGCATTGGCTATATACACGGACGTGGGAAGCATCGATACTCCTAACTTTCCTTCACGCTCTTTGAAAGTGAATCCTTGGGAAAAATAGGGTTTTTTAAAGGAGCACATGCTTCAGCAAGAACAAGGAGGCTAGTCAGAAGTTCTATTCCTATTCGATCTTTACTCATCATATGCTTTAACTTACTAACGACCCGACTGGCTCTAGCCATCTTTAGATTTCTCTCCAAATGATTCTCTAAGTTGCCTAATCCCGTAGTGAGGGCGACAAAATATTCTATGGGGATTTGAACAACCACATACTCATCCACTAATGATGGCATGGGAGACACAAGGGGAGTGGGAATGTGATCAGTTTTGTTAGAAAATCCCATCTCGTTCATCGACAATTGCTCCTATGCAGCCACACTAACAGTGAGACTATAGAAAAGGCCTGTAGAGAGACCAATCAACACCTTCATCCTTTCCATCAGAAGGTGTCGTACACTTCTCCTAATTATGTACCTAGAAGTTGTAGACTGGGTTGTGATGCTCATAAACCTTCACAACACTGAAGAACACAACAATCACGAAGTACTTGAGGGAAGCCTCAACATCGACAGATGAAAAGAAATTGGTTCATGTCAGGTTCACCAAAAATGTAAGAGAGGGGGACTACCACATGCAATACCCTAGGTCACGGAGGGCCAAGATGTGAGAGGGTGCCCTAACTTAGCTCAACTAAGTGCAGTGTTAGGAAATGCAAGGTGAGAGCGACGAGGACCATGAGGCCTCCTAGTCACTCTATAGACTCGAAACATAGTAAGGGGATAGGAGAGTTAGTTTTTAGGTCCAACACTATGCCTTGAGAAGCTCTTTGTTTGAGGATGAAAAATGTGGTCTCTAGATGACAGCATGAAATGCTGGCATCTCTAAAGTGTGTTGCAATCTATACAACCAAAAAATAGCGAAGACGAGGTCAAAGCTAGAAAAACTAGCTGACGACCTATCTAACTAACTAAAGGGTGAAAATGATGTAATTAGTTAAATAAAGTATTCTCTAATATTATAAACTAGAAAGCTAAGGGTGAAAAGGGCAAGAATGATCTCACTAAGAAATTCAGTCACTAGCTGGTTTCTTGAAAACACTACTCCTACACATAGAAACAGAGGAAAATGTTGGGTGATTGTATAGGGGCCTACCTTAGTCAAACCCCTGTTTAGGTGTTTCCACTTCCATGGATAGCCAAAGAAACAAGATAAAGATAATAATGTAGTGAAAAGCACAAAAGCACTACAAAACAGTAAAGTTCTAACTCAACCAAGTGATAGAAGGAAAGGAAGGGAAGCTTACCACCTCCATCAAGAGCACTCAAGACTACTTGGGGAAGAAAATAAGAGTACTCGAGCCTCTGCTGCAATGGTGTTTCATTCCCAACTTGTTCTACCAAAGATGGATTATTGTGTTTGGTATAATGGAGAGCTTGAATGCTGCTAGAAAGCTTGAAGTGAATGAAAAAGAGTGTGTTGAAGCTTGTGGAGTGATTGTTGAAGATAGAATGCATGTTGAAGGGATGAATTTGGAGAAGGAATGAAAGAAATGGCCATATTCAAGTCGAGTAGCCGAAGGGGGCATTACAACTTGACTCCCTGTAGGTTCAACCACAAGAATTTGCAAGGGACATAAGTGCATCACGTGGAAGTCTATGCACCGTGTAGGCATCTCTGACAAAAATGCCTCCACTAATGCTGAAAACTATTAGAAACAAAAATTAGACATGCAAACCAAAAAATCTTCAACATAAGAGAAAAACAGAAAAAGAAAAGCTATTCCAAAAAGATGTGCAAAATAATATTATTCAAGAATTCATAATTACATGAGAATTATTTTATTTATGAAAGAAAAGTATGCATAACCCTAATCTTATCTTGAGCAACAAGATAGCTCAACAAGATAAGGATGACAAAAATTAACCTAGGAATTAAAATATTACCTAAGTAAACTTATGCAAGTGTAATTAAATATTAATTACAATAACACCCCCCATAAGTGCAACTTAGGGAGACTAAAAAAGTATGCACCTAAAACTAAGATGAATGCAAGAAAGCATGAATGGGTCCTGGCAACAAGGCTTGATCAGGTACCTATGTGTACAAATGCAATAATGAGGTAGAGAAGGAAAACCCAGTGGGACAAAACCCCCCTACAATGAGATGTCTGCTACAAAGAAGCACTGGAAGAACACTATGGAGTAACACTAGAACCACAATCTGACAAGCAAGGAAAGATACTTCTATCTACAAGAAACCAAAGCAAAATCATAATAATACGACATCAAGCCCGATGCCACGGAACACTAGAAAACTCACAAACTGGAAAAACTCTGGAATCCATAAAGCAATAGTAGATGAAATGATGATAGAATCTAGAAACTATGTATCTCGATGCTGATGCCAAAATAAGACTAAAACTCTTCCATGGGAACAAGTACCATAAAGACTCTAGAACATTAACCATAAAAATATGGCCCTCAAATTGAGAATGATCTAAACCAATGCAAATCAATAACCATAAGATCTCAATCTAAAGTGTGAACTGATGTGAATTTGATATGTGTCAAGCTAGAGCAAGATGTGGCCAAAAGAAATTAAAAAACTAGATATAACCCATGTGAGTTGTCATCAATAATAAGATGAAGATCAAAGTGCATGCACACTCTAATCATATTATTATGCAACAAACCCCCCTGATGGAACTTTATCTTTGTTCATTTATTACAATAACCCAATGATTGTAAAAGGAGAGAATGCTAAACATGCATAAACAAAAAATTAAATGATGTGGTATTGAAATAAAGTGCAAATATTCAACTTTCACCCTTCCAACTGCCAAAAACTCCAAGTAATCTCCAAAACACCCACCGGGAAAAATATGGAATAACAATCAACCTGGGAAAAATACAGAAAAAAGTGCATGGACTACATCATAGAGCTCCTCAATACTTTCCAATGCCGCAAAGAAGGTGAAAAATGAAGATCATGGAAAAAATTTATGAGCTTAGAAGCCATAAATTAACATCTGACTTAAAACAACAATAAATGCAGCTAAATAGAAAGATACTAAGAAATAAACTATACCACAGGATAGTGCTCAAAACTAGCTTTCTGGCAATATTTCATTTTCCCAATTTCAATATCGTATGCCCAAGTCATGCCAAAAAGAAAAAAAGTGCTCCTTTAGAAAAAATGGGGCCTAGGAGGGGCAAAGAGGGCTGGCCGTATGATGACGTCATCCTAATGTCATAATTTTGCGAGCATAAATTTGACGGCCTAGGGGCCCTTGGGACAAAAAAGTGCCCCCCTTGCTGGAAATTTTTTCAGCCGCCGGTATATTCTCCCTGAGTCAGAATATTCTGTCGTTGGAGGTCAGTCGGGTGTTGGGAGCGGGGCTCCTGGTCCATCATAGGACCGCAATCTGGGATAGTGGAGCCCATGGGGGCTGGAGGTAGATGGGATGGCACTGTCGGCAGTGGTGGCAGACCAGTGGCCACCTAGTGGCCGCCAGGCGACAAGATGAAATTGAATTGGCAGCGCCAACGCAAAACCCAAGAAAGCTCCTTTTTTTTTCAATTTTCCTATGTTGGGAAGCATGTTGGGGAGGCCATACAGCCTCCCTAGAAAATTTCTTTTTGCCTTAGAATCAACTTTCTCCAAAATTGATGAAACAAAGGGCGATCTTAGGTTTTTTGGCAACTGCGAACGCGATGGTGACCTCTGTTTGTGCTCAAAATGCTCTTAAAATTTGTCTACCTCTAGAGATTGCGAAAAATCAACGAGCTTCAAACCCTCATGGATCTAGCAAATGATGAAAAAAATATGCAAAATAAAAGCCAATCCTGACTTTTTCCAGCGCTCTAAATCCAATGGTGAAGCCCGATCTGATCTAACACATTGCATAGATGAACTTAAGGCATGAAACCCTCGATGAATCCCGAACAAACTCTATAATGATTTTCTCAAAAAAATATAAGGGGCTGCAAATCAAGGCTCTGATACCATGTTAGAAACCAAAATTGGACATGCAAACCAAAAAACCTTCCATAGAAGAGAAAAATAGAAAAAACAAAGCTATTGCAAAAAGTGTGCAAAATAATATTATTCAGGAATTCATAATTACATGAGAATGATTTTCTTTATAAAATCAAAGTATGCATAACCCTAATCTTATCTTGAGCAACAAGATAAGGATGACAAAAATTAACCTAGGAATTAAAATATTACTTAAGTAAACTTATGCAAGTGTAATTAAATATTAATTACACTAACACTCCCCCATAAGTGCAACTTAGGGAGACTAAAAAAGCATGCACCTAAAACTAAGATGAATGCAAGAAAGCATGAATGGGTCCTGGCAACAAGGCCTGATCAGGTACCCATGTACAAATGCAATAATGAGGTTGAGAAGGAAAACCCAGTGGGAAACAAGCGCCAAGTGGGATGCAAGCAACACGCTTAGGTGGAATTAAGCCTCTGAACTTGGTTTTCCAAATTGGAGAGGGAAAAAGGGGGAATTTACACATGGGGTGCAAATTCACTCCTATACAGAATGAAATATAAATTAAAGTATAAGAAAGTAAATGTCCATATGTAAATGTCAACTTATACTTATTTCATGTATATAGTTTCCCTGAAAGATAACAAGAAGAAAGAGACAAGAAAAAGAGAAGGAAAAAACTTCAATGTAGAGAAAAATGTGAGCATGTTATAACACGCTCGTGTTTTGGAAATGTTTATTTATTTCAAAAAGTGCACATTTTTTGGACTCAAAATGCACACATTTTTTTAAATTTAAACCATAAGACGGGCACATTTTACTATAATGTGTTCGCATGTTTACTATTTTTGGATGAAAAAGTAAATCGGCTACCCATCTTTCTGCACACGCCCAATCATGTTTTAAAACTAAATCAATAGACATATGTCACTGGTGTAACTAGTTGTGATAATGCTTAATTGTATGCTATTAATGCATCTTCCTAATCAGAAAATCTCAAAGTAGATATACATCCACTCTGTACACATATTTCAACCACATACTTAGCGTTAATTTAAAACTTTCCCTGCCATGATTTCCTGCTCACCCATGGGAGTTAATACACCTGTATTTCTTTATAAAAAACAATGGGGAATGATCTTAAGTTGGTCTCAGAGTATCATTTTGTACCCTACCTTACTTAATTATCACCTTCCCTCATGTACCAATAACTGCCAAAATTGATGGCCAAAATCCCAAACATGTGCTGAAAATAATAATTAAAAAAATAATGCCATCTTAGAAAAATTTAGCAGCATTCTAACTCCACTAGAGTCCATCTAAACCTTTTATAATGTCCACATGGAACTTGCCTGATTGTTGTTGCAAAATATGGCACATAAGTGAGGCCCTCACGGGATGGCAGGGAGTAGTCAGGATTTACCCACATCACCCGCAATCGACCGTCGATCTTCCAATATCTAAAGACATGCAACATCTCCAAATCCTGGCAGGTCCTCTAAAAGTGACAAATTTCACCTTGCCCGCTAGCCCATGTGATCATCTTTCCTTAATACACAAGATGGATGGCACATGGGGAAAGTCCCAATGAAGACATGTGTTGTGGTGTCCATTGATGATCTTTATCGAAGTTATGTCCTTTGGCCTTTTAGAAACATTGGTCTCACTGCCAAACATGACATGTGGCCATCACCCGCTAGCCCATGCATTTAAAATAATGTGAAATAAACCAACACAAATGAGCGAGGAATGGTCAAGATGTTACCACATCACTTGATAACTATTGTTGATTTTCTTAAAATGGTGCAAACTATCTTCACCAAGGAGATTAGGTTAGCCAAAGTACCAAACACGTGGTAGAAGCCCACCAACCTGTACAAATAAAATAATAAGGAATAAATCAGCATGAGGGTGCGGGGATTGGTTGTGATGAACTCTTTTCAATCGGATGGCCAGTGTGAAAACCTAATTCTACATATGTCACAAAGGTTAATTAAAAAAGGGTCCATCTCTAGGCCAATAAGAACTTGACTCTTAGGAATAGGGTTTTAAGACTTAAGTCATTAAAAAGGAAAAGCAAGCCTAACCAAAATGAATTTTGAACAATGAAAAGGAACTTGGTAACTGGAAAACCTAAACCCAGGGGGCTAGTGAAAACAATGACTTCAATGGCATAAGTGACAATTTAATTGACCGGATACCAGGAACATCAGGTCAATGCAAATTTAGAATAGCCAAGGGTTTTTTGGATTCATAGGTTAATTGTGAGGGATTTAGGTAACACAAAACCATAAAATAGTGATAAGGAACTGTAGATGCTAAATCTACAAATGGTTAAACCTTAAAACACACATTAGCATGATTAGTTTAAAACACAGCAAATAACAACATCCCTATGAAATAATGAAACATGTTAGATATGCTAAATAAGATATTAAAACAACAAGAAAAACTAAATCAGCATATAAACAACATGAATCAACTTTATCTCATAGTGGATTGGTGCTATTGTGGAAAATAACCCTTTCCCAATCCTTGCTTGATCTCCATGATATGAAAATGATATGAAAATGCTATGAGGATGATATGAGGTGGGAAAAATCAGTTCTCAAATGAAGAGAGTGACTTTGCATTAGCTTTGTGGATGATTTGTGGAGATTAAGGTCCTTCATTTATAGATTTTCTTGATGAAAGACTGGCTAAATAGATGAATGTGGGACTAAATGTAAACCAATGAAAGGAGGCCACTTGTCAAGTTGCCATAAGTTGAGGGATGTGCAACATTTGGGAAATGTGCCCAAGAGAGGGAGTTTCAAATTCAAATTTGTGTAATAAATTTTGAGAGGGGGACATGAAAATTGGAAATTAATGCAATGTTGGAGGGAAGAAGTCAACTTGTCCTCATTTTCAAACTTGAGGGAATATTCCCCATAAATTCCATGTTGAAAGAAAATAAGGAATTTAATAAATCAATAAATTGATTTATTTGTGCAAGTGGGGATATCTAGAGGATGTGATGGGTGATTAGGTTAGGCTAATTAGGATTAGATTAGCTTAATGATGATTAGGATGATTTTGATTTTTATGACTTAAATATTTGATTTATTTAATTTAGAAAAGGATGGAATATGCATTTGGATTTAATTAAATGAATGTTTGATTTATTTTATTAAAAGGAACAACCTTAGGAATGAACTTAATGAGTTTAATTTATCTGATGAATGGATGAAGGTGAACTTGATTAATTAAATGAGCAGATGCATGTGAAGCCTGGTTTACTTGATGAATGCACCTGATTGAATGCATAATGATAATTTTGCATGTCTACATTTTGCCCCTCTTTGAAGCAATGTACTTGTTGTGTTGGTTCAAAGAATAAACTTGCCATGATCAAAATTCAAAATTTTTATGACTTTTTTGGATGCCCCAGTGGAAAGAAGTACACTGGTACATTGCCCCCTCGAGAGATCGAGAAAAACGATTTGATTTGAGGGTCGATCTCGTGATAAAGAGGTTCAAACTGGATGGTATGGATGATAATGCAAATGAGATGATTTTAAGATGCTTAGAATAACAAATCTATATTATCATAAACAACTTAAATGATGATTTGATGTATGAGATGGATGATGTGATATGTTGTGATTATGCAATGGATGATTTATTAGATGCTTAGACTAACAGATCTATATTATGATGATGGTACAAATGCAATGCATGTGAAATGATCGGTGCTTCCTATTATGTATGATATGAATGATATGTGGTATGCTGACAGTTTGTGGATGCAGGATGGATGCAGGATGGATGCATGATGGATGCATTGGCGATGATTATGTTAGTGCAAAAATGTGATGATGAAAAGAGGATCCCACAAGTCCATGATCTGATGAGACTTTATTAGAGATGATGATGATGATGATCTGCTTATCAAGGATTGGGATTTTAAAAGGGCTACTTACCTTATGTTTGATTACACATGTAGATATTATGCATCAAGGTATAAAGAACCAGGATGGCATTGTACCTAGTGCGATGGAATTTGACTCGACAAACAGATAGGAGTATTCTTGTTCACACTTGACATACAGAAACCTTGCTAGGAGGTACCTAACAAAGCAAGTATTCGCCAAGTTATTTTACAAGAACATCCAACAAGCATAGCAGACAAAAGGATAATGATTGTTACCCCATTCCTATCTCTCTAAATTATTCGTTTAGACATCACGAGAGGTCCTTGGAATGAGCACAGTAAGATAAATCAAAAGAAAAGATCAAGTACGCAAACAAGTCAATGTTCTTCATATCTCGAGCCAAAGGGATGTGTTTTGATAGGATAAGAATCCAAGTGATATCCAAAAGGATGCCCATTGTTGGAACGATATATCCTAGGACATGCATTGTATAGGATGATGATGGGTTGATAAGTTGATTGATAGGCTGTTGATATAATGTTGATTGACATGTCTGAAAATGATTACGAGTTTTCTTTTGTTTTAAAGGTTTGTTGTTTTGATTTTGATTTTATGATTGAAGCTTGCTTTTTTTCATTGCTATGATTGTTTTTATTTGTGTTGCCAAAGGATGAAGGCGACAATCAGTTTATTATGGATGATTGATTATTTCGAGTGAAAGCGAAATGGGATGGATGGATTTTTTTGAATATTTGAATGTTTTTGATGTTTTGAAATGTTTTGAGGTTGTTTTTGGTATTTTCAAGATTTTACAAATGTTTTGATTTTTGATTTTTCAAGTGTTTTGGGGTTTTGTGTTTTTTGAATGTTTTCGGATTTTGATGTTTTTTCGAATGTTTTTGGATTTTCATGTCTTGGGGGCTGATCAAAGATTATCCTTGCCTATGTTTAAGCTCAGAGACGACATAGTTCGGATTCCAATGTTTTTTATGTTTTATGTTTTTATGAATGTTTTTGGATTTTTTGATGTTTTGGATGTTTTTGGATTTTTTTAATGTTTTGGATGTTTTTGGATTTTTCGCATGATTTTGACAATTTGGATATGGAGATGTGTGACGATATCAGTGCTCTATTTGGGATGTTGCTAAAAATCAAGCTAAGGTTGACTGATTGAATCTATGGATTGATGATGATGATAACATTGTTGAGGATACACAACAATGCAAGGATTTGAATGATCAACAATGCAAGGATAGTGTTAAGCAACACAATGATCGGGAAGGATATCCCAAGATTATGGATTGATGATGATGTTTTGATTGGGTTTGATTGATCATGTTTGACGAAGCTTGATTTGGAACAAAAGTTGTTCGAATGATTTGACATGATGTTTGAAGTGTAAATTAGATGTGACTGATATTGATTGTTTGGATTGATGTTTGATGAATGATGGAGGTTGATAAGGAATGTCATCTTGTCAAAATATGCCATGGGCTAGTGATTTGGATTTTGGATCATAAATGCTTTGACCAATTTGATTTCATGTTTTCTGATGTTCGGATCACCACATAAGTTGGAGCATATAGATCAAGATTTATTCTTGAAGCAAGATGTAAATATCTACCCACAATGTCTAGCAATGTATGGAATCTTATGGATGGATGCTTGGATAGGTGTATGGATGGATGTATATGGATTATCTTGCAATAAGATAAGGTGCTTGAATGGGGTATGCTCATTTGGATAGTGTTTCATAGCTTCGATAACGTTGAATAGCATAGGATCGGTGAAAATGACCCATGTCAAGATGTTTACCATAAGCAAGTGTAAAGTGTGCCCCAAACTTTCATCATGATCATGATAACTTGGACTATGGATGCAAATGGATGAAAAATGGATTCAATAAATGGTTCATGGATGAATGGATTTATTATGGATGAGATGGATGGAATGCTCGATTTATTATGGATGGGATGAGATACTTTCACCTGAAGTGGCGCACGTAGATGCTCGATTCTACACATGACGCCTATTTTCAACATTTTTTTCATGGTCTTACCCAAAGCGCCACTGTAGTGGTTTTCACTGGAGGGCAATTTTTTATCTTTACTGTTTTCAATCCTTTTTCTAATTTTTTTGGATTTTCATATTTTTTGATTTTTTTTTTTGGGTTTTTTGAAAGATTTCAAACTCATGGTGAATCACAAGGTGTTGCTGATGTAGATGCCCCTATCATAATGTGCCATCGATATCCTGCTTGAAGAAGCTCGTTTACCAAGATACATGCACTTGAATGCAACTTTTGGGATTCTTGATCTGCTTTATTGATATCGGAGTTAAAAGTGCCTTCATAATCCTTATGATGAAGGGTCGTTGCCAATACATGGTCAATGTGAGAATTGGATATTATGTGTGGAGGCGTGGATGGAGTGTTTTTATGGATCATAAAAGATGGATTGGTTGACAGCTTGGAATCTTTGACTCTCCAAACTTGGGAAGATGAACAATGATGGGTGGATATGAAAGTGTGCATAGAATTAGGACCAACTGCTTGATACACTTTGTACGTCGCTTGAAAATATTGCTTTTACTTTTGTGGACATCTTTGATGGATACTTTTCCCTTTTTTATTTTTCCCCATAGTTCCTTTGACTGATGGAGTTTGATAGGGATGATCTTTCTTTTTATTCTTTGGTATCCATTTGTATTTGATTTTTCCATCATGCTTTGCTTCTTTTGCTTTGGTAACGTTCTTTGTGCTTTTATTCAAATCTTTCCTTCGAAGTTGGTCCCAATTTGTGGATGGGGTGATGGGTGGATGAAGATCCATGACATGGATGGTTATAGTATTGGCATCGATTTCATCACAAGGATTCTTTGTGCTCCCTATGTTGATGCTTGCTTGAGACGAAGTTGCCCCCAGTATGGTGGTGGTAGTACCTTTGTGCTTTGATTCTGCTTGTTCTGAGAGCTCTTGTTTAGAATGCATTCTCTGATAAATGACCATTGTAGATGATATTATTGGAATTTTCTACTCTACTGACTTTAGAATATCATGTTATATCTATCATGTTTCCTTGAGTGGATACTGTTGGATATCTTCATACATGATGTCCTCGATATGAATTTGGGGTATATCTGATACTATTGTTGACAACTCTATTTGATGGGAGGAATCAATAATCTACTCTTTTTGTGTAATAATGTCAGGAGTAAAGGGATCATGTTATGAATGAATATCATCTATGTGTCTATCCATAGAAAACATCTCATGGGTAGATGGAGGAATATGTTCATTATGTATAGATAGGAGAGTGTCCATTAGATCATTGTAGTATCTTATAGATACAAATTCTTGATCTTGAATGATTTCAGAGTTGCTTTCATCATGCTTTGGATCAAGTTCTTGACATGGGTCAATTTCAAAGGATGGATTGCTTACAAATGGTTCTTGGATATCTTCATTAGGCATGGGAAGTGGCTTAATATCTTCTTGATCTTTGAGTGAATCGGGATCAAGTGTCGAGTTGAAGATTCCTTCAATATCGGCAATCATGAGGTCGAAGGATGTCAATATGTCTTGGAAAGGACCATTGCTAGACTTTGGTGAGAGACCTTGATCATGCTTTAGAATAAATTCTTGAGATATGCCTTCTAACTCATTAGGTAATGTAGAGACATTTTCAACATGATCATTGGTCAATGCCTCGTTGGATGAGCTGAAAACATCTTTATTGATGGATAGATCTTTATCATTATTTTCAACAATTATGGTGGAGGGATTTCCAATGTCTTCAACCATAAGTGATGTTGGCATTTATTTGATTGGATCATTGTTGGTTGGTGGACTTTGATCATGATTGAAAAGTGACTCTTGACATATGTTGATTTGATCATTAGATGAAGTAGAAATATCTTCAAGGGGCTTAGTGATGGATTGATCTTGATCCTTGTTCTCAACAGTTGTGGTGGAGAGATTTCCAATGCTATCATTGTTCCCAATAGTGATTATCTTTTGATCAATCAGGTCTTGAATGATTTTTTTGAGCTGAACACAATTTGATGTTTTGTGTCCCTTTATTCTATGATAATCACAAAGGTGCTTCTCATTATACCCTGGTGGTTTTATGTCTGGTTCTTGATAGTTCACGTAAATGGGGATTTTGATGAGATTTTCTTGTACCAACTATTGTAGGACTAATTTGATTGGTCTCCCAAGTGGTGTGTATTTTCGCTTGTTACCTTGTGATATTTGTGTCTTAAATTGACCTTGTTGTGATTGATTTTGGAGATGTGGTGATGGATTTGGAATTGTGTTGGATGTAGTGATGAGTGGTTGAGATATGCTTGGAGCGATCATGGCAGTGAGGGGTTGAGATATGATGGGTGTGATAGGGGTGGTTGGAGTGATAGAGGTGATAGGAATGGTCGGAATGACTAAGGTGATAGGTCCTTGGGAGACCGTATTTTGATTTGGGATTAATTTTGTCATTTGATTGGATACTATATGTTGGTGTGATGTCGATGGTACATTCAACAGATTTGATGTGATGGCTCGATTGGTGTTAGGTGGATTGATTTGGATGGAGTGATTGGTGCTAGATAAAGGGGGAAGCCCTAAACCAAGGAATGATGTTGATATGGGTGATGGTGGTGGAGATGTCTCTTGGCACAATGACTCAACTATTTTGGTAAGTGTAGTAATTTGATCTCACCAAATTTGATCTTGATTTCAATCTTGACTCCCTTGATATAGTTGATTTGGTTTTTGCTCAAGCAGATTTGGGATGCATACTTGTGGTTTTTGAATGGGATCATGGAAATTTTGATTTTGGACATTGTTCTGACTTGGGATGATGTTCAAATTTGGCATGATATGTTGAAATTGACCATTGTTCATGTTTGGAATATTTGTATGATTTGTAAATTATCCATCCCAAAGTTTGCTGGATTCATGTTTCGAAAACTTGTACTTGGTACATTCTCATTTGGCATGTAGGGATTTGGTGGGGTGACATTGTTCATTTGAAGGTTCATGCATTGATTGTTTGGTTGGTGGATTTGTAGGTTTGGACTTGGATTTAAATCTACCATTGGGAAAGGTGTCCCAAACTTTGATTTGGGCATACTCACATTTGTTTTACTATTGACATTTGTCGAAGGTAATGATCCCATGTACAATTTGTATAGATGTGAGTGTTGATAATCAATCGGTGTTGTAGAGCTTTGATAGCTTAGTTTACTTGGATTACTCATGATGTATGGGTCAATTTTATATTCAATGTTCCTCTTGTGTTTTGACCTTGTTGCAAAAGTGACCTCTAAGGTTCTTAGGACCAATGACGAGATGAAGGATAAAAAGGGGAAATGATATGAGTGTTGAACATTTAGGGACTTTGGATCAATGCTAGACTTAGGGTTTGATTTGGATGATGAACTTGTAAACCCTAAGATGTTGGATGTGATCTTAGGATGAACTTGTTCAAAGGATTGTTAATTCAATTAAATGTATGAGAAAGGATGCATTCCCATACATCTAACTAAATGAGGTGATTTTGATTTTGATTATTGGTGTAATTAATTATTTAATTACACTTTAAGATAAGTTTACTTAGGTAATTATTTATTTCCTAGGATAATTATCTTTTAATTCTTATCTTATCTTATTGAGCTATCTTTTTGCTCAAGATAAGATTAGGGTTGTTTTTTCCTGCTTTATTGCATCATTGTCTTTTCGAAGGCCTTTGTATTATTTGTAAAACATTATTCTCAATAATCAATAATTCTAATTTTTTCTTGCACACATTTGGCTCTGAGAGTTTACATAACATTTTTCATTTCTTGTTCTGAATATCTGTGCATGTGATAGGTGATTGCTTGCAGGTGTTCTTGGGGACTGTGAAGTTGGTTTTTCAACTTCTACATTGTATCAAAGCTCCAAATCTATTGCTGCCTATTTTTTGTTTGAAGATATTCTCTCACAACATCTTTTTATGTGCAAGGGTTTTATTTCAGTATTTTTTTGTCAGATCAACAAGGTTTTTCATCATTTTTTAAGAAATTTCAACGTTGATCTCTCAAACAGTGCATGGTAGTGCAAAACGGACTTCATAGATGTACTCAGAAGGCCCAAAAACCCCTATTTTCATATAAAATATGATAGGGTTTGCTGAAAATTAAACTTTTAGTGTTTTTGGAAAATTTCAAAACTGTTGCCAGAAAAAAAAAAATCCGTACGGATCCATACGGCCGCATTGATTTCTGTGCCATTTTGATTTCTGTGCTACCTCGATTTTCATGCATGAAGGTTCAGCTAAATATTTTATTAATTTTTTCATCTTTAAATTAATAAAAATTTTGGTTTAAAGCCTAAATGAGCATATTTAGTAAAATGGTCATATCTTGAGCATATGGTCTCCATTTTTCAAAAACGAGATATCATCGGAAAGCTGCTTCTGACGCCGTTCTAGTGGTGCTGGTATTTTTTCTTATTTTTCCATTTTGATGCCTTTTTTTCCTGTCAAAGCCAGTTTTCACTCTGGGCGGCGTAACTTTTGCGTCCTGGCTCTGTTTTTTGAAAACGAATAGGCGTTGGAAAGCTGGTTCAGTGCTCTACACAGATCTCAGACCTATTTTTCTAGATTTTTTTACCAGGTATCTGATATTTCTGTTCGATCTCAGCCTTTACCTTTTCAGTTATTTTCTTGGGAAACGTCCAATCAGGAGTTTTTTTTGAGATCCAAGAGGAATTTTTTTATTTGAGAGTATATTACTATTGTTTTCTATCATGGATTTACACAAAATTGCACCCCTTACTCCATTCAACTATTTTGGTTGGAAAAAACAAATGGATATTCACTTGAAACATAAATGGTTGTATAGGGTAACCATGAGTACAAAAATTGAACCTACAGGTGCTACTGAAAAGAGAAAATGGTTTAATAGGTGTGATGAAGCTTATGGCACATTATTTCTGTCTATTTCACCTGACCTCCTTTTCCAGATTGAATCTTGCACTACACCAAATGAGATATGGGATACTTTGGAGTCCTTGTTTGGGAAGCAGGATACTATGAGAGGTTTTCAGTTAGAGAATGAGCTTATTGGCTTAAATCCTAAGGATTTTGACAGCATCTAGGAGTTTTTCACCAAACTCAAGTCTCTTAGATTACAGTTGTCACAATGTGGTGTTCAGAAAGAAGACTCTTAGTTGGTATTATCCATCCTTTCTAAGCTTGGACCTGATTATTCAGTTTTTGTTTCTACCTTTTATGCCACTAGGGATGCACTTGGTACGAGATTCACTATGCCCTCTCTTGATGACTATGCTTCATCTCTCACTTGAGAGTAAGCTAAGTTAGCTAGCATGGGTACGGTGAAACCTTCTTCCTCTTCACAGACACTTATTGCATCACAGGAGCCCAGAGATCAGAAGGATTCTACAGGAAAAGGAAAGGAATAGAAACAAAAGGATTCCGAACCTCATGAGCAACAAAAGGAGTCCTCATATTCATCCTCCTCTTCTAAGGGGAAATCATTTAGGAAGGAGAAGTCTATATGTGCATATTGCAAGAGGGAAGGACGTGTAGAACATAATTGTTACAAGAAGGACATTGATGAGTTGAAACATCTTCTTTAGAAACATCAGATTGATTTGCCTTCTAGGATGTCTGCATCATCTTCTTCTCCTCATTCTTCTTCTTCAGAGCAACATAACATAGGCAGAGCTGGTTTACATACTTCATCAGATATGAAGGGACATGCTCTTTGTGCTTCTTTAGGTATTGGATCAAGGAGATGGCTTCTAGATTCAGGAGCATCTCATCATATGGCATCTTCGTAGTCTATGTTAACTTCCTTTGAGCCTTGCACTATGTCTCCCATTTTGATGGGAAACAACACTTACATGAGTGTTACAGGGAAGGGGTCTATTAGTTTTGGGGACCACTCCTTTCAGGATTTCTTGTGTGTCCCTCACTTGACACATAACCTTCTTTCCATCTATCAGATAACACATGGGAGCAATGGGAGATCTGTGGATTTCACACCTGATTCGGTTATCATCAGAGACTTGGAGAGTAGAGCAATCATTGCTACTGGGATATTGGATCACTCCTCTCGGTTGTATTCCTTCACTGATTTTTCTACTGGTGGTGCTTCTGTTCCTACAGCTATTCCTCACACTTCGCGTGTGCATCATCATTCAGAGGAGAGATTTGGCTTCTTGAACATTGTTGTTCTCACTTTGGATCTTGTTCTCGATCCTTCTGCTCCATCTCCTCCTCCTCGTGTTGCTTCTTTTGTTTCAGTGCAGTAGGATCCAGTTGATCATACATCTTTGGAGGTTTCTATTGAGTCTTCACCTACTTCGGCTTCTTCATTTGTTGAGGTCACACCTGCTTCTGTGGAGAAATCTTGGGCTGCACCTATTCCACCTTCAGAGATTTCTTTCATTCGACCTCTTCCCTCTCACTTCTATCTAGAGATGTAGTTTCTTCACTTCTTTTGGAGTTACTTCATTCTGGGGGGGATCTGTGGTCTCTTTCTTCCTCTCTTATGTGGGGATTCTTTCATGTATCTTTGTGATGAATGGTGTCCTTGGGGGGTCTTATGGAGTCCTCCATTTTTCATCACTTAGGTAGTTTATTGCATTCTATTTTGGGGAGGAGTTTTGTTCCCATGTGGTTTTCTCCTTTACCCCATTTGATTTAGTTTTCCTTGCATTTGTACATGAGTACCTGATCAGGCCTTGTTGCCAGGACTCATATTTGCATAATAATTTGCTTCTCCCTAAGTTGCACTTATGGGGGGGTATTGGTGTAATTAATTATTTAATTACACTTTAGGATAAGTTTACTTAGGTAATTATTTATTTCCTAGGATAATTATCTTTTAATTCTTAGCTTATCTTATTGAGTTGTCTTTTTGCTCAAGATAAGATTAGGGTTGCTTTTTCCTGCTTTATTGCATCATTGTCTTTTCGAAGGCTTTTGTATTATTTGTAAAACATTATTCTCAATAATCAATAATTCTGATTTTTTCTTGCACACATTTGGCTCTAAGAGTTTACAGAACATTTTTCATTTCTTGTTCTGAATATCTGTGCATGTGATAGGTGATTGCTTGCAAGTGTTGTTGGGGACTGTGAAGTTGGTTTTTCAACTTATACATTGATGACTTACCTAAGTCTAGAATGATGTTTCCAAAAGCTCTAAAGTTGTTTGGTGGGATGGATTTTGATAAATGTTTGGAATTTAGATGAAGTGTTTGATTTGATCCTAAAAGACTTAGAGAGATTTTGTTTACTAGGCCAAGATAGTGAAGAACATGCCTTTCTCTAAGAGTAATTCAAAATCAAAAGATCAATGTTTGCATGAAAACCATACGACCACAAGATGACAAGCACATGTGTGGGGTCTAGTTGATTCAATCTTTGCTTAATGGATTCTTTTTTACCACAAACACACTCTTGATTAGCTTTCAAACTGAATGTCCAATGTCTCAGCTTCGTCTCATTTCACAAAGTATATTATGTGAAACTTTGATGAATATAAGGCAAAGGTTACCTATTTTTTAGCTTTAGTGGGAAAATTGAGATGTAAACTCAAGTGTTTAGAAACCTCTAAGGATGTAATCCCAAGGGCAAGCAATAACACAAGAATTTGATCAATGGTATTTTCCTCCTAAAGGGTTTGAAATTTTGAGGATCATGTTTAGTGTTTGTTTTCAAATGTTTTCAATCAAAGCACTGTGTTTTCACACAAGACCAAGTACAACCCTATGGATGTGAAAGATAGTATTTGTTGGATCTCCACTTGGAAAAGTCCAGCTACGCTTATCTTTAGTGAATGGTTAGATGCTTGACCCCACTGGCTCCCCTCCACGACACTCACTTATACGGGGCAACCAAGCATCAACACCCATGAAACTCTGATGGCATGTTTTCCATTTCTACTAAAGACCATAAAAGTGTGGGGTGGCTTCAGAACGACTGTTCTTGCACCAACAAATAGATTAAAGGATTTTGGAAAATTCTAGTACATGGGTTTTAATAAAGACTTTATGTTCTTGGAGATTGACCCATATGGCAAGAGTCCCCTTTCGGATCCATCTTGTCGGAATCAACCACATGATATTGGCATTTCTTCCAATATCCACATTTATATCCCGGTTGGAAATACTCTTGGCTTTAGAGTGTTACCGGTTGAGTCGTTCCCTTGGGTGAGTACTTTTTCCCCAAGGCAAGCCCTCTAGGATAAACAAAAGCAAGCAAAGACAAAATCTGTAACTCGATCAATCTTTGACGACACAAAGAAAGAGAATATACGCGATGATGCTCTACTCACACTCGCACACGATGTTCAATTTTCAACCCAAATCAAAGTGTGTATGGGAAATTATTTATGCAACTTAATGTCACCAAAAGCCTTTTGAATCTCAAGATCGTCATGAGGTGTGAGAGAAGCGCATACATCTTTTGGTGGTATTACTTTGTGTAAATAATTACAAAACAATAGTCACACATTCATTTTATCTTTCAAAGCAATAATTTGATTCATTTTAAAACACCAATGTCAAGTGTGAAGTTGCTTGTTAAATTTTAGCCCAAATTGAAATCTAGTAGATGTCTAAGTTTCAATTTTAACCTTTTGCAACAAAAAATTGAAGCATTCTTTTTAAACCCAAACGAAAATTAGTTTCCTAAAAATGAAAAGATAACAATTTCATGAAAAGTGTTTAAACAAACACTAAAGTGTTAAAGAACACTTTAATCTTTCCAAGACATCAATCTTCATTTCTTCTCCTTTCGTTTTCCTTCTTCGCTTTATCTTTGTTTGTACCTTCGTTAGCCTCTTTCACTTTTCCTTTGTACCTTTTTTTCGCTATTCCTTGTACCTCTATGCCTTAACTTTCCTTTGTTTTCACCCTCCTCATTTTCCTTTTACCTACAATCACCACAAATAGGAGTTATGCATGCCTTGTAAAAATGAAAAAATATAAGCAAGGTATGCATAATTTTGTTTTAAATGAAGAAAATAAAACAAAATTTATAAGGCACATGAGTTCTTTATGGTGAATAAATGTCAATACATTTCACCCATTTTTATAAAAGAAAATTTGATTTCAAGACTTTATCCAAGCCATAAAAAGAGTTTTATGTCGCAGCAAAAACATATCTTCTTTTTCCCTGCTAAGTGATTCATGTTGAAACATTTTTATTTTTTTACTTGACAAGCACTATCTATATATATATATATATATAAAGAATAAGAAGATATTAAGGTAGATTATATTCTATTTCACAAGATTGGTAAAGCAGAGCAGTAAGTATTGATAACAAACTAGATAACTGTTCAAGGCAAACATTGATAGTGAAATCATTTCAAAAATGTGCTCAAGTCACACCATACACATGCCTCAAACGTACCAGCTATAAGAATTGACATCAAAGGTAAGTCATGTCCATGCTTCATCAATGGATATCAGAAGTAGGTAAGAAGTTTACCAAAAAGAGAAGAAACCAGATATGATATACCTGACCCAGACCAGCTGCTAGGGACACAACATTAATTGTAATAGCCAAATCTTTGCTCACAACCCATGTTCTCTTTGATTCTATAGTAGTGACTAAATCTTTCCTTTTTATTGTTCTCATATGCTAACCATCCCCATGAAAAGATCTGCCTCTAATTTTTCAGAGCAAGTTGCCTCATAGGATTTGACTTTTTAGGTAACAAAAAATGAGTTTCCTCACCACTTTAAAGGTTTCAAACAAAGGCGGTTGGTAGATTTAAAGAGAGGCACTAAAATTTATTTCAAAAGGCTTCCAAAGAAAATGCGAATGGCAGGTGTGAAGCCGAATTTTGAACCTTTGTCAGCATAGGCTTATAAATAAAAAATGTAGCTCGTTTGACAAGAGGTCTCAATCATAGATTACCTTACATAATGCATTGATTACAGGATTGGCGTGAAGATTGATTTGAATAGACTTTTAGAAACTTTCAACCAAATGTAAGCTGAAAACGTGAAGTCAAATTCCACAACCTTTGGCATAGCTTCCTCCCATCACAAGTTACTCACTCTTTTATTCAAAAGATTGGATTCATTGAAAAGGCGTCAAGACTTCAATACATCCACATTAAATGATAGTCAATAAATGATATATGGATATGATGATAGAAATAGGGTGTGTGATCATGTTACAGATATGCATAAAGTGGATTTGCTAAATAGGCTTTGGAAACTTTTAAGCAAATGCAACTATCAGGTTTAAAATAAAACTCCATAGCGGTTCCAGCATCCTCCCTGACTACGCATGGATGGGAGCTTAGAAATAGGGTATGGACGTCCAACAATGTACTACTAATCAAGAAATGATAATCTCATGAACTACCCTGTCTATAGAAAGTGTAAGCATAGAAAAAATGTGTGAATAAAGATATTAATTACCAGGAAAAGTATGGCATTTTTCTTCAAAAGTATAGATTAAGACAGGGCAATATTACATAGCATTTTACAGAGATAAATCTCAAAATCTACGTAGATTCATTAAAAGTTTGTAGAAGTGTTTGACAACAATTATGGATAAGAAAGGTAAACCATGTCATTAGCACATTATCATTTATGACCATACAACATAGAGCTCATTGCAAGAGTGCGTAACTACCGAAAAGAAGAAGAAAAAAATGTATGTAGTGTTTGATATGGCATCCTAAAGCGATGTATTTGTGATTTTAAGAACTGATAGAAAGTTTGTCACAAAGTAGCTTATTACTTTTAACACAGTTGCAAATGACATGTTGATATGCCAAGAAATGGTTTTAAAGTAGCTCAAAGCAAAATAAAATAAATTTAGTCTTTCTAGAAAGCGCAGTTACTCAAAAGAAATAAAAAGCTACCATTCTATGTATTAGAAACATTGAAATTATTTCCTCATTGAAGAAGATGTGTCTCAGTTACAACAATTTCAATGACTGAAATGCACTTGTACAGTGTCAAAATCCATGTATAAGCTGAAACGAAAAGCTAAGACTTTATGAGCCCTCCTTCTAGCACCATAATGTAGATGCTAAATCTGTAAATGGTTAAACCTTAAAACACACATTAGCATGATTAGTTTAAAACACAACAAATAAACAACATATTAAAACTAAATACTAAATGAGCATATAAACAACATGAATCAACTTTATCTCATAGTGGATTGGTGCTATTGTTGAAAATAGCCCTTTCCCAATCCTTGCTTGAGCTCCATCATATGCAAATGATATGAAAATGCTATGAGGATGATATGAGGTGGGAAAAAATATTTCTCAAATGAAAAGAGTGACTTTGCATTAGCTTTGTGGATGATTTGTGGAGATTAAGGTCCTTCATTTATAGATTTTCTTGATGAGAGACTGGCCAAATGGATGAATAAGGGACTAAATGTAAACCAATGAAAGGAGGCCACTTGTCAAGTTGCCATAGGTTGAGGGATGTGCAAGATTTGGGAAATGTACCCAAGAGAGGGAGTTTCAAATTCAAATTTGTGTAATAAATTTTGAGAGGGGGACATGAAAATGGGAAATTAATGCAATGTTGGAGGGGAGAAGTCAACTTGTCCTCATTTTCAAACTTGAGGGAATATTCCCCATAAATGCCATGTTGAAAGAAAATAAGGAATTTATAAATCAATAAATTGATTTATTTGTGCAAGTGGGGATATCTAGAGGATGTGATGGGTGATTAGGTTAGGCTAATTAGGATTAGATTAGCTTAATGATGATTAGGATGATTTTGACTTTTATGACTTAAATATTTGATTTATTTAATTTAGAAAAGGATGGAATATGCATTTGGATTTAATTAAATGAATGTTTGATTTATTTGATTAAAAGGAACAACCTTAGGAATGAACTTAATGAGTTTAATTTATTTGATGAATGGATGAAGGTGAACTTGATTAATTAAATGATCGGATGCATGTGAAGCCTAGTTTACTTGATGAATGCACCTGATTGAATGCATAATGCTAATTTTTCATGTCTACAGGAACATAACCCTAGGCCAAAACGAGGGTCCAAGCCAAGTAAATACAAAATTTTAAATGGAATCAAGAATTTTTTGAGGGGTTCTATCAAGGTATTCAAAGGTAGATTATCAAGGTCTTATTGCAATAATTCAAGTCATATCATAATGTCAAAAGCATAATACATCAAACATGTAGTTGAGCTTATGTGTTGATGTAGTATTGGAGATCCATTTGCAAGCATTATTCACATCCTAATTCAAGATCAAGATCTACATTCTTCATGACCACTTCATGTTAATTTGTAGATTTACATTCCAAAACATCATTTAAGGTATCATTGTTTCATGTTTCATGTTTCATGTTTCATGTTCTTGTTTCATTGTTTCATCATAAGGTTTAATTACCTAAACGGGGTTGACCAAAGCAAACCCTTATTCCCTAACAATCAACAAATTTTTCTCCTCTTTGATGTGTATTTGCATGATTTAGCTTGAAGATCAAGTGGAAAACAAGATTGCAACAAAATGTTTTGAAGTTGAAAAGTTTCAAATTTGTCATCTACATTGCAAGATCACGAAAATATAGCTATAGAATTTGTTTTAGACTTTTGGGAGCTAGTCACTTGGGAGATGGAAATGCAGAAATTGAAGAACATAACCTAGAATTCAGTTTTCAAAAACCCTAATAGGGACACATTCGCCACTTGGGGCGAATGATTCATCAATGACCTCAAAACAACACTTTTTCAGCAAGGTACACGTTGTTTTAGCCTCTCAAAACATCCCTCATTATTGATATAATAGTTAGGATTAATTTCTAATTATTATTTGTGCATTCCGACCCTCATAATTGAGTGAAACATCACTAAGAAAAATTGTGGTTCATCATCTTGTTCATTTATTTTGATAAACCCATTTTTTGATGTTTGAAATTCTAGGGATGAACTCCCCTTCCGGTAAGAACACTGGGGTTGCTCCCTTACCTTTCTCTGTTTCTCCTAATCCGGAAATGCGTGTTGAAATTGGTAAGGAAAAAAATAGGCTAAGGAATTATGCTATTTTCTTCTCTGTTGTTGAAGTGGATAAATGCCCTCCTAGGAATTTTTTAGATGATTGGTTCCATAACTATTGGAACCTGAAACTTGGTTTCCATATTTCATTTTGTAGGAAAATTTAGAAAGGTCTATTTGTTATTTTCTTTGGGTGCTGTCATAATAGTGGTTTACAATTCCTGAGAGGAACGAATTTTAGCTGAAATCACATATTTTTAGAAAATATAATGATTTAAGCCTTAAAAAGTTCCATTTTAAGGATTCCAATTGAAGAGGGTTTGATCAAATCACATTAGATCAAACCCCCTTGGATAGAACCTCGCTAGTTTTAAACCATACCTATAAATGTGTCTCCTTTACACCTATCAAAATGCTTATAAAAAATCACTTTTCATTTAGCTTTTGGGGGATCAAATGAATTCATTTAAAATTTATTTCAAATGATTATGGTATTCCTCAAAACAAGCTATCCAATGAATATAATTTTAATATGTTTTGGTTTTGTTATGTATTTGTTTTTTAAGTTTTATTAAACATATGTTTTCATCGAAAATGAATTTCTTTGTTCTTCACATGTGGAAAAATAGAAGATTATCAAAAAAAATAAAAAAAATGAGTGCACCAGATATTGAAGTCCTTGATCCAACAAAAAATAAAATAAAATTTTGACATATACAAAAAAAGTTACATGTTATACGGTCGCTATATCGAATTGTAATTTGTTTGACTTTGAAACTTGAGTAAGGAAAAATATTCAATAAAAAACTATCTAACCAAGTGGAGCACTAGATATCAGAGTTACAAATCTAAATTTGAAAGAATTAGAATTTTATCCTTCATGGAAAAAAGTTGTGTTATATGTGTGTCACTTTTTAAAATGTTGTTTTCAAAAAAATCAATTTTTGTGGAGATGGAAAAGAAGTGCAATTTGATTCCAAAAATTTTGAAAAAAATATTTTTAGAATCTATAGACAAAATTTGATGAGACTCTAGTTTGCACCATCTTCAAATTCTTCACAGTTTAGCCGCTATAGGTGCCCGAATGTGAAGATTCAGTTAAAAATAATAATTTCAGTGTCCAGTTTGGCCAAAAATTGTAAACCACTATTATGGGATCACCCCTTTGCTAATCATGAATCCCAGACCGAAATTCTTAAGAAGCAATACTGGACTGTGGGTTCTACCTCTTTTCGTGCCCTAGCTTGGTCTCCTGAGGCCATCCATAAGTTCTTTCCCTCTTAGCCCCTTGATGGATTTTGGTTAAATAGATCCTGCCATTTCTGTGGCATTTCCTCCGTCAATTGCTTGAGCCACTTGGTAAAATCATCTGAATGGATGACACTGTGAGATTGGTCCCTCATATGGATGCTAGAATACTTATCCTGTTGAATCCAGGTAATGAAATTCCATTTAAAATTAACATTAACATCTCTGAAGACAATTTCTCTTGTCCCATTGATATTCTCAGAGGTCTAAACACTTGCTTCTTGTGTAGAAGAGAAGGGCATCTGAGGAAGGACTGCCCCATCCTTAAGAAAAAACCAATGCTGACTAATCCCTCGCCTCTCCAGAAATCCACTGATACTGCTAACCCTAACTCTGAATCCTCGGTGAACAAAACCCCTCATGCTGCTGAGCACTCTAATCCCCCACCACTTTGGACTCCACCTCCCCGTCCATCCCTATTGTCCCTTCCCCTACTTTACTCTCAACTAACTCCTTGTCCCTTGTGAATGTGACTCAAAATGACGGGCTCCAAACCGTGGCTAAAACTTCCAACAAGCGTAGACGAAGGTCCAATAAATAGAATAACACCTCTATTGAGGGATCCCTGTCCTTAATTCCTCGACTTACCTCCAACATGAACAACTTTTCCTTGACCACTTTAAAAGAAACCTAAATTTGCTCCACCCCATCTAGTTTGAATCTCAAGTACCTCTATGATAGTCGCATTGACCTGGCCTCTCCCCAGAACTTCCCTCATAAAATCTTTCGTGAGCTTGGTGACAACTGTTTGCTTGAGGTCATCCCTACCAGCAATTACTCCTCTGCTTCCGCATTTCTCCCCACAAAGCATACCATGGATTTGGATATCCTGTCCCCTGATGGTTCAGATAATGAGGACGAATTCAAAGGAGATCTCCCCACATCTAAATGATGGGGGAGACGGTTGGGATCCAAAAATAAGAAACCCTCTAGTAAGAAGCAAGGGGATATCCCTAATGGTGATTTGGCCCCAATTGTGGGGTTCGTAGATCATTGTTCCCCCCCCACATGTTTCCTCATGAATTGCATTTCTTAGAACATAAGGGGGCTTGAATCCCTTGACAGAAGATTTGTCATTAAGCGGTATTTAGATACCTGTAATTCCATGGACTTCTTGATACTGCAAGAGATTAAAGCTAATGGCTATGTTCTTGATTCCAATCTTAACTTCATGTGGAAAGATGCCATTAAGTTCTATACTAATCACCCTAGGGGTAGGGGCAGGGTTGCACTTCTGGTTAACACGAGATGGGAGAATTATATCACTGGCAATGGGCTCTCCCTGTGTAATAGAGCGGTGTGGGTTACTATTAATTACAATAACAATGTCTTTGGCATATGCTCCATTTATGCCTCAAATGATTTCAAGGAGAGAGCGAACCTTTGGGACTGGCTAGCTACTCTCCCTAATATCTCATGGCTTGTGGGAGGGGATTTCAACATGGTTGAATCCCAGGAGGACAAAGTTGGTGGCCTTCATTTGCTTGGAAAGACCTGGAAAAATTGAATTGGAATAGAATGAAAAATGCTAAACACTTATTTGACCCCTTGGCTAGAACTAAGGACGCGAACCCTGGCATATGGCACACCTGGTGCAATTTCCAACATGGTCCTTCTACAACTTACTCTAGACTTGACCGTTTCTATGCTAATAAAAATTTCTTCTCTGTTTTTCCTGATAACTTGGGAAACTTTGTCCTTGTTACCTCCACTTCCCTCTCCGATCACCACCCTATCTCCACCTATTTTACAACTAACAATTCCCCTATGCACAGCAAAGGCTCCAATCCCAAGTTTTTTCCTTAACACTAGTATTCTTAAAGATGAGGATACTCTTGTTGCCATTCATATCATTAGACTCATTAACAGGAATAACTTCAGAAAGCTGAAACTAACATCCAAGCCAATCCCTCAGACTATGATCTCATCTCTCATGTTGTCAATGCTAAGGAAGCCCTTAGACTGCACCAGCTGGTTAAAACCAGAGGCACTAAGATTAGATCCCATGCTCACTCGTTGCATTTTGGTGATCGAGGATCTAAATTCTTCTTTAAACTCCTCAAGCAAAAGCAATCTAATGAAACTATAGAGAGAATTATAGTTGATAATCATGAAATAACTGACCTTAACAACATCAAAGAGGCCTTTGCTAAATTTTACCAAAATCTTTTTGCTTCTGAGGATTCGGAGGAGGCTTCATCCCTTAGAAATCAATGTCGTTCTCTTATCCCTAACAGGATATCCACTATTGATGCTAACCTACTATCCAAAGATATCTCCTTGGAGGAAATTGAAAAAGCCATTAACTCTCTTAATAATGACAAGGCCCCTGGGCCTGATGGCCTCCCAGTGGAGTTTTACAAGGCTAATATTAGATGGATCTATAAAGATCTTCAAGATATTTACTCAGAAGCCCTAGCTCAGGGTTCCCTGGGTAGCTCCATCAATGGGGGTATTATTAAGTTGATACCCAAGGATGGGGACAAAGCTCTCATCAAGAATTGGAGACCTATCACTCTCCTTAATGTTTCCTATAAAATTTATGCCAAGATCCTGGCTCTAAGACTTGAGAATATCCTGCCCAAATTTGTTTGTTCTACCCAAACTGGCTTCATTAAAGGAAGATATATTCTTGAGAATCTGATTACCAGTTGGGAAGCCATGAATTGGGCCAACTACTCTCAGCAAAATTTTGCTATGCTTCTTCTATATTTCGAAAAAGCCTATGATAGGGTGGAATGGAGCTTTATCTCCATGATGCTTGAGGCTTTTGGATTTCCTAATTTTTTCTGCAATTTTGTTAATATGTTGCTCAATGATGCCTTTGCCTAGGTTGATGTTAATGGCTCCCTCTCAGATTCTTTCCCCCTGGGTAGATCCATCAGACAAGGTTGCCCCTTGGCCCCTGCCCTCTTTGTTATTGCATCTAATGCTTTGTATTACATTCTTAGAGATAACTCAATCTCCCCTGTTGTCAGGGGCATATATCTCCCTAATAATGAATAGCTTATAAACTGCCAATTTGTTGATGACACTGCTATTTTCTTTGAAGCTAATGCTGACAGCTTTGAGGCTCTGAAGAACAAACTCAATTTGTTTTGCACTATTTCTAGCGCTCGTTTATCACACCACAAATCTATTTTCCTTGGTTGGGATGAGCAGCCCCCCTGATTGGTTTAAAAACTATGATTGTCAGTGGGGAAGTCCGCACAAAATTGTGAGATACCTGGGCATACCTTTCTCTATTGATTCCTCCCTTAAGGATATGTGGTCTTGGGTTAATGAAAAAATCACTAAGAAGTTGGATAAGTGGCACAACAGAGTTTTGTCCTTGGCTGGCAGAGTTCAAGTCTGCCAAAAAATTCTTTCTTCCTATAATATCTATTATTCCTCAGCTTGGGTGTTCAACAATTACCAAATTCTAGAAATTCAAAAGGCTGTCAGGAAGTTTCTCTGGTCTGATGGTAAAAGTAATAAAAAAATGCACACTGTTAAGTGGGACTAGTGCCATGCTAATAAGCTCCTTGGGGGTCTTGGCTTGAAGGATCTTAAACTCCAAGGGATTTCCCTTTCTGCCAAGTGGATCTTTCACTCTTTAGATGGTAATGATCCTTGGAAGATCCTTGTTAGGAACAATATAGAAAGGGGATTCCCCAAAAATACAAAATCTTGGAAGAATTTGCCTTTTAATGATCTTATTATTGGTAACTTTCCTATTGTTGTTCAAGGATCTGTTGTCTTTAGATCCATTTGGAAAGCTTGGAATCATGTCAAAAAGTATATTACTAACACGGCCTTCCATGATGATAATCAACTTTATGGTGAAAGGTCCATTTGGTGGAGCTTACACTCTTCTGGCAAACCCCTTGCCCTCTCCCAAGGCTGCTCTGCTAGACACTGGTCTAGTAAGGGCATCTCTCAATTGGCTAACCTCTTTGAGCAAGATAGATTAATCAGTTGGGATGATCTTAGAAGCAATTTTGATACCCCCGCCTCCCAGAAGAAAACCTATAATATGATTCTCAAGGCCTCCAAGGACCTTCCTACTACTTGCCATATGGACTCTCATAGATTTTTAAGCTATAAATGGCCAGATGGGACCATTTTATCCAAAATCAAAGCTAAAAACATTTACAATGTGATTGGGCATACTGATGCCATCATTGATCATGCCAATTCTATTTGGTACTCCACCCTCGACGAATGCTCTTGGAAGAAATCCTTTGATATATTGTGGAAAAGCCCTACTGAGCCTAAGTTAAAATGCTTCAATTGGCTTTTGATTCTTGATAGGCTCCCTATTAGAAAAGATAATTTTGCGGTTGATTATTGTAATCTGTGCAGGTTACCCGAGACTGGTAGACATATTCTTCTTGACTGCATCTTTGCTAAGGAAATTTGGCATATGTTTGGTATCACTTATTCTATGAATTTTAGCATTCTTGAAATTGTTACTGGGCATATTGATGGGCTTAAGAAAGATACTAATCTATTTTGGAAAATCCTCTTCTCTAATATTTTATGGTAGATTTGGAAATGTAGAAACAAAGAAAGGTATCAAAACAACCCTAGAGTTCTTACTGAGTCTTTTCAAAAACTCACATACTTTAAAATCTTCTTGCAGGTTCACACTACCATGATGATTGAAAAAGAAAAGCTCAAAAGGTTCCTGAAGACGGGTTATGTCACTTTCTTCATCTATGAGATGAAGGATGGATATGTTTGGAGGGAGCATATGGATAACTTGAAGATGTTCGAGAAGACTTGCAAAATGCTGAACCAAGAGGTTAAGGAAAACAACAACTCCAACTCAGACCAAATCCTTATGCTTGCGCAAATCCAGGAGAAGAAAAACATTGTTTGGATGGAGGGATCTAAGGGTGGACTGTCTGGGTAGACACCCTTGATGATATATTACACTAGTCTCTTCGTCTCTCTCTTTTTATCTTTGTATTGATCTCTCTGATATGTAAATTCGTGATGCTCCCGATGTGAGGCCTGGCCTCTCTTGAGCTGTACATTTCAATGTAATGTTTCTTCTTGTTCTTTTTATGACCCCCCTATATATAATATAAAAAAATAAAAATATTGATGATACTAATGGGATTCATTACTTCATATGAATCTTGGTATACAATCATGTATAAATATTTGCTCTACATGCATCGATGTTTACTTTAGGATTCACATGTAGCTCAATCAGGGGGGAAAATATAATGGTCAAATTGCATGACGATGCAAATTCCTATATAGTTTTGGGGCCATATAAGAGATCTTATTGTATAATTACTTAATGAAAAAAGACATAATAGTGTGCTAAGTCAAGGCTATCTCCCTATTTGTCATTCCTATCTATTTCAACTTATTTAAATTGAATGAATTACATCTTATCCTTACATCCACATATTCCCATAGATTTTATATTATTACACCCCTAGTGTCTAGATACTTAATCCCCACGTCAAAATTAGTAGTCCATTATCCTTGGTTGAACCCCACAACCCACAACATAGGATCCATCGATGAGCCAACTTGGTCCTTTTTTCAATTGATTTATTGTAACATGCTGGTATTTAAAGGAATTTAATCTACATTCAATTATCTTCAAATTTAAAATCCCATTAATCTAAATTCCTATGCATTTAAGAGAAGAAGCATTGTAGGAATCTTTCAACTAGTTGAATTAACAAAAACATAAATATTCATCAACATTCAAGAGAATTTAGGTGATTGACAACTCTTTTACTCATTTCAAAGATTGCAAAGTCAACCTCATCACAGATGTTGACCTATGAGAACACAACACATGTGATCCCATTATCTACCAAGGTATTTGAAACATTGTCAATCCTTGATAGTGAACACAATGCAAGAAATTAAGCAAATCATATAGCATAATTGTGCAGTTTTCCACTCTTAATACATAACTCAAAAAAATATCTATCCATACAAAAGCAACCAACTGCTACATAAATTCAACCTTCCATAAGATTTACAAATTATTATGACTTTGAAATAAACTATAAATAAAAAGTATCCATTTTCAATCTTAAAATAAATGAATTTCAATATGATGTTTATATTACGCTTCACTACCATCATAAACTGATATACACTAAACTAAAAACATCTAATAATATGAACACTGAATTTTATAATCTACATTCATTATATATTTTTTAACTATATTAATTAATCAATCTAGATAACACTTAAAAAATAGTCTTATTTTCCTCTAGACGACTCTTTCCTACTGCAAAGAAGCTTAATTGGGAAGAGAGCGAAATGTTTTACGCGTGCAAAATTATATAGGGTTTTGATCATGTCATTGCACCGTCATGGTAATGCCGAGATTCGTACATATGGTATAAATCCATCAAATGTTTATAAAGGGAGGCTATTTATGCTCAAATGAACAACACTGAGCCGTCAAAATAGACTTCAACCCAAGCTTCTCAGATTTGTCTATATCCAATGCTTGGAGTAATGATCAAGGAAAAAACACCTTTAACCAGATAACAAGCATGGAGCTTAAGCCATTCTTATTCCTAGTAAAGAAGAAAAATGGTAGATTTAGATTTACGTCAATATATAAAGAATTAAAAGTTAATGATACTTAAATATAAAAATAATCAGAAATATTGTAAAGTCTACTAATACCTTGAATATATAACAAGTTCCACTAATGTCTTTATTGTACTGCTTAAACTTCGATACGCATCAGACATTTACGTAAGTCTACCCACTTTTAATTTTGAGGATTGTAAAATGCCTAAATTTGAATTTCCTAAATTTCAACAAATGTTTTTTGATTCCTCAGATCGTAGATTGGCTTTGTTATATTGTTGTAGTAGATGCATCTTGTTACCACTTTAATCATGTTCAATGCAGTTTTTCTATTTTGCGTTGCTTATGTCTGGTTGAGCGGTTAAATGAAATCTAAGATTCATCTGTCACAGCTGCAACACAGTCAATTGATATTTCTTTTATTAAAATTGTAAGTGTTACTGAATTTCTAAATCAGTTTTCTTGTCTATATTTAGAATGACAGTTTGTCTAGGGGATCATCTTTCACAGGTGGGGTCATCGATCTAAATATCAAATCACCATATTTAATTATACAAAGATTGAGTCATTTTAGACGATCAATTTTCAGAGGTACGGTCGTTAGTCCAACACTCTATCTCATTTCAAAAAATTGAACTTGCATTGAAGCTCTAATACAATATTATCTATAAAATCAATTTCAAAACATGTACCAGCTCTTAACAGGCTCACCCTATGCGAACACTGGTCAGCCCGTAAGAGCTAACCAGTAGTCAAAATATTTTGTAGGTGTATGTGCAGGTGAGTCAATGAAGTAGGGTGTTCGTGTACTTACGTCTTGTGTTCAAATCTTATATTCGTTTAAACAACCCACTAACGAAAAAACATTTGGTTTTCATAAATTTATCGACTTGTGTGAGTGACTGTATTGATATAATGTATCGTTATTTCATATTTCCAAACTTGTGAGATTGGCTGTCAGAATAGAATCTTCTTAGGTTAGGCCTTCCTTTGGATGAAAAATTTATTGAAGAACAGCCATCTGATTCCAATGTTAGACCATAAGACACCTTATAACAACATACCCGGATCTGTACGGAATCGATATTAGGATGTAATGGTAACGTGGCTATAGGCTGTGGTATTTTAAGTTTTTGGGCAAATTTGTAGGTGGGTAGAGGAGACATTATATAATTGTAAATGTATTACTGCATCGAATTATTTTTTTCTCTAATTAAATCAATTACATCCGCTTAATAGATAGAGGTCTTCTACAATTATAGAAGATGATAAACTAAAAGTAACTAACAGTTAATCAACGAAAGAGACTCATCCAAACAACATACAAACAGCAGAAAAACCTAACTAAACTCTAGTTTATTTTCAATTACAGATACTATCCATACAAAATCCAACAAAATTGCATAGTAAAGCTGTTTTCTTATATGCTGCCTATATGTGCAAATGCATCGGTCCTGTTCTCTCGTTTAGCAAAATGATTGGCACTTGTACAGCAAATTGATTTTTTTCTATAGCAATGCTATAGTATGCATATAGAAGAATACATAACTATTTGAGAATCGCACTCTCATAAGTAATATTGAATTGAGGATTGATACATAGAAAACATGGCACGATAATTGTATATGTTTGATTTCAGTGTCCTCCATTTTTGCAGGCTAAGAGATCATATCTGTAGAGGAAACTATCTACAATCTATCCTTAAGGGATGCCCGTTTTGTAACAATAAACTGCCATTCCTGAGAGGAGAAAAGAGAATCCATCTAAAGTCATTCTTGGGACATATTACTGGCCTGAGTAGGAAACCAATAGGATCTAGGTCAAATACAATAGTGACCGCAACATCCATTTGCAAACCTTAAATCTAGGAAAATCTGAAGGATGCTGCAAGGCAATATTATGTGTGAGGAAGATGAAAAGAAATGGGTTATTGATGTGAAAGAGAGGATTACAGGTATCTCGACCAGCAACTGCAAGCCAGGGTCAGGGTACCCTGGAGTGACGATAAACAGGGTCCCGAAGTTTCTGTTGTTTCTAAGGAAGGAAGCCTACACTCCTAGGGTCGTCTACCTTGGTCTTTATCACCATGTGATAGCGGAGCCAGTGTCTCATATGGAGCGCCTCAAAGCAGAGGCTGCAGAGAGGATGGCACAGAGGCTACCCTAACAAGAGGAGCACTTGCATTTGCAAGAAGCCGTTGGGCGCATTGTTTGTGAAATTAGAGGCTGCTATGAAGAAGAATCTGAATACAAGGACGAAACCGTGGCCATGATTTTCACTTTGGATGGATCCTTCATTTTAGAGATCTTGAGAGTATTGAGTGCTGGACAGCATCGGCAGCAACAGCGGGAGGAGCAATGCCACCCTGTTTTCAACACTAACAGGGTCAAATCCTGTCAATTCGATGTGCTAAGTGATTTTCTGATGCTTGAAAATCAAATCCCTATGGTGGTCCTGATAAAATTATTGGAAATTGAAACGGGCTCAGAAGCAGAAGCCAAGAAACAGCTGCTGAGATTACTGTGCACCAGTATTATTCCTGTAACTCACCAGTTCTTGCCAAATTGGCTTGACAGACCAGTTGAAGCACGCCTCAGGAGATTTGAAGATCTTTAGAAATATCAACATATTTTGGGCCTTTTCCAGAATCTAATTGTAGAAGACCCAAGGGATCCAGAAGAAACAGGGCCCAGAGAAGGTAACAGACTTCGCCTTGCAATACAAGGCCTTTTTCTAAAGCTGAGAATCAGACATAAAAAGACAACTCGTCATCATCAGACCCTCATGGCCTCTGCAACAGATTTACAAAATGCCGGAGTAAAGTTCAAAAATTACTACGGGGTTCCATCCCAGGTAAAGATGACATTCAAAAGGACGACTCTTTTGCTCCCCACAATTTGGATCACAGACAGTACAGAAGTGATTTTGAGAAATCTGATGGCCCTGGAGGTCTGCCAGGGCTTCACTGTTATTTCATATTATGCGTATCTGTTGAATAGTTTGGTGGAGACCGAAGCAGATGTTGCTTTGCTGAGGAGAGCGGAAATTATCCAGAGCTCCATGGGGACCGACAAGGAAGTAGCAGACATGTTGAATAATATTGGCAAGGGAATCAATTTCAATTCATCGGATGATCCTTTCATGAACTTGAAGGTGGAGATAAATCAGTGGTATCGAAGCAACTTTCAGATAAAGATACGAGAATACAAATACAAGCATCCAAGGCTCTGGTCGAATTTTTCAATCTTTTGGAGCCTCGTGCTTTTGGTATCTGCTGCCATACCCACCTTCGTCAACATATGGCAAAAGATCACATAGGAAATTTATGTCGAACGCCGATGGTTCTAAATTATATTCCATGCTACCGGGACTTGCTGAAGTTTATTCACTACTCCTAATCATGTGTCTTTTCAAAAATATATATTGTTGTAATGGTGAAGAACTGCAATATATGCATTGTTTTAGGTTCATTATGGGTAATGCCATAATAGATATCAAAATTATGTTTAAATATTATATTATTTAATAGTCAAAAGTCAACAACAATTTTAGATTTTATATCTATCAAAAAGTGGTATACAATTGTTAAATTTTTTCTTGGTCAATTTTTTTTATCTAAATATTGAAGTAAGTGTAGTTTAGAATAATCATATTTGTAGAATTATGAAACATTTTTATGTATAGTTGAGCCTACATCTATGTTAGTTTCCTTGCATCTAGTCCTATGCTTATACCTTGTCCATATGATTATGTGCATACATTACCAATGTATTTGGCTTATTTGTTGAATATTGAAAATTAATTGAATCCAATCCTATAAGACATTGATCTAATTTATATGTCAAACCAAGGCCATGTCCATGAGTTTGAAGTTTTATTCACACTATTGGTCTCGATCCACTTAAATACAAAATCAAAACCAGATACTTAGTTGACTAGGTCCATCATAAACTATGATCCCAAGCCAAATTTGTTCAAATCTTTGCAGTTTCGTATATGTTGGTATATAAAATGGCATTTATTGCAATAATTTTGATAATACTAACAATAATGCAATCATTACATGAACAATCATTTGCATTAGTATTCAATAGTAAAATCAACCAAACAATCTAATCTTACTCATCCTACCACATGTGAATCATTTAGAAATACATTTGATATTAATTTACATGTTGAAGCTTGCTATTTATAAGGGTATTTTGAATACCATTGACTTAGTAGTAAGAAACTCATAGTTTAATAAATAATATAACTATATAGTAGTCTTGTTTGTAATATATTTAAAGGGCATAATTTAGTGATCTTCAAAGATTAAATGCATCATTATAGAATACATTCATAATTGAGATTTAGATCTATGCTTGCAAGGTCAATTTGACATAGTGCAAAAGGGAGTGTTTTATTTTTTATCTACATGCATGACTATCTAGAGGATCTTTAGATTATGAGGCACATCAACTTCACCATCTTCACTAATCAATATGTATCTTTATTCACAAAGTTAAGTATCCTATATTCATTAATTGCTCTTTCTTCCATGGCTATGTTTATCCCTTGATATTGTCTAATTTGATCCCTTGTTTTACCTTATTAGCCTTATGAACATTATTTATCCATTACAATATTATTTTAGTCTACAGTGTTAAAAAATATATAACTATTTTGTTCTTAAGTATTTCATAATATTCTTTCTCTACCCTCTACCACCTTTAAATAATCAAGATACATTTTGAAATTTGTATTCACTCAAAACATGGTGTATAGTGTTTCATGTAATGATAAAAAAACCGTACCCCAAATCATACAATTCTTCTCACACTAAATAATACATATCTTACTCATGTTTCCAATAAATTCTAATATGTGATGGTGGAAGGATATTCATTTGAAAATATATGAGGTTAAAAATATTTTAATGTTTTTATTTCTTTAGTAAATGGCATCTTATACAAAATCAAATCATATTATCAACTAAGTATTTTGTATGGTATGATAAAATATAAACTTGAAACAAACCATGATGTAATAAATCCTAATATGCCCATTTGTTATGTAATATTTATTATAGCAAAGGCTACAAATAACTATACTAAAACTAACATAATAGTCCACTAACTACATATTAAACTATGAAATGGTCAAATAGTTCAATAAGTACTTAAAGTTTTGTTGACTATGACATATATGATTAGCCATAACCTACATCATCCTCAAATGGGACACACTCAATTATTCACTTCAATACGACACACACCAAATTTCTCACCTTATTAGGAATGATCTTACGTCACTCTAAATGAAGGATATGGATAAACATGATCATTTATGATGTTATAATAAATATTGATAGGTACCCACACACTATCAATTATTAAAATCATTACTAAGGATAAATAAAATTGATCATAAATACAAATCATTTATTTAACTTATATAACATATTTCTCCTCATATTATGGGGAGGGTCTTCCCAATGTGTTGTGAAGATGTAATATTTATGCTCACCAAACATTTTTTACTAGAACATGAAACAAGAAGAATATTTATATCATCTTTGTTAGTGAATGCTTGATTGATTGTATTCAATGTAATGCAAACATTATAGGAACAAATACAATATAAAGGAGAGTTGCGGGTAATTGCCTTAGATGCAAATGAAACCATGTAACTACCATATATGAAACCACCATAACGAATTTGTTAGCAGTGAATATTTCCAACAGTCTCCCCTTATTACATTGTTCCTACAAATGTATCCCCCAAAAGCTCTTATTCACTTTACCAAGGGACCTCCCCTTAAGGATTACAAAAAAAATCTTGTTGATTACAAAATATATATACATTTTTGTGAAGATCTTCCTTCAAGAAACAAATCCTAAATCAGGTGGAACTCCATCAAGCTACCTTGTGACCCTTGAAAAGGTGTAGCCCCTAACTTAATTCTTTAGTTCTTCCTCCCATGAACTCTTGAATCATAGATTCCTAGATTATTTCACAATAATCAATATTGACCTCTCCAAACACATGGCTCCATCAAGTGTTATGATGACCCTCAGAAGGGTATAATTCTCAATCACAGCCTTGAATGCTCGCTGGACAATCATCCATATTGAGCTCTACACCAAACCCTCTACCTGTCTCTGAAAACAAAACTTCATTATATATATTCTTCAAATCTATCAGCAACAACAAGGAAAAGTAGGAAATTAAAACCAAAAACACTTATTATACAAAGCATCATCTCAAAGTAAGAAGTTCACTTGAGATGATGGAAATTCCACCAGCCTCCAATATGAACCTCTTCCACGCTATCCATCTGATGCCTTCGATGAGTCTTTGGAGGCCTCATTAGTAATAGCAAACATGGCCCTAAAAGTCCAAGCATAACTATTTGAAGATCCATTAGCAACATTGATAAACTCGTATACAAGATACTCCATGTTACAAATAATAAGTAGGGTGATCCCACAATAGTGGTTTACAATTTTGGCCAAACTGGACATTGAAATTATTATTTTTAACTAAATCTTCACATTCAGGCACCTATAGCGGCTAAACCGTGAGAAATTTGAAGATGACGCAAACTAGAGTGTTGTGACATTTTGTTTTTAGATTCTAAAAATATTTTTTTCAAATTTTTTGGAATTATATTGCACTTCTTTTTCCATCTCCCACGAAAATTGGCTTTTTTCATAGATCAAAATTTTTAAAAAGTGAAGCACACTGTATAACGCATAACCTTTTTTCCATGAAGGATAAAATTCTAATTCTTTTGAATTTAGATTTGTAACTCTGATATCTAGTGCTTCCACTTGGTTAGATAGTTTTTTATTGAATATTTTTTCTTTAATCAAGTTTTGAAGTCAAACCAATTACAATTCAGACATAGCGCGACTATATAACGCGTAACTTTCTTTGTATATATCGAAATCCAATATTTTTTTTGTTCGATCAAGGACTTCAATATCTAGTGCACTCATATTTTTCATAATTTTGTTTTGATAATCTACTATTTCTCCACATGTTCAGAACAAAGAGCTTTATTTTTGATGAAAAACCTATGTTTAATAAAACTAAAAAAACAAATACATAACAAAACCAAAACATATTAAAATTATATTTGTTGGATAGCTCGTTCTAAGAACTACTTGATTCTAGTTGGGTTTGTGAAGATTCCTCCATTTTCATCCTCAACCCAAGCTTCAAAGTTCCAAAAATTAGTTTTTTTTGGTCTCAGGGGGAAATGAGAGATAAGGGGGGTTCTAACGAACTAGGGTTCATTCGAACCCCCCCAATATGCATTTTCTCTTTTTTTTTGGGCGGGAAATGTGGGCCTAGTAATTAATGGGTTCGCTCGAACCCTTGTTTGGTCGAACCCATTTTAGGTTCGGTCAAACTTGTAGGTTCATTTGAACCCCTAAAACCATTTTTTTTGCCATGGGGTCATTTTTTGTCAAATTTTCTTCCTCCATCAAATTGTAAGCCACTATTGTGGCTTCACCCAGTAACGCATGCAGATGACCAAGAATCCTCATATGTTTCAAAAAAAAGAATGGTTGTCCCACTCTTGATTGGATCATTTGGTGGGTCCACATCTTCTTGACTTTTAGATTTAGTCCTCCACATTGAATATTACGCTCCCTAAATTTCTTAGAGACATTTTATTTTTAATGCATTACTTGTACTCCCTTTCACATTCATATATGATCGCCTTATATCTGCGATTTGTAAAAACTCCTACTTTTGTTCTATAAAATAAAACTAATGTTTCACACTTTCGATTCACATTCTTATACTTAACCAAAACACGTCTCCTACATGTCACATAAATTCCTTGTGATTGGTATGGAACTATACTTATATGGTTGAAGATCTAATTGCATAAATCTCCAAACTCTAACCAACTAGACTACTCCACTTTCTCTTTTATGTGACTATGAAAAATAAAATCACAATATAATTCATGTGATTGGTATGAAACTATACTTATATAGTTGAAAATCTAATTGCATAAATCACCAAACTCTAACCAACTAGACTACTCCACTTTCTCTTTTATGCAACTATGAAAAGTAAAACCACAATATATCACATGCCAATAATTTTCAAAGTATTTGAATCACTACTTTTCCTATTCTCATAGCAATTGAAAGATAAAAAAACTTTTAAATTGAGATCAAACACCTTATGCATCCATTATACCTTACTAAATTTCCATGACATCTTCATGCCTTATGCCAATTGCTTATGTCTTGTTGAAAAATAGCGAAAGACTTACAATGAGAATGGCGGCCCAACTATGATTTCACCGCACCACTCTCCAATGTCAATATAGAAACCCTTATTTTGCTAGGAACATCGAACAAGGGCCCTCGAGATCGCACACTGCTCTAGCTCGTTAACATATTTGAGTGATCAGACAATGAGAATAGGAAATTGAGCCCTATACTTGCTCTTTTATTGTTTTACCTTTATTCAAGCCTTCATGTCTAGCAATGAAATGGCATAATGTCTGCAAACTGTGACACCTTATCTATGCACAGTAATGATGCAACATCTGCAAACAGTGACGTCTCCTTCTATATGCACAACAATGATGCAACAACATAACCACCCAAGCCATTCAGATGCCTCCACATAAGCAACAGACCTTTATATTCAATATGAATCACACCTTTCTCGTAGCCGTTTTCTCATAGTGGCAGATCGATCTTTACTTTCATCTTTCAAAAAGTCGATTAATAATCGAATCCCATTGCAACCCAAATCACATCGCCATGTTCTCTACACCATGCATCACATATCGCTCTGCATACTTCAACGTGCTAGTACATGGTTTCTAGCCTGCTCTGGTACCATATGTTAGTGAATGCTTGATTGATTGTATTCAATGTAATCCAAACATTATAGGAACAAATACAATATAAAGCAAAGTTACGAGTAACCGCGATAGATGCAGATGAAACCGCATAACTACCATAGATGCAACCACCATAATTTGTTAGCAATGTAATATTACTAACAGTCTTGTATCTATTCTTGTAAGGTTCAGACCTGCTTTCTTGTAGATAGTATTAATCATTTCGTGCCTCTCAAGGAGATTACCCAATCTCTAACAAAAATATTCACTAGAGGTTGTCATGGTCATTTAGTCTCTAGGCCGGTTAGGGGGCTCCAACATCCACTAATTTGATCATTTTTTCCCATGTATCATAACAATAAAAAATGATAAGGTGACCATATAAACCATTACAAACATTAAATAAATTCCTATAAAGAAATTTTATGTATATGTTAAACCTATTTTTACAAAAAGAAAACTTCAACTAACTTAATAATTTTGCAATCAGTATTTATTTGTAAAATGCATTCATTAGCAACTCATATTTTACAAATCTAAGCAGGAATAATGTGCACAAACTATCAAATATGGAAAATAAGTTATTCCCTTCCCATCTTCTATAGATTTTATGCCTCATCAAAAAATCATGTCAATACTAATCTAAAGTATTGGGTTAAATAACTACCAATTTAGCCAAGAAGATGCCTAATAAATTGAAATAATGATCTATTAATAGTCTCATGATGTGTGCAATATTGTTATTATGTAGGGAGTATAGGAAAATTAACTTGGAGTATTTTGGAAATTCTTTGGATAAGTTATAGGTCGTATAACATAGTGAAATGTCGAAAGTTGTTGCTCTATGTTTTGGGAGATAGAACCACCAATTTCTTTCAAGCTTCATTCAAGAAAACCTTAGAGATCTCAATCTAGGGATGAAAACGAGGGAAAGAGATTTGCAATAAGGTGTCCTAGGGTGTGATTAAAGAATAAAAGGTGGTACACCACCAAGCAAGGGCTTGGAAAGACAAGAAATGTAAATAATATGAAAAACTTAAGTAAATGACCTAGAAATGAACTCAAATCATAATAGTAAACTAGAGATAAACAAAGGTGCACTTGGAAATTGAAGAGGCTTGAATGAAGGTCTAAAATTCTAGAAATATGACTTTTAATGCAGATTGGGACTAATATGTCAGTAGGGTTGATTTAGTCCAAGTATAGGGTTTTTGGACAGGGTCTACAACCTTCTAATGACTGATCTGGGTCTATAAAAGACTGGTAAAATTGGTGTAGTGGGACTCATATGCCTAGACTGTTGCAAAGTGTCATGTTTTGTCGTGAAGTTGCCCAAGAGCATAATTTCGAACCAAAACTTTATGAGCCTATGAATATGGACTAAATAAACACTATCCAACTAGTTTCATGTAAATAGGTTGAATATCTTACTCTAGATATGAATTTTTGTGAGCCTTGACAACTTTTGAAATTTATCATTTTGGTACTTTTGAGGGATTCAAATCCAATTTTTCTTCAACCTATAAACTTATAATCACACAAAGAGAGATAAAAAGTGTTTTTTGGTTAGGAAATAGGGGTTTTCCTTGGTCAAACCCCATTTAAGTAATTAAACCTTATGATGAAACAATGAAACATGAAACATGAACAATGTTACCCTGAATGATGTCTTGAAATGTAAATCTCTAATCTACCATGAATTGGCCATGAATAATGTAGATCTTGATCTTGAATTAGATATGGAACAATGCTCAACTTGGATCTTGAATACTACATCACAACACTAGCTCAACAACATGATTAGTGCTTTATTCCTTTGACATGATGATGTATCTTAAATTGTTGCAAGAATCTTCTTCAAATCTTCCTTTGAATGCTCTTGAAATGCTCTTGAATGCTATTTAATGATCTTGTGAACTCTTGTGAAAGCTCTCTTGATTGCTTATGAAATTCTAGGATGAAACTATGTGAAATAATCTTGTATTTATACTTATTTATAGAAAGTTTCTCGAAATTACAACACTACAAGCCGATATTAGATCTAGAAGCATAAAATCCTGCTAAGAATTTAACTCAAAATAGGTCTTGATTAGAGTGGGACTCATATTCCCAAGGTGGTGTATGAGTCCCATTGGCTCAAAACTGAGGTACAAACTCCAAGACATGTCTTGTTTAATGTGAAACTTGAAATCAAGTCCCAAGACCTAGGTGGGACTCATCTGCCCAAGGTGGTGTATGAATCCTAGATCACCAAATCTAGAACACATGACCCAAAACATTGAATTATGATTGGATGTGTGATAAGCATCTGGATTATCCACGTAAAGATGCAATTGATAAGGCATGTGGATGCAAATTAGGACCAAATAAGGCATAAAAAAGCCCAATTAATTAATAAAGCCCTAGATTAGCATGAAAATGTAAAGATACACTTTCCAACACCCTAAATAAGGCATAATTAGGTACATTTTATAATTAATTGTCCATTCCCAAATTAAGTGTGAAAAAGGGCTATTGTTTTCTAGACTACATTTAGCCCTTACTTTAGTGAGAGGAGGAACTTGCTTCAAACTCGCACTAACGTAGGCATTCAAGAAGGGTCCAAGAGTACCAGTGTGGATGAAATAGGATGATAAAGATCAAAGGAGGTTGCCAAGCCACTAGGATCCAAGATCCTACATCAAACCAACATGAGCACAAAGGGCCAAACACATGATGTATGATATGCAACAAAACAAGATACACAAACATGCAATGTCACAAACATAAAGATGAAAGAAATAGAAAGAATAGGTGGATCAAGCTTTGAACATTTGTCCTGCACATTGTGGATCAGATCTAAGTTATTTTTCCAAAAATGCATGCTCACTCTAAGGAAATGAAACTTCAAGCTATCCACTGGGTGAGTATCCAAAGGGTGGCTTAGTGAAAAAGTCATGCCTCCATATCAACTTCTTGCCATATAATGAGAAAGTTATGCCCACATTCAGGATTCTCATCATACTAACCATACCAAATCTATCCATCTTATAAATTCAATAGGGTGCCACAAAACATGAACAATAGGATTCACGAGGCAAGCAAAAATTCATATGCTTGACACTCATGAACAAACAGGATGGCTCCATAAGCAAGTAAAGTGTGTTATGCAAGGTGGTCATATAACAGATATTGTAAATGCCAAAGTAATGTAAGGTACATTCAAAGGGATTTTCCTTAGTTCACTTAAGGTCTCTTCTTACAAAACATCATGCCTAACATCTCCAAGAGAGGAAAAATCAAAGAAATATCATGCTTTAAAGTAGAAGAAGACATAAGAGGTTATTCGAAAAGCCCTATGCCAAGTCATATGTTCTCAAATGAAACTACATCATGAAATAAGAGGTTTCCCTCAAAAATTCAACAATTAAAGATAACTCAGTACGTCACATACGAGCCAACTTAATGCATGTTGTTAACATCCCAAGCTTGCACTTATATGTACATGGAAGGAGGTCAACTAGCCAAAAGAGACAATGAAAAGTGTCATAAAAGGGCAAGGCTACCCAACCCCTTGCCCCCACTTAGTGTAGGACAAGGATGAGCTGAGGTGATTGATGAGGAACATGAAAATCAATATCAATTAGAGGAACTAGGTGGTACAACACAAGCAAGAGCACCATAGTCCTTAAGATGTTAAATTTTATTGCTTAAAGCCTTGCATTCATTAGTAGAATGACCATGAACTCTATAATATGCACAAAATGAATTTTTGTAGTAAAATTTATTTCTTGTTCTTGGAGGGAGGAATATCAAATGATCTTGGAGTATTCTCAACAAGATTCTCTCTTGATCAATAGTAGAAGATGTTCTGTTATTTTGCGAAAAAGATATTTCTTTCTTAGTACTATGTGTCATACCTACAGAAGACTCTTTAGATTGCGAGATTTTGTTCTCTTCTTTAAAGGAAGCTTTAAAATCTAACAAAATCCAATCATTAGTGTTTTGTGTGATGAAATTGATATTAAGCAAAGATTTATCTTTATTTTTCAAAGGACAATAACCAAGACCACTAGTGTCTATTAGTTCAGGATGCACTAATGTTAAAGTTGGCTTAGAAGTAAACCGTAAATGTTTTGGGGATGCACTCTCTTACACTTGTAGGATTTTGCACCTAAAAGGAGAAAGGCATCCCACAAAAAACTTAGGGGTTCACTCAAGAATAATACTAATATGATTGAAATATGCCTAAATGGAATGCAAAAAAAATGATAAAAGAGATGGATTATTAATGCAAAACTAAGGAAATGCAAGATGTTTGAAAACACAATGTTATATGTAGAATGAACTAAAAATGCAAGTAAAATATCACAGAAATAAATGAGACTGGAGAGGTGCACCTAGAACCTAGAATGTGATGTATAGGAGATTTGGAATCCTTTAGAAATCATTGTTGAAGCCAACTAGGACACTTACGCCAAGCTGGGCGACTATGTCCTGTTTAAGGGAGATTCTACCGGAACAGGTTTCAACCAAAAGGGTATCCCGAACTGCAGAAAATACTTTCCAGGCCTAGAAATACGACTAATTCACCACTGATGCTGACTTAGTCCATCTTTATCTTTCAAAAATTTTGAAGATGCAATCTACAGCTCTCGTTCTACACTTTAGTTCTTGACAAATTTTTTGATCTGAATCTGAAAAAATCTTGTCTGTAGGTGATCTCCGAGCTTCCTTTAGGGCTTTGTTGACTTTGAAATACTATGATAAATTGATGAAACCTTTTTAATACCTTTCTCTTTAACAAATTTGCATACAAGAACTGTAAAACAAACATGCAAAGAGGGGAAAACGGGTTAAGGCTTAGTGATTAGGGGTTTGCCTTGGTCAAACCCTACTTTGGTAATTAAACCCTTGAAAATGAAATGAAATGAAAAGAGAATGATGAATGAACAACCTGCAAAGCTAAAAATCACCAAACCCTTGAAGTAGAAATCTGAATATATGCAAGTAGAAGCTCTAATGAATGTAGACTTGGTAATGCCTAGACTGCTTGAGAATGATTGAGTGAATCAATGAGTGAATGAATGTATAAATGAATGGGGGTGAAATTGAGAGGAAAACCCTTTATTTATACATTATTATAGAAAATTTCCCAAAAATACCACATCACATGCTAACCTCAATGTCTAGAAAATAATATCCCACCAGAATTTTGAAATAATTTTGATTTTTGTGCCAAGTGGGACTAAGTCACCCCTAGTGGTGACCTGGTCTCACCAGGACAATTTCAAAGGGTGTCAAGAATTAAAGTTTATTAAATGATGTTTAACGATATTATTCTCTGAAGCACACTTAAATATGGCCTGTAAGTGTATTAAGGGGTCAGTTAAACATAAGAAAGGGTTAAATTATTGATGAAAATCCTAGAAAAGCATGAAATTTTGTTATAACACTTTAAAATAAGGCTTGGTAAGTGATAAAAAGAGGTTATTTAAGTGAATTATAATAAAAAGGTCCTAGAAAAGTGTGAAAGTGGGTTACAACACTTCACAACTCTTTTACAAGACATCATAGAATCCTTATTGATTCACAAGGGTCCAAGACCTAATGTGAATGTATTGGCCACATTACAACATTAAATCTAGGCAAAAATAGGCCAACATCCATAAGAGAGACCCAAATGAGTGAGATTTTCTAGGGATACATTCTTTTGCGCTACATTTAGCCCCCACTTTAGTGAGAGAATGAACTTGCTTCAAACTCACACTAAAGTAGCCAAACATACATATCAAGAGGGGATCCAAATGCACCCGTGCTGGAAAGATGAGATAACAATAATCAAGAGGGGTGATCAAACCCCCAGGATCAAGATCCCATGGCAAACCAAGCATAAGCACAAAGGAACAAACATGAAAATGAAGAAAAAGAATGAAAGGGAGAGAAGGAGAAGGAACAAACATATGCTATGATACCATATGTTAGCGAATGATTGATTGATTGTATTCAATGTAATGCAAACATTATAGGAACAAATACACTATAGAGGAGAGTTATGGGTAAACACAATATATGTAGATGGAACCGCATAACTACCATAGATGCAACCCCCACAACTAATTTGTTAGCAATGTAATAATACTAACAATCTTGTATCTATTCTTGTAAGGTTCATACTTGCTTTCTTGTAAATAGTATTAATCATTTCCTACATCTCAAGGAGATTACCCAATCTCTAACAAAAATATTCACTAGAGGTTGCCATGATCATTTAGTCTCTAGGCCAGTTAGGGGACTCCAACATCCACTAATTTGATCATTATAATTCACTTAAATAAATTCCTAATAAATTAAAATAATGATCTATTAATAGAGTCTCATGATGCATGCAATATTGTTATTATGTAGGGAGTATAGGAAAATTAACTTGGAGTATTTTGGAAATTCCTTGGATAAGTTATAAGTTGTATAACATAGTGAAATGATGAAAATTGTCATTCTATGTTTTGGGAGATAGAACCACCAATTTCTTTCAAGTTTCATTCAAGGAAACCTTAGAGATCTCAATCTAGGGATGGAAATGAGGGAAAGATATTTGTAATTTATTTGTCCTAGGGTGTGAATAAAGACTAAAATAGGGTACACCACTAAGCAAGGTCTTGGAAAGACAAAAAAAAGTAAATCGTATGCAAAACTTAAGTAAATGACCAAGAAATGAACTCAAATTAGAATAGTAAACTGGAGATAAATAGAGGTGCACCTGGAAACTGAAGAGGCTTGAATGAGGGTCTAAAATCCTAGAAATACTAACTTTTAATGCACATTGGGACTCATATGCTAGTAGGGGTGATTTAGTCCCAGTATAGGGTTTCTAGACAGGGTCTACAACCTCCTAATGACTGGTATGGATCTGTAAAAGATTGGTAAAAATGTTGTAGTGGGACTCATACACCTAGACTATTGCAAAGTGTCATGTTTTGTCATGAACTGTCCCAGGAGCAGAATTTTGAACCAAAACTTTATGAGCCTATGAAGATGGACTAAATAAGCACTTTCCAACTAGTTTCAGGTAAATAGGTTAAATATCTTGCTCTAGATTTGAGTTTTTGAGAGCCTTGACAACTTTTCACGACAACTTTGACAACTTTTGCAACTTTGTTATTTTGTTACTTTTGAGGGCTTCAAATCCACTTTTTCTTCAACCTATAAACCTGTAATCACACAAACAGAGATATAAAGTTTTTTTTAATTAGGAAATAGGGGTTTTCCTTGGTCAAACCCCATTTAGGCAATTAAACCTTATGATGAAACAATAAAACATGAACATGAAACATGAAACATGAACAATGTTACCTTGAATGATGTCTTGAAATGTAAATAAGATTGATCTAACATGAAGTGGCCATGAAGAATGTAGATCTTGATCTTGAATTAGATATGGAATAATGCTTAACTTGGATCTTGAATGCTGCATAACAACACTATCTCAACAACATGATTGATGATTTATGCCTTTGACATGATGATGTATCTTGAATTGTTGCAAGAATCTTCTTCAAATCTACCTTTGAATGCTCTTGAAATGCTCTTAAATTTTATTTAATTCTCTTGTGAACTCTTGTGAAAGTGCTCTTGATTGCTTATGAAATTCTAGGATGAAACTATATAAAATAACCTTTTATTTATACCTATTTATTGAAAATTTCTTGAAATTACAACACTACAAGCCAATATCAGATCTAGGAGGATAAAATCCTACCAAGAATTGAAATAAAAATGGGTCTTGATTAGAGTGGGACTCATTTGACCAAGGTGGTGTATGAGTCCTAGTGGCTCAAAACTGAGGCACAAAATCCAAGACAAGTCTTGTTTAATGTGAAACTCGAAATCAAGTCCCAAGACCTAGGTGGGACTCATACACCCAAGGTGGTGTATGAGTCCTAGATCACCAAATCTAGAACACATGACCCAAAACATTGAATTATGATTGTTTGTGTGATAAGTGTCTACATTATCCATGGAAAGATGCAATTAATAAGGCTTATGGATGCAAAATAGGACCAAATAAGGCATAAATAAGACCAATTAATTAATAAATCCCTAGATTAGTGTGAAAGTGTTAGGATACACTTTAAAACACCCTAAATAAGGAACAATTAGGTTCATTTTATCATAATTTTCCATTCTCACATTAAGTGTGAAAAAGGGCTATTGTTTTCTACACTACATTTAGCCCCCACTTTAGTGAGAGGAGGAACTTTCTTCAAACTCACATTGAAGTAGACATTTAAGAAGGGTCCAAGAGTACCAATGTGGATGAATTAGGATGAAAAAGATCAAAGGAGGGTGGCCAAGCCCCCAAGATCCAAGATCCTAGACGTCAAACTGACATAAGCATAAAGGGACACACACAAGGTGTATGATATGCAGCAAAACAAGATACACAAACATGCAATTTCATAGACATAAAGACAAAAGAAAGAGAAATAATAGGTGGATCAAGCTATGACCGTTTTTACTGCACGTTGTGGATCAAATATAATTTATTTTTTCAAAATAGCATGCTCACCCTAAGGCAACAAAACTTTAGGCTATCCATTAGGTGAGTATCCAAAGTGTGGCTTAGTGAGAAAGTCATGCCTCCATATCAACTTCTTACCATATAATGAGGAATTCATGGCCAAATTTAGGATTCTCATCATACTAACCATACCAAAGCTATCCCTCTAATAAATTTAATAGGGTACCACAAAACATGAATAGTAGGATTCATGAGGCAAGCAAAAATTCATATGCTTGACACTCATGAACAAACAGAATGGCTCCATACACAAGTAAAGTGTCTTATGCAAGGTGGCCATATAACATATATTGTAAATGAAAAAGTAATGTAAGGTACATTCAAAGGGATTTTTCTTAGTTCATGTAAGGTACCTTCTTCGGGAACAACATGCCTAATGTCTCCACAACAGGAAAAATCAAAGAAATATCATGCTCTCAAAGGAAATTGAACCCAATGGCACCACCAAGAAAAGGACACATTGCAAGAATAAATATAATTACACAATGGAATATGAGTGTCGATGTATGCCCCGACTTTAAAGTGGTTGCTAACACAATTTTTAGGTGTAATTTCTTTAAAATAGAAGAAGACATGAGAGGTTATTCAAAAATCCCTATGCCAAGTCGTATCTTCTCGAATGAAACCACATCATGAAATAAGGGGTTGCCCTCCAAAATTCAACAATTAAAGATAACTCAGTATGTTGCATATGTGCCAACTTAATGCATGTTGTCCACATCCCAAGATTGCTTTGATATATACATGGAAGGAAGTCAATTAGCCAAAAGAGACAACAACAAGTGCCATACAAGGGCAAGGCTACCCAACCCCTTGCCCCCACTTAGCTCAGGACAAGGATGAGCCAAGGTGATTGATGAGGAACATGAAAATCAATATCAATTAGAGGAACTAGGTGCTACAACACAAGGAAGAGCACCACAGTCCTTAAGATGTTGAATCTTATCACTTAAAGCCTTACATTCATTAGTAGAATGACCATGAACTCTATGATATGCACAAAATGAATTTTTTTTGTAAAATTTATTTCTTCTTCTTGGAGGGAGGGATATCAAATGATCTTGGAGGAGTCTCAACAAGATGCTTTGTTGATGAATAGTAGAAGATATTCTATTATTTTGTGAAAAATATATTTATTGCTTAGTACTACCTAGGTGTCATACCTACACAAGACTCTTTAGATTGCAAGATTTTGTTCTCTTCTTTAAAGGAAGCTGTAAAATCTAACAAACTCCAATCATTAGTGTTTTGTGTGATGAAATTGATATTAGGTGAAAATTTCTATGTTTCTTTCAAAGGACAATTTAACCAAGACCACTAGTGTCTATTAGTTCAAGATGCACTAATGTTATAGTTGGCTTAGAAGAATCTTTTGTAATAGTGTTGATATTAAGTAAAGGCTTGCTTGTTTCTTTCGAGGGACAATAACCAAGACCACTAGTATTTTCTTGCATGTGAGGCTCTATAGGGACAAGAATACCTTGTTCTCTAGCACCACATCATTTTCCACTTATGGCAACAGAAAAAGTATCCCTTTACTTTTCCCTGCTTGTTTAGGACCTCCTTGTGAAACTAAGCTTAATATTGCCTTGATTTAGTGTTGTTACGTGTTTGAAAAATTCACATTACATCTTGGGCCCTTGTGAACTAAATAAAATTAATCATTCCTTATCTAGAGTGTTGTAAAGTGTTGTACTACAGTTTCACACTTTCCTAGGGTTTCCATAAATAATTGGGCTTCTTTGTGCTTTAATTAGCCTTATTTTCCATCCACAATCCCTATTTAATGCATCTTTTTGAGGATAATCCCGAAAAAAATCAACATCCAATCATAATCCAAGTGTTTTTAAGTTGTGTGGTCTAGATTTGATGGTCTGGGACTCATATGCCACCTTGGGTGTATGGGTCCCACCTAGGGTTTTGGGTCCCAATATGGATTTTACACCTTTCTAAGCATTTTTTAAAATGGTACCATAATTAATGCCTAATGAGAATCATACACCACTTCTGGAATATGAGTCCCACATGGACCAAAATTAAAATCAATTCAAATTATTGGCAGGATTTTATCCTCCTAAATCTGATGTCGGATTGTAGTGTTGTAATTTCAAGAAATTTGGCATAATTAAGTATAAATACAAGTTTCTTTCACTCATTTTACACCTAGCAATTTGAATGAGCATTCTTATAGAAAATTTGACTTCACAAGAGAATTCAAGTGTTTACAAGAGAATTTAGGGGATAATTATAAAGTGTTTTAGAGCATTATTCAAGCATCAAACATCATGTAAAATTCATCATGCATCATGTTTGTTTTGGAACTAACAATTGTGATGTAGGGTTTCATGATTCAAGCTAGCATTTCATTCAAGATCTACATCCATTGGAGCTACTTAATACATGTTTGCAGCACTTTATTGTTAGAGTTTGGTAAGTTTTAACATTATATTTTCTTCATTCATCATTCTCCTTTCCTATTTCATTTCATTTCAAGGTTTGATTACCAAAATGGGTTTTGAGCAAGGAAAACCCCTATCCACTAACAAAACAAATTTGTTTCCCTCTTTTTAGTGTGTGATTTGTAGGTCTAGGTTGAAGACACATTGAAGAGAAAGTTTGGAGAAAGATTCCAAAGTGTTCAAATTTTTCAAAGTTGTCACCTTGTATTGGAGATCATTTGAAGACTTCTATAGGTTACAAATCAAGGTTTTAGATCTAGAAATCAATTGGAAATGATAGAGCGGATATTGAGGGGCATATTTAGACTAAACATTTATATAAAAACCTAACTAGATTGATACACCAATTTTGGCGTATGAGTCCCAATATATGTCATTTTCCAAAAAAATTATAGTTCTAACCACCCTTTTGTCAGATTTCTATTTCTGCCTAGAAACCCTAATCTAGGACAAATCACCCAGACTAGTGTATGATTCCTAGTAGGATTTAAAATCATTTTTTTCAGCATTTTAGGCCTTCATCCAGTCTTCTTTAGATTTCTAGGTGCATACCTTTAATCTCATACCTTTAATCTCTTAGCTTTTCATTCTATTATGCATGCTTTTCTAGGTCATTTAGTGAAAGATTGCATTTCCTTTAAACATTACATCTTGCATTTCATTTTTCTTTCCAAACCCTAGCTTGGTGGTGAACCCCTCCTTAGTTTACAATCCTACCCTAGGACAACCCTATTGCAAGATCTCTTTCTCCCTTGCATACTTTGGATTGAGATCTCTAGGGTTTCCCTTTAATGAAATGATTGGGAAGTGTTTTTTCTCTATGTTTTAAACCATTAGTAGAAATCCCATTTTGTTTTGTTTCATTTTGGTGAATCCAATGTGAATGATTGCATTATGTTTTACATGCTTTTCTAGGTCATGCAGTGAAAGATTGCATTGCCTTAGGTTTAAACATTATATATTGTATTTCATTTGTCTTTCCAAGCCCTAGCTTGGTGGTCAACCCCTCCTTAGTTTACAATCAGACCCTAGGACAACCCTCTTGAAAAATCTATTTCTCCCTTGTATACTTTGGATTGAGATCTCTAGGATTTCCCTTCAATGAAGTTATTGGGGAGTGTGTTTCCTTTATGTTCTAAACCATTTAAGTAACAATCAAATTTTTTTGTTGTTTCATTTTGGTGAACCTGCATTTAGAACATCATAATTTTGATTTGGAGTGCATCATCATTAGGTATATATTTCTTTCCTTAACATTGCATTAGGGTTTGCATTAGTTAATTGGCGTTCTAGGGTTCCTAAATCTTGCATTAGTGAAAATGCATATAGGTTGCATTTTTCCATCTCAAATCAATAAAAACCATATAAAATATGCATTTGTATTTACTTTATAGATCATACAAACTAAAAAGTAGAAAAATCACTTGAAATTATTTAAAAATTTGTAAAAGTCCCCTCATTGGGACTCATATGCCCCTCTGGGCGATTTAGTCCCAGTGTAGATTTTGAATTGCATTTTCCAGAAGTTAAAACTCTATTTTTTTGCTCCTATTTATTGTTAATAACTTTATGTTTCAATTTAAAGATTCTATGTTTCATTCAATTCATTGCATCTAGTTTAATTTGGCTCATCTTGTGCATTGCTTAAATTAAAAATTGCATCTACAACATTTCATTTTAGATTGTTGCATAGTTACCTTGTTAGAATATGAAATTTGTATTGCATTCCATAATGGATATGTGTTTTGGTAAGCTTTGGATGTCCTTGAAGTCCTTAGTGGATGTTTCAAGTTGTTCTTTTGGAAATGAACCTAATGAAATTGAACCTACTCATGCTCATTCAACTCCTAATGCATGCATGTCCTCCTCATGATTTTGACATCATTGGAGAAGATGATAAAATCATGAATAAATTCCTAAATGATTTCCTTAACAACCTCGAAGCTAATGCATCCTTTTATCCATCAATGAAACAACCAATACCCCCTATAATACCACCACCTGAGATGTTTGGTTACTTACATCCTAAAACTGAGACAAGAATTGAGCCTATGTTCCCTACAATAGGTGAACCTAGTTACTCTAAGCAAGAAAAAATTCAACCATTCTATGCTGACAAAGTGATAGAAACTTCCATCAACCTAGAAGATACATATGGAAAAGGATTCTCAATATTAAGCAAACAAGGATGTGATACAACTGGTGAACATGAAATTCATCAATTCTTAGAGTACATTCCAACTAAAGACACAAAAGGGTTAGGATATCACGACCCTTCTCTCGATATGAATGTCCTTCTTCCTCAAGAACAACCCATGCCTTGTAACAATGACATGCAAGATAGGATTGTATTAGATCCTCCTCCTCAACAATCAACTCAAGAAGTTGGTGAATCTAGCAAGCAATGAAGGCCTTACAAACTAAAGAAACTAAAATTTCCTTGTCTTCCATCTGCCATTTTCCACTAAAATAACTTTACAAATACTTCTAAATCAATGAATTATAACATTACCACCCATGAGGAAAAAGCTAAAACTATATCCTAAATATGCAAATGTTCCACATTGTCGATATCTGTACCATAGAAAAATAGATCATTGACATTTTCATGGTCTTTTAGGTCTTTCTCCTATGATGTTTGACTTTCCTTTCTTTGATTTAATGTTGCAATGTAACTTATGCATTCACATTAGGTCCTAAGTATTTAAATTATGACATCTTGTGAAGGTGTTGTGAAGTTTTTTAACACATTTCTACACTTTTCTAGACTCTTTTCATTATAATTCACTTAAAAATCACCCTTTCGTCACTTATCAAGTCCTATTTTAAGGTGTTGTAAAGTCTTGTAACAAGAATTAACGCTTTTCTAGGCTTAATTTCACTATTTACACCTTATACTTTATTTGACCCCTTTATGCACTCATAAGACTTAATTAAGTATACTTTTGAATGTAAACCTAACAAATAACATTAAGTGCAAGATAATTCCCGACACCCACTTACAAGCCCCAGGTGAGACCCATTCACCATGGGTGGTGAATGAGTCACTCTTGGCTCCAAAATCAAAATAATTCAAATTTTCTTTCAGGTTTTTATTCAAAGTTACCTTATGTCAGCATGTGATGAGGTATCATTGGGTTATTAGGGCATAAGTGTGTATAAATAAGTGTTTTTCTCCTCATTTTACATCTCCTCATTCACTTGCATTCACTAAACATCAATTAGCATTTGAGCACATTGCATCATTCAATCAAGCATCAATCAAGCACCTTGGAGCAATCATTGACATAACTTCATATTTCTTCAACAAGGTTGTGGTGAGTTAATGGAGTTTGCATGTTATTTATTCACCATTCCTTGTTTATTTCATTCCATTTCTTCATTAAGGGTTTTATTACCAAAGTGGGATTTGACCAAGGCAAATCCCTATACTCTAACCCTTAACCATTTTCCCCCTTTTGCATGTGTGTTTCTAGAATTTTGTATGCAAATTTATCAAGAAATTAGGTGTTGAAAGGTTTTCAATAAGTCAAAAAAGTGTTTCAAGTCAACTAAACCCTATTTCAAGCTTGGAGACAACCTACAGTCCATTTTCTACAAATTTGACTCCGTCAACCCAAAAAGAAGACAAGTGTAGATTTGGAGCTACAAAATTGACCTTTGACTTCATAGAATTTTGGAGGAGGATTGATTGGCCATCAGTGGAAATTGAGTCCCACCTTAAGGTTGAAAAAGGTGATTTTTTCAGATTCCAGTTCTCGACAGTCAAAAACATGTTTTAGGAGATTTTACCAATAGTAGGACTAATTCACCATCAGTGGCGAATGAGTCCCACTGGTGATTTACACTGATTTTTGCTAGCATTTAGATCCTTTTAGATTCAACATTCATTTCCCAGGTGCACTTTCATTAGCTTCTTTCAAATTTTTTTTCATTTATTCATGTTATAGTTCATTCTTGCATATCTCACTTTGTTTTCAAACATTGCATATTTCATAGGTTTTGCATCAATAGTCAATCAATTTCATCATTTAGTTGCATTTGCAATGTTGCATTTAGTCATATTCACATCATACAATCCTCTATTTGAATGAACCACTTCAATTTTTGGGTTCTATCTCTCTCCTTTTAGGTGAAAGATCCTAAGAGTGTAAGAGAAGCCAATAGAAACAACAAAATTGTTGGTTCATTTTGGTGAACTTGCATATAGAACACAAGTTATCTTTCTAATTTGGATTTTCATCTTTCATCCTAGGTTTCATTTGTATCAACATTCAATTAGGTTTTTTTTTTCTGCATCCTAGGGTGTCTCAAATTGCATTAGTGAAAGACTCATTTAGACTTCATTTTTGTATATCATATCATTCAAAAATTGAAAAATCTGCATTTGCATCCTCAGTTTGCATTTGAAAAGCATTGCACTAATTTTAAATTTTCTTAAAAACATAAAAAAATTCTCATACCTGGACTCATTCACCACCCTGGGTGAATTAGTCTAGTTACATTTTCTGCATTGAAATTTCTGGTATTTTTACGGTTTTTCCTACATTTTTGTTTCTTGTTACTTCCTTCTTGTTTTAGTTTATAGAATTTTTTTCATTAGAATTTTTTTGAACCTATTTTTCATTTTCATTCACCCCATCTTTTGTGGTACTTGTATGAGTGTTTGGTTCCCTATTGATAATACTTTAGTGAGACGAAGTTCCAGACTCATGGCTTCCTGCGATAGCACTTTCATTGTGGACCTTGGGATCTCAAGAGCTCCTACTCCTAGTATGGACAATGGTGCATTAAACATGGATACTACCACTAGTATTCCTTTACCTTCACATCCAATGCATGTTGATACATAAACTAGTTCCATTCCGCAAGAAAAAGTCATTAGTATTCATGAGGATTTTGCACATTTACAACAAGATCTGATTCTTGAAAACATTTCCACCACTGCTATAATTGCAATAGAAAAACATCATCGCTTGATTGAAAGTGAAAATGGCTTACAAGTTATGGAAAGAATAGTTGAGATATAAAACAAACATGTTCCTTCCACTTCCCAATCAATAAACATTGTTGTGAGCCAAGGAGGATCTCACATTCATCCTCCTTCAACCATAGCATCCATACCAACCTATACCACTCCTCAAGTGACAACAACCATGCAACAGGTTAGTCATGTGACTCCTTTTGCTATTCCAACTAACCTTCCTAGTTCTTTTGTGGCATCAAATGTTCCATCTTCTACTTTCACCCCTCTTAGTGTCCCCTTCACTTCTCCTAACATTACATACATTCCATCACCATTTTCCCTTCCCCCTCATACCACTTACATCGACCCCATCATTACACAACACTTTAACACCATTTCATCCATGCAACAACAACTATCCACCATTAGCCAAAGTAAAAATGCTCTACCCACATATCATGTTTCTAGTATCCCAGTATCTCTAGAGATCTTGAGAACATAGATGCAATAGGGAATTGAGATGCCTAGGTTTGAGAAGTACGGAGGTAAAGGAGACCCTACTAATCATGTTAATGCCTATACAACCTTGTGTATTGAATTTGTCCTCTATGATATACTGTTAGCCAAACTTTTTCCTAGGACCTTAAAGGACACTGCTTTAGAGTGGTTTTCAAACCTACCTAATCATTCCATTTGATCATTTAATGAACTTGTGGATTCCTTTATAAGACATTTCCAAGTCCATATGACTGCCAAAAAGACAATGGCTGATTTATTGCAATGTAAACAAAACACATATCAAGAAGTAACTGATTTCATTTCATGTTATCATTCATTGTATGCTCAAATTGATGTCAAGATTCCTGATTCACATCTGCAAAATATTTTTATCGAAAACATGCACACTCACCTTCAAGATAAGTTAACTATGGTGCATGACCCTCTATGACTATCACAACTTGGTTACTAGTCATGATTCAAAGTCCACTCCTAACCGAGCTGAGAAGTCTGAGTAAAACAACCAAAACAACACACAAAACTTTAGAAAACCAAATAGAGGATTTTTACACTTCAATCTTCCTTCTCCGCAACCAACCCTACCTGTTCAAAGTCAAGTGGTAGTTGTTAAAGCAACGGTGCCCTTTACCTATGGGGACCCGAAGATAAAATTTACCCCCTTACCTGATATTTTCCATGACACAATGAACCAAATGATCTAGCAAAAAATGATCACTTTGCCCATCATTAAACCACTTGATACAACCAAGCCTTTACCACCTACCTTTAAGCCAAATTCTTATTGTCACTTTCATCTCCAAAATTGACATGACACTAAACAATGTAAGCATCCCAAACACTAAGTTCAAGACCTTATTGATTCTGGTTGTTGGTCCATTGCGGCTATCAATGATCAAGGAAAAAAGTTTGTTGCACTCCCTAACTAGAATTTACAATTTTTTATCAACCCTATGTCTAAACACAATATTTCATTTGTTAAGGCTAGTGAACCTTCAAACACTCATGTGATGAACATTGATACAAATAATGAACAACATGCTATTACTCCAACTGTTACCCAAGTTAATCCTATGGATGAACTTGTGGGTATGATAGATGTTATCCCTCGTAAGGGCCTAACCAATAAATCTCTTGATATTACTTTTTCTTCTCGTGATATACCTAAAAAGCTCCCTGATGGTCCTATTTACACAACTAGTAGAATCTGTGATAAGTCCACCAATGGGAGTTTAATAGATCTAGCCTGTGGTGAGAATGTGATCATGGAAGAGTTTTTAGTATTACACGATCTCTATCAAGATGATTATAATAAACCAACCACATGGATTAAAACACATACTAGTTTTGCATGCCTTATGATTAGATTGATCATACTCCTATTACAAATAGGACCCAAAACTTTGGATGAAACATTTTCTATTATTCCACAATTAGATCAATTTTGTCTTTGGCTAGGTCATCCTTGGATTCACTCAATGAAAGTTGTTCCTTCAGTTTTTCACAAATGTTTGAAGTTTCTGTAGGGAAATGAGATATTTACCATACACCATAGTGACTTTAATCCATTGTCCTCTAAAGGTAATTTTTCCCTAGAAGCCCTTTGTCCTAAACCTATGGAACCCATCACCCCTCGAAAGGACTTCTTTTTCATAACCTATCAAAAGTTCAAATCCAAACGCATAGGCAAATTGTCTCTTTGTAACATGTCCCCATCAACTTCCGCTACTCCTATCCTTGATGAAACCATGCTTTAGTTTGAGTCTTACATAATTGAACAAACAATACAACCTCATAAGCACCCAACCATAGACACTTCCCATTCCTCATTTAAATTCCCAAGAGAAAATGAAATCAATCCTATCATGCCTCCTCGCATTAAACAAGTTTATAAAGAAAAAGAGAAAGTGATTGACCCATCTTATTCAGTTTCTTCCTTTCTTCCCCCTCCAAAAGAAAAGTAACCTATGGTGGATCAACTCGCTCTTACACCTCAATAGCTTCAAAATTAAGTTAAATGAAACTATGGTGCTAGGAAGCATAGGTGTTGTCATCGTCTCCTTGCTCGTCAAATGCAAACCCAAAACAACAAATAAAATCAACCTCTACCTTTTCTAGAAGTAATAAATGATTACCCTCCTCCTCTTGACCTGCCACAAGATAGTAAAGTCCAACCCTCACAACAAAATTATTTGATCCAATAGCCACAACTCCTAATACATCCTTCCTTAGAAATTACCCTCCGTCCTCCCGTCATGATTAACCTAGATGATGATTATGATGAGGAGATCACTAAAATCAATGAAGAAGTGCATAACAATTTAAATTCTTTATTTTCATCATCCATGAGCTTAAAAGATAAATCTTCTACACCAAGTGAAGAACCTGGCACCTCCTCTAGCTTGACACTTGCAATTCTTCCTTTGGACATTCAACCACCCTCGCAATATACTGAATATGATTAGGAGGTAGATGACTTGTTAGATGGTTGACTTGCATTCGCCTTGCTAGCACTTTTACATTTTCATTTTCTTTGATTTGATTGTATGTGTGTATTGTGTTCCCCCGTAATGTGTGTTTGATGTTCTCTATCTTTGTGAAATTCTTCTATTTGTACCTCTATTCTTATATATGTCATACATTTTTCATTTTCTTTTTCACTTTTGTTTTGTGTTTTCATTTTGGGGATGACGCAAATCATTGAGACAACCTATGTCTCTTCCATGTTGACCCAAAAGGTCCCTTTTTATTTTCCTTTTTTAATCTTTTCTTGTGTTTTTCGTTTTGGGGATGAGGCAAGGCATTGAGACCAAAATGTCTCTTTCATGTTGACCCAAAAGATTTTCTTGTGCTTTTGTCTTTTTTTTTTCTTTTCACTTGTTTTTTTGCTTTTGGGGACGATGCTAGCTAAGTGCTGAGACCACAATGTCTCTTCCATGTTGACACAAAATGGACTTTGTTTTTCTTCTTTTTTCACTCTCTTTGTGTTATTCTTCTAGTTCTATGTACTTTGGGGAATTATGACAATTTTTAGCTCTTTAATAAAAACATTGCAACAATAAACATACTGACCCCAAATCCATATATCCCTTATGTGTTTGGTGTATTCCTTTACAGGGGGAAATCCTCATTTTCTTTCTTTTTCTTTTTCGTTCACATGAAGTAACCTAACTTAGAAATATATGACTTGGCATAGGGGCTTTCCAAGTTGGATCTCATGTCTTGTTTTATTTTTGCATTTTCCTTTGCTACTTTAAAGTAATTTCTCACATAACAATGTGTAGCAATTCCTTTAGGGTGGGGGGCATACATTGGCATAATTTCATTTGCATTCTTGGTTCTTAGTGCAACCTTGTCACTTCATACGATGTGTTGTCACTTTGTGGACGACATTGGGTGTGATGTCCTTCATAAGTGTGATCTATCTTAGCATATTACATTCCTCTTAGTGGCCTTATGTGACACACTGCATCCCCCAAGTTGTGAATATTTTATTATTTGATTGGTCCTCTCTTGGACACATTAGATGTACAATGTTCCCTAAGTGATAAACCTTGCATGAACTTAACAAGACTCCTTTGAACATGTTTTACATTTTTTCATTTTTTGCATATTACATCTTTGCCACCTTGCATAACACAACTTGCATGCCTGTGGTACCCTTGCTCTTTGTTCATGATTTCTAAGCGTATGAAGCTTTTCTTGTCTCATTAAGCATGAATTGACATTTTCCCTTGTGACACCTTGTTAAAGTTATCATGAGGTATAACTTTGATATGGTTAAGCAAGAATCCCATTCAACGGCATGACCTTCCCCATAGCCAGCTATGTGTTTGTGAGTGTATACCGACTAGTGTATGTACTTCACCTTTTTGGGTCTTCTCACCTAGCAAACTGCTATGAGTTTTGCCACCCCAGAGTGAGTATGCATTCTCTTTTTCTCACAAAAAACCTAGATCCAATCCACAACTAGTTGGACAAATGATCGAAGCTTGATCTGATTCCCCCCTTTATTCTTCTATTTCACATTGTGTGTTCCTTTGTTCTTATGTTTATTTTGTCATGGGATCTTCATCAAGGGGGCTTGATCATCCCTCTTGATTATTGTCATTCCATCTTGCTAACATAAGTGCATTTGGATCCTTCTCGATACGCATGGCTACTTTAGTGTGAGTTTGACGTAAGTTCATCCGCTCACTAAAGTGGGGGCTAAATGTACCATAGAAAAATGGATCATTAAAATTTTCATGGTCTTTTAGGTCTTTCTCTTATGATATTTGATTTGTCTTGCTTTGATTTAATGTTGCAATGTAACTTATGCATTCACATTTGGTCCTAAATATTCAAATTATGACGTCTTGTGAAAGTGTTGTGAAGTGTTCTAACACATTTCTACACTTTTCAAGACTCTTTTCATTATAATTCACCTAAAAGTCACCTTTTCATCACTTATGAAGTCATATTTTAAGGTGTTGTAAAGTCTTGTAACAAGAATTCACACTTTTCTAGGCTTAATTTCACTATTTACACCTTTCTTATACTTTATTTGACCCTTTTATGCACTCATAAGGCTTAATTAAGTGTTATTTTGAATGTAAACCTGACAAACAACATTAAATGCAAGATAATTCCCGACACCCACTTACAAGCCCAAGGTGGGACCCATTTGCCATGGGTGGCGAATGAGTCCCTCTTGGCTCCAAAATCAAAATAATTCAAATTTTCTTTTGGGTTTTTATTCAAAGTTACCTTATGTCAACCTGTGATGAGGTATCATTGGGTTATTAGGGCATAACTATGTATAAATAAGTGTTTTACTCCTCATTTTGCATCTCCTCATTCACTTGCATTCACTAAACATCAATTAGGATTTGTGCACTTTGCATCATTCAATCAAGCATCAATCAAGCATCTTAGAGCAGCCATTGGCATAAATTCAGATTTCTTCAACAAGGTTGTGGTGAGTTAAGGAAATTTGCATATTATTTATTCATCATTCCTTGTTTATTTCATTCCATTTCTTCATTAAGGGTTTGATTACCAAAGTGGGATTTGACCAAGGAAAATCCCTATACTTTAACCCTTAACCATTTTTCCCATTTTGCATGTGTGTTTGTAGACTTTTGTATGTAGATTTGTTGAGATATTAGCTATTGAAATATGGTCAACAAGTCAACAAAGTGTTTCAAGTCAACTAAACCCTATTTCATGCTTGGAGACAACCTACAGTCCATTTTTTGCAGATTTGACTCTATCAACTTGACAAGAAGACAAGTGCAGATCTGGAGCTATAGAATTGACCTTTGACTTCACATAATTTTGGACGAGGATTGATTCACCATCAGTGGCGAATGAGTCCCACCTTAACAATGAAAAAGGTGATTTTGTCAGATTCTAGTTTTTGACAATCAAAAACCTATTTCAAGAGATTTTACCAATAGCAAGACTGATTCACCATCTGTGGTGAGGGCGGGTGCATGAAGTTGGGCACCAATTTTTTGGCCACTTTTTAAAAAAAAATTACAAAATGCGCTCACGTTATTTCATATTAAAAATAAATAAAAAAGTGAAATTATTTGCCTTGGAATACCAACCCAAAGGCTTAGAGAGTATTCCCAACATGGCTAGAGACGTGTTTTTTGCAAATTCTACAATTTTTGACATAATCGGGTCTGTGCTCACCATCAAGATTGCATCTAGTTCAATATCAATAGAATCAAAAAAATGGGTAATGTTAGGTTCTCTCTTAGCTATCCAATGATGTAATTTTTTTCACTTTTTGACAATGTTAAGCATTTCATCCATAATTTCTTTTGTTTGTGTCTATTTTTTTCCAAAAAGCAGTGTTTGGTGTTTTTTTTGTTATAAATTAACCGTTCATCAAAATTTCAAATAAATTACATCTTTAGAAACTAGACTCCATTCTACAATTTTTTTTTAAAAAAAGAAAAAAAATTAAATTATTTTCAAAAATTTAGGGGAGCACGGCCAAAATTTTTCTTTTTTGGAAGTGCCCACTTAGAAAATTAGTAAAAATCAAATATTCATTAAAAATTATCAAAAAAATTGTGCATCAACTAGATGTTGTTAGCTAACTTCTGACCATAGCGATTTTAAAAATACTACTAAAAATTTTACCGTGCTCGAGTCATACAAGAGTTGCTATGTTATGTTTTTCTGATAAAAAGAGCACCAATTTGTGTAAATCCCTCTTTTGAACCCCTTAATCTCAACCATTTTAAAAATAAATTAGTAGTTTAGAAAGTAGACTCAAATCACTTTGATCCTTTTTTTGTTCCATCTCAAAATTTCGAGTGTAACTATCCTCAATTTCATGTCCAAGGTCAGCATTTCCTGATTTCAGAAGAAAAAAAAGTGGCCACTTAAGCCCCCTTTTTGGGAACCATCTTGGTGCACTTACTTGTGAATGAGTCCCACTAGTGATTTAAACTGATTTTTGCTAGCATTCAGACCCTTCTAGATTCAAAATTCATTTCCCCGGTCCACTCTGATTAGCTTCTTTCAATTTTGGTTTGCATTTATTCATGTTTTAGTTCATTCTTGCATATCTCACTATGTTTTCAAACATTGCATATTTCATAGGTTTTGCATCAATAGTCAATCAACTTCATCATTTAGTTCCATTTACAGTCTTCTATTTAGTCATATTCACATCATACAATCTTCTATTTGAATGAACCTCTTTAATTTTTTGGTTCTATCTCTCTCCTTTTAGGTGAAAGATCCTAAGAGTGCAAGAGGAGCCTATAGAAACAACAAATTTGTTGGTTCAATATCATAGATTTCTTGGACATAGTACCGATGACTGTCATGATTTAAAAAATATATTTAAAAGGTTTGATATCATAGAAATAGTCCCTTGAAGAGGGTCTGTGCCACTCCTTTCCATGCAATAGTTGAAGAATAACAACATTCTCACTATTACATGTTATAAATTTATTGAAAATAATTTCAAGATACAAGAAGCTCTTTCCCATCACCTCCCTTGACTCATTCTTTTCTTACAAGAATTAGATAGCCTTTTCCTAATAAGTTCATTATTCATTTTCCCTTTAGCTAGGTTGACTCACATGTACCTTAATACTATTTTCAATTATTTCTTTTTTATTCCCTTTTGTGTGATTGCATGTGTGTGGTGTGATCCCTCATGACATTTTTTTTGATGTTCTCTCTCTCTTTGTGACATTCTCTATTTTTACCTTAGTGATTCTCTATATCATGCATCTCTTTCATTTTTCTTGTGTTTTCCTTTTGGGGATGACACAATGCATTGAGACATTCATGTTTCTTCCATGTTGACCCAACAGATTTTTTTTTATCTTTCATTTGTCTTGTGTTTTCCTTTTGGGGATGATGCAAAGTGTTAAGACATTCATGTTTCTTCCATGTTGACCCAAAAGAGTTTTATTTGTTTTCGCTCTCTTTGTGTCATTTTTTTGATTCTATGAGTATTTGTAGAATTATGACAGTGCTAAGTTGTCTTAAAAACATAATAAAAAGAACATATTGACACCAAATCCATAGAACCCTTATGTGTGTTTGGAGTTTCCTTTTGGGGGAAACCTCTCTTTTCCTTTGCATGATGTAGCTTTATTTGGAAACATATAACTTGGCATAGGGCCTTCCAAGTTAGTTGCCATGTATTATTTATTGTTAGCATTCATCATATGCTAATTTAAAGTAATTTATCATAGCATGGTGTTTAGAAATTTCTTTAGAGTTGGGGCATACATTGGAATTATTCTTTTGCATTTTTTTTAGTTTCATGGTTTAGTATTCTTAGTTCATACAACACGTCTTTCACTTTGTAGATGACATTGGGTGTGATTTCCTTTAAGAGTGTGATCTCTCTTCGTATATTACATTCCTCTTAGTGGCTTGATGTGACATGCTACATCCCCTAAGTTGTGAATCTTCTATTCTTTGAATACTCCTCTCTTGGAGACATTAAGAATGATGTTCCCTAAGCTAAGACTTTACATGAACTAAGCAAGACTTTCTCCTTTGAATGATCTTTACATTATACATTTACAAAATTTTGGCTATATGGCCACCTTGTATAACACAAGTTTTGCATGCCTATGGGGTATGTGCAGGATTATCATGGAAAAAATAGGCCCTTCAGTGGCAAAAAAAAATAGAAAATCAGAGTTAAGCAACTTGACGTAAAAAATTGAATAAGTTATCTATATTATTTCAAAAATATGTAATAATATAATTTGTAGCAAATTGAATATAGTTTCTAGACTACTAGGTTTTTTTAAAAAGAAAAAAAATCTATTTGGTGAAAATTTAAAATTTCAATGTAGTAGTACTTAAATTTTAGGGGAAAAATAAGAAGTAGGTGTTTTTCTGACCACCCTAATCACAAAAAAATGATAATATTTTTTATAAGATTTTAGATATAAGTAGAGGACTCATGTCCCTGTGATGCATATTTTTTTATAATTTTTTTCCAAGTAAATAATTAACTATGAATTTTTTATCACAACTTTTAAAAATAAAAAACTCGTATGTTTGACCACCTTAACTTGGTAAAAACTTGATGAAATTCAATTTTTCTTTTTTTAATCCTATAGTATGCGAAGCATAGAATGTGACGCATGTTTTGGATTCAAAAAATGCAATATTGTTTGAAAGCTATAAATGTTTTTCAATCAGTCTATAAATCAAGACTTTAGTCATAATTTAAATAGAAAATGAATAATAATTACTTATTAGATTCAAAATAAAGCATAATTTATATTGGTGGAATGCTAAGAATCTCTTTTAAAAACCCTTTTCGTTTCATCAATTTTGGGTAAAAAAAAAGCTATCAGCCACATACCCATCATATTGCCACTTTTTGGCCCATCATGATCCTGCACATACCCTATCAAGACAATCTTGTTTGTTCATGAGTTGCAAGAATATGAAGCTTTCCTTGCCTTGTGAAGCTTGAAGTTCATTTTTATGTGGCACCTTATCAAATTTATCAGGAGGTATAACTTTGGTATGGTTTGAGGAGAAGCCAATTCAAGGCATGACTTTCCCTTAGCCACTCATGTGTATGTGTGATTGAATATCGGCCATATGTGTATGTGTCTCACCTTCTTGGATTACTTGCCTAGCAGACAGATTGAAGTTTCTTGGCCTCAGAGTGAGCATGCATTTTTCGAACAAAAAACCTAGATTTGGTCCACATCGTGATGGACAAACGGTCGAAGCTTGATCCACCCCTATTTTAGTTTTATTCTTCTTTTCTCTTTTTCTTTGATAGTGTGTTCTTATGCCTTGTTATTTCTCTTCATATCATTTCCATGTGTGTCCTTTTATTCCTATGTTGGTTTGTCATGTAATATTGATCCAGGGGGCTTGATCACCCCTCTTGATCATTGTCATCCCATCTTACCGAAATTGGTACACTTGGGCCCCTCTTGATGCGTGTTTATCTACTTTAGTGTGTGTTTGAAGCAAGTTCATCCTCTCACAAAAGTGGTAGCTAAATGTGGCAATAGAAAAAGTATCCCTTTACTTTTCCTTGCTTGTTTGGGCCCTCCTTGTTAAACTAACCTTAATATGGGCTTGATTTAGTGTTGTAATATGTTTGACACATTCATATTACATTCCGGGCCCTTGTGAACTAAATGAACTTAATCATACCTTAACTAGAGCATTGTAAAGTGTAACTTACCACACTTTCACACTTTCCTAGGGTTTTCATAAATAATTGGGCTTCTTTATGCTTTAATTAGTGTTATTTTGCATCCACAAGCCTCGTTTAATGCATCTTTTTTAGGATAATCCTGACACAAATCAACATCCAATCATAATCTAGGTGTTTTTAGGTTGTGTGGCCCAGATTTGCTAGTATGGGACTTATATGCCACCTTGGGCGTATGGGTCCCACCTGTTGAAAAATGAGGTGTTTTCTTAGCTTAATACTTTGTAAAACTTTAATATTGCTACTCTAAGTAAATATTTTCTTTGTTACATATATTCTTTGTGGATGATTATCTTGATTAATCCATTTTACTATTGTGGAATCTAGAGAGAAGTTGATAGAAGAATTAGACAAGATATTAGAAATATCACACAAGATGTACTGTGGAGAAACCCTTTCGGGAAAAAACTCCACCAAGAATAATTCTATTATTCAAACTCTAAATTAAAATAGCTCCAATTCTTTCTTGAGAATGCTTCTTCTGTCTTTACCAATCTTCTTCACACCTACAATAACCAATTATCAAAAATCTATTCAACTTGAATGAGATATAGAGACAATATGCAACCTTGTAATCTCCAAATGGTGATAATTACAATGCATAAGCTCAAGCCCTTGAAAAGGTACGCCATATTCCTTCAAGTTGAGTTATTCAGTGAAGACTAAATCTTACAACATGTGCTTTATGCATTTGGGTGTTCCAAACTAAAGCTACAACTTCTCCTTCACTTTAGCGATAATTCCAAAGCTCTTCCTCAAAGTTGGCACCCTTAAGTAAAGCTACTTAACTGAGCCTTCAGAAATATCTTATCGTGCATGAGAGGTAAATCCAATAAAGCACCTTGGGTGCCCAAGTTGGCTCCAAGTGCTTTATAGTTAACTGAAACATTTACTCAACACCATTTCCAAAGAATGGTCATCCCTTGTTAACTGGAGGTAGTCCCTGTTATATGTCATACAACTCAATGTTATTTAGCCATGCATTACAAGTTAACTGAAGCTAACTACATGAAACTCAAAATAATCAACATGCATGCAATATGCACTTGCATGCAACTGAAGATAACTGAACTGAACTGAACTGAACTAAACTAAACTAAACTAAACTGAACTGAACTGAATTGATCTGAACTGAACTTAACTGAACTTAACTGAACTTAACTAAACTTCAAGCATGAAAACATCAAATCCTAACTCCTAGGATCTTTACATGCATTCAGAAGTGTTAACTGTTACTCCATATAGTTAACTGAACATAAGGTGAGTTTCACCTTACCATGTGAGTGTCCCATGTGTCCCTATTATTTAGGAACTCACTATGGATGCCCTCACATGCTTCTTACATTTAGAATTAATTACAAATGTCAATAATCATGATTATTTATCAAATATTAATCTCATCCTAATCTTAGTGTTATTGAACACATTCCAAGAATCTAGGAGATACATGAAATAATTAATGTTTTGGATTTGCAATTGAATGGCAACCTATTTCCAACATTCTCCCACTTGACATTATACATTGCAATTATTCTAATCAAGAAATAATAAATTTAAATCAAGTATAGGAATCAAGGCCAATGGCCTTCCTGCACCATGAGAACTTATCTCTAGGAACTGGCTTCGTAAGATAATCTGCAACATTAATTAAAGTGTCAACTTTTTCAATTAATACTTTCCCACTCTCAACCATTTCTCGCACAAAGTGATACTGAACATCTACATGTTTAGTATGAGCATGATACATAGGATTTTTGGCTAAACAAATAGCACTCTGACTATCACATTCAAGCCTATCTTGCTTGCAATTAAAACCAATACCTAACCCAAGCCTCTGTAACCAAACTGCCTCTTTAGAGGCATGTGTGGCAGCCATGTACTCTGCTTCTGTGGTGGACAAAGCAACCATGGGCTGCCTCTTACTCATCCAACTAACCGCAGCTCCAAACAAAGTGTACACATAATCACTTGTCGACCTTCGACTATCCAAATCTCCTGCCCCGTCTGAATCAACAAACCCCTGTATGTCCAATGATCTATTCATAATATCAATATTATTTGAACCATGATAAACTAAATAGTAATCTGAAGTCCCTCGTAAATATCTAAATACCCTCTTAACATAAGCCAATGTTCTTTACCAGGGTTAGACATAAACCTACTAAGAACTCCCACTGCTTGTGCTATATCTGGTCTTGTACAAACCATTGCATACATTAAACTACCAATTGCACTAGCATACGAAATTTAAGACATTTCCTCAAAATCAAAATCAGATTTAGGACTCATATCTAAACTTAACTTCATGCCAACTAGTAAAGGAATATTAACTGGTTTATTGTCCTGCATGTTAAATCTTTTCAAAATAGTATCAACATAATTACTCTGACTTAAGCAAAGCTTTATGTTACCTCTATCTCTACTGATCTCCATACTGAGGATATATTTTACATCCCCTAGATCTTTCATCTCAAATGTGCTCAAGAGTTGTGCTTTCAATTCTCTGATCATTACCTTGTTGTTACCAATAAACAACATGTCATCAACATACAAGATAATAATTAAAAGCTGATCATCAATAATTTTTATATAAACACAATGATCTTCCTCACTCCTAACAAAACCAATTTTTAATGCAAAAGCATCAAACTTCTAGTACCACATTCTGGGTGACTGTTTCAATCCATATAAAGATCTCTTTAACCTGCAAACCAATTCTTCTTTTCCTTTTACAACAAAACCTTCAGGTTGCTTCATATAAATCTCCTCATCAAGATTCCCATGCAAAAAAGCAGTTTTCGCATCCATTTGCTCAATTTCAAAATCATAAGCAGCAGCAATAGATAAGAAGAATCTAATAGAAGTTAATTTAGCAACAAGAGAGAAGATTTCATTAAAGTCAACTCCCTCTCTCTGGGAGTAGCCCTTGGCTACTAATCTAGCCTTGTACCTTCTCAATCTTCTTTTTAAAGATCCATTTACAACCAATGGCCTTTCTATCTTTGGGAAAACTCTCAAGATCCCATGTGTCACAAGTATCCAAGGATTCCATTTCCTCAAGCATAGCTTGTGACCAAAGCTTACTCTCATTTGAGGACAAAGCTTCCTTGTAAGAACTGGGTTCATCATTAGTACTTATTAAAACAAAAATACAATAGAAATTAGGTGGGCTATACCTATCAACAGGATTCGGTTGTCTTGTGGATCTCCTTAAAGGAGTTTCTTCTGGTTCCTCAATATGCTCATCTTGAGCCTAGCTATTTCAGAAGAACTCTCTGAACTCTCTTCTTCTGATTCATCCACTTGTTCTTCAACGTGTACATCTTGTTGCTTCTCAGTATTTGTCTCAAAATGCACTGTTCGAGAAGTATCCTATTCCTTTGGTTCTTCTCCTGAATAAGCTCTAAATTCCCTGAAAATAACATCTCTAGATAAAGAAACTTTTCTTGTTAGTGGATTCCAAAGCTTGTAACCTTTTACATTTTCACCATAACCTATGAATATGCATTTATGTGCTTTAGGATCCAATTTAGATCGCTTTTCTTGAGGCACGTGAAAAAAAGCCTCACAACCAAAGATCCTTAAATGTGCAACACTAGGTTTCTTACCTAACCACATCTCATAAGGAGTTTTATCTTCAAAAGATGAACTAGGGGATCTATTGATTAAATAACAAGTACATATTGCTTCAGCCCATAAGGACCATTCAAGCTTAGCACTACTTAACATACTCCTAGCTCTTTCCATTAAGGTTTGGTTCATCCTTTCTGCTACTCCATTTTGTTGAGGTGTATATGGAGTAGTTTTTTGTCTCACTATTCCTGCATGCTTACAATAATCATCAAATTCCTTAAAACAATACTCATCGCCATTATCTGATCTCAACACTTTTATCTTATAATCTGATTGTTTCTCAACCAAAGCCTTAAATTCCTTAAACTTATTAAACACATTAGATTTGTTATGCATAAAATATATCCAAGTGTATCTTGAGACATCATCAATAAAAGTAACATAGTATCTATATTTTCCAATAGAGTCAATATCCACAGGACCCATTACATCTGAATGAATAATCTCTAATAATCTTTTAGCTCTATTTGTACCACTAGGAAATTTAGATCTAGATTGCTTTCCAAACACACAGTGCTCACAAAAGTCATTTTTTTCCAATATCATAATTAGGAATATCGTCAACCAAATTTTTATTAAGAATGGTCCTAAGACCTTTTTCACCTATATGGCCCAATCTATGGTGCCATAGCATACATGTATTTTCAGCTTTAGTTACATTTGATAAAATATTTACATTGGAGGTATTCAGCTTAAACAAAGTCCCAATCTGAGATCCTTTAGCAACCACCATATTCCCTTTCACCAATCTGCAACCACCTTTGTCAAATGTCACATACATTCCAGAATCATTAAACTTAGAGATAGAAAGTAGATTCCTTGCAAGTCCTAGAATATGTAAAACATCATTAAGGGTATTAACACTACAATCACTGAAACACAATTTTACCTCTCCTTTTCCAACAACCTTTGTCGTGTTGTTGTCTCCAAAGAAGACATCTCCTCCATCATATGCAGTATATTTAGAGAACCACTCCTTTCTAGGAGTCATATGATAGGAGCAACCTGAATCAATAAGCCAAGAGTTATCAACAACAGTATTAGAAGAAATGACTAATGCATCATTACTGTCATCAAATTTTTCTGTAGAAGCATCAGTACTCTTCTTCTTGCTCTTACAATCCTTTTTAATATGTCCAGGTTTTCCACAATTCCAGCACTTTACCTTACTCTTACCAGGGGTTTTTGACCATCCTTTAGGCTTACCCTTTCCTTTCTTGTCTGATTTAGATTCCTTCTCTTTAGGCCTACCTCTTACAAACAAGGCATCTTGGGAGCCAGTTTTAGATTTCCTCCTCATCTCCTCTGACAGGAGAGTAGGAATAATCTTGTCCATCTTTGGATCTTCACCATTACCACTAATTGCAACTATTAGGTTTTCCCAAGAATCTGGTATAAGAGAAAAGCAATAAAATGCACTTATCCTCATCCTCAAGCTTTACATCTATGGATGCTAACTGACTAAGAATTAAATTGAAAGCATTTAAATGTTGTGCTACTGAATCACCATCTTTCATTTTCAATGAATATAATTTCCTTTTCAGATACAACTTATTTGTTAAACTTTTTGTTTGATAAATGTCTCCTATTCTTTTCCACAATTTATATGCACTGGTTTCCACTAAAACATTTAAAAGAACAGCATCAGCAAGACACAATCTAATTGTTCCTCTTTCCTTTTTATCTAACTTAGCCCAATCTTCATCTGACATAGTTTTAGGTGTCTTTGTCTCATTATTAACTGCTAACCATTGATCTCTTTCTTCAAGAAGATCTTCCATTTTTAATTTCCACATTTCATAGTTAGAACCATTCAACCTTTCAATATCTAACCTTGAATTCATTGTAACAAAAAACCTAATTCCAAAATCAGCAAATAACTAAAATAATAAGAGCTTCCACTAAGCCAATAAATCCTTCAAAATTTAAGAGAAAGGTGTCCCAATACTCTACCCAACGTTAGCTATGATACCAAATGTTGAAAAATGAGGTGTTTTCTTAGCTTAATACTCTATAAAACTTTAATATTGCTATTCTAAGTAAGTATTTTCTTTGTTACATATATTCTTTGTGGATGATTATCTTGATTAATCCATTTTACTATTGTAGAATGTAGAGAGAAGTTGATAGAAGAACTAGACAGGATAAGATGTACCGTGGAGAAACCCTTTTAGGAAAAAACTCCACCAAGAATTATTCTATTATTCAACCTCTAAATTACAATAGCTCCAATTCTTGCTTGAGAATGCTTCTTCTATCTTTACCAATCTTCTTCACACCTGCAATAACCAATTATCAAAACTCTATTCAACTTGAATGAGATATAGAGACAATATGCAACCTTGTAATCTCTAAATGGTGATAATTACAATGCATAAGCTCAAGACCTTGAAAAGGTACGCCATATTCCTTCAAGTTGAGTTATTTAGTGAAGACTAAAGCTTACAACATGTGCTTTATGCATTTGGGTGTTCCAAACTAAAGCTACAACTTCTCCTTCACTTCGGTGATAATTCCAAAGCTCTTCCTCAAAGTTGGCGCCCTTAAGTAAAGCTACTTAACTGAGCCTTCAGAAATATCTTATCATGCATGAGAGGTAAATCCAATAAAGCATCTTGGGAACCCAAGTTGGCTCCAAGTGATTTATAGTTAACTAAAACATTTACTCAACACCATTTCCAAAGAATGGTCATCCCTTATTAACTGGAGGTAGTCCCTGTTATCTTTCATACAACTCAATATTATTTAGCCATGCATTACAAGTTAACTGAAGCTAACTACATGCAACTCAAAATAATCAACATGCATGCACCATGTACTTGCATGCAACTGAAGATAACAGAACTGAACTGAACTAAACTGATTCTGAACTAAACTGAACTGAACTAAACTGATCTGAACTGAACTTAACTGAACTTAACTAAACTTCAAGCATGCAAACATCAAATCCTAACTCCTAGGATCTTTACATGCATTCATAAGTGTTAACTATTACTCTATATAGTTAACTGAACACAAGGTGAGTTTCACCTTACCATGTGAGTGTCCCGTGTGCCCCTATTATTTAGGAACTCACTATGGATGCCCTCACATGCTTCTTACATTTATAATTAATTACAAATGTCAATAATCATGATTATTTCATCAAATATTAATCTCATCCTACTCTTAGTGTTATTGAACACATTCCAAGAATCTAGGAGATACATGAAATAATTAATGTTTAGGATTTGCAATTGAATGGCAACCTATTTCCAACACCACCTAGGGTTTTGGGTCCCGATCTCGGTTAATAAAATGTTGGAAATGAACAATTATAAATATTTAAAATATAATTGGAAAATATTTATGTAACCTGTTGGTTATTTTTTAAGAACCAAACTTATTCTTACCACATTGTTATGAACTTTCCAAAATTCAATTATCAATAAGGGTAGGGATTGGCCAACACTTAACTTAGGATTTTTAGGCCTTCACTTCTTCACTTCGGGCTCTGTTAAACCCAAGAGGGTAATCCTAAACGTTGTGCTTATAGATACCAGTGTGTCCTGGTATCAAACACAAAATAAACAAATAAGTCTCCTTGAGTGTTTAATAGACAATTCCTTAAAGATTTGGCTGACCTTCATGATAGTGACTAACTCAAACAAGAGAAAATGTGATCCATTAAGATTCACACACATCCAGAAAGAGTTTGACAAGTAAGTTGATTATATTTTTGTGATCAGTTGTTGAATTGGTTACCACAACTAGAGTATAATTACTTTACTAAACCAGTGCTATATTCTTGGGACAGAGTCAAACTAAATACCCACATGATTATATAACAATTTTATATCTGACAATACCCAAAGCCTTGAAAATATTGGATTACAATATTCCCACTTATTGTTTCCACAATTCACTTCTTACTAGCATCCTCATACATAATTTATTTTATATCCACTATTATATTCAAGCATTTACATGCATTCATTGAAATGATAAGCAAGAATAGGTCAACACATTGATTGGAAACCAATAGAGATAAATAAGATAACCATTGATTATGTTATTTATACTCTTTATAACTTGTAGAAAGGAGAGTAATATGTAGAAACTTTATACTATTATGCTATATGTATTGTCCTTGTTATCATAAAACCATATATGTATTGGCTTACTTTCTCCTAAAAACATATTACGAGAAAGTTCGGTATCAATTATTTTTTGTGTATAATCCCTTCAAAGTAAACTACCTACTGACCTCCCTTGTGATAAGCCTTGAAATCCCTTTTAAAAGATAATGGAGCAACAAGCATTGGACCAAATTACACCTATAGTTCACATTTCACTTTCATTTCAAAATGAATTTCACCAAAATGTGAAAATATTCCCCAATCAGTTACATGTAATCATTCATAAGACAGAGGTATGAAAAAAGTGGAACACCAAAAACTGTTAGTCAAAGAAGACCCACCGGTCTTCAAGAAGTGTCGTCGTCACAGGATCAAAAACATGCAGGTTCACATGGAATTGGGAAATGTCACCACCCACACTAAAGGCATAGATTAACAAAGACCTACACCACAACGAGGTAGCATAAAGGACCGAAAATTGAGCACCATCTCAGAAAGGGAATGAGATGCTACTTTGCCTTGTTAGTAGCAAAGTAAGTACACCCGCTCGGTGTCCTTATTGAAAGTGGAGTAGCCATCACCACCTCAACCTGAATCTATTTCATCTCCATTGTCAGAAGAATCATTTGAAACTTCAATGGGAGAATGATGACGTCCCATTTAAGCTTGGTGATACTTATTTTTTCTCATAGCTTCTCTCTCAAACATATCAATTTTCTTCTCCTTGCCCTTGACCAATTCCTTCGAGATAATTCAACTTCATAGATGATAAGCATGCTTGAGAACACCCCGTGTAGACTTCTTGACAAATCTTGCTTTCTTCTTTGGAGTCACAAGGATTTCAGACACATCTTGCTCACTCTAGGGAGAATCAACCTAAGACTCAAGAGGGTTGAGTCTCCTATACCTTCAAACCAGGTTGACGTTCACACTTACCTTACCCATTTCCTTAACAACTTATCATTTTTTCTCAAAACAAATACACCGCCCAACTCAAATATAACAAGTTCAAATTCACACTTACTTTCAGACTCATAATTCTCATAAATAATCAAATGTTGAGATAATCAAGTAGGTGGTCTTCAGTAAATAGAAAAATAGGTGAGTATCTACATTAGTTTTCTAAGAAAGATTATGTGAGGATGCAAGAAATAAATTACCCTAATTTTGAACCTCAGTCATCGATCATACCTTGAAGTGAATCAACAAATAATCAATCAAGATGATTAATTATGACAAAATTAAATGCATACATTTGATACTTCTTCATAATCAAAAAACTGAAGTGAGATAAACATCCACTTAGTTTGCATATTAACCACACACTTAATTTTTATCCAAACTTGTCATGTCACATTTACCCGGTCGCTCATGGGAATTAATTTACTTGTAATTCATCACAGTACAACAATGGGATTTATCTTCAAAATATTATCACATACCCTTCCTTATTTCAATTTCACCTTCCCATGTGTACCAACACCTAACAAATTTGACGGCCATAAAAATATTTCCTAAATTTCTTATGCGTGCCCAAGAATCAATTCTTATTTAGCATTGTTTTTAACTTTAGAATAGTCTCATCCAATATTTTAACAACACCTTACCTCCATATGAGTCCATCTGAGCCATTGAAGCATTACATGTGGCAGTTTCCTACTTTCCCACTAAAAAATATGGGACACAAGCGGGGCCCTCATGGGATGGCAAGGAGTGGTTAGGATTGACCCACATCACCTGCCATCAACCATTGATCTTCTTAATTTATGAAGAAATCACCATCTCCAAAGCCTAGTGGGTCCCACAAAAAGTGATAGATGTTTCCTTTCCCGCTAGCCAATGTGAACATCTCTCCTTAATGCACAAGATGGATGGGCATGTGGGGAATAGTCCCAATGAGAACACATGTTGCAGTCTCCATTGTTGATCTTTGTAAAATCTATTTCCACTAGTCTTTTGGAAACATTAGTCCCACTGCAAATGTGATATGTGGCCATTGCCCGCTATCCCGTGTGTTTTAAAATAATATTAAATGAACCAACATAGGTGTGCTGGGAGTGGTCAGGATGTGGCCACATTGCTTAATAACTATCGTTGATCTTCTTTTAATGGTGTTGATTATATTTACCAAGGAGACCAGGCCTACCAATGCACTTGACACATGGTTGAAGCCCAAAAACCTGTGCAAATAAAATAATGAGTAAATCAGCATAGGCACACGAGGAATGGTGGTGATCAACCCTTGACGATCGAATGACTAGCGTGAAAACCTAATTTTGTACATGCCTTAAAAGTTAATTTAAAAAGGGGGCCACCTCTAGGCCAATGGGAACTTGACCCTTAAGAATGAAGGCTATATATTTAGGTCATTAAAATCAAGCCCAATCATAGGAAAATTTAATGTTGAAAAGGATTAAGGTGACTGACAAACCTAAACTTAGGGGGTCGGTGAACACAATGATTTCCTTTGCATAAGAGGCAACTCAAATGACCAGATACTAGGAACATCAGATCAATGCAAAATTAGAATGACCAAGGGTTTTTTAGACTTGTAGGTTAATTGTGAGGGATTTAGGTGACACAAACCCTAAAATAGTGATGAGGAACATAAACCTAAGCCAAAATCATAGGTACAAGCCAAGTATTTGCAAGATTAAAATGGAATCCAGAGAATTTTTTGAGGGGTTCCATCAGTGGCTCTAGTTGGGGACACATGCCTCTCACAGGCATGGCGAGATTCTAGAATCATGGGTGAAGCAGACTAAACATAGAAAACAAAAATAGGACAACCAACATATATACATTTTTTACATAGGTCACAAGGACCAAAACTGAGAGATTCAATCCCTACTTGTCTGAACCCTTCATTTGAGGTGCAAGTTATCAATATGCACCTTACAATTTAACCAGGCTTCAACTTTTCTTAGTTGCCCCTAGCAACTAAACTTTGGGCTTATACCTGCCTCTATCAAAAACCTTATTTTCCATTATCTATATCAAGCTAAGGATGAAAATTTTCTCATGAATTTTCTATCCCTTGCTCATATCCCTGTCAATGGACCTAGCCACTATGAACTTATCAAATTGTTACTCATACTCATGTCTAATTATGAATTTTCATCAACCATTGACTGAAATACATGATTGATGGAGTATTCTATATAATTCTTCTCGCAACTGTACTCCATTCAATGCTTATTTAACTAGACATGGAAAGTGAAAAAATCATAATATTTTTTCTCATTATCAATATAATGGAAAACACCATATCCATTTTGTGCAATAAACATGAAACACTCATATACAGGCTCTTGTTCATGCTAGTGTTCATATTCATCAGAATAATATAAATCAATTATGCTACCCTATGCTCCCTTTCCTAAAAAATTAATATCTTAGATTCCACAGTTCTTTTAATTTTTCTTAAAGAAATATCCTTCCTATGAAGGGCATCCTTCACATTATTAGAAATAATTTATCTTTTAGGATCACTAACACACTTTGATTCTTCTTTCCAATTGTCATTGTTCAACTTGAAACAAAATGTTTCAAAGGATGGATCAACTAGTTCTGAATTGATATGATCAGTAGTAGGATATTCAACTGCATCACTAAGTGATAGGTTTATTGACTCGTATGAGTAGGACTAATGACAAATTGAACATAGCCTCTATTCCTCCAAGTAGATTTTTTTATTTCCTTCCTCTGCAGAACTTTGGTCAAGAACAACCATGTTTATCTCTATCATAAAATATGTACACCCTACTTCTATTTGATGTAAATATTTAGAAACAAGACCCTACTAACTAGCAGTAGCAATCCCATCATTAAAATCAGGCTCCAAAGTTTGAATATAGACATTTTTTTCTTTGAATTCATCACCAGCCATATTATTAGGATGCTTTAATCATGAAATAATTGAATTGCATTACAAGGATCCATCACATGCAACCTATTTATCTACCAGTGAGGGAAAAATTTTATGGGTATTGATATAGTCATGTTCTTTAGGCACAAAGGGAACCTTCAAGCTTTCCTCACAAGAAGGTTTTTATTTCTCAATGAGAGTAATCAAAATTTTAATCTTTACTATCCTGGTTATCAAATTTTAGAAATACATTAACAGTATTTGTAAGTGTGACAATATCATCATCCATACTATTATGCAAGCATTCATTATCAGAAACATCCTTATCCATTTTATGGGAAAACTCTTGATCTTTGTCGATAAGGTTAGTACTCTTACTATTTTGATACCTCATTTTTTGTTCATAATTGTTTGCCATTTTATCAAATGCCTGGTTGTTTAGGTGCTAGAAGGTTAAAAGGTCAAAAATGAATTATTGGGTTAGATATTTAATGGTCATAGTTTTTTTTATTTTTTGCAAAATAAAGATTTAAAAGCCACGTTGTTGCAAAAGATTTCAAATGAAAAAAGAAAAAAAATGTTCAAAGGTTTATTTTACAAATCATAAAGTGAAAAGTCTCATGTTGGAGAAAGAAGAGGGAAAGTAAAACTTTGTTTTCTTTGAAGACTTTGTCTTCACGTGCAAAAAATGATAGGGTTTTCAGGCGGAAAATGCTCCTTTCATGGCACAAAGCAGGGCAGAGGCTTCCATATTCAAGCCACCTCAAAAGCTTGGAGGCACGTTGCAGGGATGTAGGAGGTTTTAAAGGAACATATCTACTTTGAAGAAGTCACTGTTCTTTTAATTTCCCACATTGAAGGCTTTATGTTATGCATCTTCACATCTTCTTGCTAGTGGGGGAAAATTATTTACTGAAAAAAGATATGAACAAGGGTTTCATTGATTAAACCTTAGCAGTGATAAGGGAGGTGCCATAGTCATGATGTGGCAGACCTATTCAAGAAGAAATTCAAGGGGGAATTTGTGTTTCAATCGTATCTAGAAAAATAGGAACTAGGTTTGATAGAAATTAGAAAACAACGAAATAAAAAAAAACCCAATAAATTTCGTGCAAAACCAGTTTGTAGAATTTGAGAAATTTTCACTAGTCCCAAATAGTTATCTTGACAAAGGACAATCAGTGAATCACTCATAATGAGCAAATCTTCAAGGAGGGGTTATGTTTGAGACAACTTGCAAAAGATCTGATGCAGGCTTGAGGAAGTCATTTTCATCATTTAAGGTTGTATATAATATCATAGTGATTTGCTCCTTCATGACAAAGGTTTGATAATATATGTCAAGGTTAGTTCCTGCATGATAAAGGTTTGTACTTTCATGTGCAAAGGGCTATTTTTTTCTGTTTGAGATCCAATGTACCTTCATCAATGGTTTATTTTCTCAAGTAGAAGGTCTTGATCAAGTGATGGTAGCACCATGAGAGGAAAATCCATGTATAGAAGCTATAGAAGTGAAGGGAAAGGATGCTACATGAGGTCTTTATGGGTTGTTTCTTTTGTAACAGGAAACCCAAATAATTTGATTTCAAAATTAACAAGGAGATATGAATGATGAATAGTTAGAGGGGATTTATGGGCCTCATAATGGCCATTCTAGCATGAGTAATTACGCCCAATGGATAGAAAGGATTTCAAGGAGCAGTTTGGAGCTATTAGTAGGCATTTTTAGGCAATTGTGAAGGTTTTACATGCTTAAAACCAATTCTATCCGACCCAACACTTCCCCAATCTCTAAAAATTTAGAAACACATGTCCTATGAGCAACGAGGGGGTTATAACATTTGAGGAGAGTACCTAGGAGAAGGTTGAAGACTTTTTCAAACGGTTGAGAAGTTTGAGGGAGTAGTTTGTGACCTTTTCCAAGGCATTTCTAAGCATGTAGAGGGAGATTTAAAGCCCTTATCCATGAACAAGTCAAAGAGGAAGTTTTTTCTTTATTTTTCCACCTCTTTGGAGCTAATTTTAGGGCTAAAAAGTAGCCATTAAAAGCTTGAATGACCAATAAGATGATCAAGGAAGTAATAAAATTATTCTTCTATGTATTAAATGTTCTCAAATGATGTAAACAGTTGTTTCTCTTCTATAAAGTACAAATTTCTAGTGTGTTTTTAGGAGTTCTTTCATTTCATCTGGTAAAAATTGTAGCTTTTCAAGCTCTCTCAAATGAATGATTAGTATCGTAACTCAACTTCAATCTTGTATAACTATTTATCAGCACCTTTCAATCAATAAAATCAAAGCTATTTTTCCTTCTCAATACTTGTTATTGTGCAATAACATGAAATTATTGATATTTCCTTGTGATGATAATGTTTATCCCTATTTTTCTCTAGTTTCTCACTTCCTTTTTGTAGGAGTGCATGTTTGTGCATGTCATAGTTCGTGTTCTACCAGTTTTATGTAGGATTCAACTATGAAGTCAATCATTTGAGACTCTAAAAGGTCATTTTTTATTCCTCTTGAATTTTTCCATAAAACTGCAAAGCCCTTCTATGAAATACTTATGCAAGACATGTGAAAATTGAGTTGTGTATGTTGTAGTGAGTTTTATTGATCATATTATGTGTCAAAATAGTGGTACAAATCCTTAATATTTGGTGCATCACCATAGGGTATCTTTTTCAATTTATGTTATTTCCTTCTACCCTTTTCCTCTACAATCCAACATTAGTTTAGGTGACACCATAGGAAGTTGGCCTTCTCTGGAGGTTTGATCTCGCATAAGGTACCCACACTTTGGGACCATTCCAATGTTTCTCTAGAGTGCTAAGTCCTGCAACTTAGCTTGTTAATTCCTATAGCTTAGCTAGGGTGCAACTTTAGGCGAAAACAATAATAATGTTTGGCTTCCTCAACAATTTTAATCCAATCAATTATTTGATCAAAATCCTGAGGTTTCAAGTCCATTGACAACCTGTACTAAGCCCTGGCTCATCAATGTCACAAAATAAGTCTATACATATTGAATCTTCAGGTCATAACCTTTTATGCATTTCTAACAAAGAATCCAAAAACCTTGCTAATAACTCATATGGTGATTCCCCCTTATACCTCTTTATGCTAAACAACCTCTGAATTAACATCTCATGATCATAATTTGAACACTGTTGAAGTCTATTATGAATTGGATCATGATCAATATGTTGCGAGAATGAACAAAATGAGATATCAGAAGTGTCATCATATTTCTCATCCTTTTCATCCTTATTTATCTCATCTTTATGATGTGTACCTTGACAACAAACACTTGCAGCCATATATCCCTCCATTATTGAGTAGTTCATAGTATTTTCAATATCCATAGCAATATGATATGCTTGTTGCAATGTTGTAGGTTCCTTATCCCTTATCAAATAACTCTTTTTATTGTCAAAAGCACCTAGATATATAATCAAACACTTTGCATCACTAGGTCTTAAATACTTAGGAATAACTTTTACTACTTTCATGAATCTGAGATTAAAAGAAGGAAACAACTCTTCTTCATCTTGTTGGATTTCCCTAATTATTTTTCTTATCTCATTTGGACTGATCCTTTCACCAAATTGTTCCACAAATTCTATTTTAAAAGCATCCCATGAAGCTATAGAACGTATTGGTAAATATGAGTACCAATCCTTGACATCCTCTTCTAATGACTGAGAAAACAATTTCATGGAAACATCCTCATGATTTATCTCAAAATCACCCATCAAATCTATGAATGCATTTAGGTGTCTAGAAGCTAGCTCATAATTTTTCCCTATAAATTTTGGTAAAAGTTTCTTAATATCATTAGGAATATTATTAGGGAAACATTTAATTCCTCCAAAACTTAATGGCTTATATCTCTCAATAGAGAACTTCCTTTGAGGGCAAGATAAGAGTTGCATATCCGACCTACTTTTATTTGACATCTTCCCAAGAAATATAGGGGAAAGATACATTTCTCTAGTTACTTTATTCAATCTTCAAATATTAACTTTATGGTAAATGAGAAACTACCTCATCATGATTATAAAGACACACAACTCAAATATACTTATGCCTTAAAGCTTTTTAAAAGGAAAATTTCAAAAATAAGCATACCTCTTTCAACCCACTTAGATAATCCAAATTTCACCTCAGAAGTATGTAAAAAAACCACCACTATTCCCTTCTCTAGTGCTCAATTCACTTAATATGGAACACAATATTTCTTCCACATCTCTTAAAAAAATGGCTTGCATACAAATTTATTTCTTCATGCAAATCAAAACAGTGGAAAATACCTAAATCTATTTGCAGATATTTTGAATTATACTTTGCCAGGTTCTTTGTATAGAGTCACCACCTCCTTTGTAGAGGACCAAACTTCAAATAAAAATGAACTTCTTCCACCATCTGATTTCACTTTAAGCTTCCTTTTCCTTAAACAATTTTCACAGGTACAAAGTTCTTTGGAGTTTCCACCCACTTTTAGTGAGAACTTTAATTTAGAACCTTCATGACTCTATCAAGGAAAAATGACCTACTGCAAAGGTTTTCTCAAATACTTCCCCAACAGAGTCACCATTTCTATTGGTGACTCAGATGGGAAAATAAGGCTCCACAATTTCTAACCTCTAGTTACAAATAATATTTCAATATTTTAATGACTTGTTGACAAGACAGTCTACAACCAAATTTTAAAGTTCTTCCCTAGTATCTAGTCACTATTTTTGTTCATTACTTTTTCAAAAACAAACTTATTCTTACCACATACCTATGAAATTTATAGTATTCCATTATTAGTAAGGGTAAGGATTGGACAACACAAGTTTAAGTTAGGGCTTTTAGGCCTTCACTTTGTCACTTCAGGCTTTGTTAAACCTAGGAGGGTAATCCTAAATGGTGTGCTTACAGATACTGGTGTGTCTAGGTATCAAACACAAAATAAAAAGATGCATCTCCTTGAGTGTTTAATAGACACAATGTCTTAAAGATTTTATTGACCTTCACAATAGTGACTAACTTAAACAAGAGAAAATGTAATCCATTAAGATTCACACACACCCAGAAAGAGTTTGATAGGTAAGTTGATTATATTTTTGTGATCAACTGTTGAATTGGTTAAAACAACTGGAGTATAATTACTTTGCTAAACCAGTGCTATATTCTTTAGACAGAGTCAAACTAAATAGCCACATGATTAGATAACAATTTTATATCTGACAATACACAAATCCTTGAAAATATTGCATTACAATATCCCCACTTATTGTTTCCACAATTCACTTCTTACTAGCATCCTCATACATGATTTATTTCAAACCCACTATTATATTCAAGCATTTATATACATTTATTGAAATGATAAGCAAGAATAGAACAACAAATCCATTAGAAACTAATACCTACATAAGATAACAATTGATTATATTATTTATAGTCTATATAACTTGTGCATAGGAGAGTAATATGTAGAAACTTTATATTATTCTGCTAAATGTATTGTCCCTTTTATCATAAAGCCATATACATATTGACTAACTTTATCCTAAAAACATATTACTAGAAAGTTTAGTATCCATTCTTTTCTGTGTATAACCCTTTCAAAGTAAACTACCTATTGACATCCCTTGTAATTAGCCTTGAAATCCCTTTTATAAGACAAGGGAGCAACAAGCATCAAGTTGAATGACACCTACATTTCACATTTCACTTTCATTTCAAAATGAATTTCACTAGAATGTAAAAATATTCCCCAAATAGTTACAAGTAATCATTCGTAGGATAGAGGTATGAAAAAAGCAAAACACCAAAAATCATTAATCAAAGAAGACCCACCAGTCCTCAAAAAGTGTCACCATAACAACATCAAAAACATGTAAGTCCACACTGAAGGCACAAATAAAAAAAGACCTACACCACAACAAGGTAGCACAAAGGACCAAAAACTAAGCACCATCTCAGAAAGGGAATGAGATGCTACTTTGCCTTGCCACTAGCAAAGTAAGTACACCCACTCAGTGTCCTTATTGAAAGTGAAGTATTCATCACCATCTCATCCTCAAAATCAATCAAATCAGTCATGGCCATGAGATACTGGTGGTAACCTAAATTAGTGTCATCTCCACTATCAAAAGAATCATCTAAGACTTCAATGGGAGAATGATGGCATCCCACATAAGTTTGGTGATACATATTTTTTCTTGTAGCTTCCCTCTCGGGCCTATCAATTTTCTTCTCCTTACCCTTGAACAATTCCTCTGAGATAATTCAGCTTCTCAGATGATAAGTACGCTTGAGAACACCCTGTGCAGACTTCTTGACAACTCTTGCTTTCTGCTTTGGAGTCATGGGGATTTCATACACATCTTGCTCACTCTGGGGAGAATCACCCTGAGACTCAAGAGGGTTGAGTCTCCTGGACCTTCGAACCAAGATGACGTTTACACTTACCTTACCCATATCTTTACTTAACAACTTATCAAATTTTCTTAGAACAAAGGCACCACCCAACTCAGAAATAACAAGTTCAAATTCACACTTACTTTTAGACTCTTAATTCTCATAAAAATAAAATGGTGGGAATAATCAAGCAGGTGATCTTCATTTAATAGAACAATAGGTGAGTGTTTGAATTAATTTTCTAAGAAATCTTGTATGAGGACATATGCAATCAATTACCCTAATTTTGAACCTCAGTCGTCAATCATACAATGAAGTGAATCAATGGATAATCAATCAAGATGATTATTTATGACAAAATTAAAATCATGTGTTTGATACTTCTTCATAATCAGAAAACTCAAGTGAGATTTAAACATCCACTTAGTTTGCATATTAACCACACACTTAATGTTTAACCAAACCTGTCATGTCACATTTACCCACTCGTTTGTGGGAATTAATTTACTTGTAATTCATCATAGTAAGACAATGGGGAGCGATCATGATTTATCTTCAGAATATCAGCTCGTACCCTACCTTATTTCAATTTCACCTTCCCATGTGTACCAACACCTAACATATTTGATGGCCATAAAAATATTTTCCAAATTTCTTATGCGTACCCAAGAATCAATTCTAATTTAACATTGTTTTTATCTTTAGAACAGTCTTGACCAATATTTTAACAACACCTTATCTCCATATGATTCCATCTAAGCCATTGAAGCATTCTACGTGGCACTTTCCTACCAAAAAATATGAGACACAAGCGAGGCCCTCATAGGATGGTGGGGAGTGGTCAAGATTGACCCATGTCACCCACCATCAATCATCAATCTTCTTAATTTATGAAGCAATTTTCATCTCCAAATCCTAGTGGGTCTCACAAAAAGTGATAGATGTCGTCTTGCACGCTAGCCCATGTGATCATCTCTCCTTAATGCAAAAGATCGACGGGCATGCGAGGAATGGTCCCGATGAGAACACATGTTTCGGTGTCCATTGATCTTTGTTGAAGGTATGTTCGTTGGCCGTTTGGAAACACTAGTCCCATCACCAAATGTGACATGTGGTGATCGCCCACTAGCCTGTGTGTTTTAAAATAATATGAAATGAACCAACACGAGTGCACAGGGACTGGTTAGGATCTATTCACGTTGCTTAATAATTGTTATTGATCTTCTTTTAATGGTGCTAGTTATCTTTACCAAGGAGATCGATCCCACCAATGCACCAGATGTGTGGTTGAAGACTAATAGCCCATGCAAATAAAATAATAAGGAATAAATCAACACAGGCACACAGGGAACATGTTTGATCAACCCTTGATGATCGAACAGCCAACGTGAAAACCTAATTATACACATGCTGCAAAATTTAATTTAAAAAGCGGGGCCACCTCTAGGCCAATGAGAACTTGACCCTTAAGAATGAAGGCTATAGATTTAGGTCGTTAAAATCAAGCCCGATCGTAGGAAAATTTAGCATTGGAAAGGATTAAGGTGATCGACAAACATAAACTCAGGGGGTTAGTGAACACCACAATTTCAATGGAATAAGAGGCAACTCGAATGACCAAATTTTGAGAACATCAGGTCGATGCAAAATTAGAATGACCAAGGGGTTTTTGGACTCGTAGGTTAATTGTGAGGAATTTAGGTAACAAAAACCCTAAAATAGTGATGAGGAACATAACCCTAAGCCAAAACTGAGGGTCCAATCCAATTATTTGCAAGATTAAAATGGAATCCAGATAATTTTTTGAGGGGTTCCATCATAACCACCAAAAACAAAGAGTTATTGGTTGCACAAAGCAAAACCAACAGTCATTGTTTAGATTCCAAGAAATTGTACAACCATGGGAAGGTGAATAGGCATGTGGTTTTTATTTTTCATGGCTATTTGGTGTAAAAAGTGAGAGCATTTAGTTGCTAGAAAAAAGTAGGAAAAGCTACAAGTACATGCAAAAAAGGCTGTGTAAAAAATTAGTTGTGAAAAATATGGTAAAATGTTGCTGCAAGTTGTAGTAGTTACTTCAAGTCTTTGTAAATTCTATTTGATGGAAAATTAATATATATATATATAAGACTCTCTGTTGGTGGATGTAGCCCGAAATTGGGTGAACTATGTTAAATCTTTGTGCTATCTTCTTGTTTTCCATTAATTATGTGTATTAAATAAGTTGTGTATTCATATTAATTTTGCATTTAATTGGTAGTAATTTACTTGCAAACTCTAGTAGGTGGTATCAAAGAAAGTTGTGTTAAATTTTCTTCTACAAGGACACCTCAAGATTAAGTGGGAGTAATGGTAGATGAGGGTAAATTAAAAGTAGAAAAGTTCAATGGGAAGAATTGTCAATTATGGAAGATACAAATGGAGGAATATCATTATAAAAAGGATTTATGGCAACCATAGGAAGAGAAAGCCAAGAAACCATTAATAATGTTTGATGAGGATTGGGATATTTTTGATAGAAAGGAACTTGGTAGTATCTGATTATGCTTGATGCAATTAGTGGATTTTAATATTTCAAAAGTGAAGACAAATGTAGAGTTGATGTAGACACTGGTGAAATTATATGAAAATCCTTGAGCTTCAAATAATACATTTCTTATGAAGTGTTTATTCAATATGAAAATGGTAGAAGGTGGGTTATTTGTTGATCATTTAAATGAATTCAACATAGTTACCAATCAATTAACATTTGTAAATTTTAAGTTTGATGAAGAAGTTAGAGATCTATTGATTTTGTGTTCTTTGTAATGGAAGTTAGTAATTTTATTTCTGGTTCAAATACGCTAAACTTTGATGATGTTGTTTGTGTTATTTTGAGTGAGGAAATTCATAAGAAAACCTCAAGTGGAACATCCACATCAGACAATGTTTTGAATACATAATGGAGGGGTAGAATAAAGGAGAGGAAATAATTCTAGAGGTCATGGGAAGTTACAAGGAAAGTCAAAGGAAAACAGGTTGAAATCCAAAGAAAAGAAGGATTGTTGGTACTATGGGAAGCCAGATCATTTAAAGAAAGATTCTAGCCTCAAAAGAATAAAGATGGAGAAAAAATGAAGGAAATAAGGAGGAAAATATGGTAAGTAATAAATATGAAGATGATGCTTTTATTTTATCCCTTGACAATGCTAATTATTCGTGGGTGTTAGATTTAGGGGCTTCATTTCATGCAATGCCCCATAGAAGTTATTTTCTTGATTATGTCCAAGGGGATTTTGGGATGATTTATTTGGGAGATATCAGATTGTTGGAAATGTTAGAATTAGGATTAAGTTGCAAAATGGGAATCATTTGCTGCTACAAGAGGTAAGGCACATTCCAAGGCTAACTAGAAATTTAATTTTAGTAGGGCAACTAGATGATGAAGGTTGTGTTGTTATATTCAGTGATAAAAATTGGAAGGTTAAGAAAGGGTCCTTAGTAGTAGAAAAAGGTGTGAAAGTAGGAACCTTATATCCTTGTAAAAGTCATACTTTTCCTTCTACTTTAGTCATTGCAAATAAAAAATCAATAAGGAATAGTTGTTGTGGGTTATTAGGTAGAAAGTCAAATAGATATAGTTTCAGAAAAAACATTGTGGCATAACAGATTTAGGTATATGAGTGTAAAAGGTTTGTAAGTACTTCATTCAAAGAATATTTTACTAGGTCTAAAATTTGCTAATATGGGTTTCTTTAAAAAAAAATTGTATGGTAAACAAAATAAAGTTAGTTTTCTTAACAATGGGAAGAAAAATAAAGATGATAATTTGGAGCCTATGCATACAGATGTAGGGGGACCAACTCAGGTAACTTCTCTAGGTGGCTCTCAGTATTATGTTAGTTTTATTGATGATGCAACTAGGAAGTTTTGGATTTATTTCCTTAGGTAGAAATCTAATGTATTTGAAACATTTAAGAATTGGAGAAGCTTGGTTGAGAATGAGATGGGTAAAAAGTTCAAATGTCTTAGATTTGGTAATGGTGGTGAGTATTACAGCAAAGTGGTTGAATATTATTGTTCCTCTAATGGAATTCGTAGGAAAAAAATAGTTCCAAGGACTCCACAAAAAATGGAGTGGCTGAGTGCATGAATAGAACAATAATGGAGCATGCTAGAACTATGAGATTGCATGTTGGGATACCTTTACACATGTGGGAAGAGGCTATAAAAATTATTGTTTATTTAATTAATACAGGTCCCTCTAATCCTTCAAGTTGTGGTATTCCAGAGGAAGCATGGACAAGTAAGAAGGTGTGTTATTCTTTTCTCAAGACCTTCGGTTGTGAAGAGTTTGCACATGTAGATTCTTAAAAATAGAACCAAGCTTGATGAAAAGTTAAGTAAATGTATATTTGTTGGATATGGCATTGATGAATTTGGTTATAGGCTTTGGGATTTTTAAAATTAGAAAATTGTGAGAAACAGGGATGTCATATTCAATGAGAAGATGATGTACAAAGATCAGTTGCAATAGCATGAGAAGAAATAAAATGATTATGTAGTGTTATATGATACTCCAAAAAATTATGTTTCAGTGGTTCCTCATGCGTTGTAATAATAACAACAAAAAATAACACTACTCCAGTGAATGTAAGACATTAATCAGGGATAAGTAGACCTATAGAAATATGTTTTCCCTCTTTGTATTCTATTTTATTGACTAATGTTCGTGAACCAGAATGTTATGATGAGGATATGCAGGTGGATACCAAAGTTTAGTGGGAGTATAGAATGGAAGAAGAAATGAACTTCTCGTTGAAAAATCGTACTTGAGAATTATGCAAGTTTCCTATAGGTAAGAAATCTTTACCAAAAAATTGGTTTACCATCTGAAAGAGGAAGATGGAGGTAAGAAAATATATAAATCTAGGTTAGTTGTAAAAGGATTTGCATAGAAAAATGGTATTAATTTTGATGAAATCTTCTCTTTGATTTTTAAAATGAGTCTAGGTATTTGTATTGTTTTAAGTATTATGGCTACTAAATATTTGTATTTGGAATAGTTCGATGTTAAAACTACCTTTCTCCATGGTAATTTGGAGGAGGAAATATATATGGAACAACCACAAGGATTTTCGGTCAAAGGTAAGGAGAAATTGACATGTGTAGATTGAAGAAATGTTTATATGGCTTGAAGCAAGCACCTTGACAATGGCATATTAAATTTGATAGTTTTATGGCTGAGCAAGGCTACAACCAGTGTAACTTAGATCATTTTGTTTATTTTAAGAGACCTTAGAGGATGATAGCTACATTATTTTATGTTTTATGTTGATGATATGCTTGTAGTAGGGTCTAACATGAATCACATTAGAGACTTGAAATAACAATTAGCAAAATTATTTGTTATGAAGGATTTGAGGGAAAAAAACCAAATCCTTGGTATGAAGATTATTAGGGATAGGAAGAAAAAAAAAATTCTATCACATGCTTGTTAAGTTGAAAAGGTGATGTAGAGATTTCATATGGAGAATGCAAAAGTTTCCAGCACACTTATACCTAGTCACTTTAAATTGACTAAGGATATGTGTCCAAAGGCACAAGAGGAGGAGGAAAAAATATCCAAGGTAGCATATGCTTTAGCTTGATGGAACCCCTAAAATATTCTTTTGGTTCCACTTTAAAATTTTGCAAATACTTGGCATCATGGACCCTCATTTTTGGCTTAGGGTTGTGTTCCACACCACTATTTTAGGGTTTGTGTTGCCAAAGCCTTTCAGCATTGACCTATGAGTCCAAAAAACTCTTTTCCATTCTGATTTTTCATTGACTTGTTTCTCCCAATATCCGGTCATTCAAGTTTCCTCTTATGCCATTAAAATCATTGCTTTCACTAGCCCCCTATGTCTAGGTTTGTCGATCACCAAGTGTCTTTTTAGTGTTTAGATTTTCATACTTAAAGACTTAAGTCTTAAGTCTTCTTTCCTAAGGGTCAAGTTCTCGTTGGCCTAATAGTGGCCCCCTTTTTAAAATTAACTTTACAACATGTGCAAAATTAGGTTTTCATGTTGGTCATGTGATCATCAAGAGCTGATCATCATCATTCCCCGTGTGCCTGAGCATTTTTATTCCTTATTATTTTATTCACATGGGTCATCAGACTTCAGCCATGTGTCTTATGCATTGGTGGGCTCGGTCCCCTTGGTAAAGATAACTAGTGCCATTTGAAGAAGATCAACAGTTGTCATTAAGTAACATGGCTGCATCTTGGCCACTCCCCATGTGCCTGCATTGTTTTATTTCATATTATTTTAAACTCATGGGCTGGTAGGTGATGGTCATGTGTCATGTATAGTGGTGGGACCATTTCATTCTGATGGATCAACAAGTGGAGTTTTGTAAGGATCAAATGACCAGTGTAGTGACACGTGTACTCAATAGGACCATTCCTCACATGCATGTCTATCTTGTGCATAAAGGAGAGATAATCACATGGGCTAGCAGGCAAAGCAACCTATGACACTTTTTGAGGGACCCACCAAACTATAGGATGGCATGTGTTTCTGAAGAATAGAGATTGATGATCAATGATGGGTGATGTGGGTCAATCCTGACCACTCCCCGCCATCCCGTGAATGGCCCACTTGTGTCTCATGCTTTTTAGTGGGCAAGTGAGCAAATTCCATGTGGACATTTCAAAGGCTTAGATGGATTCTGATGGAGATAAGGTGCTACTAAAATATTGGCCAAGACCGTTCTAAGATAAAAATGGGGCTAAATTAGAAATGATTCTTGGGCACACATATGAAATTTGGGAAATATTTTTATGGCCATCAAATATGTTAGGTGTTGGTACACATGGGAAGGTGAAATAAAGCAATGCAGGTTACTAGCTGATACTCTGATATTGAATCAATATCACTCCTTGTTATCTTGCTTTGGCGAAATACAAGTGTATTAATTCCCATGGGTGACTAGGTAACTACAGCATGACAAATTTTAATTGATGCTAAGTATGTGCTTGAATGTGTATACACAATGGATGTATATCTAATTAGGGATTTTTTGATTAGGAAATGACACTAATGGCATGCAATTAATCTTTTTCATGATTAATTACACTAGTGATAACTATATGTTGATTTATCTTAAAATGTGATCAACGACTGAGATTTAAAAATCAAAGAAGATTGTTGTCAGCTCATCGACATAAGCTTTTCTTGAGTACTAATGGTTGGAACACTTGCATGGCTCAGTATAATGAGGACTGATGGCCATATTTTTCATTGAAAATTTGCATTCAGAGATTGAAAATTGAGTTTAGTCCAAGAGTAGAATTGGTGTGGCTTTTTTGAGTCTTCTTGTTCTAGTTATTAAGAAGATGAGTAAGTTAGGTGAGTCTGTTAGGTCAGTCCAAAGATCTAAGAGATTGAATTTTCTTGAATCTTAGGAAAATGCTCTAGAGAATGAAATTGAGACATAGGGAGCTCTTGAAACACCAAAGGATAGAAGTGCATGCATGAAATTCAAGAAATATGGTGTAAGGAGTAATTACCACCCGAGAAGCCAGACCATTTTAGAAGAACTGGTCAAATTTAAGGGGAAGCAGTTGGTTGAGTATGAAAAGAAGGAAAGGAAAAAGTGAAAGTATCATAAGGACTATTTGGGTAGACATACTTCTCCCATTGAGGTTTCTATAGCCCTTTAGATAGTGGAGGTGACACTAATCCGGAGTGCACCCATTAACCCCTTTCCCTGGTTCCTTCTGAAGACTCTTATAAGGAAGTGGTGATAGTTTCTCCAGTTCCATCACGAACAAGATGTTAGCAAGTATACTCTGATGATGATGGCTCAAAGTGATGTTTTCACCCCTTTTTTGTTTTTGATGACACCATAGCCACCGTATCAGGATCACCCCTTTCACCAGGTTTGTGGTTTTTCATTTTTAGTGCTGATGTGGAAATCTTTCAGACTGGTGTGTTCGAGAAATGCCAAAATTCCTAGTTTTGATGGCAGGTATGCTTTTTCTAGGTAGTTTACAAAAATTTTCTCGGGTTATGAATGGAGAATCTTCTTTGGTCAACAAGGACAAGGTGAGTCGGTGCTACTGCAGTAAAAATAATTTCCTTTTGAAGGGTTAGCAGGTCTTCATTCAAAGGATGTGGAGTTAGTCTTTTATTTTTCCATATTCTATAATTATTACACGTAACTAATTGGGCAATGTCTCAAATTGTGGTAAAAATGACCTTGAAATGAAATGAAATGTAAATGTAATTGATCCTAACACTTCTTGCTACCTTGTTCTATAAAAGGGATTTCAGGGATCATTACAAGGGTCAGAATTTTAGGTCTCAACATGGTCTAGGTGAAAAGAAAAGTTCAGAAAAAGGCATTATGTAGAAAATATGAATGAATACAAAAGTAGATTGTCTTGGGTATGAGTCTTGTATGTATCTAAACAAATCTACACATATATCTAAACAAATCTTAGTTCAAAAAAAAATACTCTCCTATGTATCTTTCTTACAAGTTGTAAATGAAAATATCAACGGTGTTCTCATTTATCTTCACTTGTCCCATTGAATGTATGACTCTGTTTTAGCTTTAACTCAAAGAGTTGATTAAATGCTTGAACATGGTTATATATTTGTAAGAAATTGCATAGGATTTGGTAAGAATTTATTGTTTCAGGCATTGTGAGTTTTTATACTACAAAACACTATGAAAATAGTCCACCAATTGCTAAATTAAATAGCTTATATATTATTGGTTCTTGCACATTTGACTTCATTGTCCCAATTGATGAAGCATAGTTCTATTTGTTAGATAATCTTGCATGAAAATGAGCTATTTGCATGCTTGGCTATGGATTTAAAATGAGAACAAAATTCAATTAAAAATATTTCAATTAAGATTTATGGGTTTGAAATACCCATGATTCCGAGCAAATAGATAATCATATTCTCAAAGTTCTACCAAATCTTTAGTGAATTGTATTTATTTGAATTAAATAGGAATCAATTTGTGTATAAATGTGTTACCAACTAGACATACCTCACTTGAACACAGTAAGGAACACCCTCCTATGTACCATAGAGCATGAAGTGTAGGAATAAAGACCTTATAATCCTTTACTCTTTGTGTTGGTCACTAGCCTTGAAGTTTCTTAACCATAAGGGTTGGCTACACTTTAGAGAATTTCAAGGTTCTTCTAGAAAAACAAACTAATCGAAATGGTGACTCTATTGGGGATGCACTCAGGAATTTGGATGTGGATTTTCTTATCAAAGTGTCATTAAAACTCTAGAAAAATTATTTGTAATAGGAGGCTGACAATTATTGAATCATATTTTCCCCTCTGAGTCACCAATAGAGTGAATGTTAACATCTGGTTCAGATATTGAGAAATTTTTAGACCTAGAAGTGATTTTTTTGTAGTAATTTCAAAAAATTTATGTGTGACTTTGCTATTGGAGAAGACCCAGAATTAAATTCATCTTTGAAGGATCTTCACATTGCTTGAAGTTTAGTCATATGTGAAGAGAGGTGGCGACTTTATCTAAAGAACCAACTGAAAATGTGAAGAAAGTTTTAGATTTACAATATTTCCAGACAGGAAGAAAAATTCTATAGAAACAGTTGCAACATATCCATGTATTCTCCATATTTTGGTTTTCAAGAAGGCTACATCTATTTATCAAAACCATATTTGAAAGTCATAAAAAATTTGGTTCCCTATTGAGTGAATAAGCACTAAGAAAGGGAATAGTAGTTGTTGTTTTGCATAATTCTATATTACTAGATTGCAACATCTATTATGAGGTGAATTATAAAGTATCCTTGTAGAAATTCATTTAGAAGGTCTTAAACAAAACGAGATAGAAATATACATTATAAAAGCTTGATATTATGTTGTAAAAGAACTTTGAAGTACCCTCTGTAACTATAATGTTGATATGAAAAGGCTCGAAATGGTGTATGAAAGTATATCATCAATATATGCATCCTTGTATGGTTCCTAGTACAACCATGGTTTGTAATCAGCTCCAGTCGGGTTGTAAGAGAATTTTTAACTCTAAAAGATATAGAGCCATCAATTTTGGTAAAATTAATGGTTACCCAAATGTTATTCCACCTAAAATTAGGGAATACTTACCAAAATTCAGTGGTAAAAAGTGTGAATACACAAGTAAGCATTTGCAAGAATTCAAAAATTTATTGGATGACTTTGAGGTAGATCATGAGGATGTGATCATCAAGCTGTTTATTTAGTCTCTAAAAGGAGATGCAAGAGATTGGTTCTCTAGGACTTACCAACCTACTCTATTTATTCTTGGAGTGAGTTCAAAATAGTGTTCATAGAGCAATTTTTTGAAAGAATCAATGGTAGTTCTATAATCAATATTTTATGAGCATTGAGAAGGATGAGAACAAGTTGGTTCCAGAATTTAACTGAAGATTTGCTAAAACATTAAGGGATATTCCTATTCCTAAGGTTTTGAGACTAAGTGATGCAATGTGTTTGGTTGTTTATTTGGGATCTTTTGATAGTAAGATGAGCTATCTATTGAGAGATAAGGATCCTAAAACCTTGCATCAGGCCAATGGTATAACCATGAACATTGAAAACAACTAGAAGTATGGGATGAAAAGAAGTTACTTGAATACAAGTGTTTGCTGCCATGAGACACCAAATGCTGATGAAAGGTGTAGGGAAAAAATTAAAGATGAATGTCAAAGCACCTACACCCCTATTGTTTCATCTTGCACATCATTCCATAATGTGGATCACATAGAGCCCCAAACAAATGGTCAAGAATCTCCATGCATTTATGATCCTATAGTCTATGTTCAAGCCCTCTCTTGGATAAGAATACATGAAGGAGAGTCATCATATGATCTCTATGCAAGGTTTCTGGATACTCTGCCCATAATTCTTGAATGTCACAGACCTAAAAATTAAGTGTGCATTGATTTATTTTATGAATCTTATGAACTAGGTTTGAGTGTTCTACCAAAGGAGTTGAAGCCTATTGAGCTTGACCAAGTGTGTGAATAATTTTCTCTTTTTGAAAAAAATAGAGATGATCATCAAGAAACTATCGTGTTTTCAACCTATGATGATAATGATTCTATTTCTCCACATGAGTTAAGAAGCTAGATATCACATAAAGAAGAAGAGAGTAGAACCAAGGTTGAAAATGCATGCTTCAGTAAAGAAAATGAAATGTTGGGTCTCAATTCTTTTGAAGATTCCAATGCTTATAGGCTTATGGAAGACATAAGGTTGAGCATCCAGTCTGAAAATTCTAAACACAGTTGCAATATAGATAAGTCCTCTTACTATAGTAATTATGGTGCCATTAAGTATGATCATTCCTATGATAGTCATGGTTCTCATCAAGAAGAGATTGAGTTATTTGCTGCAAATGAGAAATATGATGATAATGATAGAAACACATGTTTTCTTGAGAAGGATCAACTTTCTTCTTGTTAGGAGTTTTTAGAGTGTGAGTCAGAAATGCTAACTATAGAGAATGTGAATGAAGTTGAAAATCTATTTGTATACTCTTCTAGTAATTATGATGATTTTGAATACAATGATTATATGGAAGATTTAAACCTTCATGCTAAGGAGGTTGAGGCTTTTATGACAGCAATGAATGTAATGGAGAACCCCTTATTTGATGAGCCTCCATCTTCACTAGAGATGAGAAATGATGATCCTTATTTGTGTAGAGACAATCCACTCTTTGTTGAGAACTCTAATGTTGCATCTGATACAAGGTGAGAATGTGGTCTTGAGCAAACAAAGCAACACATTGATGAGCTTTTGGAGGGTGATACATATGACTATTTTACATTTGATATAGATGTTGGGGATAAGGATGAGTATCACAATGTAAATTACTTGGAAGAATACACTAGTACAAAAACAACAATATATGACTAAATAAACTACTAAAAATTGCATATATGTGACTAATTTTGGTCACGTGACCATTAGTAGTTTATTGTCGGTCATTTATAACGCGACCAAATTTATGACTAAACTATTTTAGTCATTTATTTAGTCATTGATTTAGTCATTAATTTGGTCATTGATTTGGTCATTGATTTAGTCATTTATTTAGTCATATATTTTAGTCATTAATTTTAGTCATGTAACTATTTTAGTGGTTTATTTGTAGTCATTTATAACACCACCAAATTTATGACTAAACTATTTGAGTCATTTATTTAGTCATGGTAGTGATTTGTTCAGTCATATATTTAGTCATTAATTTAGTCATTGATTGTTGTTAACTGGTCATTTATTTAGTCATAGTAGTCATTACTTTAGTCATATATTTAGTCATTACTTTAGTCATATATTTAGTCATTAATTTAGTCATGTATTTAATCATGTAAGTCATTACTTTAGTCATATATTTAGTCATTAAAAATCAAATCTAACTTAATTAATCCTCACAAATTAATGCATATAAACTTTAAGTATCATAGGTATTCAAATGTTGAAGACGCACCATGAAATGAAGACTAAAATTCTTGAACAAATATGATTGATAAAACACAAACACAAACAACACAGTATTTATGAGTGGAAAAAAAACCACTCTAAAAATTTACTTTATTAAGCCTCATTGCAAAATCAAAATCTCATTGGTTACATTCAATGTCTCAATGATATTGTACAACTTACTGACACTATATAAACAAAATACTCTTATTTTCATATACTTATACTGTTTTCCCCTTCCTTAATTGCAGTCCTTTTGGAAGGGCAACGACCTTCTATAGGGGATTGACCCATTTAATCCCCTTGCAAATCCACAGCTTTCCTGCCGCTATTGGTTTCGGCTCCTCCAAACTCTTCCTCGTTGGTATTCACCTTTTACTTCTCCAATTTGGAGTTGCAACCTGAAATAAGGTTTCGAAATTAGTATGTCAAAAACTTATTTGGAAGTATATTTTTATCAGATATTGTAGTTGCAAGTTCCACTAATTATAATAAGATAAATAGTTTTACCTTTTTGCATCAACTAATGCAATTCTGATAACTTTTAGAGGATCGACAATGCTAGCCTTTATCATATCAACATACTCAACTGCAAGTTGCAACACAACATTAAACTTATTAATTAGACTCAACATATAAGAAGAAAAATAAACTTCAAACATTATCAATTTAGTTTCCTCGTAGCTTTCCTCTAGCATATCTAGAACCTCTTTAGATGTTCCATCCAGCTGTCATCACTCCCATACAGGTAGAATTTTGTTTGTCTATCAAACTATCATCTTTCCCATAGAGTTAGAGCTAAATTCATTTAGAAATATTTTCTTGCTGAGCAATCCAATTCCCCTAGCAAGCCTAACATATAGACAACCTCCCTTACATTAAAAAATTTACTCAAAGATGTCATTTTTAGTCTCAGAAATCAAAATAACCTTATCATTAATTTGTCAAAACTACATAATTAATAGAAAAAAAATCAATGGAAAAAGCATGAGGAAAAATAATCTACCTCTATATTATTAGGGGTGATCAAATACTACTTAAATCTACAATTAGAAACCCTCCTATGAGATACAACCAATCCTATCAGATTAAAAAACAAGAACTGAAACCTTCTTGAGAATCACAACAACAATACCTAAAATCAATCAATGGCCGAATGTAATTTGGTCCAAACATGTAGTAATCAAAAGGCTCCTGTATTACTCTGTGATAATTAGAAAATGTGAAAGGATCCTGAAATAAAGGAAGAAATAGAAGAAATTATGCATTTGTTCAAATGAGTAAATATAGTGTAATGTGTTAATTGTTTTTTCTTTACATCATTTAGGAACTAAAGCATAAAAAATTGCATAGAGAGGATTTGAAGCAGCAAACCTCAAACTGTAACAGAATCTGGTTAAAAGTTGTTGCCATGTTTGAAAGGACTATTTATTTGGCATTGGGATTCCCACTCTCAAAAACCTGACAAAGGCAATCTAGATGCATGACCATTAGAAAGATAGAAAATTATCACATTAAAGAGAGGAAACAACAAACACTCTATTAAAATTCCATTCCTGCCTCAAAATTTATTGCTTTGCAAGAAAGAAATGCATTTCGGGCAATTCCAAAGCAATACTTTCATATTTTTTTATTAAACATCAATATAAAGACCTTTGTTTTGTTGCTCTTACGGGAATTTTTTAACTGGGAATGAAACTATTTCAACATTTAGAAAACCACGTTTGACAGGTATACAAGGTATTGGAAATGCAAACTTACGAACTATTTGCAAAAATGCTTTTACATTTTAAGATAGAGAAAATTCATTCTATGGACTTGCTTTAGCGGAAAAGAAAAAGCAGAGTTGATGACCATCACCAACCAGGCATGTGGCTTTAGGAAGGTTTAGAAGGTTGGTCGCTATCCTTATTCAAGGGTAAAAACTATTACTAGATCGCTAACAACAATGTCTCAACTCCAGTATCCAAACCAAGTTGGGATTCTTGTTGTCTATGTAATAAATGAACAAAAAATGAATTTAAATGTAGGTTAGTGTTGTTGTAGCAGATTCTAGAAACATATATTGTGTTTACTTGGTCATTGTATCATTTTCTGAGTTCAAACACTTCATATCTGCTCATTACAGTGTTGGAGCCCTATTTTTATATGCAAAATTATGTGTTTTTCTGATAAATCTATGTTTTAGATTATTGTACGGATAAGTACAGTCATGTTATTAAGGGGAGTCATGGGAATGGATAGATCCATGAGTCTATTTCATTTTCCAGTTTGTTTCATTCATTTTTATCAAGTATGAAGGAAGATATTGTAATTTTATTGTAGACAGGTCAAAACTGCTGTTAGGGTAAACAGTGGCTTTAGAATTTGTGTTTCTTCTCCTTAATCCAGTGAAAGCTCTCAATTTTTGGTGTGTAAACTCCTTGTTGCATATATATTCATATTTCAAAGGTTATAGACCATAAGGTGAAGGAATATGTGCAAAGAGTTGAAGCTTTGAATGTAAATTTGTGTCTCAGTCTGCTAAAACAAAGTTTTAAGAAGCCTAAGACCTAGGGTTTGCAAAAATACACGTGGAAAATGACTTTTAATGGATTTTAAAGCTTTAACAAGTCAAACAAAGGTTGTTTGAAGCATTGAGTAAGTGATCTTGAACCTAAACATAGAAGATTCAATAAACCTTGTCTAGTTCAAGCCTTATTAGGCCTAAATTGCTACGTGGACAATCATATTGGAGTCTGTTTTTCCAAATGAACATATATTGATTTATTGTTATGTTTTAGAACCCTATAAGTGTCATCCAAAATAATGATCACAGTTAGAAAAAGAGGTTTGCCACTCAATTTTTTTTGACAGTTCCCATAAGCATGGCTACAAGGAATGCTAATAGTCATTGAAGGTTTGTTTATCAAATCATTGAAGTTAAGTTCTTGGATTTTTGAATTAGTTTATTTATGTTGATTCAATCCTACTAAATCTACCCCAAATGTGGAAATAGTTATCCTTAATATGCATGGTGGGAGAATTTTTGCACTCAGTGCCTAATCTTTAGAAAAGTGTCATCCAAGTTTTGAGCCAGCCATGTAGAACTTCAAGTTGTGAGTGAAATTGGACTATGTTTGAAAACATACACTCCAAAAGTGTAGTAGGTTGTTAATGAAAAGGTTCAATAACCTTGTATACATGCATTACAACATATGCCTCCACCACAAGAGAGTTTTAGCAAAAATTGAAGATTTATCCCCCATTAAGTTGGAGTATGATTCTCTATTTGATTAGATCTCTGAGGATAGAGTGGCTGCACTTGCTTTTTTGACATACTCAAAGGGGTGCATGGTCCAACAACTTGAAGCTAATGTTGGTTGAGTGGCTTCTCTCAACCTTAGTTTGATTTCTTATGTATTTTTTTGCTAGTACCATCAGGATGGATTTTGAAATCCATTGTTTGTGATGTGTACCAAAAAAACAATTTTAAGGATATCAAAACAATTTTTCTTTTGTATTAGAATCCAAGTATACTGTTCACGTCATTTTTTATTTATTTTGTTGTCTACACATGTATGGTACATCCAGCTGATTATTTTGTGTGTGTCTAAATTTATTTTGATATGAGATGCAATATAGTTAGTTTTTTATTAAATTCACTATTTTTTAATGTTTTTTTGGTTTTCCAAGTCTGCACTAAATTTTTGCACCAAATCTGAGTCCAAGGAAAAAAATGGCTTGTCAATTCTATGAGTCCACTTCTCAACACAATGGCCATAACCCTTGGAAATGATTTACAAAGCTTCAACTAAAGCATCATATTGTAAACACAGAAAACAAAGTTTTTTGTTTTAACATAGAAAGAATACATGAATATTTTATAAAACTTGAGTGTACCTAATGATACAACCTAAGCAGGTTGTATGAATGAAGGCATGTGTAATCAATAGAGAAGAAAAAAGTTTGAGTCTTTAAGGGGGAGAAATTTATGCCTTTTTGAACAACATATAAGATAAATGAGAAAAATAAGACCCTTGTGGGCTTCCACAAGGAAGATCTCATACACCAAAATAGTATCCCACTTGGTAATCTTCAAAACTACCCTAAACTTTACAATCATCTAATGTAAGCATATATCCTATTAGAGCATAAGAAACATAAAAATAAATCTTATTTCAATCATCCAAAATCCAAGATTTGAGTTTTTTAAGATGAACATGGAAGGTACAATTAAAAAAGGCACAAGATTTTTTTTAAAAAGAATTGTACGATTGTCAACAGTAGATCCTATAAAATGTATTTATTATGACAAAGATAACAAACAAATAGGGAGAGGAGAAAAATTACTTTGATACACTAAATTAGTTTCCCACTTGGTAATGACCTTCAAAACTACCCTAAACTTTACAATCATCTAATGTAAGCATATATCCAATTATAGCATAAGAAACATAAAAATACATCTTATTTTCGATCCTCCAAAAGCCTAGATTTGAGTTTTTTAAGATGAACATGAAGGTATAATTGAAAAAGTCACAAGAAATTTTTTAAAAAGAATTTAATGATCATCAACAATAAATATTTTAATATGTTTTTTTATGACAAAGTAACATACAAATAGGGAGAGGGGAGAAAAATCACTCTGATGCAAAAATAAATTGTACTAAACATAAAAGCATACTTTAGAAACTTGTGAAAATTACTCAAATAGTAAAAATAAAGTTAGAAAAAAAAATACCTGAGCAAGTGAAAGGTCCAACCGAACATGATGAATTAGCTCTACAAGAAGTCTATATGCCAATGGCCTTAAAGTTTCAAAGCAAGCTCATCCAGTCCCTACTAAAACCCTAAAACAAAACATTGCAAGTACATTACCATAACTAAAATATCAAGAAAAGAAGTTAACTAAGATAAAAAATCTTCACAAGCCACAATATTTATAACCAACTCAATCCATCACAATGAAAATTGAGAGAGTCAAACTAACAATGCATATGCTAGGAGATAGCAGTTGATTTGAATCTAAAGATGAATATGAATTTTACAAAGAAGAAATCTTACATTAGGTGAATGTTCAAAAGAAAGCAGGTACACAACCCAAATTCTGTTACATTCAGAAATGGGCAAAGATGAAATGATGAAACCTGCATACTTTGTGGAAGGTACGAGATCAACAAACATGAACAAAACAAAAGTAGAATAAGGAGTTTGCCATTATATCTAAATGAAATTGAAATAGAGTACTATTCCATAGTATATCAAAGTGATACAGTATAAGGGAATGATTGTCTCGATGTATTTTAAGGACTAAACGATGCAGCTTGGATCTAAATTTCTAGAAGAAAACCATATGCAAAATGAAATACCACCCACACAAGAGTTAAACTTAGGTGCTAAGGGTGAAGCAAAGATAATTATAATTGGAGCAGAATTCAATCAAGAATTGGTAAGAGCATCTACTCAGTTTTTAACCAGGCACAAAAAGGTTTTCAAATGGGCATACACAGATTTAAAGGGACTACTGCAAGATTTGTGTGAGCATGGTATTGATCTCATACCTAGAGCTTTGTTGTATTAACAAGACCATACCCAATGAACCCTAGGTATGCAATAAGTTTGTATAAACAAATTAATAGAATGTTGGAAGCAAGCATGATATGCAATGTATCTAAAATTGATTGGTCGTCACTAGTGGTGTTAGCACCCTAGAAGTTAAAAAATTTAAATTGAAAATATGTGGAGATTTTTGAAGTTCAAATGTTGTACAAAGTTAAAACTAGAGACCCATTTGCTACACCATTTATAGGTACATTTTTTCAATAAGTAGCTGGAAAATGTGTATAATAGAATGTCCTTTCAGTTATACAATGTACCTGGAGCACTTTAAATGATAATCTTGTTCATATTTAGTTAAATGTGTATGAAATATTTATGGCTTTTATGGACAATTGATGAATCCATGGAATGAGGGGCAATAATTTAAGGGAATAATCTCATAGCATGCATTTGTGTCAGTCATTGCAAGTGTCTTTGAATCCAAATAAAATTCAATTTCTCATAAGCCTTGTACCATATGGAAAATTATTGCATAATGTGCTTAGTGAAGCTCATATTGATGAATTGTAAAGCACCAAATATGTACAAAAGGTACATATTGTTCCAAAAAATATTGGGCATTATGGAATATTTATGAAGAATTTCATATAATTATCACATCCATTAGATTATTTGTTAAAAAAATTGTACATTTGAATGGTAATCTAAGCTATTGAGAAAATAAAAATTAATTTGTTGGGTTTTCTGATTTTTTAATAATCAAATTGGGACATAGAGTATAATATTCACATGCATGCCTCAAAATATTCCATTGGTTAGCATTTGCAGAAGAGGTAGTGCATAAATTAGAGTCTTAGACCATCCATTACATTTGGAAAATTGATTGTTCAGCAAAACAAAAAATAATTATACCACAATGAATAGAGGAACCCTGCAAAAGATATTTACTGCAAAAATGATAAATCCCAACATTATCTCTTGGAAAATCCATTTATGTTTTTTATGGATCACCAAGCATTGTTGTTCTTGATTTATAGACCTTTTGTACATACCACCACTTAGCTATAGCAGTTCTTATAGGAATTTACATTTTGTATGGTGGTATGGAAAGGAAAGAGCCATTTTTTGTAGATGGAATCAGTGACAATTATCAAGACTCTTGCCTATTTTGTATAAAAAATTACCAAAATAGTATAAATACATTGGGTAATACTTGAATTAACTATAGAAGTTCCACTGGAAATGCTTATCAACTGGGAGTCAACTACAAAAGTGTCATTGGCTTAAGAAGAATTCCTCAAAGAGATGTCATCCATGGAATGAAATGATTGATTACAAAATGTGCACAAAATGGATTTTGCAAGGAACCTCTCAAAATATTTAAATTAATGAAGCACTCTGGAACACATCCTAAGATTCTATTTTCAATGGAATCTAGGAGGTTATTTAAACTTTTACACCCTTCTATGTTCAATTGTTGCAGCTATGATAGGTTTCCAATGAATCAAGGAGGCTATTTAAATCTATACAACCTACCATTTTCAAGTGTTGCAGCTATGACAAATTGCCAATGGAATCAGGGAGCTTATTCAAACGTCCACACCCTTCTATGTTCAAGTGTTGCAGCTGTGACAGGTTGCAAATGGAATCAAGGAGGTTATTTAATCAGGCATCTTAGTGTTGCAACTTATTTAAACGTGCACAACCTTCTATGTTCAAGTGTTGTGTTGCAGCTATGACAGGTTGCTAATGAAATCAAGGAGGTTATTTAATCAGGGAGATTATTTAAATGTCCACACCCTTCTATGTTCAAGTGTTGTATTGCAACTATGACAGGTTGCTAATGAAATCAAGGAGGTTATTTAATCAGGGAGCTTATTTAAATTTCCACACCCTTCTATGCCTCACTAGGGTAACAAATGAAACAATGCCTACTCTACTTTTGAACTATGTGTGCTAAGCCACTATGCTACAGGGAACCTCATGCTTTTAATATCCATCTAGAACACCCCTTATTGGATGGTTAGATACTAACTCATAGTTGAATCATGGATTTCAATCAACTTTCAATTGTGTGACTATCATGGCCTTTATGGGTATTGGCATGGGTTATACTAGCCAAACTAACTATCATGCACATTCATGGGTTTTACTGATTTCGGAAATCTAGTTTGGTTCTCAGTGTTGACTTATGTAAGTATAGTCCAGTCCAAGTGTGTTTGGATGCAGATGCTAAATGTAGTTTTAGTCTAATTATTTGATTCACTATGCTATATAAATGTATTTACAATAAGGATATCACACACACACATGTATGGAAATAAAACAATAGCTTTTAAATACTAATAAACATAAGTGAGTGAATTTGTTGAAATCAACAATCTTATAGGAAAGTTGTTAAAAAAATCAATATTTGGATCATCTATCCTCAAAAGTTTGACAGCCCAATTCAATAATTTCATCAATTTTGTACTTTTTACTAGGGTTGAATGAGAATCTCTTGAAGAAATTAGTACATGTCACCTTTATGCTTTAACCTATAAATTAATGTGTTTCATGTATTTTTTTCTATAAATTGAGGTTTTGAATGGGCTGTTAGCTTGAGTTATTGGCATTAACCGGGCCCAACTAGTGGGAACACAAACAAGGGGCCCCATCCCCTAACAACCAACAATCCAAGTGCACGAGTAAAGTGGCACAAGCCCACCAACCCTGCAAGGGCTTGAAACTAGGTGGGCACTAAAACAACACCATCTAAACACCAACAAACCATGCCATCAATAACAATGTGTTTCCATTCACATACTAGTGCTTTATTGATCTTCAAATTATTTGTACATATTAATGGACGAATTGCACTACTTTCTTATGTATTGTTGAGCACTATTAAAGAGAGAACATTGATTTGTATGTTGTTGACTTTGCAGATGGTGCTTTACCTTGTAGAAGAAAGGAGACATTTTGGATGCACAAATATTTTCATGGAACCTTCAAAATTTGCATGGTCAGATTTATGTGAGGAACATTTTGAGGTATCAAATCACTAGCTTTTGTTGGTCACAAATAGGTGTATCCTGATGGTGCAGGTTAGTCAGTGGAGCTTATCCTTTTAGACTGCATTTTGAAATATTGTCATGGCAGGTTAAGGCACTTATAAAAGTGTTTGTTCCTATATTTTCAGTGCCCATCATCAAATAAAATGCTTACAAGACCATGTAAAATACTATGGGATGTTCCATGGGAAGAGTTGCTAGCCTTGGAATTAGCAATGGGAAGCTACCAGAAGCCTACTCATCTAATTTTTCATCTAAAATGCTTTGAAAAGTCTAAATGCTTTGTTAGAGTTATAAAATCATTGGGAGAAAATCAAGAGGAATGGATAAGTCAAGCGACAATGATCTATTCTTTCATAGAGAACCTTTGGAAGAAAAAACAATCACTCAATAGACTCTCTGGTTTCCAGGTGAGGTCTATGTGTCATTTTATCTGAACTTGATATTCTATGAATCTCTTGTAATAATTAGGAATCCTTTTTTCTAAGAAAATAATAGGAGGGTGTAGTTGGGTAAAAAAAAAAGACCTTTCCATTCTCTTTGGTGTTGCACATGCACATTGGATGGGCTATGAACATGCACCAAAGCATAATGGTAGGGGAATTTTTATCAGATGTTATAGTTGGATATGCTCTAGTAGACATATATGCAAGATGTGGAATCGTAGAAAAAACACTTGAATTGTTTGACAGAATGCCTCAAAGAGATGTCATCTCATGGAATGAAATGATTGATTGTAGATTTTGCACAAAATGGATTTTGCAAGGAACCTCTCAAAATCTTTGAATTAATGAAGCACTATGGAACACATCCTAACATTCTATTTTCAATGGAATCAAGGAGGTTATTTAAACTTTTACAACCATATATCCAAAATATACTCACCTGGAACTATTGGAAAGAAGCTGATCCAAAATCATTTGAATTGTAATTAGATCAAACATGGAAGGAAAAGATGATGCCACCAATTGGTCTTCAATTGAATACAACTGAGAATTGAACAATTCCAATGAGGATTATAATTTGTTAGGAATTTAGAAGGAATTATGCTTTTCAAAATATTTAAATCCTAAAGAAACCTAATGCTACTAACAGAAAAGCTTACCTCTAATATGCATTCACTCAAACCTAAAATTTTCCAATTAATGCAATTAGAAAGGAATAATATCTACCTTTTTGGGGGTGGCAGAGAGAGGACAATACGGGACAACACAAAACAATAAAGGAAAAAAATAAAATTATGATAAAATAATTTAATATTACTTAAATCAAGCACAAGTTAAAAGCTGAAACTATAACCAAATTTTATTATGATAAAAGAATTTAATATTACTTAAATCAAGAACAAGTTAAAAGTTGAAACTATAACCAGATTTTTTTTATTTTCATGCATTTTGTGTGACAACATGGCCTGCTTCTTTTATGAAATCATGTGGACACTCACAGAGGTTATGTTGGAGACATTAATGGCACTTTGTAAAATAAAATTAAAATGCCTAGAGTTGCTTCCTTTTAGATGAATTCAGTAGAAAATAAGGATGGTAGGGATAGTTTACAATATCTAAAGTTCAAATCAATTGTGGCTACCAAGATATTGGAAGTTTTTAAATGGTACTCCAAATAAATTCACAATAAATGAAATTTTCTCCACTATGTAAAATGACAGATCACGTCTACTGCAAAGACTGACAGCCTCATGAATATGATCATGACATCTAAATCCTTTCAAATTCCTACTATCCATAAATAAAGATGAGTGCAACATACCTTCCATTTTGGCCTGGTTTTTGTTTCAAATACCACCTCCTTCAGAAAGGATGCAAGCTGAACTAGCATGATTTCACAAACCTGTAAGTGTGAATGGCCTAAAGCTAAAATAGAAGCATTCTGGAGAAGGCATAAAAAGATTGTCAATAAAGAAAGCTAAAAAATATTTCAAGAGTTTCATGAAGCACCTATATATAACCAATAGTTTATGTTGATCCTATAAATCATGCAAAGAACAATATCAATCATGAATTCAGTTCTTTAAACTAGATGGTGAATAAATAATTCCATAGATTTTTTAATGAATGGCTAGACATAACAACTAGGATAGTCCCATATAAAACCAAATCTGATATTTTCACTATTGACCTTCTCTTGGTCCCAAGAGCCACTCTCTTTTGGCCTTTCCCCCTCCCCCATCCATAGTGGATGTTATGTTTCCATTGAATCGATTGGCTTTCCCCTCCAAGTTTGCTCAACATACATAGTGGAGTATGTTGTGATAAACATTACATGCACTATTTTTTGTTGTGTTTCACTGTCAAGTCAAAAGGAGAAAAAACACTGTGATTAGAGGGTTGTGGTTTTGTGGTCTTATACATGTACAAGGATTTATTCTCATACTGTTGTTAATGCAAAACCCTACATTGTTCAAGTAAAAGAGACTATTACTATCTTGAGCAAGATTATACCTAGAATACAGTGTTAAGTTTCGAAGGATTAATCATTGTATTAAGCCCTTAGTCTTATCTATACTTATAAGGGATTTTGTAGCCATAGAAAAGAATCAAATTCCAAGTAACCCATGAAGAATGTGTGATCTGCAAAAACAATAATTCATCTCACAAGAAGCCAAAGAGCAAGTCATGAATGATCTCATTGAATCTTTTAGAGTTTGGTAGGGTGATTATTTTTGTGTGTAGATCATGTGAACTGTCAAAACACCTTTTGAAACTCTTGTTATAGTTCAATTTGGAAAACATGGTAGAAGGGTTGCAATCATGTAGATTAATGTCATGACAGTGAGATAGAAAACTTGTGTATTATGAGAAATATAAAAGGTGAGCAGCTATACAATGAATGAGAGAGCATGCATCAGCCTATAAAAAAATTATCATGATAGGGATAGTGGTAAAAGAGCTTAGTGGACAGAAATATAATAGTCAATGGAGTATCTTCAAGATTTGGGACTTCATTGACATGCTACTACTTTTGTCATGTTTTGAAGGATTTTAGGAGAACATAGACTAATGCATGAATAGTTTTAAGAATACAGAGTAACCCTAAATGTCAATGCAAAACACTGGTAAGAAGACAAAACATGAAAATAAGATGAGCAGAAATAAAGATGAACAATACCAACATAACTAAGACGGTGACTACAAAGAAGAGTTGGAAGTTATGTTGAACGTGATCTTAAAAGGGTCACATTAAATAATTCATAAGATACGTCATAGATATGAAAGGGTAGTAAAGTGGTTTGCCTTAAATCACAATTAGTATTATAGTCTTAAAAGGAACAAAAATACATGACAATATTATTAACTCAATGGAGGTTATCCATAAAGGCATAAAGAACCATGTGCCCAGTACAATAAGAGATGCTTTCCCAGCACCAAATGCCATATAACATAGAATAATAATCATTACTAGTTCCAGGCTCATCCATTGGGGCAGAAAATTTGCAAAATGAAGGAAACATGTGTGGTGAGTCTATGATGAATTTGATTGCACCTAAAAGACTACATTTCAGACCCTATAAAAGGTGAACAAGTGTTACAAAAAGAAGAGTAGGTCATTGGGAGATATTCGGAATTGAAGATGATCAAAGCAATTAAGAAATTTTGGGACACTGAGAAAATTAGTATTATAGTGAAGGGAATCATGCTTTTAAGTTTCATCTATTTGTCATAGATATCATGTTGAATGCTTGTTTATTAATAAATCAGAATAGATGTTGCATCTATAATTTCAAGTTTGCATATATAATTTCAAAAGACTACTTGATGTTTAATTTGTGTTCTTGATGTATTTGATATTTTTATATGTCAAATGTTTTTAAGTTTTTATGGATGCATATACCCTCATCACTAGTATTTTTTTCTAAATGTCGCACTCTAATCTAATCCTACAAACAAAACCATGATCTATGGTTATTGTAAGAATTTGTAATGTAAATTTCATATAGATAGCTTTGTTTCTATTAATCTTATATGCATAGATACTAGGTTTAGAAAATGTGATTCATTTAGGAGGTCGAAAAAATTGTACATCAAAAAATTAAAAAAAAAACATTTGCTAAAGTTTCCATTGGAATCTAAAAGCCTTGAACAAATCAAACAAATTGGGCCAGTCCAAGAAACCCTGCCATATTTGATAACTATCCTTATATGTGTGCTGGCATTTTTTACATGTTTTGGAATCACAAATTTGCTTACCTTCATAATAAGATATACTTTATTTGGATTTAATATTCTAATCACAAGGGTAAAGAATACAAAGGAAGAATTAAAAGATGAAACTTCAGGTATAACAAAGAATATACATGATTTGGTGCCATGGAGGTTGTATATTGTTGGGGAGCTCTTCTAGATGCATTTATCCAGTGCTCTCTTTTGCCAAGGATTGGTTTTGTAAAGTGAACTCTCAGCGGGGCTTATCCGACCCAATTGAGATCTGCTCTGCTGGGTTTAAACTGATTTGGTCAGGATCCATTGGGCCAAAAAAATCCTTCTTCCATTAGATGATGTGTCAACGAAAAGTTTCTTGGTGGTTCTTGTTAGTCTCTAATTCTAATGCTTGTTTGGTCTGTGATAGTGTTGAAACTATTTCTCAACTGTTTTATGATTGTCCTTGGTCCAAAAAAAATTTGGGATTGTTTTCAGACTTCTTAGAATCTGCTCTAAACAAGTCAATATTGATTGATGTGATATAATTGTTTTGTGTTATAAAATGTGATGAGCATTTATCCAATTTTTTATCTAAACTATGGTTTTGGTTCTCTTCTGAATTCTTTGGTTTATTTCCTTGAAAGAAATAAAGAAAGATGTGTTTCAAGGTTAGCAGAGGGAACTTGCAGGCTTCTATAGAGAAGTCACAGTTTCATTGTTGCTGATAGTGGCTCCTTGTCATCTGAGTCTAAGACTGAGAAGATTAAAATTCCAGAATGCTACAAAAGACTTGATTATCCAGATGTCTAATATGGAACTGATGGGTGGGGCATGTAAAGAATCCTGTTTCTAATGATGTCCCTCCTGATCACTACTCATATGCTATTAGTGAAGACATGGACAATGCTGATGCTACTTCTGCTCGTCCTCATGTTCTTGAAAAAGTACATCCAGAAAGGTGGTTGCACTAATGTGTGGGTTTCCAAGTCAATTCTGCTGAGAATCAGGTTACTCAATTTTTAGATACCATTAACAAAAGGGATGGGTGAGTGATCTACTCTTGTTGTTCGTACTGGTATGATATTTCTATATTGCATTCTATTGTGATTTTGATATAGAACTTTTGCTCCTAGTTAGCTGCTCCAAGTTATTAATATGTTTTTGTGATCCTAAAATCTGTTTGGTGGTGTTTGTAGATTGTTGCTCAAGTGAGCTTCTGTTTTGTTAGACTTTCTATTAATTGGTTGCTCATTTGAGCCATAATTGTAAACCTTACCCAATATAATGGGAAAAAAAGAAATAAACCTCTACAGAAATTTAAATTTGTCTCCAGAATTGCACATGCAAGAAACTTGAAATACAAGTTTAAATAGAGTACAAGCATATGTGTTTACAACTCAAATGAAATGACACAATGCTTGCTTATATTCAAGTAACTCATAGATAAGAGGGAGATTTCATATTTGATTATAGTATGATAAAATTACAGTTAATTTCCAACATCAAAATTCAACTAATGTTTGTGAAAGATACCAACATCTAAGATGGTAGCAATCAAAGGCTGACTCCTTGAATTAATAAATTCCCTTTGAAATGAATGATTATATGTTGGATGTATGCAAAAAGTTCATGTAGTTGCACAAAGATGGCACAAATTCACGTAAGGAAAACATAGAATAGTTGAAACATTATACCATATTGCTCAATGAAACATAAAGCTTTCTCTAGGAAGGAAGGACTTCCATCAATATACTCCAATGCGAGAAGGATTGGCTTACCAACAACTAAAGACTTCATAGGTCACCTGTCCCTCCCTACATAACACAGAAAAGTAAAGGTAAGGGTTCATTTTACACATCATTTCTTTAATCATTTAAATCAACTCAACATATATGTAGGAATAGCAGAGCTGGAGGCATGACATTTAAATCCTAAATAACAGGTTATCCTGAAATAGTTAAAAAAAGAAAACTGTTAGTTTACCTATAAAATGTCCTAAGATATGTAGAACAAACTTATTTGAAAAGGACTACCATGGTTATAAAATATTATATACTCAGAACAAAACACAAGTTTAAATTTGAGACATTATGGAAAAATATCACAACTTACTATGCTAAATCAAATTACATATGACAACATAAGATGGCAGACTTCTTCTACAATTACAATTTGTTTTAAACAAAAGAGACCAAACAAGAGCTGAAAATTAAGAGCTTCTAAACTAAAAAGTTGTCCCAATAACTTACAACGCTCTCCAGATCCTTCTATTACATCAGCTGAGTCATTTCAAAATATACCATTCTACCCCATAACAATGGTTGCATTGGGTGCCTAAGCCAAAGCAAGTTCTAGTGTTGTATTCCATTCAAACAAATCCTCTAAAGTCTCTGCCTGAATGGTTATGAACAAGAAATGCACCTTTCAATAAGTCTAATGTAGATCTTAACAAAACTTAATGGCATTATAAATTATAGAATCAATAGGGCCATTGTATAAAAATTTCAATTAGCTATCAGTATGGAACAGGTGACACAAATAAAACACCATAAGTGTGAAGGCTCAACCATCACGTCCATCTGGAAAAAGTACAATCAATAACTTCTTATCTTCTTGAACAATCACACTGCAGGTTTATGCATACAAACTTAGACTAAGAATTTCTTTAAAATAAAAAGCTGTGGAAAAAGCTAAAACAGAAGACACACTGCAAGATATGTTATCAAGACAAGAATTGGTTGTTATTCTACCTTCTTGAGTTATTGAGGTCAATCCCCCCAGGGTTGAATTCACTTCTCCACCTTTTAAGCAAAAAAAAAATACCACAAAACTGTTAGTTATTCATTCAAATAAATCAGCAAATATTTGACACAGCCAACAATTAAATAATAAAACTCTATTACACCTAAATTACAAAACAAATGGGAAAGTGCTTATGGTCTTCAATCTGACTGGAATTCTCATAATTATAAATTATAATTACATCAAATTAGTATTAATGTCTCGACCAAAGCAAGAAAAAATATAGTAGCTAGGGCACTTGTCCCCTAGCCACAGGGATGTGTTTACAGAAGGAGGTTGCATGCCCAAGATTTGGGAAATTCGTAAATTCCTCACATCCCCTTGGGACGCCCAAATAAGGGGATTTCAGGGATAAGTATATCCTACCCTCTATCATGTGCTTTCTGTAATAGGCTAGGGAGACTTCTACATCACCATTTCAGGAAGACTCGGTTCCTATATCATAGGGTGCATCTGCATTGACAACAATCTCCCACAAAAGTCAGAAAGATATTTAAAAGTCTAGTTTTGAGTGCATCTTCTAAACACAACTAGATCATATCAGATGCCCTTGAAATGTTCCCTACAAGAAAAATATAAATTGTTCCACTTCCTGAGTTCTAAAACCCAATTAAAAAATAGAGAGAAAGCAAATTGATTTTAAAGTCACATTAAAAGATGGAGCTTGGTGGGATTTGGTTAAAGATAGCATAGAATTGATGGGTTCTCTCCATAGGTATGTTATTCCACTAGAGTCTTCACTTCCATTGCTCTGTGCAAGTCCTATTGAATCACCATTGAATGCTATTCAACCAACAGAACACCTACACACAATAGTCTCTTGGCCACGCAGGTGTGCCCTTTAAATCTAGTGTGGCCTTTTACTCTGTTTAAGCTTTACTTAGTGATTTTGAAATTGTATCTTGTTGCATTAAAAATAATTAAGAATTTTTACTCCTCCAGTACAATGCTTTCTAGTAGATACAGCCAAGGATTCAGTTGGCCTACTAAAAGATATATGTTTAGACTATGCAAATAAACTGACCATTAATTAAGTTGTAAATGCTTGCAATACTTCCCAAGGTTGAATGATATTAGTAAATCCCAATTTTTGTTCTTTTTTTAAGAATCGGTTATGTCAAATTATAAGATTATTAGATTATGACATAATGAGTAGCACACTTTGTATTTACATGGTTCTATTATTCTTCCATGTTCAATTCATGATTCTTTTACGTAATTCATTACAAAAACAACAACAACAACAACAACAAATGTTCATAGATTCCCTCAAATTCCCTAAAATTTAATAAATTTCCATGTCCTTGACACATGTCTACACATCCTCAAAACTTCATATGACAGTGAAAAAAGTATAATAATGACTGCAAACAAACAAAGTATCTCAATAGAATTTTAAGGTACAAGTAGAAATAACATGAGAAGGCAATAAGAAGTTCCAACAGGAGGTGACTAACTAAACTGAAATCAAAAGCACAATGGTAAAATAATCTCACACAAGCGAGATGAACACAAGTCAGATAAACCCTAAACATTTCAAGAAGATAATGCGATGTATTACAAACACTACAATAACCATTAGAAAGGAAAACCTACCATGCAGGAAGATGGGTGTGGTGAAGACCATGACAAAGGCATCACATAAAGTCATAATAATGCAATGTATTTGTATCAAGTGGGTTGAATTATACCACCTAAAGAGGGATTACAAAATTAAGTTGTAAAATTATCCACAATAAAAATAACAATAAAGAATAATCACATGCATCCATCATAATCAAATGAGAAGCTTCATTTCTATTGAAACCCAAGATTACACTGCATCTGTCTCACTTCAGCCCAATCATACATTATGTAATATTCTCTTATTTGGGTGGAGTATACTTCATTTTTAAGAAATAAAGATGCTTCTCTCACTATGGAAGAATATATACTCAAAAGTCTAAAACGAAAAAAAATTCCAAGTCCATTTGCCCCAGCAACAAACTCCAAACATTTAAGCATTTACACTAATCTAGTAAAATTATATTCATTTCCTATCCACCTACTTCAACTATTTGAGTTTTCATTGACTCAATTTTATACCCTGCAAACTTATACTTTTGACTACCATAACTTTGCTAGGTCAACAAGCTTTCGTATTTCTCCCCCTGCATCTATGGACACTATGGATGTTTCATTTAAAACTTCTTATGAGTCTTTTGAAGCAGGTTTTGTTTCCTCTCAAAGCATAATTCTTGTCTTTAAGAATTTCCATACCATATGAGTCTACCAAGTAAAGATGGTATTAGGATCTCAGCAAAAGCAATTATGTATTGGCATAAAGAGCCAGACTTGTTTGAATTGGAGTTCTCTATATAAAATTTGGCATTCTAAAAGTCCCAGTTTTGTCAAAATGGATGACACAAAGTACTTAGTTTTAGAGTTTCATGACTTAAGTCTCATCTTTCTTTCCTAACCATATGTGAAGACATGATATTAAATTAAAATTAACATTATATGTCACAACAAAACTCCATTTTACCCCATCTCTACACCCATATCTCCAAAAGAATATTTCAATATAACTTAGCAGCTTTATCTATTTACTCTTCTAGCCTGTTTTAACTAAGATAATGGAAATTATAACTAAGATAAGATGCTATAACCAATCAGGCAGTGAATAGAGTAATTGATGTTGTAGAAAGATAACACTTCAGAACTGAGTATTTGATAAATAAATATTGACCAATTGTTCCTGGTAAAAACTCTTCCACATTTTTGCAAAGTAGGAAATATAATTGTTTTTCAGACCTTAAGGATGCTCGGCTTTTCATGAATGATACTACCAAAGAGGCTTATGCAGATGAAATTGTCAAACTATGAAATTTTAGGTTGTCCAATAGACTACAGCAAGTTTCTAGATCCTCATGGGTTTGCAATACGTTATCTAGATTCTACTGTATACTTGTGTTTTCTATGTATTTGTCTTTGTTAATGTTAATTTTGTGTATTGTTCCTCTGAGTTTTTGGAGGAAGGATCATGGAGATGTAGTTTTCAAGATTTCAGAGATGGCTATTAAAATAATATATAAAAATTAATACTTAAGTTTTAAAATACAAATACTTAAAAATGCAAAAATAACTTAATCAAAAACACAATTACACCAAACACCCATATGTCAACTACATAAACTGCCAATTACTAACAAACTCCATTACCCATATATAAAATATTAATGTGTTCTCAACAAAGAAGAAAAATTATAAACAAACAATCCTACAAACAAGCTACAGTACAAAAAGAAAAAATGTTGTACAAACACAACAAGACAAATAAAAGTGCTCCTAAATGAAGCTAGATCTACATTCATTCCATTTTTTTTGAGCCAAAAACAGGTAAAATTTAGTAATGTCTTCAAGGATGTGTATCCTTCTAAAGGTTATCTTCTATGGCGAAAGAAGGCTTATTCTGTTGTTTGCTAAACTGCAGGCTGTCAGGAACATCCTGACTTCCACAGCAATCAAGGGTGATCCCTTGGTGTTCTTAATGCTAGTTCTGTCACTTGGCTTACTCTCTGTTCTAGAGCATAAATGTGTACATCAGTTGAGAATTGTTAACTACTTTTCAGGTGTTGGTTATGCATGTATAGTGTAAGAATGCATGTTAGCCTTTGTAGGGTAAGACATTCCATGTAACTCTATTGAGCTAATGTAACTATCATTTTCTTTGGTGTAATTTAAGTGTAATCTCCCCCCAAAAAGTTTTGCTCCAATTTGTATCAAGCATGTTGATCTTTTTGGGATTTGGTCGAACTCAACACAAAATTCCATGTTAACTTTTGGGATTTGGTTATTATCTATAATGATTATTTGAGAGAAAATTTCAACTTTGCACTATAGTGTCGAAAATTGCATAACCTTGCAATTTCACATTGCATCGTGTCCTCACTTTAGCCCTCTAATATAAAACACTTCATTTAGAAAATTCTAACACTTAAATCTCATATTTTTGGCATTTCATGATGTTCCTGGCTTCCTAAATCCAAACTTTTCCAGATGGTAGCGCTACACAAAGATGTTCACACGATGCACTAGCATCCTACAAAAATTCATGGTTCTAGTGGCTTTTGGAGTGCTATTTCCCATGGATAATTCAAAAGTAATGCATCTGCATGCAATCGGGTTAAACAAAAATCTTCCACCTTTCCCTTTTTGAAAGAAGGAAGTTGATTTTTTCTCTCTAGCACTCAAACTTTGCAACTATTAAAATTCTATGACTTTTACAAACCAGAAGCTTTATCATACTACATATTAGTTTCTTGAAGATTTCTAATCATCACCTTCATGGGATTGCAAAGAACAATAAGGTTGAAGCAACATCTTTCTAAGCATTTATATCTTTATTTTCTCAATATTATTCAAAAACATTGGTTGTTGTGGAGGTTGGAGGATCAAAATGGGGCTTTGACTGAGGCAAGCCCCTCAAACAGCCACCCAAAAACATTTTCTCTGTTGTTTCCTATGGGCAGGTTTTTTTTCAAAGGAGAAATTTAATTTGGTGATATATTTTCTAGTTTTCTCTTATATTTTTTCACTTCTTTTAATTTGATATTTAGAGAATCAATTTCAATACTATTCTGTCATTTTGAATACCCTATGGGCATTGTGAACTCGTTATTTTCATTTTGTGCATATAGGGGTTTGATCAAGACTTGTTCATAATTTTTGTCACGTGTATGACCCAGAAAATAATGTGACACAAGGATGTCTATGTAACGTATTGGTTTCCAAGGTAGAGGCTTCTAGAAAGTTACCACAGGTTCCTTAGAATTAGCATTTTTCATTTCTGTTAAAATAGTTTTGTAATTCATTTCCAAATGAAAAATATTTTCACTGAATTGTAATATGTTGAAAATTTGACATTATAAGTTTGTAGCTTGCTATTTACTTATAAAATTTATTTATGTAAAAAGGATAATCGAATAGTTTCAGTAGTTTAAGAACTGTTGATTTATCCTAGCGTATTGTAGGAGATTTAATCTCAAGGAAGACTTATATTCCTTTGTAATATTTAACCACATTTTGTTTAACCTGACTTTCCAACACAAAAACCTTTTGCATTCAAAGACAAAAAAACAAAAAAAATTCACAAGACTTCTTCCTTCGCTAGTTGAAGGGTAGTTTAGACTATGTGTTGTGGACTCGTTTATGAGTTTCACAAAGTCTCTCCATTTAGGTAAAGTACTCTGAAGGAGCCTTCACAACTATGACATGTCACAATAATCACCTTTTTCTACACCAATCCACACTATCTTAACATTTCTAGTAAAAAATTCACTATTGGGATGCCTCAATCCTCTCCTACAGTCACTCTAGATCCTGGTTCCCCATCTTGCACTTCTTTGGATGGGGGCTTCAATCATGAGGTTGCTCTCCGAGATCCTCTTTCTCGGATACAACACTTAGATAAGAATTTACACCATTTTCAAGAGTTTTGAGCCAAGGACACCCTCACTAACGTGGTGCATGTCATGGATGGCATTCATAGCATGCTGATATCAAAACCTCAATCTCTAGAATTTTTTAGAGGTTTGGTGCACATTGAACAGAACAATGTCCCATCCCACACTTTTTTTTTTACAAACACAAAAAATTCTTAATCAAACATTATGAGTACACAACTTTTGATGTCAATGCTAGTCCCTACCATGCACATGGTGACTACAACACCCATGGCCATTAATATTTGTAAATGTTGTATTGACCTTGTCTCTATTCTGTTATGACCCTTAGGATTAACAAACTATGTAACCAGTTTCAGAGCTAGGGTTTTACGTGAAACAACAACATTAACTCAGCAAAAACAGTGTCTATGTTATAATCCTCAGGGTTTTACTCTCGTGTTTTTCAATCAGGCCTATTCTGATACAAAAAAGACCTATATCTGTAATCTATCTATTAATGATATAAGTGAAAACTAGAGCTTAAACTTTCACCATTCACACAAAAATAAAATGATAACTTAGATATCACACACTGTTTGCAAATAGCCAATAATAAACAGTCACAAATGCATTAAAGTTTGAGCATGAGAGTACAAAGTTATTGCTGATGGAAGATCTCTGATGAATGATGGTGATCCTAGACTTGATTCCCTTTGAATTTGATTCACACATATCGTAATAAACAAAGAATCCAGACATCAGATCAGAGTTGTATCTTGCAATATTTTTCCATATATATTATACTACATGTGTAATTTCACATTATAGACAAATTTTCAATTGCAAGTTTGACAAAACACATATTGAATATTCCTTAAAATATATAACATATTATAAACACTGTATTTTGCTTCAAAAGTTAGTAGCGTTTGGTTTTTGGTCTCACATATGAATCAACACCAACATAGGAAGGTGTATTGGCAAGGAAAATGAAATTGTATTTCTTGGATTAACCACACCTTAGCCAGACTGATATGCACCCCACTTCTCTAATTTGGCGACCTAGGGTTTTAGAGTATGTTTTTAAAATGAAAATTATGGCCAAGATCCTAATTCTGAGCACATTTAGGTTTTAACATGCATCTTTGAAAATTACAGAAGATCCTAATACTAATACCGAGCCCATTTAAATTTTAATATTAGGGCATCATTTACCTGCAGATTTTGCCGCTTTCCCCGCCATTATTGGTTTCGCCTCCTCCAAACTCTTCCTCGCTAGTTTTGACCGTTCACTTCTCCAATTTGGGAGTTGCATCTTGAAAATAAGGTTTCGACAAGGGGTTTAGAGTATTTTTATTAAAATGAAAATTATTGGGCATAAAATGAAAATTATGGTGCCCTGTATGCCTGCCCATTAAGCCCGCTAATTTTTTTTTTTGCAATGGAATATTAATCAAATAATAATATTTAATTTAATATCATATTATAATATAAATATTATATTATTAATATAATATTATATTATTAATATAATATTATATTATATTATATTATATAAATATTATAATATTATATAATATAATATAGTATTATATAATATTATAATATTATATTATAATATAATATTACATAATAATATTATAATATATTGGTCTATGTGTCGTTAGGGATTATTTTCTATGTTAGGATGGCTAGATTTGGCTCATGGGTCTTGAAAGTTGGCAAGTGAGAAAACAAGCATCCATAAATGTCTCCCTGGAGCAAGCGAAAGACATTTAGTTGGAAAGGATGGGCTCTTCTTTCAGGATGACACATAATTATACAGGTAAATTGAGAGTACATGAAATTTTCCTTGTGAGAAACCCGAAGCAGTGCTAGCCTACAAAACACATCCAAAGATAACCCTTGAGTACAAACATTCCAATTTTCTAATTGAGAATTTGGCAATAGTGGAGTCGAAGACTCGTACGTATTAATTGAACTACCTACATGATCCACCCAATTTGCAATTGAAATGACAATGTGGAATAAAACTGGCGGCTGACAATAAATGCGGATTCAAGTTAACCCTATATTTATCAAGCAAATCAATATAACAATGGGCATCAAATTAATGGATACGCCAATCAAGCTGAAAAGCTCCAAGAAGGAGGTTGCATTTCTCGAATTCATCTCGGATAAATGGCTCAAAAATATCTGTCACAATAAGGACATTTTGTGTTTGGAAGCAGTGAGAATGGTGCTTGGGAAGGCATACTACTTCTCAAGCAATTGCACGAGGGCTAATTCAGACATTTCTTCCAAGTTTTTGGTGTCACTGATGGACATGGATTTACCAAAGGAGAGATGTTTGCTATTGTTGCGTTGGGATTTTAAGGGCTCAATACTGGTTGGAGACATCGACATAGTTGCAGTAGCTCTACTTGGAGTTGGATTGCCATGGTTGGATGACATGGTTTGAATGTTTGATCGAGGCATAGAAGTGGAATGGAATCCTTTCATTATGGACTTGAAAGGAGAAGAGCTACAACGTCATAGATAATGGGTATCAGTGGGTTATGAGTTCTTGAGTCGGTGGTTGGGTTTGGACACAGTGGTCAACATGGAATGGTGCCATGCCTTCACAAACTTGGTGGGCTCTGGCTGATTCTATGATGATGCTTAGGTGATTGTGTGATAAGAGGGTGAACAGTGTTTTAGTGTTTGGTGTTTCATCTGCTTGCTTTCTTTGTAATTTTCAAATTGATGGTGAAAAGCCAAATTTTGTAAATGGCCCTTATGGAGATGAATGGTACAAATGTAACATTTTGCTATTATCAATATAAATTTGCAGCTTCGGCTGCTATTATGAATAAAATAATAATAATATTATAATATTATATAATATAATATAATATTATAATATTATAATATAGTATATTATAAATACTATATTATATTATACTATAAATACTATTAATATAATATACTATAAAAAATTATATTATAAATGGCTTGTTTAGGTAGGGGTCCCATGATGAGGGCTTAAGTTCTATAGATTATGATCAAATTCGAAAGAAAAAAGAATAGAGGAGTAATAGTCATTTATTTAGTAATTTTTATTTGTCTATATTAGTCATTTATTTAGTCATTTATTCAATCATTTAGTTGTGATTTTACCCGATGACCAAATTAGTCATTTATTTACAATATTCTACTAGTGTTAGTCACGTGACTAAAAGTTTTAGTCACATGACTAAAATTTTTAGTCACATAGTCATTTATTTTCCAAATTATACTAGTGATATGAACACTTTTAGTTTCCAGTTCAATTGGAAGGTATTTTGATGGAGCATGACAATAAGATGTAGAGCAAAGAATGTTATTTTCATGTGTCATGTGATGATGAAAATTCTTAGTTTGTGCCTGATTATACAATACACAATGACAAAGATTACATTAGCAATAGTATGCTATAAAAAGTTGTGAAAGATGCTAGTGGCAATATTTGTAATCAAGAAGCTCTTAAAGGTAACCACATATTTTTTCTTGTAAGAGGAGGGTTATATGTGCAGAAATGGTATGGAAGAGGTAAAAGTGAATGGAGGAAAACTAGTTATTTCAATAGCTTGGTTTTTGATAGGGGCAAGTATTGGCCCAAAATTTAGTGGCCTAGGGCCACTAGGTAAAGTTGAAACTTGGTTGAATTGCAAGGTGCATATTAATAACATTCACCTCAGGGGAAGGCTAGACAAGTGGAGATTCGATCTCTTGGTTTAGGTCCTTGTTACCTATGTAAAAAATGTTTATATGTTGGTTTTCCTAGGGTAAAGTTACAAAGTTGTGTCATACTCTTATAAAGGAAACGACCAACACTGATCCAACTTTTAAACTTGAATCACTAAAAAGTGATATATATATGTTTTGAATTTTGAAATGATGTAAATAGAATAAATATTTATTTTTTAGTATATTTTATGTTTTTATTTTTTTGAAAATATTAAAAAATTATTTGAAAATAGTTTTTTATAAATTAACACTATAATTTAGCTATGATAAAATGCTAAAAAATGAAGTTACATGAGACGCCATTTTTTATATAGTAAATTTTATTTTTTCCTTCAATTTTTTTGTGTATTTATAACTTGCAACTTTAGGGCATGGATATATTTTTTCAATTTTGATAAATATATATTTTTAAATAAATATTAAAATGTGTGTGTAATAAAAATTAGTTGTTTCCATTTGATGTCAACTTTCATATTAATTATTTATCTAAAATAGAAAAAAAATTATACAATCTTGATATAGATTCTTATATCTAGGGAATCATATGTTTTTCAATTTTTTAAATTTTTTTTACTATTTTCCCTTGGCATGGTAATCAACCTGATGTTTTGTGTTGATAACCTACATTTAGTAAAAATAAAAACAAAAATATTAATAATAATTAAACTATTAAAATATATACTTTTTTGAAAACTAAATTTATGGATCTATAGAAGGGTATTTTTAGATTTTGAAAAAAATGCTTTTTACACAAGCAGAAGTTGTTGAAACATCAAGTTTTTCAAAAAAAAATATTTTTTTGGCAAATTGTACTCAAAGTGGTCCTAAATATGTATTTAGCCAACAATTTTAGTTGGAAAAGTTGTGGACATATATGACTTAGCTACAATGAATCTTACAAGATCATATGTTTGACCATAATTATTTTTTAGTTAAAATTACTTAAATTCACCTATGGTAATAAGTTGGCTGAAAGTGTGACACAGCTTTGTGCTGATACCCCCTGGTTTAGTCCTCTATGCTTGGTCTACTTCACCCATGATTTTGGGATCTCACCATGCCTATGAGAGGCATGTGTCACCAAACAAGAGCCACTGATGGAACCCTTAAAAAATTATTTTGGTTCCATTTTAAAATTTTACAAATACTTGGCTTGGACCCTCGTTTTTGGCTTAGGGTTGTGTTCCTCACCACTATTTTAGGGTTTTTGTTGCCAAAGCCTTTCAAAATTAACTTATGAGTCCAAAAAACACTTGGACATTCTAATTTTGCATTGACTTGTTACTCCCAATATTTAGTCATTCAAGTTGCCTCTTATGCCATTAAAATCATTGATTTCACTACCCCTTAGGTCTAGGTTTTCTAGCCACCAAGTGCCTTATCAACATTTAAATTTTCCTATGGTCAGGCTTGATTTTAATACTTAAATACTTAAGTCTTAAGTCTTCTTTCCTAAGGGTCAAGTTCTAGTCGGCCTAATAGTGGCCCCCATTTTAAAATTAACCTTGCGGCATGTGTAGAATTATGTTTTCACGCTGGTCATGTGATAATCAAGGGTTGATCACCACCATTCCCTGTGCGCCCGAGCATTTTTATTCCTTATTATTTTATTTGTACGGGTCATCAGGCTTTAGCCATGTGTCTTGTGCTTTGGTGGGCTTGGTCCCCTTGGTAAAGATAACTATCGCCATTTGAAGAAGATCAACAGTTGTTATTAAGTAATGTGGTTGCATCTTGGCCACTCCCCATGTGCCTGTGTTACATTTTATTTCATATTGTTTTAAACTCATAAGCTAGCAAGCGATGGTCGTGTGTCATGTCTGGTGGTGGAACCATTTCATTCTGATGGATCAACAAGCAGAGTTTTGTAAGGCTCAAATGACCAGTGTAGCGACACGTGTACTCATCCAGACTGTTCTCTATGCGCCCATCTATCTTGTACATAAAGGAGAGATAATCACATGAGCTAGCAAGCAAGGTGAAATCTATCGCTTTTTGAGGGACCCACCATACTGTAGGATGGTATGTGTTTCTGAAGAATAGATATTGACGGTTGATGATGGGTGATGTTGGTCAATACTAACCACTCACCGCCATCCCGTGAATGGCCCACTTATGTCTCGTGTTTTTTAGCAGGCAAGCAAGAAAATGCCATGTGGACATTTCAAAGGATCAAATGGATTCTGATGGAGATAAGGTGTTGCTAAAATATTGGCCAAGACCATTCTAAGATTAAAACAACGCTAAATTAGAACTGATTCTTGGGAATGCATATGAAATTTGGGAAATATTTTTATGGCTGTAAAATCTATCAGGTGCCGGTACACATCGGAAGGTGAAATAAAACAATGCAGGGTACAGGCTAATATTCTGAAAACAAATCAAGATCACTCCCCGTTGTCTTTCTATGATGAATTACAAGTGTATTAATTCCCACAGTTGAATGGGTAACTATGGCATGACAGGCTTTAATTGATGCTAAGTATGTGGTTGAATGTGTATATAGAGTGGATGCATATCTACTTGGGGCTTTTTTTATTAGGAAAATGCACTAATGGCATGTAATTAAGCTTTGTCATGATTAATTACACTTGTGATAACTATCTGTTGATTTATCTTAAAATGTGATCAATGATTGAGATTTCAAAATCAAAGCAGATTGTTGTTAGCTTGCCCGCATAAGCTTTTCTTGAGTACCAATGGTTTGAATAATTGCATGGCTCGATATAAAGAGGACCGATGGCCATATTTTTTCATTTAGAATTTGGATTCAGAGATTAAAAATTGAGTTTAGTCCAAGAGTAGAATTGGTGTGGGTTTTCTGAGTCTTCTTTTTCCAATTATTGAGAAGATGAGTAAGTTAGGCAAGTTTGTTAAGCATGTCCAAAGATCTAGGAGATTGAGTTTTCTTGAATCTAACAAAAATGCTTAGAAGAATGAAACTGAGACACATGGAGCTCCTGAAAGACCAAAAGGTAGAAGGGCATGCAGGAAATTCAGGAAATATGGTGTAAGAAGTAATTACCACCTCAAAAGCTAGACCATTTGAGAAGAATTGGTCAAGTTTAAGGGGAAGGAGTTGGTTGAGTATGAAAAGAAGACAAGGAAAAAGTGCAAGTATCGTAAGGCTTATCTGGGTAGACATAGTTGTCCCATTGAGGTTTCTGATAGCCCTTCAGATAGTGGAGGTGACACTAATCTAGAGTGTGGCCATTATCCCCTTTCCCTAGTGCCTTCTAAAGAGTTTGATGAGGAAGTGGTGATGGTTCCTCTAGTTGCATGATCATGAACAAGATGTTGGAAAGCATACTCTAATGCTGACGGCTCAGAGTGATGTTTTCACCCCATTTTTGTTTTTGATGACACCATAGCCACCGTACCAAGATCATCCTTTTTAGTAGGTTTGTGGCTTCTTTTTTTTAGTGTTGATGTGGAAATATTTCAGGTTGGTGTGTTGAAGTATCATACATCCTAATTTTTATAGTAGGTATGCTTTTTCTAGGTGGTATAGAAAATTTTGCTCAAGTAATGAATGGAGAACCTTCTTTGGTCAACAAGGACAAGGTGATTTGGTGCTATTGTGGTAACAAACTTTTCCTTTTGAAGGGTTGGCAAGTCTTCATTCAAAGGATGTGGATTTGGTCTTTTACTCTTCCATATTCTGCAATGATTACATGTAACTAACTGGGGAACATCTCAAATTCTAGTACAAATGATCTTGAAATGAAATGAAATGTAAATGTAATTGAGCATAATGCTTGTTGCTACCTTGTTCTATAAAAGGGATTCCAGGGCTCATTACACAGGTCAAAATTTTAGGTCTCAACATGGTATAGGTGAAAAACAAAGTTTAGTAAAAGGAATTTTGTAGAAAATATGAATGAATAGAATAGTAGATTGTCTTGGGTATGAGTCATGTATGTAACAGTCTTAAATTAGTTTTATAGTTCAGCTACAGATATTGAAACAAATCTTAGTTCAAAAAAAAAAACTCTCCTATGTATCTTTCTTACAAGTTATAAATGAAAATATCAATGGTATTCTCATTTATCTTTAGTTGTTCCATTGAATGTATGACTCTGTTTTAGCTTTAACTCAAAGAGTTGATTAAATGCTTGAAGATGGTTATAGATTTGTAAGGAATTGCATAGGATTTGGTAAGAAGTTATTGTTTCAAGCATTGTGATTTTTCATACTACAAAGCACTATGGAAATAGTCCACCAATTGTTGAATTAAATAGCTTATATATTACTAGTTCTTGCACATTTGACTCCATTGTCCCAATTGATGAAGCATTGGTCTATTTGTTAGATAATCTTGCATGAAAATGAGCTATTGGCATGCCTGGCTATGGATTTAAAATGAGAACAACATTCAATTAAAAATATTTCAATTATGATTTATGGGTTTGAAATACCCCTGATTCCTAGCAAATAGATAATCATTTTCTCTGAAAAGGTCTACCAAATCTTTAGCTAATTGCATTTATTTGCATTAAATAGGAATCAATCTATGTATAAATGTGTTCTACACATACCTCACTTGAACACAATAAGGAGCACCCTCCTAGGTCCCACAAAGTTTGAAGTGTAGGAGAAAAGACCTCAAAATCCTTTACTCATTGTGTTGGCCACTAGCTTTGAAGTTTCTTAAGGGTATGTGCAGGATCATCATAGAAAAAATAGGCCCTTAAGTGGCGAAAAATTCAAAAAAATTAGATTAGGCAACTTGACTTAAAAATTTGAATAAGTTATCTATATTATTTCAAAAATATGTAAGAATAGAATCTATAGAAAATTGAATGTAGTTTCTAAACTACTAAGTTCATTTAAGAAGAAAAAAAAAATCTATTTGGTGAAAATTTGAAATTTCAATGCAATAGTACTTAAATTTCAGGGAAAAAATAAGAAGTAGGCGTATGTTTGACCACCCTAACCACAATAAAATGATAAAAAAAAAAACTATAAGATTTTAAATATAAGTAAAGGATTCATGTCCCGATATGATGCATATATTTTTGTAATTTCTTTCCAAGTAAATAATTAATTATGGTTTTTTTATTACAACGTTTAAAAAATATAAAAACTTGTATTTCTGACCACCTTAACTTGGTCAAAACTTCATGAAAATAATTTTTTAAATCCTATAGTATGTGAAGCATAGAATGTGACACATGTTTCAGATTCAAAAAATGTGATACCCATCATATCACCACTTTTTGGCCCATCATGATCCTGTACATACCCTTGACCATAAGGGCTAGCTACCCTTTAGAGAATTTCAAGGTTATGCTAGAAAAAACACCAACACAGCTGTAGGAAGTTTAATGTATACTATGGTATGTATGACACCAAATATTGTAGATGTTATAGGAGTTGTTAGAAAGTATATGAGTAATCCCATAATGTGGCATTGGAATGCATTAAAATGGAGTCTCAAGTATTTGAGATGCACATCCAATAAATTTTTATGTTATGGGGGCTCTAATACTAATTTAAAAGGCTATTTTGATTCATATCTGGCAGGGTATGTTGATACCAAGTGAAGTACCATAGGTTATGTATTTACAATCGATGGGAAAGTAGTGAGTGGGATCTCAAGGTTACAAAAGGTAGTTGTTTTGTCTAAAACAAAGGTAGAGTATGTAGCTACAATAGAGGTAGCAAAGGAAATGATATGGCTGCAATTTAACATGGAAGAATTGGGAAAACAATAGGCTAAAAGTTGATTGTTTATAGATAGCCAGAGTGTTATATATCTTGCAAAGAATTTTTCCTTGCACTCGAAAACCAAACATATTTAGTTGAGGTATCATTTTATTTAGTCAGTGTTGGAGGATGGACAGGTAAAGCTGGAAAAGATTCATAAAGATGAAAACCTAGTGGATAAATTTAAGAAGGTAGTGATAAGGGAGAAGTTGAGCTCCTCTTCATCTTCAATTGTTCTTCAAGGTTAAAAATAAAATAGAACAATAGGGCTCAGGGTGCTAATTTCTAGTGGGAGTTGCAAGGGCAGCGGTATTATGATCAATCTCCAAGTGGGAGATGGTATGTTGTGGAGTTTGATCAGTAACCAAGTGGGAGATTGTTGTGTTATGGAGCCTAATCAAACTTGATGGTTTAGTTTTTTCCCAAATTATTCACCATTGTCTTAATAAATAATTTAATACACTTTTTTATTTAAAAATATAGTTACTAACAATTAATAAAATGCTGGTTGGAAAACAATTATGTAATTTCTAAGAACAAAGAGTTTTTGGTTGCACAAAGGAAAAAAATAGTTATGTTTTTTATTCCAAGCAACTATACATGTGTCAGAAGGTTAATAGGTATGTGGTTTTGAGTTTTCATAGATTTTGTGCATGAAAAATGAGAGCAGTTAGTCATGGATTACTAGCTGGAAAAATGTAGGAGAAGTTGTAGGTACACGCAACAAAGGTTGTGCAAAAAATTAGTTGTGAAAAACATGGTAAAACATTGTTGTAAGTTGCACTTGTTGTTGCATCTTGGTATAAATGTTATTTTCTGGAAGATTAATATGTATTGGACTCTCTATTGGTGGATCTAGCCTAGATTTGGGTGAAATGCATTAAATCTTTGTGCTTTCTTCTTGTTGTCCATAATTTCTATGCATTAAATTTGTCATATATTCATATTAATTTTTCATTTAATTGATAGTAATCTTCCTGCAAACTCTAACATTTATAAGTTTTATTGCAAAGGGATATGGGTCAAAAGTTTTCAATTTTTTCAACTTTCAACTTCTTTGGAATCAGTTCTATGAAGGTGTTATTCAGGTCTTGTAGCATTACACCATTCATCCTTGATTCTTCCACCACCGCCACTAAATATTTCCCAACAATATCCCAAAAAGTTTGAAAAAACTTGTGGGAAACTCATCTAGACCAAGTGCCTTGTCTCTTCCCAACTAGAAAATGACTCTTTTTACTTCCTCTTTAGAGACCTCAACAAATATCATGTTATTTTGTGCCTGAGTCACTATTTTTCAAATGCATTGCAAGATGTCTTCCATTATTCTTGCATCATCACTAAATTTTTTGTTTAAGAGTTGTTCAAAGTATCCTACCACCTCCAATTTTATTTCCTCTTCTCTATCAAACTTCACCCCATCTTTGTTCAATATTGTACTAATTATCCTATTCTTCAATCTTTTTTCCTTGGTTGTATTGTGGAAATATTTGGCATTGTGATCTCCTTCTCTCAACCATATTTTTGTTGATTTATGACGCCAAAACTCTTCTTCATGATCCACCACCTCATTGTACATCTTCATTATGTCTAATTATTCTATATAGTCTTCACTACTCATTCCATATTCTATTAATTTCTCATTTATCTTTGCTAGGTCTTCCTCCAATCTTGATTTTTGTTCAAATATATTTTTAAAGTGTAGTTAGTTCCATTCCTTTAGTTCACCTTTCCTCTTTTGTAGTTTCTTGGAGAGTTGGAACATATTTGCACCTCTTTTCTATGATTGTTCTTCCCAGCATTCTTGTATCTTCCCTTTTAGCTATGCATCCCTTTACCACATGATCTCAAACTTGAAATGGAATCTAGGAGGAGCCTTATCTAGAGTGAATATTAATGCCACTAGGAAGTGATCAAACCCAAAAATTAGCAAGATGTAGGACTCATAAGTTTTTTGAACCAATTCCTAATTGTCTCTCATTAGGAACATATCTAGTCTCTTCTCTATACACATGAAGCCCTGCCTCCTATTTGTCCATGTGAACATCTTGTTTTTGTGGTTCACATCTTGCAAATCATTCATGTTTATAAAATTTTGGAAGTCTATTTTCACTTGTGACAGACATGAAGTACCTCTATATTTTTCAGCCCCTGTTAAGGTGGTGTTGAAGTCACCACCAATTACTATCTTCTTCTCTCTTAATGATTGAATAACCTCTGATAATTTGTCACATACTCTTCTTTTTCTCATTTTTCGTGTGGGACCATAAATATTCAATACAAAAACTTCCTACACTAACCATTGAGGGAAAACCTTGACTAATTTCCATTCTTGTTCTAGGAGAACTAGATCCACATGACTGCCATATCCTTTCTAGATTATAACCAACCTCAAGACATTCCATTTTCTTCCACAATGGACCCATTCCATTATCTCCATTTCTCCATCAAATTTTGACTTTCCTATTGTGATAGCTTTGTTTCTTGTAACAAAACCTTATATGCATTACACTGATCAATTTGGCATTTAATATATATGCCTTAAATGTTAGGGGTGTTGCAGCCGCTAATGTTCCATGTAATTAGCTTCATTGTGAGTCGAGAAGGGTGACTCCCTTCCAAGATCTAAGTCTCATCTAACCCTTTGCATTCCCTACTATTTCTAGATTCTCTCTAATTGACTTCCTTCCACTTTGGCTTCTCTCTCCCAATTTTGGTTTCTTTACCTTGGATTAGGATTGTTCTAATAATCTTTCCTCCAGAGTGTCCTCCTCCCCTTCCTCAAACTCCCCTTCCTCTTCTGATTATGTGACTTCAATTTCCCCTCCCTCCCTTTCCTCTTCCGCATCACTACCTTTTGTTTATGCCTATGTCACCTTTTCCATCATCTTGAATCCTTTCTCAAGTAGTTCTGCTAGATCATCATCTCTTTTCTTATCCCACTCTTTTGGATTTTCTTGGGTCTCCAACCCCTTTTTGAATCTACCCTCAGTTCAAAGATTCCTTCATTTCAACCTTCAAATCCCATCATCTCCATCTTTTCTAACACTTCTTTCCACTAATTTCTTGGCTCACCTGAGCGCTCTATACTTCCTTCCTCACGCCTTGCTACATCTACATTTTCTAAACTCACTTTCTCCTTACATTTCTAATTTGTCCCTGTATGCACATCCTCCTCCCTCTTGCAACGTTTCCCTCCATTTCCTCTGGATTTTCACTTAGGACATAGAACTAACATATCCTTTCATCCTACTTTTTGTCTCCAAATGCCTTAGTTATAATTTTGATCTCATCAAGAATAAGTGGAATTGGCTTTTCTTTGATGCAAATCCTAGTGTACGTCCCATAGATTTTGTCCTCCATAATATCCTTCACTTCCACAAAGGTTCCCAATTTATTTCCTATGATCTCTAGAGTTTTTGTGTTCCAATACTCAAAAGTTAGGTTATATAATCTTATCCACATTAGAATTTCCTTAATTTACTATTTTTCATGCATCAAATTTGGGCTCCCAGTCTTTAATGAAAATCTCATTCCTCCCATTCAGTTAGGCCTAATATTGAAAATTTTCCTCTTTTATTTGGCATTTGAACATTAACCCTAGTCTTTAATGAGAATCACATTCCCCCCATTCAGAAGGGCCATATCATTGGGATCTCCTTGTTGATAATTCCATGCTTTGTTCTATGTTTTCGAAGTATTTCCCCATCGCTTAGGTTGCTCTAGCATTTTGTTCACGCTAGCATTGACCAAGGGCAGGTCCTCATTTGCTTCATCTGCCCATTTATTGGTTCTTCGCTACGTTTTTCTAATTAAACAAATAATTTAAGATCCTACAAATTAGTGTTCAAGAAGAAAATGAATTTTGATATTTAATTATTTTATAATATTTTTTTAAAACGTTATGTGAATTCAAAATAGAGAGTTTTGATGGGTTGTATAAAGATTTACTCCTCTGTTATAATGAAAATTCTTTGTCTGAAAAAAAATATCTTTGTTTGTTAAAGGAGATAACCTCAACATTCAATACAAAGATCCATTAGTCATCAAAATTTAAAAATAAATACTAAATAGAATTAAAATCTATGACATGAAATCTATCCAACAATATCTCTCTTTTTACTTAAAAATATTTTTCTTGTGCGAAATCCATTAGAAGTGATAGAATATTTTAAATCAAATACAAAAATTAAAGGTTTTTCCATCAAAATCATGTCATATAGACTTGTTTAGGCCAACCTAGTTAGGTCAAAGTTGGTTGGCTCGAACCCCGCAAGTATAAAATATAAAATTTATCTTTTTATAGTGAATGGGGTTTTGGTCAAATTTTGTTAGGTTGAACTCACGTTGCTATGCAGATGCCACATTTACATCATGAAATGGTTAGGCTACATAGTTTTTCAACCAAACCTATCAAATAAAATGGATTTCCTAAAAGGGTCACAACTATGTGGTTTAACCAATCAATGGATAAAGATGAAATGGGTGAGAGAAATATGAAGGCCCATACCTTTTTTTGCTTATTTATAATGCAATAATAATTAAACATGTCACCTATTTTTAATAATATAAAGAAACTTAGGGCACTATCCATGCCTTTGGGAATAGAATAAGGGGGGCCATTACCTTCATCATTTTACTACACATGGTTGCAATCTACTAGATCCTCACCTTTTAAATCCATTTGAGCTGGCCACCTATCTTTATACAATTGAAATTGTGGCCCATATTATTATTACATAGCCCATGGAAATCATTCTTAGTTAAATATAACCTGCAAGCACACATAGATTAAAATGTGTATCTCAAAAAGCCCCACCATAATTGTTATGTATGACAAATTTTTAGTCTTTCATCAATACATATGGCATAGACTCACATGAGTTACCCACACATTCACTCTCCAAAAAATGAGGTCAAGATACATTCATACATGTATACATTAATAGTATTCATCTCACTTATATCTATACCATTAGTTTTGTTTTATATCATAAATAAGACTACTTGATTTGATTAGTTTAATATCAATGGCTAGTGATGGAATGCTATGGCCAAAGATGTAGGCGGATGCATCTCACTATTTGAACATGTAATCTTGGTAAAATAATGTATGCTCCTATTTGAACCTATGCTAAATAATAATGTAAGCATAAAAAAAATCAATTGTAAGGCCACCTAGAAAATTGCAACCAACTCATTCTAGCATAGTTTCTATGTTGGCACCCATGTACATTTTTTGGAATAATGAAAATTTGACACATCAACCCAAATATCTAATTGAATGTTGGGTGGTTTTTAAGCTATGACATTGAAAGATTTAATTATTGTAGGATATAATGGAGTGCATTCATCAATCAAGATCAGTGGTTATGGGAAAAATAGTTCCACTCAAGTTACATTATCCTTCTTTCTCTCATGTTTTTGTGAAACGTTCAATGACACATTTTGATTCATGTATCTCCCTATGTGTTCTACTAGGGGTAATCAATGACTATTGTTTTTCCAATATTAAAGAGAATATGTCCATGCTATATGCCAAATGTATTGATGACTATGACCCTTTTCTAGGAAAGGAAAACACATATACAACTGCATAGGGCAAGTGAACCAATAATAATCTTGGTAGTTGGTCACCACATAAACATGAAGAGTGCACTTGAGTAGTAGGGCATTGCCAATATTACAATTCAAAACTCAAATAGAACAAAAAGACATGGGGAGAAAACAAAGCCTTCTACCAAGCTTCAAATCAACTCTCAAATAAAACAAAAGCACACATGGAGAAAACAAAGATTTGGACATTTTAGAACCAAGCCACAATGATTATATACTTGAAGCTTGTTAGAGAAACAATATTGAAGGTTAATAACATTTTGTTTTCACAATCCATGAAGTTAGTATTCAAGATTTTTGGAAAAAACTGTGTGCAAATTTTTACATCAATGTTTTGCTTATCATAATGATGATGGATCATGAAGTATGATCTGAAACGTTGATGTAAAAATTTGCACAATTTTTCCAGCAATCTTGAATACTAGTACTGAAGGTTTTACACATAAGCCAAAATATTAACAATAGAACTCACTTGAATCATTCTTGATAAAATTTAATAACCAAGTAGAAACAAAAAATGCATAAAATCCTAAAAAAAACACATAATTGAAAATGAATTTTGACAAAATACAAGCTTATTGAATGACTACAAAGTAATACAAAAAGCCACAAATGTTCGTCTCAAATCAAGTATCAAAATAGAAACACATACAACAAATTTCTTTCACAAATGATTTTCAGTTTTACGCTCAACTTTAATTACTTAATCTTTAATAAACTACATTTAAAAGATAAATAAATAAATTCAAAATAGCAATAAATACTCTCTTAATTTCCACATTAATAATTTCAAATTTGACAATTTTTTCCGGCCATCAAAAAATCCGTCTTCCTCAAAGTTTACTCTCGTTTGACGGGTCTCTTCCATTCGGATTGATGTCAAGTCTTTTGCCCATCTGAAACGGCACAAAAGACTTGACTTACCGGAAGTCTTAGAGAACAACTCCTCTCCTCTACCAGAGGCGAATTCATTTAAGTGCAATCCACGGCAACAGTCTGGAAATGCACGTTCATTGCGTTAAATTAGAAAATCCGAAGAAGCGATGAACGTGTTAGACCGGAAGACGCGGTTTGAGATCGCACAAAGTTGTGAATAATAAAAATTAATTTGATTTTGTTTCTATGTGAAAGATATGGGAGAAGACTTAATAAATTATTAGTTGAAAATAAAAAGTTACTTTTTGAAGTATCACTCATGTTTATATACATGTGTACTTACATCCTTAAGGTAAATGAGATAAAAGTTATCATAGTTGCAATATCAGGTAACTTAGTGAAGTTAGAGGATTCTTTCAAAGTAAAACATTTATTCTTTAAATAAATTATAAGGCATGTGCACAAAGATTGGGACAAAAGTGTGACTAAAACTATTTTTTGGTTTAAATAGCATGTAACACAAGCACATTATAATGTACTAGCATTATGATTTGGTATTGATTAAGTCTCTGTTGAACCACTACAAGCCGTAACACATGTGTTATAATATGCTTGAATTTTGTGATTGAAAAAAATAAAATTATAGCTTGTAAAATGTTAGCACTTTATAGTGTGCTAATGATAAAACTTGCTTTTGAAAACTACCAACTTTGTCTTGGGTATCCAATCCAAATGTTATATATATATATACAAAGAGAGAGAGAGAGAACACTAAATGTCAAGTGCGATCTCTATTGAAGTTGATGATTGAACCCCATAGTTTCTAGAAATCACTTGCAAAAAATTATCCTATCACAAAGGAGAGATCAAAGCAAGATTGTGCTCTCAACAACCTGAAATTTTGTATTAATGCAATTTACCAAGTAATGAATGATTACAATGAAGGGGAATGCTTATAAAGCATAAAAAGGAAAACCCTAGACATGAGGATTTGATTGTATTGTGACAAGTATCTTAATCTCATGCAATGAGACAACTTGTCCTACATTTAGTTCAATCTAATATAAAAAAGCAACTCTTAAGTTTAGCTTAAATAATTAAAGTAAAAATATATCTAATAATTAATTATCAGATAATAACTTATTTACTCCAACACCCCCCTTTAAGATCAACTTAGGGACAAACTAAAAAACTAATAAAGGAAGCTAAAAGAAATGTAGAATGATTCCTAACTACAAAGCTTGATGAGGTACCCATGAACAAGCAACTAAAATCTCTCATAACCGGAGAAAAAGAGAAACCCTCATGGGAAAAACTCCTCTCCAAAAGAGATAAACGAAATGAAATCATACATGTGACAAAGAATGTATGACTCAAAATTTCCCCCCAAGTGTTGCTTCGGTCACATATGTATAATCAAGATCCCTTGATAGGATAGAAAGGATGACACAATGATTCCCCCTGAAAGGAAGAAGCTCCTCTACCAAAAGTGAACACTCGAAAAAGGATTCAAATGATGATCCAAAAATGAAAAACACTGTTCCTCCCCTTAGGAAGAAACACATCCAATGGTGTGTGAACAAGAAACTCTTTCAAGAGAAACGGTCTCATGATGGATGCCATGGAAGTGCTCAAGGGTCCACATGTTTGAATCAAATGAAGTAAATCCAAACAACTGTGAAGATTCTTGTAGAAAAACCTTCAAAGGTAATGTTGATTTGATGACTTGTGGGCTATATCTATCATTAAAGAGGATGTGAATATCCTCAAGGTTTTTTGTAATATATGCAATATAAGACTCAACAAATAAATTTGCAATGTCTGGTAAGTAGTCATCCAACAAAGTTGAAACTGAAAGATTGAAAACATCATGTTGAAAAGAACTAATATTTGAAGATGTAGGAAGTGCGAGAGGAGGAAGCTCAACTCAACTCTCATGAACCAAAGTCGATGATGGAAGCAGACATAGATTCAAGTGAACAAACTTCTCCTCATATATCTAATCCACTCTAGATGCATGAGAGTGAGGACCAGTCAATGCTAGTGTTAGGTCATCTAGAGAAAAATGAGAGAAGGCATATAATCAAGAGGCATGATTCATTGTCCCAACTACAAGTATCTCTCTATTGTGTAGGTATTTGAAAAGAATTGAATTAGGTGTGAACTCTATAGTCTTACCTATCCCACTATTTGCAATTTGATAGATGTAAAGGATATTAGAAGATAATAAAGGGACACAAAGCACATCATGAAATGTGTCATCATCAAAATTTATGGATCATTTCCCAATAACACTCATATAAGCATTATTCTCCTTCAAAATATTTGATAATGTATAAGGCTCATATCAAGAGAACATACCCAAAGATGCATCCATGTGGTGTGAGGATCTTGAATCAAGAATCCATCTATTGAAATAAAGATTGGTGGATGCAAAGCTTTATCATATCCTTCCATCTTGTCTACTCCATGTTTCATGGTGGCTAACCCTAATTGTGATGGTTTTGTAGTGGGTGAAGAAGATGAATTCTATAGAATATTCTTTAGTTCATCTATCTACTTTGCATAACACTAATGCTCATCATGTCTTGTCTTTATGCAATATGCATATTTTGGTTGATCCTTCTGTTAGCTCTCAAAAATGCAGGTTTGAACCACGAAAGGTTGCCAAGCTTTCACAACATTTTAGGGTAGCAGACAAGGTCAAGAGATTGTGGTACTCTTCAGGTGCTACTATACCTAGGTGGGTGTACCTAAATGAATTGAGCAAAATTGACTTTTAATCTTCTCTTCTTGAAGTGATTTGTCCATGATGGCAAACGGAAATGAACAAACTAAATCAAATTTGGTATATATTATATACCAATACTAAAACTAAAACCTAATATGCTCAGTTAATAGATGTAAAGAAAAATCAATAATCTTGATGGTGAAATACGGAGACCAGTGCCTTATTGGGTATGTGAAGTCAAATGAAATCTTAATGAGTGACTTCTTTCTGGAAGACATTCAAATTGTTTGGCATATTTTTATTTATAACTTTAGTATAAACATGCAAGACTATGATTATTAAGTTCTTCTTATTGATCTAAATGAATGTCCCTGATTACTGTGATTGATTAAAAGGATTTAACCCTTCCTTGAAAGAACCTATCAACCAATCACACAAATACAACAAATGTGTACTGATAAACTAAACATAAACTTTTTATGTCAATTTAAATAACCAGACAATATCAATCTTAGAGACAACTTAAATAATTCTTTCAATAAACGAAACAAAACAATTGACACCATAAATACGCCAGCAAACCAGATGATTCTCATTGATATCTCCATCACTTCAAAACATGCAACAGAGTCTCAGATAAGCGAAACATTGTGTTCCATAGTATATTTCCTATCTTCTATCCTATTCTACTTATCGCCCCTCATTTTATTTTCAAAATGAAAATTTATACATTGAGGATACGAAAGGCCATATCCTTTCAAAAATTAAAAAGTCACATTTTACAAAACAAAACATAGAAGATAATTAAGCTCTATTTATCCACATGTGAGTTTTAGCAGGATGATCTAAACAATCCCAGCGCTCATATGTGTCCACATCTCCAATAGCATTCTGGATCGTGATCTCCATCTTGATCATTTCCTCATTCTGCTCACTCACTTCTTCCAATGTTGTTTCCTCTGCAGAAGCTATCTTCATGATTTCATTCAGCATTGACTCCCATTCATTTCTCCATCTAGTGGCTTCTTTCAATTCCCCTTTGTCGTCAGAGAATGTGATCACAGTTTTCCTGGCAGCTTCTAACAACCCCTGTTCATCCCCTTGAAGCTCAGCATAGAAGTTTCGATGATGATTCACAATATGATTTGCAGCTTCAAGTGTTGCACTGCTAGAAACATCACTTTGGGCTAGTTCATGAAACTTCTCCATAATTCATCCATCCATCCTTGCATGTTCTTTCAATGCAACAAAAGTATGAGAGTATTTTCCACACAATTTATTCAACCAAGATGTCAAATGACCATGCCTCTTCTTGATAATTGCTGCAATTGCGTCATGCTTTCCCTGAGAATAAGCACTTGATCCTACCCAGTGATCTTTTTCCTAACAACTTTCTCCTTGAGTGATCATTTTGGTTGGCCCCATTGAAATACTAACCATATCTTTCAGTCTGTCATTCTCTCTCAACATTCTTTCATTATTCTCCTTGTACATTTCTCTTTCTTTTATCAACATCTAGATCTGTGCTTTATTCAATTTTGCAATGCTGACCCTAATTTCAGTAGTAGCCATAGGATTAGCCTCTCCAACCTTTAATGTCATGACATGGCCAAATGCCTTCTTTGTGTCAACTACCACTAATTTCCTGTGGGGTGGGTATAAAGCCCATATCATCAACGATCCTTCATCAGTATTGTACTTAGAGCTTGCATACACCGCTGTCACCTTTTCCTTGTCAAGCTTGTGTGTAGCATTATTGTCCCTCAAGAAACTATCAAAAACCAATGTAGAGTTCAAGTCAAGGCTAGGAAAGATCATGACACCAGCATTCCCCAACATTTTCCTCCCTTTTTCAGGAGTCATATTTGTCATTTCATCATCCACACCCTTTCTTAATCAGCCCAGCAACTGTTCTTCATTCCCTGAAGTAACATCATCAACATTTTCTCTTATTTCCTTCCCCTTCTGCTTGTACAAGAATTCCTTGAACTCTAGGGAATTTATAAACTCATCATCAGAGACAAATGATCTTTACTCCATGTGCCTTGAATCAACATCACCACTTTCAATACTTTGTTCTCTAACCGGGCAAACATACTACTGAGTCCTCAACCTGGATACCTTTTCTGGTCTACCTTGTGGCACATTACCCTTTGGTGTTTCCTCCCCTAAAGACAATTGCTCTGTCTCTAGCAACCCTTGGTTATATCTCTCAACCATCATTTCGGCTTCATCTTCATCTAGATTCCTAATCATATCATCAAAAGGATAGGGTACATGTTGATACCCTCCAAAGTTTATCTTCATCTTAGCTGAATTTATATATCCCTCTAGGTCAAAACTCTACCTGGGTGGTCCTTTCTTCATATTATAATGCAACAATCTATCAAGGATTGAATTGTATCCTTATTTGGCCATCACAGTGAAATCACCAAAACACAAGGTACTAGGCATAAAAGCCTGCTTCCCAAAAGAGATGAAATGCATCACACTGCAGTAATCCATCTGTTTGACAATCTCCAAATATTCAACTTTGTTTGGAACTGTCCTTGGAAAAATGAGACGGGCATCTTCAAATCCATATACTCTGATCACTGTAGCTCCATCCAAATAATACCAATCACCCCAGTTATGATCAATTGGCCCATTGAAGTCTTTCGGCCGAAGGAATCTTTTAATCTCATCAGTCAATAAATAATTACAAGGATCTTATACAATTTTTACAAGGTTTTCACAAAATACTCTTCAAAATGAATGAAACTTGAACTAGCAAACCTCCTGTCCCAAATAGCAGTCCACAACTGAACAGGAAATGCTTCACCTTCCTTACCAACTTGAGAAATTCTCATTTTTGGAGGCCATACTCCCAACTCCTGTTCAAAATATAGCACCAAGTGCATCAACAATGAATAGTGTCTGAGATGAACAATAGAATCTCCACCCTTTATAGCCATCAATCCTAAATCAAGCTCCCTAGAAATATATGAAGCATAATCAAATGGCCTAGAGTTGTGATACTGGATATCTGCTGTGATAATCATTGGCACAATTGACATGAATTTCAGGGCATCCATCCCCAATACTTGACATATTGAGAAATATGTGTACTTTATATAGGGCTCAAACAACTCTATATGATACGGAGGCCCCTCACTATCTTGCAGAGGTTCTGGCTTGTTACCCTATTTAACTCTATGAATAGGCAACCTCCAACCCTTATAAATTGTATCAATTCTTGAGAAATCCTTTTCCAACTCTTCACAATTGATCTCCTCATTGCAAAACCCTTCCTGTTTGAAAACCTCACCTATTACTTCTTTTGATACATATATTTGTGGTTTTCCAGATGGGTCACATATAACTTTATGTTTTGGATCATAATTATCTGCAAGTAATTTCACTAATTCTGCATTTACAAAAATGTTAAGGAACACTTGTTTCCCTACATTCAGCTTCCATGGATTACAGACTGGTTCAAAACGGTTTCTCCTATGATAGTGAAAATTTAAAAGTTCATACCCTTTTACGGCAGTCCAGACATCACCTATGAAATTGCATTTATCATCTAACGTATCAACTTATGCCCTAAGTTGTGTGGACCTTCTAGCTTTAGGTCCTGAACCAAGTAACTGGTCAATAAGATCTTGATTTAACCTACATTCAGTACCCTCATGCTCTGTATCTACCTTTTGTTTCTTTCCTTTTGACTGACTACTCTCACCAAGCTTTCTACACTTGGCTTTTCCAAAACTAGAAGACTCCATTCTTTCAAAATTACAGAATAAAAAATGTGTAAGCCTCAAGATGAATTTACTTATAGTATTCTGCTTGAGCTCCTCAGACAAAAAAATTGTCCTGGTTCTCTATTCACCTTGCCAATTCTTCTGCAATCAATTCGGTACTGAAGAATTGATTAAAACTTCACTGTTATATCCCGTCACGCCATTAACGAAGCACAAATGAAGGCTTGTTTGAAACTGGCACTATCACATCAAATGTCCTGTCGGTGAGATATTTTCAAATCTGGGGTGAAGTTTTTTTGCAACATTTATTACGCCTTTCACCAAAACATTCTGCAATAATACCGACACTTGGAATCAAATTGATGACTATCAATTATGTCTTTCATGTCGCTATGACAATTCTGAGTCAGGGAGATGTTTCATAGAGTTCATTATGCTACATCGAGATATGTTCTTCAATGCATTTTCCAGTCATTGAGACAAAATCACCCCTTCACTGATGAAAACACACCTTGACGTGACCATTGAGTTTCATCACTGACAAAATAAATCTTACCAATGAAAAAATTCATCGGCAAGACAATGAATCTTCGAGGAGACTCATACCAATGCCAAGTGTCTTGCCGAACTCATTTTTGCAGATTGCTCCATTCGGTGAGACTCACCCCGAAATACTCTATTGGTATAACTTTCAAATCTTGGTGAAACTTACGCTGAAGACTTCTTCACCTGACGATGCATATCTCTATCGACCTAACTCTTGAATCGGCAAGACTCCATAGCTTCTCCCTGATAGATTTTTTATGAAACCCCTTACACCTTATCGGCAAGACCCGACGCCTTCATCAAGACATTACTCTGATATACTTTAGTCTTACCGAAATGCATATCCCTATCACCTATCGGCAAGACAATTCAAACTCGCTAAGACCTCATCTCGAATACCTTTAGCTTGGCCAATATACCTCCACATGCATCGGTCGGCAAGACACAATGTATTCGCTATGACTTCACGCCGATACCAATCAGTTTGGCCGAAATGACGCTTCTACGTGCTAGTCGGTAAGACATATTGAATTCACTATGACATTACATCGATGCCCCAGCCTTTTTTTGATATATTTTCTATATGCCGATTGGCAAGAAAAAATACTTTGCTATGACCTCATCCTGAATACCTTTCTTATGCTGATTTGAATTTTCTCTGTCGTCGAAACAAAAAGAGTGTCCTACCAATAGTCTGCTCTAGACACATAAAATTGTCCTAGGCTTGCAACTCTTGATTATTCAACATTGCCCCTTTCATTCTTAATAATTAAATAACTTTTAATTATTTAATTATTTTCTAAAGTCATAATTCTTCTATTAATTAAATAATTTTAATTATTTAATTAATTCATTTTTATCTTTATTCTCTCTTGATTAATTAAATAAATTTTATTTATTTAATTACGTCACTAATTAAGTTCCCTTCTTTTAAAATTAAATAGATTCTAATTTATTTAATTTTTGTCCACTTTCCACTATAATTAAATATTTATTTTTAATTATTTAATTATCCATTGGCCTCTCCACCTTCTAACCCATCAAACTATTCATTACCCCCACCATCATCTAATCCTTCATCAAATCAATTGCCACCATGTCATTCAACTCATATACTTGAACATACAAAAGAGTCATCAAACATCATGCCAAGTCCTTCAAGTCAACCATGTCATCCACAACCCCTTGAGCCAAGTCAAGAGTCTCCCCTCATAAGTCCAAGTCAACCTCCACCATGTCTCCATGTTGTTGACCATCAAGAACATGTCAAGTCTCTCCAAGAATCATCCCCTTGCAATTCCATTCAAGCAACCCAAGAGGTATATCAAGAGTCTACTCCCAAGCCTGTGGAAACATCAAGCCCTAGTCCTAATCAAGATCAAATCATTGTCATCCAACCTGTCCATAATCTATATCTTTTTTATGATCAAGATGATATCCATAATGATGAAGAGCCTATCCATGAGCAAGATATTCCAAATTCATCTCCATGTAGTCCTATCCATGATCCATCAACATCCACTTCCCTTGATGAGACATATGCCTCCCAAGCACACATAGAAGATCAAACCAATAATGTGGATCTAAATGAACATACTCAAGATCCTTTAAATCCTCCATCATCCACTATCGACCCCATTGCAAGTCCTCCATCATATCCACTTGGTCTTTCCAATAAGGAACTTGTGTCTAGTGTTCCACCTACACCCAGTCCCATTGTCCATTGCATACCCCAAGGACACCAATCTCAAGATGTCGGTACTTCACCCATGTCTCCTAAGTCCACCCCCTTCCATTATAAGCCCTATCATACCCCCAAAACATACATGGCCATCCCCTCTCCATCATCCTACAAGTGTCAAAAGCATGTGACCATACACCTTCCTCCATCCAATTTACCACCATTACTTCCAACTCCTAATACCCCTCCATCCGCTTTGCCACCATTACTTCCAACACCTAATAGTCCAATCATTCATAAATACCCTAAATATCCTAGTCATGACCAACAAATGCACACATTGTGTAAACATAAAGCTTCCACTCATTCCATCCAACACATGGGATTCAAAAATAAAAATTTGGATGCCTCTATTTATAAAGTCAATAATTCTAAATGTCTTAATGCCTTAGAATACAATTTCAAAAAGTCAAAGCCAAATGCATCCAAAAAGTTATATAAGCCCATACCTCCAAAAGAAAAGTCTAAAAACAAAATGGTTTGGGTACCTAAGCAAAAAGAAATCAAGTCAAATGAGGCATCCACATCACAAAAATCCCAACCATCCACTTCCATCCAAAATGCACATTCCATTCAAAAACATCAAAGTCCTAAAACCCACAAGCCAAATAAAAGTCATAAAAATACTAAGTCTATGTGGGTACCTAAAGCACTTCATCACCCATCTCCTAAGCAAACATCTCCATTGCTTTCTACACCTCGTCCACATCAAAAGCTTCAACGTTTATCACAATGTGTGCAACCATTGGTCATGGTTCCCTTCCATTTCACAACAAGCCCTTATACCTCCATCTCGTCACCCCCCATCCACTATCCTACATATCTTCCCCACCACCTTCCTATGGTCCATGCTTTTGGCTAAGCCTCCCCATTCATCTTTTGCATAATTCCCATATAAGTCCTATATCTTCCCTACATAATCCTCCATAATACACATCATAATCCATCATCTACCTACTCTATCTCCATTTCATGTCATCCCTTACCAACATCTATGAGCATAATGACATTTGACATGGTCCATGCAATGATATCCATTTCTAGTGGGACTATCACCTTTCATGCAACTAGACACTTGAGTCCCTCCTATCCAAAAGTCAAAAAGTCAAAAAGTCAAAAAAAAAAAGTAAAGAGAAATCCCTTCGTCCAATGGTGAAAACCTGGTAAACAGGCGCCTTGGATAAGTACCATGATGAAAACCTGGCAAACAGGCATCATGTGTAGTTTGATCTTCTATGTCACTTACACTTGGGGGCACAATGTCTTATCTATCCAACCTATCATTTTTATGTCATATCATTTCCATCCTACCTACCATCTTTAGCCATCATACCTACCTATCATATTGGGTCCACTTATCCACTCTTCTCCTTTTGATCTTGATGAAGATATAGGGGAAAAATGTTGAAACATGTTTTTTGGGTATCTCTTGACATACCTCATCCTATCTAAACCAATCATATCATTATCCTATTGTCATCAACTTTGTCACGAAAAATCCTAAGTCTTGTACCTAGAATGGGGCATGTCATTCCTATGTGACATAGTCTTTGGAGATCACATCCTTGCTCTCTTATGCATACATCCATTTCATCCATTAATCCCATTTATCTCCTTGCACCTAGACTTGGTTTTCCCCTTGTCATTGGTATCTAGCACAAAGGCTACCCAAATTTTCATCCATTGACACCTCAAAAATGTCAAAATCCAAAAAAATCATAAAATGACAAAAAGACAAAAAACATCATAAAATGTCCTGAAAAAAGACAAAAACATCATAAAATGTCCTGAAAAAAGACAAAAACATCATAAAATGTCTTGAAAAAAGACCTAAAAATCATAAAACGTCCTGAAGAAAAATACAAAAACATTCAAATCAATGTCACAATCCTAAAAATAGAGTCAAAGTCAGTCATGTCAGTCAGTCCATGTCATTGTCGAACTACGTTGTCTCTGCACATTTGCTATGTAGGCAAGGCTATCAGTCGATGAGTCCCCAAGACATTAGGTTAGTCCTTTTAGGTTGGTCCAAATAAAATCATGGCATTTGTCACAATCATCACATCAGTCAAATAAGTTAGACAGTCAAAATCAAACACAAGACAGTCATTTGAAACGTCAATGTCAAAATTGGTCAAAATTAGACAACACAGTCCAATCATTCATACAGTCAACATCAGTCAACTTGCCAAAACATATTACTCAAAACAATGTCAATCTCGTCACTCTTTGGTCCTCTTCAAGATGTGTCCTTCTTGGAGTTAGACCTCGTCAAAATGTCCTTTGCCTTTTTTCAGGATGTGTCCTTCCTAACAATAGGCCCCGTCAAACCATCAACACCGTCAAATTGGCAAAACTCTTAAACTGTCAAAACTGTCAAATCAAACAAGAATTCAATCTTTGGCAAACAAACATCGGCAAACAAAATTACATGGCTGTTAATCTTTTTGGTCTTTCTTATCTTATCTTTTGGCTATCTTGGCTATTTTGTCTTATATTTTTATTGTCTTGTCTTTTGGTCATGTTACTAGCTACCTCAAGGATGTCCCATGAAGGATTTAGAGGTGCGATGATGTCTCCTGGCCTATTTTATTTTCTTTGACTACTGTCTGTGGATTGTCTTGACAAAAAGACTGGGGCAACTTCGTCTTTAGTATGAGTTAGGACATTCCTTGTCTGTGACTGTCTATTTTTCAAGTGGATACCTTGCACACCTTGGTCTACGTCATACCATTGTGTTTGTTGTCCATTTGTGTCATTTTTACTGCCCAATGATGATTAAGAGCAATAAATATTAGTCTTATGGCAATGTTTTGAAGGATTTGGTCTAGGAACTAACATGCATCTTCTTTAGTCTTGTCATCTTCTCTCACTCGTCTCATATAGGCATTGCATCCATATCATCATCCATATCATTTTCATTAACATTTCTTTGTCTCTTCATATTCTAGTCTTCTCATTCATTTCGAGAGCACACCCATGTTCTTGGAACCTGTCGTCCTCTCGAGGGGGCATACCTCAACCCTCCCTCATCATTCTTCCTCATCTTATTTTGCACTGGGGCATATTTTTTGACTTTTTTCTTTGTCACAATGCGACATGCTACATTATGACAAAGAGGGGCAAAATGTAGACACATAAAATTGTCCTAGGCTTGCAACTCTTGATTATTCAACATTGCCCCTTTCATTCTTAATAATTAAATAACTTTTAATTATTTAATTATTTTCTAAAGTCATAATTCTTCTATTAATTAAATAATTTTAATTATTTAATTCATTTTTATCTTTATTCTCTCTTGATTAATTAAATAAATTTTATTTATTTAATTACGTCACTAATTAAGTTCCCTTCTTTTAAAATTAAATAGATTCTAATTTATTTAATTTTTGTCCACTTTCCACTATAATTAAATAATTATTTTAATTATTTAATTATTCATTAGTCTTTTCTCTCGTTAATTAAATAAATTTTATTTATTTAATTTAGTCCACTCTCTTGAATTTTGAATTAAATCATCATTTAATTCAAAATAATTCTTTTTGTCACATTCCTCCATAATTAAATAATATCTTTATTATTTAATTATTCATTGGTCACCTAAATTTAATAATTTTATTTCTCCAGCAACCTCTTTGTCCATGCCAGCCTTATCTTCCAAATTAATTCTTGACTTTTGACTTCTCATTTAATTTCGACCATTGATTGAATTATTTTATAATTCAATCTCCACCCTTCATTCTTACCTGTTGCCCTAATTTTGACCTAACCCTAATGCACATAGCAACATTCAATCTTAAGCATTGATCTTAGGGTTCTTGTCATCTTTTCATCCTGGCCACACATTCAAAATTGCAATTTTCATAAAAGGGGCAATTTTGATCTCATTTGCTCTCTCTGGCTCTCTTGCTCTCTTGACTTCTTGCACTCTTAGTCTATGTCAATTTGCTGTCAACTTAGGGTTATAGTCACTTACAGTCATAGGCATTTTAGTCCATTGTAGGGTTATTTTATCTTTTGCAAATCCTTCAACACTTGCATAGGGCTTAGTCTTTAGTCATAGCTGCTCACATAAATATGAGGGCATTGTTATTTATCTGCAAGCTAGGAGGTGTAACAAAGGTTAATCATGGAAGGTGGAGACTTAGGGTAACATTATCCCTTTTGTCTCCACATCACTTCCTTTGTGCTTTGTTATTTTCATAGGAATTTATTGTTATTGTGCTAACCCCACTTAACAATTTAGAATTTTTCCTTGATTACATCTGTGACAAACATTCATTAGTGAAAAATATAGGTCGGGGAGACCTTCACCCTGTCTTGTTGATATGAGTCTTACAGTGAAATATGAAGGACTAGATGGATTCAAATGGATCACATGATAGAAAATAAGCAAGACAATACAAAGAGGGAATTTTATTCTCATAAGGAGGACTTATTTGGGAACTCAAGAATGCAATTGACTGTGAAAATTTCAAAATTTTATAGTTCTAACAGTGGCTCCATCTGGGGATGAATGATAGTAAGATCATTGCAAGGATCTAGATTTCTGGGTGAGTAGACCAAACTCAAGATGATGAAACATGTGAGCATGATGGAACAAATGGCACTGGAAATGAATGAGACCCTACACTACTGTATATGGAAAATTATTTTGAAAGAAAGAAAATCAGGATTGTCCATGTACTAGCAAGTCCTATTCCTTTTATTTCCTAAACTACTGTGCATGGAAAAGAATTTTAAAGAGGATTATCAAGAGTTTTCCATGCACTAGCAACCTTTAATCCTCTATGTTACTTAAGAGAAAAATTGTTTCAAAAATTGCCCATGTACAGGCAATTCCTGATCTTCACCAACCATATTCTGGAGATAGTATGAGTCTTTGCCTTTCTTTCCAACCACCACAAAATGCCCTAACCACAAAGCTTCAAACTTCCCATGTTTTCCTTTCTCCTGGCACCTGGCATTCCACATCAGTACCAAATCACTTTCTTCAAATTTCCTATTCTTTTCTTTTTTGTCAAATAGATATTTCATATGCGTCTATAACTTTATGTTTTGATTTTGAGCCACTCTCCTTATTTCATCCAGTTCAGCTAGCTGCTCCATTCTTTCCTCCATGGGTTCAAGAATATCCAAATCTTCCTGAAGGACAAAATTGTAGACTGGTAACAAGTTCTGCAAAGGCATCTTGGCTTGTATTCCATACACTAACTCAAATGGGGACTTCCCAATTTCCTTCTTCACTGCAATTCTATCAGCCCATACAACCAGTCTTAATTTTGAATCCCAAGCCTTTTTGTTCTAACCTAGCATCCTTCTTATAATTTTTAGAAGACTTTTATTGCTAGATTCTTCTTGACCATTAGCTTGTGGATGGTAAGGGGTTGCATATGAAATGGTGATACCATATGTGCTATAGAAATTCTTGAATTCATCTGATTTAAAACACATCCCATTGTTAGTGATCAATCTTATTGGTGTACCAAATCTAGTAATGATATTGTCCATTTAAAAAATTGTCACAACTCTACTTGTAGCTTGTTTAGTTGGAATTGCTTCTACCCATTTAGTAAAATAATCAGTGGCCACCAGTATCCATCTATGTCCACCACTTAATTTTTCTTGTATTTCTCCAATGAAGTCAATTCCCCTTTGATGGAAATGAGCATCAGCCTACATGGGTCAAAGTGGAAAAGCTCCCTGATACTTTAGTTTTCCAGAGAACTTTTGGTAGGCTTCACACTTTCTTACATAGGTGAAAGAGTCATTAAAAACCTTGGGCCAATAATACCCTGCCCTGCGAATTTTATGCCCAGTTGTCTTTGTTGATTAATGTCCCCCACAAACTCCTTCATGCATCTCACTTAAGACACGCTTGGCTTGAGATTCATCCAAACACAATAATAATATACCATCCCTATTTTTCCAAAAGAGATCTCCATCCATGAAAACATACTTAGATGCCTACAACTTCAATGTTCTTTTTTGGATGTCATTCATTTCCTCTGGACACTTCGTGTATTTCAGGTAATGCATGATATCTACATACCATGGAGTATGCTCAATGCTTGCAACTACATTTTCTTCTTCTACATTGCAAATTTGATTCGCTTCAATGTTCGCCTCTGTCATTAGCTTAGCCAAGCCCTGACCTCTTACCAGCTTAGTAATTTGTATCTCCATGTCAAACTATTGGATTTTGTTAATCCATTTACATCTTTTCCCTGTTACTTTAGACTGTGTCAGAATATCCTTGACAGCTGTATGAGGAACATAAGCTACCACCTTTTCTCCAACAAGATATGGCCTAAAAGATTTTACAGCTTTTACCAATGCAAATGCCTATTTTTCCATTATATCATACTTTAGTTCAGACCCCTACAATGTTTTACTGAAAAAGGACACAGGCTGTTCATGACCATCCTCATTCTTTTGCAGCATAACAATAGCAATTGTGTGCATTGAGGCGAATGAAAATATCTGAAAAGGATTTGCAAAATCTGGAGACTTAAGGATAGGAGCTTCCTTGATGGCTCTTTTAATAGATACAAAAGCATCCAAAGCCTCTGCAGTCCATTCTATTTTTTGTCCCTTCCTCAACATTTTTTCTATGGGTTTAATAATCTCAGCAAAGTTAGAAACAAATCTCCTAACAAAATTTATCTGTCCAAAGAATGACTATATTGCCTAAACATTTTTAGGGACAATAACTTTATCAATGGCTTCAACCCTTTCAGGGTTTATCCTAACCCCCTCCTTTGAAACAATATGTCCCAAAAGTTTACCCTCTGTAACTGCAAAATTACACTTCTTAGGGTTCAAGCTAATACTATATTCAAGGGATTTTATAAATACCTTTTCCAAATGATGAACATGATCTTCAACCTTCTTGGAGTAAGCAGTGAGGTCATCTTGATACACCACCATGATAACATTGATCAAATCTACAAATGCCACATCCATAGCTCTTTGGAAAGTTGCCCCTGCATTAGTGAGACCAAATGGCATTCTTATATATACATATGTTCCCCAAGGAGTTGTAAATGATTTCTTATATTGCTTAGATTCTTTGACCATAACCTAATTATACCCTGAAAACCCATCCATCATAGACAATAGTTTGCACCCTGTTACTTTATGCAATATAGCCTCCATATTGGGTAAAGGATAATTATCTTTGAGGGATGCTATGTTTAGATTTCTAAAATCTACACATAATCTGATGTCTCCATTTTTCTTTCTGACAGGGACTAGATTTGACACCCATGTTGAATGTCTGATTGTCTTAATGATTCCACCATCTCTAAGCTTCGCCAGTTCCTCCTGCATTTTAGGTTCCAGAGTTGGATTTATAGGTCTCTGCTTTTGTCTAAATGGTTTAGCATCTGGCTTCAATGGTATCTCGTGCTGAAATAAATCCTCCCTATACGCTTTTAGATCCTCATAAGACCAAGAAAAAACATGTTTATATTTTCTCAACAATTCAATCAACATTCTTCTAATTGTAGGACTTATCCTTTTCCCTATGTATACCTTTCTCGGTGCCATCTCAGTCCCCAAGTTAATTTCTTCAATATCTTCTCTTTTGACTGGTGTTTGCTTCATAAGGGACCAATCACCTCCATCATACACCCTCTCAAGTGCCACTAATCCTTTAGGAATTTTACTGGTTTTAAGCTGCAAAATCTCCTTCCCAAATACTATTTCTTTTCCATCGACTTCTTCAACAAAGGCATTGAAGTCGATCTCTTGGGTTTCATATTGATTAACACAGTGCAAAAATTTTAAAAGGTCAGTATCATCATTAAAAACCTGCCAACTGTATATATTATCAGGTACAGTAGGCCTTGTCTTGAATTCAATTTGTGACACTCCAGCCAACGTAATATCATCTATTTTCAATGCTACATTCACGAGAAAATCATCCATTATGTGTTTTGATCTATCTACCCACTCAATTGAGAAGGCATCAAACAACTCAATGGTATCCCATACAACATTTCTATATTGCTTTAGTCTTTTGTGTTTTGCTGCATACTTTGACTTAATTTGTAAGACAACTAATTTTGAATCCCCAAGAATAGCCAACAATTTTATTTTATGTTTCATAGCTATATTTAATCCTGTTAATAAAGCTTCATATTCTGCCACATTGTTTGTACACTCGAATGCTAACAGGAATGAATACTTAAAAGTAATACCTTCTAGTGAAACAAAACCTACCCCTGCTCCATTGCCTTCTTGGCTACAGGCTCCATCAAAATAAATCTTCCATACACCGTTGTAATTCTATGTAGCATGCTTCTCAATTGGATCACTATTGATTAGTTTTGGTTGGGTTGGTTCTACATTGAAACTCCCAAGATCAACATCACAGAAATAATTTATTTGATCTTGTGGCACAATCAATAAGTTGATTCATCCTTGGCTCCCTGTACAGTTTCACCTCTTGACCATTTACTGGAATTTTTTACATAAGATAGATCAAACTAAACATTTTTCACCAATTGCTGCCATCCACTATCTTGATAAAAGCATACCGAACTAAGGAGGGGTGTCTATTACTATTATATCAATATTGTATGCTACTTGAGGATAAGTAGCTAACTTGACTTCAACATCCTTCATTATACCCACCATAGGGACGGGTCTATTATCCATTGCATAACATTTTACTTCATATGTATCCACCCACATGCCTACTTGTTTCATCACTCCCACTCGAAAAATATTCATGGCAGCACCAGAATCTATCATGCAGTTTCTCAACAATTTGTTATTTATGAGTAACGTAGTAAAAAAGGGATCAACTTGTGGAGGATTTGTTAATACATTACTCAGGCAAACCTCTGGAATACTTATTTTATCCTGCTTATTTTTAGCAGCCATCTTATTTTCAGAATTTACATGTTTATCACTTTCATTTGTTATCAATTGCACTGCACTATCTCTATATTCCTTAATCTTCATAATCTCAAGAAGTGGAACAGAAATCTTTACCTAAGACAAAGCCTGAGTGAAATCAAAAGAGGACCCTTTTGCCTTAATCATTTTCTTTTGTTCTGATGTTTCTCCTTTGTTCTCTTCTCTTTCTTTTTTACCCAACTAATTAGTCTTTTGAATTTCTTTGCATAACTCTTTCACTGCATCCTTTTGGACAAGCTTTTGTTTACTTTCTTCATGTTGTTTATTTTCAGTTTTCTTCAAAACTCCTTGTGCAACCTTTTGATCTTGCATAAAAATGCCTCTGGGGACCCCCTCTTTCTCATTTACTGTCCTGTTTCTCATCCATTACTTACTCTTTGCTTCTTCTACTACAACAACAGTCAATCTTTCTATCTCTTCCTTAGTAAGTCTCCTCACATTAGTTTGAGCGAGCACCTCAACAGGTTGTGGTTCTACATAATCATCCTCAAAGTTAGAAAAGACATGTTGCTCAGCCATATGGACATTGTACCTTTGTTTTGAAACATCATATTCATAACCTTCCTCCGAAGATGAGTACCTCTCCTCAACATGGTGAGAAGCATTTGAAGTTAAGTAGATTGTGTGATCTTCTCCACCATCTCCCAGTAACACTCCTTCTTCTTGCATCCTCTGAGCTACAACACAATACTCAGGGGAATGTGGCTTATCACAAGCCTCACAAAAATAATTGTTGTTCACCATATATGTTCCCTTCTTTCTCAATGGATCATGAGTCTCCTTGTTTCTAGGCCTATCTGTCAAAGGTTTTCCATCTTTCCAATTTGTGTTATCGGGCATGTCATGCAATCTAGGCCTTTCATTCCTATATGTGTTCTCCTGCTTATATTGATAATTATTATTTTGTTGAGGAGCTCTAGGGTTGTCTCTCTTGTTCATTATTCTAGCAGCCTTTCTATTGTTCTCAATTGTTAATGCTATCTTTTGTGCTTCAGCTAAGTCCCTTGGGAACCTATTTCTCAATTCATACCCTGTTTTAGGGTCGAATGCATTCGGGTAAACACTTAATGCTATAGAGTCTGGTAACTTTGATCTAGGAGGTATTCTATTTTGCAATTTATTAAAACTTCTATTGAAATCAAAGATTGAATTATTCTAACCTTTTTGAATTCGCATTAGTTCATGGAGTGGAGCATCTAGTGCACTTAGATTCCCAAATTACTCAAGGAATCGATCCTGAAATACTTGGAGAGAATCAATAGAGGCTGTTGCTAATCTGTTAAACCAATCGCTAGCTTCTTCAATGAGTGACATCATAAATAATCTCATAATTAAATCTTCATACAGTACATCCAAATCTTGAATGAAAGCATTTAAACTTCTTAAATGATCTTCAGCTGTGATGGCATTACTCCCAGTAAACTTAGGCACCAAGCCTCTCCAGCTGCCATCCATAGGGTAAGGATATAATTCAAACCCTACCAAATCAAATTGTCTAATCATGGTAGTATATTGTTGAGGAGGAGGGTTAGGTGGATATTGATACTAGTACATCGGATTGTTGAATTGTGTATTATGATGTGGCATATGATGCTGACTAGGAGGTGGATATATATTTGTATGTTGTGTAGGAATGTGAGGTGGATGATTTGGTTGTCTATATTGATTCCCAACTTGATGGTGAGGAATCCCAAATGGATCATAATACCCTGCACCATGATTACCCTATTTATGAGGTAGAACATATTTTGAGGAACCACCAGCTGTGTAAGTAATGTTCTGAGCTTTTTGCAATTTGAATTCTCTCATAGCTTGTATCATCTAAGCTTTTTCCTGTTCTTCCCTCTCCCTTTTCTGAGATTCAAACCATGCTTTAACTTCTTCAAAAGTTAAAGATTCATAATTTTCTTGAGGAGACTCATGATCTGTAGGTCCATTCTAATTACCTTCCATTTTTTGATCATATTCATGTTGAATTCTGATTCATTCAGCCTCAAGCTCTGCTCTAAACTCAGCCTATTTCTGAGGATTGTAAAAAGGGTTCTTTTGATCTTTTAGGGTACAAGGCTCTTTAGTTGAACTATCTTTCCATGTGTCAAAACAATTCTCACCATAAGGTATTGATGATTTGTCTTTGTTTGTCATGCATATGTCCTCACTTACCCCTTTACCCTTGTCAACCCTATCATTTTTGTATGTCCACTTACTAGTGCCAGCAAGAGCTCTAGAATGACCTCCCCTAAACTGAGATCTTCTTCCATTCATATTGCAATGTTTTATCAGAGTCGCCACTCACTTTCTTAAAAGTGAGAAAATATTGTAACTTGTTATTCCTAGTGGAGTCTGTATATAGGATTTATGACTCTATGACTAAGGAATAGATTCTTTGTTATCCCCAGTGGAGTCACCAATTTGTTAGCTCTCAAAAATGCAGGTTTGAACCACGAAAGGTTGCCAAGCTTTCACAATGTTTTAGGGTAACAAACAAGGTCAAGAGATTGTGGACCTTCTACTCTTCAGGTGCTGCTAGACCTAGGTGGGTTTACCTAAATGAATTGAACAGACTTGACTTTTAATCTTCTCTTCTTGTAGTGATTTGTCCATGATGGCAAATGGAAATGAACAAACTAAATCAAATTTGGTATATATTGTATACCAATACTAAAACTAAAACCTAATATGCTCAGTTAACAGATGTAAAGAAAAATGAATAATCTTGATGGTGTAATACAGAGACCAGTGCCTTATTGGGTATGTGAAGTCAAATGAAATCTTAATGAGTGACTTCTTTCTAGAGGACATTCAATTTTTTTGGCATATTTTTATTTATAACTTTAGTATAAACATGCAAGACTGTGATTATTAAGTTCTTATTGATCTAAATGAATTTCCCTGATTACTGTGATTAATTAAAAGGATTTAACCCTTCCTTGAGAGAACCTATCAACCAATCACACAAATACAACAAATGTGTACTGATAAATTGAACATAAACTTGTTATGTCAATTTAAATAACCAGACAATATCAATCTTAGAGACAACTTAAATAATTCTTTCAATAAATGCAAAAAAACAATTGACACCAGAAATATGCCAACAAGTCAGATGATTCTCATTAATATGTCCATGACTTCAAAACATGCAATAGAGTCTCAGATATGTTAAACATTGTGTTCCACAGTATATTTCCTATCTTCTATCCTATTCTACTTCTCGCCCCTCATTTTATTTTCAAAATGAAAATTTATGCATTGAGGATACGAAAGGCCATATCCTTTTGGAAATTGAAAAGTCACATTTTACAAAACAAAAGATAGAAGATAATTAAGCTCTATTTATCCACATGTGAGTTTTAGCAAGATGATCTAAATAATCCCGGCACTCATATGTATCCACATCTCCAATAGCATTCTGGATCATGATCTCCATCTTGATCATTTCCTCATTCTGCTCGCTCACTTCTTCTAATTTTGTTTCCTCTGCAGAAGTTGTCTTCATCATTTCATTTAGCATTGACTCACATTCATTTCTCCATCTGGTGGCTTCTTTTAATTCCCCTTTGTCATCAAAGAATGTGATCACAGTTTTCCTAGCAGCTCCTAGCAACCCTTGTTAATCCTCTTGTAGCTCAGCATAGAAGTTTCAATGATGATTCACAATATGATTTGCAGCTTCAAGTGTTGCACTACTAGAAACATCACTTTGGGCTAGTTCATGAAACTTCTCCATAATTCTTCCATCCATCCTTGCATGCTCTTTCAATGCAATAAAAGTATGAGAGTATTTTCCCACAATTTATTCAACCAAGATGTCAAATGATCATGCCTCTTCTTGATAATTGCTGCAATTGCGTCATGCTTTCCCTGAGAATAAGCACTTGATCCTACCCAGTGATCTTTTGCTAGAGAACTTTCTCCTTGAGTGATCATTTTGGTCGGCCCCATTGAAATACCAACCAAATTTTTCAGTCTCTCATTCTCTCTCAACATTCTTTCATTATTTTCCTTGTAAATTTCTCTTTCTTTTATCAACATCTCAATCTGTGCTTTATTCAATTTTGCAATATTGAACCTAATTTCAGTAGTAGCCACAAGATCAGCCTCTCCAACTTTTAAGGTCATGACATGGCCAAATGCCTTCTCTGTGTCAATTACAACTGATTTCCTGTGGGTATAAAGCCCATATCATGAATGATCCTTCATCAGTATTGTACTTAGAGCCTGCATACACCTCTGTCACCTTTTCCTTGTCAAGCTTGTGTGTATCATTAATATCCCTCAAGAAAATATCAAAAAACAATGCAGAGTTCAAGTCAAGGCCATAAAGATCATGACACTAGCATTCTCCAACATTTTCCTCCCTTTTTAGGAGTCATATTTGTCATTTCATCATCCACACCCTTTCTCAATCGGCCTAGCAACTGTTCTTCATTCCCTGAAGTAACATCATCAACATTTTCTCTTATTTCCTTCCCCTTCTGCTTGTACAAGAATTCCTTGAACTTTGGGGAACTTTGAATACTCTGTTCTCTAACCAGGAAAACATACTGTTGAGTCCTCAACCTAGATACCTTTTATGGTCTACCCTGTGGCACATTTCCCTTTGGTGTTTCCTCCCCTGAAGATAATTGCTCTATCTCCAGCAACCCTTGGTTATATCTCTCAACCACCATTTCAACTTCATCTTCATCCAGATTCTTGATCATATCATCAAAAGGATAGGGTACATGTTGATACCCTCCAAAGTTTATCTTCATCTAAGCTAAATTTATATATCTCTCTGGGTCAAAACTCTTCCTAGGTGGTCCTTTCTTCATATTATAATGCAACAATCTATCAAGGATTGAATTGTATCTTTCTTTGGCCATCACAGTGAAATCACCAAAACACAAGGTACTAGGCATAAAAGCCTACTTCCCAAAAGAGATGAAATGCATCACACTATAGTAATCCATCTGTCTGAAATTCTACAAATATGCAACTCTGTTTGGAACTATCCTTGGCAAAATGAGAGGGGAATCTTCAAATCCATATACTCTGATCACTGTAGCTCCCTCCAAACAATACCAGTCACCCCTGTTATGATCAATTGGCCCATTGAAATCTTTTGGCTGAAGGAATCTATTAATCTCATCAGTCAATGAATAATTAAAAGTATACTTATACAATTTGTACAAGGTTTTCACAAAATACTCTTCAAAATGAATGAAACTGGAACTAGCAAACTTGTTGTCCCAAATAGCAGTCCACAACTGAACAGGAAATGCTTCACCCTCCTTACCAACTTGAGAAATTCTCATTTCTAGAGGCCATACTCCCAACTCCTGTCCAAAACATAGCACCAAGTGTATCAACAATGAATAGTGTCTGAGACGAACAATAGAATATCCACCCTTTATAGCCATCAATCCTGAATCAAGCTCCCTAGAAATATATGAAGCATAATCAAATGGCTTGGAGTTGTGATACTGTATATCTGCTATGATAATCATTGGCATAATTGACATGAATTCTGGGGCATCCATCCCCAATACTTGACATATTGAGAAATATGTGTACTTCATATAGGGCTCAAACAAATCTACATGATACGGAGGCCCCTCACTATCTTGTAGAGTTTTTGGCTTGTTACCCTATTTAACTCTATGAATAGGCAACCTCCAACCCTTATAAATTGTATCCATTCTTGAGAACTCCTTTTCCAACTCTTCACAATTGATCTCCTCATTGCAAAACCCTTCCAATTTGAAAACCTTATCTATTACTTCTTTTGACACATATATCTGTGGTTTTCCAGATGGGTCACATATAACTTTATGTTTTGGATCATAATTATCAACAAGCAATTTCACTAATTCTGCATTTACAAAAATGTTAGGGCACACTTGTTTCCCTACATTCAGCTTCCATGGATTATAGACTAGTTCAAAAATGTTTCTCGTATGATAGTGAAAATTGAAAAGTTCATACCCTCTTATGGCAGTCCAGACATTCACCTATGAACTTGCATTTATCATCTAACTTATCAACTTCTACCCTAAGTTTTGCGAGCCTTCTGGCTTTAGGTCTTGAACCAAGTAACTGGTCAATAAGATCTTGATTTAACCTCCGTTTAGTACCCTCATGCTCTATATCTACCTTTTGTTTCTTTCCTTTTGACTGACTACTCTCACCAGGCTTTCTACCCTTGGCTTTTCTAGAACCAGAAGACTCCATTCTTTCAAAATTATAGTTCTAATAAAAAATGTGTAAGACTCAAGATGAATTTACTTACAGTATTCTACTCGAGCTCCTCAGGTCAAAAAATTGTCTCAGTTCTCTATTCACCTTGCCAATTCTTCTGCGATCAATTTGGTACTGAAGAATTGATTAAAACTTCATTGTTATATCCCGTCACACCATTAATGAAGCACAAATGAAGGCTTGTTTGAAACTGGCACTGTCGCATCAAATGTCCTGTCGGTGAGAGATTTTCAAATTTGGGGCAAAGTCCTTTTGCAATGTTTATTACGCCTTTCACCAAAACATTCTGCAATCATACCGACACTTGGAATCCAATTGATGACTATCACTTCTATCTTTCATGTCGCTATGACAATTCCGAGTTGGGGAGATGTTTCATAGAGTTCATTATGCTACACCAAGATATCTTCTTCAATGCATTTTCCAGTTGCTAAGACAAAATCACCCCTTCGTTAATGAAAACACACCTTGGCTTGACCATCGAGTTTCATCACCAACAAAATAAATCTTACCGATGAAAAAATTCATTGGCAAGACAATGAATCTTCGAGGAAACTCATACCGATGCCAAAAGTCTTTCCAAACTCATTTTTGTAGATTGCTCCATTTGCTAAGACTCACCCCGAAATACTCTGTTGGTATAACTTTCAAACCTCAGTGAAACTTACTCTGAAGACTTCTTCTCCTGACGATGCATATCTCTATCGACGTAACTTTTGAATCAGCAAGACTCCATAGCTTCTCCCTAATAGCTTTTTTATGAAACCCCTTACACCTTATCAGTAAGACCCGATGCCTTCGTCAAGACATTACTCTGATATACTTTAGTCTTACTGAAATGCATATCCCTATCACCTGTCGACAAGATAATTCAAACTCGCGAAGACCTCATCCCAAATACCTTTAGCTTGGCCGATATACCTCCACATGCGTTGGTCGGCGAGACATAATGTATTCGCTATGATTTCACGCTAATACCAATTAGTTTGGCCGAAATGACCCTTCTAGATGCTAGTCAGTAAGACATATTGATTACACCGTGACATTACATCGATGCCCCAACATTTTTCCAATATATTTTTTATATGCTGATTGGTAAGAAAAAATACTTCACTATGACCTCATCCCGAATATCTTTCTTATGCCGATTTGAATTTTCTCTGTCGCTGAAACAAAAAGAGTGTCCTGCTGATAGTCTGCAACAAACATTCATTAGTGAAAAATATAGATCGGGGATACCTTCACCCTGTCTTGCCAATATGAGTCTTACAATGAAATATGATGAACTAGATAGATTCAAATGGATCACATGACAGAAAATAAGCAAGACAATACAAAGAGGGAATTTTATGCTCATAATGAGGACTTATTTGGGAACTCAAGAATGCAATTGACTTTGAAAATTTCAAAATTTTAAAGTTCTAACACCTTCTTAGATGATTCCCTCTTAGAAGAGGAAGAAGAATTTGAGGTATCATGTGATTGTGATTCCTTGGCTTTTCTCATTGAAGTTGGAATCCTTCTATTTTGGTTTCTTTCCTTTGTCATTTGAAGCCTTTAGATTTCTTGTGCCTGGTGATGCAATAGGAGCTTGTGATGTGAAAGAATTCAATGAGCCAATATGTACCAAATTTGTCTACTCTTGAGTGAGTGATGTAGAACATCATCAATGGAAGACATAGAGAATTTGGAACCAAATGCATCTCTCATGACATAAAATATAGTTCAACAAAAACTAAATAATCAATACCAAGCTTGGAAAGGATGTAAAGAATCAACTAAGTGTCCTTATTTTCAATACCAAACTATGTCAACTATAATTTGAGAGACTTCAGTTTGGTGAATAAGTCCTAAATGATATCAAAATCATGAGGAGCCAAGCCGATAAGCTCATTCTCCAATTGAAATCCTCTCATAGTCTCTTTCTTCCCAAATAAAGACTCTAATTGAGTCCAAATCTAATTGGGTGTGGTGTAAGATTCAACATGAAAGAGAACATCAAGAGGCATAGACATGCATAATGTATTGAAAGCCCAATCAACCCTATTAAACCACTTTCTCTTCTTAGCAATAGTTTGAGGTTTGATTTTTGTATGCACATGGTCACTCTATATAACCCTAATTTCTTCAGATGTATCTCTACTTGTGATTTCCAACTATAGTAGCTGGGTATGTGCAGGATCCTGATGGGCCAAAATGTGGTAATACGATGGGTATGTGGTTGACGACATTTTTTTAACCCAAAATTGATGAAAGAAAAAGGGTTTTTAAAGGAGATTCTCAGCTTTCAACCAATACAAATTATGCTTTACATTATATTTAATAAAAAATTATTATTAATTTTCTACTTAAATTATGACTAAAGTCCTGATCGATAGGCTGACTGAAAAACATCTATAGCTTTCAAATGGTATCACATTTTTTGAATCGAAAACATGCATCACATTCTATACTTCGTATACTATAGGATTAAAAAAAATAAAAATTGAATTTCATGAAGTTTTGACCAAGTTAAGGTGGTCAGACATACGAATTTTTATATTTTTTAAAATTTGTAATAAAAAAATCATAATTAATTATTTACTTGGAAAAAAATTACAAAAAATATGCATCACATCGGGACATGAGTCCTCTACTTATATGTAAAATATTATAAAAAATTATTATCATTTTATTGTGGTTAGGGTGGTCAGATAGACACCTATTTCTTATTTTTTCCCTAAAATTCAAGTACTACTGCATTGAAATTTCAAATTTTCACCAAATAATTTTTTTCTTATTAAATAAGCCGAGTAGTTTAGAAACTACATTCAATTTTCTATAGACTCTATTCTTACATATATTTGAAATAATATAGATAACTTATTCAAATTTTTACGTCAAGTTTCCTAACTCTGATTTTTCTAAATTTTTTGCCACTTAAGGGCCTATTTTTCCCATGATGATCTTGCACATACCCAGTTGTATAGAGTAACTAGAGAAATATGTGTTGGATCCATGATGAAAAAATTATGGTAATGAATTGATGTACCAGCATAGATCCCCTCTATTTAAAAAATTCCCCTTTGAACCCAAAAAATAACCTATTTGCATGTTTTCCAAGAAAATAACCAAACCAGAAAATTTGAGATCTAATTGTAATAGCAAATACCTAGTTATTTTCTTGGAAAATAGACTTGAGATCTATGTAGATGAGTAAATGAAATTTTTTATTTTCTTGAATCATGAAAATCTGATAATTAAGGCAAAAGTTATACCCTCCTAAGCAAAAGAAACTAGATCTAACTTTAGACGCCTATAGAATAAATTAGGAGTAAAATATGGAAAAATACCTACACCAATGGATTGAGCTCATAAACACCTTTCCAACAATATAAAAATTTCATAAAAAAAAGATTAGACACATGATTTATGCCCAATTTACTAAAGGTTGTCTAATCTAGCTTAGGAGCTTGATCTAGGGGCTAAATAATTTGACCCTTGGTCACATGGGAAACCTTTTGCTAGCATAGAGGGATTGATTATAGTGCTTGGTAATGTGTGTGACCATGGTGAGTGCTTGAGCAGGTGGTGGTGATGAGATTGACCACTTGGGCACTGATAAAACCACCATAGGTGATGTAGGAGCCTACAGGGGCTAAAGGTGGTTGTGATAGTATTTTGTTGGAGGCAGTCCTCTATGGGAGCCACCTATGGGTGCCACTCATAGGGTGGTTCTCTACGTATATGTGCTTAGTGCTATAAGTGCTAAGCACTATTTTTTTTGAATTTTAATTGTACAACAACTGTATAGGGGTCATACTAAGGCCCCTGGTTAAAAAATGCCTTCAAAACCCATGTCAATAATAGTAGGTGAATTTTACATTGTCAAATTCATCTTTTTAGCTTCCTAATCTCAATGGTGAGGTTAATTTTTCTCCAAGATGCACCAAACAATTGTTCAAGTCCCAATCTCTTAAATTTTGAATAGGGGCTACATATTTGGTGCTCTAATACCATGTTGAAGTTGATGATTGAACCTCACAATTTTTAGAAATCACCTACAAGAAATTATCCTATCACAAAGGAGAGATTAAAACAAGATTGTATCCTCAACAACCGAAGAAATTGTATTGATACAATTTTCCTTATTGAATTATTACAATGAAGGTTAATGCTTCAAAAGCATAAAAAGGAAAACCCTAGATGAGGATTTGATTAGATTGTTACAATTTTGTTAATCTCATGCAATGAGACAACTTGTCCTATATTTAGTTCAATCTAATATAAAAAAAACTCCTAAGTTTAGGTTAAGTAATTAAATTAAAAAATAATCTAATAATTAATTAATGATTAATTAATTATCATTTAATTACTTATTTACTCCAATAATTTCTTAGCCAGATAGGACACCTAAGAGGGGTGTGAATCATTTGTGCATTAAAACCTTCAAACCCTTATTAGGCATTAGCATGTAAACAAATGAAACAACAACACATCCACAAACATTCAAAATAGAACATTGGATATTTATGTGGAAAACCCTATTAGGGAAAGACCATGGTGAGGATTAACTCACTATATGAAAACCAAAACTGATTACAAGAGGCTCACTACCTAGGGCTCACTACCTAGAGGACTCACTATCTAGCAAGAAAAAGGCTCACTACCAAGGGCTCACTGCCCATGGAGATCACTTCTTCTAGATTACAAAGAAACAATTACAAGGAGGTTCACTACCTTAGAGAAACTAGAGAAACTGCTACTTTATCTCTTTACCATCTACAACCTTTGACTCACTACCTCTAACAACTTTTGGCACACTAAATTGTAGACACCTTCTACTCCTTTCTTCTCATAGTCTTAGGCATTCTTTCTCACACTCTAATCTCAACACACAATCACACATACATCATTGCATACTTCACTCATCTCCAAAAACTTTACCTTGCATATATACCTTTTGCAACCTCAAATAACCTTAACTAGGTCAACTTCAATGAAATGTATGCACCTCAAACATGCAACCACCAAATAGGTTGGCACCAAACACCTCCATGGTGGAAATAAGTGAGGGTGGACCACATCAAGGGTTAACCAATACCCAAATCTACACTGACATGCTACACTAGGCTTCCACAAACCACAAAGCTCATCCAAGAATAATGCTAACACCCTAGATCAACCAAGCTAACACTAATTCTATTAAGCAACCAAATCCACAGTACAATAAGGTAGAAAAAATATTGTGGACCATGTAGCAACATTACACAACACCCTAAAATATTCCAACATCAATAGAATATTCAAAACCATTGGTGCAAACACACGAAACTAAGAAAATTGTCATCATGTACAACTAGTCAAACTGCCACAACAATACAACACATGAACCAAGCCTACAAAATAACTAAACACTAAACAAACCAAGGGAAGGTAGGTGCAATAAATATTAGCACATTTCCAAATCTGCAAGATAATCTAAGCTTCATCATAGAGAAATGTGGAGCACTTTCGTTTCACCCAGATATCCCTCTTCACAAACCAAATAGAGTCCAACACACTGCAAAGCATATCTTCTATAGCTACATGATCCAAAATATAAAACTTTGGATATAACACCTTTAAAGACCTCTGATCCTCACTTTCATAATAGACAAGCACATCTTCAAGAATGAAGAAATATAGAGAAAAATTCAAAATAGTTCCTAGTCATGTTGTACAATCTTTATGCAAATTTTCTCAAAATATCAAGGAAACGAAATGACCCTACTACATTTGCAATACCTATTAAATATCATACAGACCTTCTTAACATATCCATACCAGAGGTTGACATCAGTGACAACACTTTATGACAACATAGTGCAACACAATCTCCATCAAGTTTTCATATTTTTTCATGTTGGTCTGAAAAAATACTACAATAACATCAAAATTTATCTTATCTTTATAGCCATGTAATTTTTTCTACATTTAAAATATGTTAAAGTTTTGTATTCAATTTCTTTGCTAGTATTTTCCTTTTTACTAAAAATGTATCTATAGTATTTTTATATTAGTTTTAATCTATTTATTCTAAATTGAGACAAATTACATTTAACATTTTAGACATTATTTTATACACATTTAAAAAATTATTTTGTTTCTTTCAAAAAAAAAGGGAAACATGCTCAACTTTTTATTTTTTAGAATGTACCCAGTTTAAAAATTAGTAAAAAAATCATATATCTATTAAAAAATTAGCAAATACATTATGCATAAACTACATTATGTTAGTTCATTTTCTACCAAAATGATTTGTAAAATATTTTTTAAATGTCACCATTTTAGAAGGAGCACACCAAACACTATATTATTTTTTTTGAAAATAATAGGAGCACTTTATGTGATATCCCTATTTGAATCTCTTAATATCAACCATTTTAATATATATATATATATATATATATATATAGAAAATAGATTTCAAGCACTATGAATCTTTTCTTGTCACATCTTCAAATTTTGAGCATGTCTATTTTTAATTTCTTATTGGAGATTAAATTTTATTGATTTAAAAATAAATTATCACTTTTGACCCCTTTTTGGTCTCCCATTTCCGTGCACATATGCTATATGTCCAATTTTTTACAATAACCACATTTTTTTAAAATAAACAAAAGTCAAATGGATTTCAATGAGACATATCATTGACCATTTAGTGGTGCCTAAACTACCAAAAATACCTAGTCAGGTTATCTATATGGAATGCCAACTACATAATGTTCTCATACTTGCTCTCATGTCCCCTTGACACCTTTCAATAAATAAAGGTACTTCCAAAAAGATATGATGTTGTAACCTCCCCTACGAAACATAAAGTAAAGCATCCTAGGTGTAGTTTTCTTCCTATTTGTATCTTGTTAATGTGAGATCAGTGTTCCAGTTTCATTGGTTCCTTGTGATTTTAGTAATGATTGTGTTTATAGCTATAAATGGTTTGTATGAACCACCACATGTTCGAGATGAGGTTCCTCAAAATTTCATTTGTTGGCATTTTGTATAGATACATGCTTGGTATTAGTATGCTTTAATTTAGTCATGTGCATTATAAATGGTATGATTAAAAATGTGAACCTAATTATTGATGTGCAAAAGGAATGATTTATATAAAGAGATATAAAGAAATGTTATTTCATGATTTATGAGCTATTGAACCTCATTGGGTGATTATGTTTTTCTTCAAGGCTATATGTACATTGAGCAAGTACCCTTGACATGTATTGAATGGTTATAGGTATATGGTTATTTCTCCTCCTAGTTATATAGGTTTGAGGTATTGCCCAATAGTGGTTAATTTGGAGATGTCGCATTGGGTCTCCCTATCCATTCCCTGATAGCACTCAAATCATCTATGGTATGTGTCATTATTGACCATGTGTGAACCCGATCCAAGTTAGTAATTATTCTAAAATCCCTTTATGTTGTGAAATGTTAGTGTGTGCTTGATTTAAATGATTTCCTAATTTCATGCCTTTTTTGTAATATATTTAATAAGTTCCAACTTGCATGATTTAATTGTTTTTGAATCATGAAATTAGGTTAAGGTAAATATTTAAATGATAATTTAAATTACCTTTTTATCATAAATGAAATGTTAAAAATTTAAATGGTTTCTATAGTGATTATTGAAATATTTTATGTGTTTCACAAAAAATGTGGGAAAATAAAAATAAAAGTATAAGTTAGTATTTAGTTTAATTGTCAAAATTTCATTCGGGTTTGGGTATGTTTATGCTCAATTTAATCATATGGATTTAAATGACTTCAAAAGATTGAATGTTAGTTTTAATTATATTTGGAAATTTAAAATATATAAAGAAAATTAAAAGATAGAAAATATGAAAACAAAAATGAAATAAAGGGAAAAATATACTTTTCTTTTTAATTCATTCTTTTTGGGGGGAAATGGGCTCTCAATACCCTCTTCTTATAAAAAATTGGAAATAGATTTACGAATGTGTTTTTGAATGGAAATGGATGAGATTGGATGCAATAGGATAAGAATGGGAGGGGGATGTGATTTTGGTTGGATTTGTGGGTTTGTGGGTTCTTGAAGTTTTCTTAAATTTTTTTTTTTGGGAAAAAAATGAGGTAAGTTGCTTATTTCTCCTCCTTTTCCTTATCCATTTTGATTTGAATGGCATGCTCACCCTTAAGGGAGCATAGGACATCCCTATTAAAATTTCATTTTCATAAAAAATGAGTAGAATAGATTCAATTTGATTTTTTTTTTAATGTCAATTTTGTGTGTTCATAATGCCAAAATTTTCCAAAATTCTTGGAAATTGAATTTCATGTCATAAAATGGTTGTTGTGGTACTTTTCATTTTTTGAAAATTTGAAATTTTGAAAAAAAAAAATGAAGCTTCATTGATGTAGTTTGCATTTAATTTCTACTTTTTGGCATTTATAAAAAATCTAAAAATGAATCTTGAAATGATCTAGACTTAAAATGAAGCCTTTCGAAAAGAACAATTTTTTTATAGGTATAGTATTTCTAAGTTATAAACTAGAATGTAAATATTCTTAAATCTAAATAAAATATACTTCATGTTGAATTTAGAAAAATTGCATGCATAGAACAAAGGTGCTCCTCAATACCTTTCCAACACTACAAGAGATGTAAAAATTAGAGATCTAGAGAAAACATTATGAGCTTGAAGGTCCAAAAAACAATATTTGAATTCAATGAGAAATAAAATTTATTTGCAATAAAATAAAATAATGAGACCTCCACTACTAGAAAGTGCTCAAAACCAGCTTTTCGATCATATCTTATTTTCCAAAATTTGATACATGAGTCAAAAGTGATGGCTTCTAGAAGAAAACTATCCAATTTGAGCTCGAAAGGAAAATAAGGGCATTTGATGATGATCAACTCCTTGTCAAATTTAAGAAAATTCACATGTTGATAGTCATTTGACTATCAAATTTAAGATATTCTATAATGATGGTTGTTTGGCTATCAAATTTAAGACAATATTCGATGAAGGTCATTTAGCCATCAAATTCAAGATAGTCATGTGAAAAGCTAAAATTTTCCTACCAAAACAATATGAAGTATCATATATGAAAATGGATGTTTTGGGGCCTTCTAGATTCAATGGAGAGGTCTATCTTAGCCCAAAATACTCCAAAATGAACCAACAATACAAAACCACAAAAATAAACCTTAAATATGGTATTTTTATCAAGTTTTTTTGATTCTCTAGGTCATCATTTGATGCAAGAGAAGAGAATACTCAAATTTTTGAGATACACCAAGATTTTCATCCTAGTAAAACTTCAAGCCTAATTATCTCTAAAATCTCATAAAGGCCTTATAGATTTAAAGCTTTGATACCATGTTATTGTCACTCAAGGATTCAAGCTCCTAGGATCACCTGCAAAATTGAAAAATAACCTTCTACAAGAGAGAAAAGAAAGAGCGTAGACTTGCAATAATAAATGAAAAATAATTAGATCAAATGTGATTAATGAATGCAATACACTACAATGCAATGAATTCATTTAAAAGTGAGATCCCTTGGTATATCATTTTCTTCTTTTGGATCATTGAATGTGACTTTAATAATGATAAAAATAAATACAATGTAATTTAAATCTATAAAATTTTAAATTGAATGATTAAGAATATTAAAATATCAAATCTTTAATATTTAGATTTTATAGTTACCACCAATATGTTTACTAGTTTTCCACCAATATATATAAAAAAAAATGGTGTTGCAAGTGCTAAGAATAGTGAGAAAAATATTTCATATGACATCTAATCAAACAAAGATTTATGAAACTATTTTTTGTTGTGGTTTGACATCTCTCAAAAAAATCAACTATAAGTCTATATTCTTAAAAAATAAAGATGCAATAGAGGAGACATGATCAATATGATATTTTTGAATATAGCAAATATTTTTATAAATATTCTTTACAATATAAAACTATAACCTAAACTAAAGGAAATTATTTTTTACATTCCAAAATATCTATAAAGAATCCCCTCTTAACTATTATTTTATAGCCTTGATGGTCTTAATGCTTCTTTCTTAACAATGGTCAATTAGGATCCAAACTTACTCTAAGTAGTTGAAAAACAGTAGAGGAAGTTACCTAGTTATTATACATGAAATAATGGATAGTCTATTTTCCACTAGGCTTTTGATAAATTTGAATATATTCTACTAAAATATGAGCATCTATGTTTTGGAGCTCAAATATTAATTTTTTTTATCATATGATGTACATAAGTGAAACCTCCTCCAATAGATGGTGTTAAATATCGATACTATTCTCATCCAATTTAAAGGTTGCATCTCTAATCCATTGGAGTGGTAAATTATGTGGTCATGACATACAAATGGTAACCCATAAATTATTGAAAAAGGATAATCAACTTAAAATATTTTAAATGTGCACGAGTGTAGAAGAGGATACAGGTATGTGCAGGATCATCATGCAAAAAATAGGCCCTTAAGTGGCAAAAAAATCAGAAAAATCAGTGTTAGGCAACTTGACGTAAATATTTGAATAAGTTATCTATATTATTTCAAAAATATGTAAGAATAGAATTTGTAGAAAATTGAATGTAGTTTCTAAAATACTAGGTTTATTTAAAAATAAATAAAATCTATTTGGTGAAAATTTGAAATTTCAATGTAGTAGTACTTAAATTTCAGGGAAAAAATAAAAAGTAGGTGTCTATCTGACCACCCTAACCATAATAAAATGATAATGTTTTTTTGTAAGATTTTATATATAAGTAGAGAACTCATGTCCAGATGTGATGCATATTTTTTTGTAATTTGTTTCCAAGTAAATAATTAATTATGAATTTTTAATTACAACTTTTAGAAAATATAAAACTCATATGTCTGACCACCTTAACTTGGTCAAAACTTCATGAAATTTAATTTTCCTTTTTTAATCCTATAGTATGTGAAGCATAGAATGTGACGATGTTTTGGATTCAAAAACTATGATACCATTTGAAAGTTATAGATGTTTTTCAATCAGCCTATTGATCGGGACTTTAGTTAATTCTAATAGAAAATGAATAATAATAATTTATTAAATTCAAATTAAATCATAATTTATATTTTTGGAAAGCTGAGAATCTCCTCTAAAAACCCTTTTCGTTTCATTAATTTTGGGTGAAAAAAAAGTCGTCAGCCACATACCCTACAAATATTGCCACTTTTTGGTGCACCATGATCCTGCACATACCCATACCCTAAAGGGACAATAGACTACAATTAACACTCCTATTCGATATTTTGAATTTGAGCTATAATGGAATTATTGGCACTGTACAACACTAATTTTGAATGCACTTGTTTAAGAAATCAAGAAAATTAATTAAGTAATTCGAGTTTTTTTTTATTATATTGGAAAAATAGGTTTTGAAGGGACTCAAAACCCTTTACAACATAAAAGATGAAAAGCTACTCAAATAGAAAGACATTGAAGCATCAATAGTAGCCAAAAGTAATCCAACAACAAAACAATAGTGACCAAACAACAACTAAATAGAAAACACACAAAAAGACACTACTTCATATTCTTCAAGGTGTTAGCCACCTCGATCTCTTGGTTTTGATGTAGATTAACCATATCTAGAAATTCTTGTTTTTCCTCCTCAAAGGTCTTCCTAAGGTTTCCCCTAGTCCTGGTACACGGGCCCTTGGCCTCATATTTTCTTCCCTTCTTCCCCTTTTCCTTTGAAGATTGATCTTTCTCCAACATTTCCACAAAGTAAAGTTGGTCTTGCCTTAATTGACTAATCTTACTAAATAAGACCTACAAGGATTCCACACTATTTTTTACTGAATAGTGACTAACTTGCAGCAATTTCTTGATATTTGTATTTGTTTCATTATTCTTAGCCTCCATTTTAAAAAGAAAATTCTCACATTGGGTGTTAAAGTCTGAAAAGGAGCATTCCAAATCAATTAGTCTCTCAATAATAATATCTGAAGAAGAACCCTTCGACACATTTTGCATATTTTCTTTTAGACACCTAATCTTAATGTTTACCGTATTAAATTCCTACAACACCCACTTGGAAAGCTTGAAAGTGCACATTGTCCTTGAACATGCCATATCTAGAAGCTCAAACATTGTAGTATCGGAGCTTTGTTGTCTAGTATTATTTAGATATTTTATTTCTATGATATTTTAAAGATTCAAAATTGTATGTCATCATCCCTCCAGCATGGTAAACTAGTGAAAGGAAATGTTACTATTGTCATGTGGGACCCTGAACCATTGTCAGTACCCTTTAACCTATCTAATGTCATCCTCACTGGAAGCTTAGGCTTTTGGTGTAGTGACAGTCAGTCTGAGTTAACAAAATCAGTGATTCTACTGGGGAGGGTTCGAATTCTACTCTTGACACTATTTTTGTCTCCCATTTGACTAAGTCTAGCAACCTCTTGACTAGGGGGTAAACTATTATCATGTGGGACCCTCAACCCTCGTCGATACCCTTAACCTCTTTGATGTCACCCTCACGAGCATCTTAGGTTTTTGTTGTAGTGGCAGTCAGTCTGAGTTAACAAAAATGGAAAATCTACTAGAGAGGGTTCAACTCCCACTCTTGACACTATTTTCATCTCACAATCGACTAAGTTCATCGACCTCTTGACTAGGGGGTAAATTGTTGTCACATGGGACCCTAAACCCTCATCAGTACCTGTTAACCTCTCCAATTTCACCCTCACTAGCAACTTAGGCTTTTGGTGTAGTGGAAATCAGTTTGAGTTAATAGTTACCAATATAATAACTACTTTTAAAACTTATAGTCCTATAACTACCAAGTCTATTGCTAGTGAATATATAATTTCAATGATAATTTTACATAGCTGATCCCACAAAGCTAGTTTACAATTTCTAGGAGATTATGATTTTTGCTGAAATCACATATTTTTAGAAAGTATAATGATTAAAGCCTTAAAAAATTCCATTTAAAGCATTCTAATTGAAGAGGGTTTGATTAAACTACCTTAAATCAAACCCCCTTTGATAGAACCCCACTAGTTTTAAACCATACTTATAATGGAGTCTCCTTTACACCTATCAAAATGTTGATAAAAAACCACTTTTGATTTACCTTTTGGGGGATCAAATGAATTCATTTACAATTTATTTTTTGTAAGTATGTATTCCTTATTATAAGCTTTCCAAAAATTATAATTTTGAATAAATTTAATTTTATTATTATATTTATTTTTTATTTCTTGTAAATGTATGTTTTTCACTGAAAATCAAGCTCTCTATTTTGTACATGTGAAAAAATAATAGATTATTAGAAAAAAAATAAAAATGAGTGCATTAGATATTGAAATCCTTGATCCAACAAAGAAAAAAAATTGAATTTTGATACATACAAAAAAATTTACACATTATATGATCGCACTATATCTAAATTGTAATTCGTTTGACTTTGAAACTTGATTAAATAGAAAATATTCAATAAAAATTTGTCTAACCAAGCGGAAGCACTAGATATCAGAGTTAGAAATCTAAATTCAAAAGAATTATAATTTTATCCTTCATGGAAAACAAGTTATGCATTATACAGTGAGCGTCACTTTTTAAAAATGTTGTTTTATGAAAAAAACTACTTTTCAAGGGAGATAGAAAAAGAAGTGCAATCTGATTCCAAAAATTTTGAAAAAAATATATTTATAATCTATAGACAAAATGTCACGAAACTCTAGTTTGAATCATCTACGAATTCCTCATGGTTTAGCTGCTAGAGGTGCCCGAAAGTGAAGATTTAGTTAAAAAAATTATTTTAGTGTCCAGTTTGGCCAAAAATTGTAAACCACTATTGTGGGATCACTTTATGAGTACTCATTTTGTTACAATTTTATGGATGGATTACTTAATCTCTAAAATTCTAGTGTTGAAAGTTAGAACCATGGTTGAGACACCATATAATTCCACTAACATTATTTTAATAAAAAAATTCAATAAGTAGTCATTTTGTTTAAATAAAAATGGATTGCTAACTTAAACTCTAAACAAGCTTTAAATGTGTTGTTGAAAGTTATAAATTAACTTGAAAGAGAAAAAGTAAAGTGAGGACATGAATCTATAGTGTGTTTCCACATAGGTTGAGAGGAAGCTCTAAGGCTCTATAGCTTTGTACTTGATTTTGATGTAAAAGTAAGTGTAGGCATCTCAAACCTCATAAATGATCTACACATAACCAAGATTTTCTTATATATGCATTATTTTAAAGGCCTTTATGATGCTCTAGGTTCAAATAAATGCATGTTTTAATTTGAGTTTTTAGATGAAGTTCAAATTTTGAATAAAAATTATTATGTGAAGCAATTATAATGATAGAGGCTTTCTTATCATTGTTGTTAATATAAACGCTCAAAAGACTTGATATTTAAGTTTATTTTTAAATTTGGTTGTTAGTAATTAAATATAAGAAAAAAATAAGCTTATTCTGAAATTTGAGTATTAATAGTAAAATTTAGGAAAATAATAAGATCATTTTAAAATTTAGGTTCAAAAATTATATTATATATTGAAAAATTGTAACAAATGTGATGCATACACCAAATGTTGAGCTATACATTCCCTTTCTATTTTAATATTTGGCGATGGAAGTCACCAAATTGGACAATTATTGCACATTACCTTGAAGTTATACATTACATCTTCTTTCTATTTGGTTTAGGATGAGAAGTTGTACACTTGTGTGTAATTTAATTGTTCTATGTGTTTGGACAAAAGAGTTGCAAAATTGCATAAACTAAAAATATTAAATATGAGGACAAAAATATAATATTTCATTTTAATAGCATAATATTTTAGTTTGTAATTTTTATTTGAAATAATTTAGATTGGCTTATCTCTTATGTGAAACTAGACTTTGACTACCATTATTTGTAATTTTGTATGGGATGATGAGTAGTTATACACAAATTATTGTGTATCAATGAAATATATTATGTTAAATTATGATTGATACTTAAATATTTATTGATATTTTTATATTCAAAAAATAGGAAAAATATGTTCAATTAATAAATCAAATTAGATTAAACAATCTCTCACGCCTAATGATATCACCTCAATTGTAGTTGATGCCCAATTCTAGGTTCCTTTCCTTAGATCTCAAAAAATAATGTAGCTCAATTGAAATCCTTGGTGGGTTCCTTATTAGAAACCCTCTCAATTTCTCACCAACTCACAACTATTAATATATGCTCAACGACTAGTGGATCTTCTCCCCTACATATTTTCTTGACTTTTGTGTGGACCATGACGATCTCAACCAGCACATAAAACTTGTCTCAACCGCACAAAAGACTCATTGGAGCATGCCGTAGAATACCTATGCCATTCTAGGAAATAGTCCATGAAAGTAAAATATGTTCTCTGACTTGGACGTTTGGAATTATTGGCTCAAAGTCGTCGAAGTTCACGCGGAATACGGCTCTACTTTGTCCATGTAATTTTGTCGGTCCGACCTCGGCCATTTTGTCTTCTGGTTAAAAGACTTTCACTTACATTGTGTCTTCACCGATTCGGTGAAAGTGTTCAATCCCAAGTGAAGAAAGAAAGCTTGCCGAAAGCAAATAAAAGATCCGCCCTTCGAAAAGATTGGAAGAATTAAACTGGATGCTATGCCATTATAGAATTTACTAGGTATTCGAAGCTTATGCACACTGCGGACGTTTGGAATTATCGGCTGCTAGAAGTCAAAGTTCTGAATTCATTTACGCGGGATTGACTGCACTACTTCGGCCCTGTTCTTTCATTGCAATAGCTTGATTGTTTTCTATTTATATTGGAGAATGAACATTAAACATAGGACCATCTACGCACTACTTCAAATAATTTTTAAGAAAAATACAAAGGCTATGGTTATTGAAATGGCGATTAAGTATTTGTTCCTAGTATATACTTTGATTATTGCAGCTCATAATTGCAATTCATTAGCAGTGGATGGCGGAGATACGCTACTGGTGGGGGCTTCGATCAGTGGAAATCAGACCATAATGTCAAAGAACAGCACATTTGCTTTAGGATTTTTCAGTCCAAGAGGGACGGATAAGTGGTACATTGGTATCTGGTATGCACAAGTCTCCCCGAAGACTATAGTTTGGGTAGCTAACAGAGATAATCCAGTCAGAGGTACGCCCGGCGTTCTGAATTTTTCGAGAAACGGTAATCTCATATTGCTTGATCGAAACAGCCAGTCAGTTTGGTCGACTGACAATGGCCGGAAAGGATCGCGGGCAATGATAGAGGACTCTGGTAATTTCATTATAATGGACGGTCACAACGAGTCTGAGATAGTTTGGGAGAGTTTCGCGCATCCGGGAGATACATGGTTGCCTGGCATGAAGATGTGGAAAGCCATGAAGCTAACTTCGTGGAAGAGTTCTGTGGATCCTGCAATTGGGCTCTTCTCTCTGGCAATGGATACGTCTCCAGGAAAGACGGAAATGGTGTTGGCCTATAACAACAGTGTTCCATATTGGTCCAGTGGAGAATGGACTGCTAATTATTTTACTAAGATTCCGGAGTTACAAGAAGATGAGGTAATCAAAGTGTTCTGTGTGAGGATTTCTCCTTTAGCCATATACTTCAATTTTACGATATTCCTGATTAAACATAATCTAATGGGGCGGATCCTGATAAATGAGAATGGCCAATTAAAAGTTTACTACTGGATGGATGATGGTATATGGAATCTGGGCTGGTCGACGTTCGGGGGTCAATGCAGTGTCTACGATATCTGCGGGGTGTATGGATTGTGCAGTGCGAATGAAGTGTGTGGTTGTGCTCATGGCTTCACGCCCAAGCACGACTCTCAAGGTTGGCCCTCAAGTGGCTGTGCTCGACAGAAACCCCTGCAATGCTCTGTCACAGAGGGCACCACCGACGGCTTTTTGGAAGCCAAGAATCAACACTTGCCCGAGGAAGAAGCTGTCTCATACAGCAAGCAAACACAACAAGGCTGCCGGAATGCTTGTCTCAACAATTGCTCCTGCACAGCCTTTGCTTTCTCTATTTCTGATCAAACCGTCTGCAGACTGTGGTTTCGGGATTTGTTCAAAATACGCGTTTCTTCTGACGGCCAATCGGTCTTCACTAGGATGGCTGCTTCTGAGTTGCCGCACTCGACATCAGAGCGAAGTAGCAAAGCCCCTGCACTTAGAGTCTTATTTCCTGCTGCCGCCGCTGCTTTCTCTGTAGTTTTGGGTCTTCTGTTGGCCGTATTTATTGTGTGTCAACGTCGAAGACTGCGGATGAAAAGCAAAGAAGAGGACATGCCAACGTCGCTTAGAGCATTCACTTACAAAGAGCTGCGAATTGCAACCAATAATTTCAAGCATGAGCTGGGGGCCGGAGCATTCGGCTCTGTATTCAAAGGAACTCTGCCAGACAACACGCTTGTGGCGGTAAAAAGATTAGAGGGTTCTGCCCAAGGAGAAAAGCAATTCCGCGCAGAAATAGACACCATCGGAAGAATACAGCACGTGAATTTAGTGAGGCTCTGGGGACTTTGCGTGGAAGGCTCTCGAAGACTACTGGTGTATGCCTACATGCCCAATGGTTCTCTAAATTCCTTCCTCTTCTGTAAAGATGAAAAAGCAGACAAGGTGTTAGATTGGAAGACTCGGTTTGCGATCGCACTGGGCACCGCCCGAGGATTAGTTTATCTCCACGAAGAATGCAGGGATCGCATTATTCACTGCGATATTAAGCCTGAGAACATCCTGCTGGACGACGACTTCAGCCCGAAGGTGGCAGATTTTGGGCTGGCAAAGCTGGTTGGCAGAGATTTCAGCCGCGTATTGACGACAACGAGAGGAACACGAGGGTACTTGGCCCCCGAGTGGATCTCCGGCCTTCCTATCACTTCCAAGGCAGACGTATATAGTTTCGGTATGACGTTGCTGGAAATTATATCGGGTCGTAGAAATCTGGACTTGACTGCGGAGGAAAGCCGGTTCTACTTTCCTACCTGGGCTTCATCTCAAATTCAGAGGGAAAACATAAAAGGCCTTGTGGATGTAAGTATAGCGACGGAGGCGAATATCAAAGAGGTGAGAAGAGCCGCTCTGGTTGGGTGTCTATGCATTCAAGACGATGAGGATGAGAGGCCGAGCATGGGTGAAGTGGTGAAGATATTGGAGGGGACGATGGAGGCTCCTCAGCCACTAATTCCGAGGTGTCTACAGTTGCTGGTGGGTCAGGTAGAGAACGACCACAGTGTTACCTTATCTCAAGGTCCTTGGATATCAAGTGTTTCCGGGCCCGCAATACAATAGGTAGTTTTATAGAGGTGTCCTTATAATTAAAGGAAACACTTCTGCTAGATATAATCACAATGTACTAAACCATGTCTTTTATTTTGCATTATATGGAACTTCAAAATTGTATCGTTGTATCTAGTTTTACATTAATAGTTTTCTTATTCTATATTTCTAGTATATTTAGAAGTTACGATTAATGAAACTAATTGTAATAATAGAAATATATATAATTTTTCTTTTTTAAGATATATTTTAAATATTTATATTTTATTTTAATTTTTATAAAAAAATTATTTTCTTTATTAAAATTAGAAAATTGTAATCATTTATAAATCTTCATAAAATATTTTTTTTTATACAAATTAAATACTATCTAAAGAATTGCAAAGTCTTAACTCTTATTGTATATGTCAAAGTGTTCAATACTAAAGAAAGGTTTGTTTAATCTCATAAACAAAAAAATATATTTTATTTTATTTGCAACTTTCCTTTGGACTTTTAACCTACAATTATGGGATGTTTTAGTACACTTGTTTTTTGTAATTATTATATAAAAATATTACCAAGAAGATAAAAATGTTATAAAATAATGGTCTTAGAAAAGCTCTATACCTTCCAATAAATTTTTTATATATTGATATCATTGTTAATTAAAATTTAATGATCCTCTCTACCCATAATTTTTATTTTCACTACTTAATGATGCGATAATCATTTTGTATTTGATCTTTTATTGTGATACAATATTTCTTCAAAATATTTGTTGCACATTTATTAAAATTTTAATGCTACATTATCTTATCCAACAAAAATGGTTGACTTAATTGCTATGTACCATATATATAATATGCAAGGAAAATACTTCTGCAATTTTAGAAATAATGAAACTGTGGAAGGATGAAAATTAGCACTAATTGGATTTTTATGGTTGGTGCTACCCATTAAATAATCTTCAAAACTTGGAAATTTGAAGAAATTGTCTAAATGAAAAGGGTTTTTTTTGGGTGGTGGGGAGGGGATTTTACATAATAAAAAATAGCATATTGAGTTTCATCTCCATTAAGTTGACTTGTGATAACAACTATAGAAAATGACATCATCAAATGACAATATTTTTTCTCTTAGTAGAACTCATGTCCACTATCAAAAGAACTACAACAAAATATCTTATAGGTGTTCATCTATATGAAGAATTTGATGATAAATCAAGCTGAGTATTGACCTTGATAAACATGTCTATCACTAGTACATTGATAGAAAAGTGAAGAATGCAACCACACCAAAGAAATTTTGGAATGCAATCACCACAATATTTAAGCATATAAAATATATAATAGCACATATTCTTTAAGCTTAATTATACAATCTAAGAATGAGAGAATTAGTAGCTAACAATCTCTTAAATTTCAAGAGTAATTCAAACAATCTCATGAATATAATGGGGACTATTGTTCATAAAGATCTCACCTCAATAATTCTTAGTGTTTTTCAAACTCATTTAAGAATAAGATTTCCCACATGGAGTAGAACATTGACAACTTTTAAATTCAATGCCTTGGAGGGTCTATTATTGTAGCACGAAATAATTTATATAGTTGATGAGATTGAATCAAAAAATAGTTTTTCTTTGAAGTTTTAGGGAATGAAACCATAAATGAAAAGACATCATAGATGAATACATAAAAGGAAAGGTTTAATACTATTGCAATCATCTTGGTCATTTTGAGTGCAAACACCTCAAGAAGAAGAAATATATGATCAAATGTAAGTAATGAGTTATGATGATCGAACTTGATATGGAAGATGATGATAAAATTCATAGACTCCTTTTAACAAACACTTATATAGATCATTTCATCTTTGTGCTCATCCAAAGCCTACTAGGATCCCTTCATGAAATATTTTATGTTTATATATAAGTATATAGCAACACCTATCTTCTTTTGATCGACATATATCTAGTTAAGTATTTCCTTTCAAGTATTTCTAGTTTTTGTGTATTTTTATTTTTAATTCTGAATTCATAGAATTTTAAAAGAGAGTAATCAAAACATTTAGAATAATTCTCGATCATTTTAAAAGAAGAATAGTGTATCCAACATTTTCAACTACTTGGTTTGATAACCCAAAATATTGTGCAATTAGATGGAGATTGCCTTGATATCACAAGTGGATCACTTTTGTTTTATATTCTTCAAGGAAAAGAAAAATAAAAGAAATACAAATAGAAAGGTGTCTATTAGATAGTATTTTTTTATTCTAAAATATTTTTTAGTTTAACAATATATTTATTTTGTATCATTGGTTAATTAGCAAAAAAAAAAAAGATAGCATCCCTTTTGAAGTTGTTATTTTGAAATAAATATTTAAAGAACTTAAAAGTTGTTTGATTATTTTTAAAGATCAATGATTTATGCATTGGTTGATAGTAGACACATAACCATTCTCTCACCCCACTAACCAACTACGCATAAAAGGAAAAGATAATAAAATTATAAAAAAATTGGAATATTTAAACTCTTATTTTGGGTTCTCATTCTAATAGTTCTCTTACGTCATTCCATTTGATGAAAAGTATAAAGTACATAACAAATCTAGTTGTATAAAGAAAGTCATTTGATTAACACAATAAAAATCAAGCAAAAATAGTTTTAACATAGATAAATCCATGATGCTATTTTGAATTTCTTGGTTGAGATAATGAGAAGTACAAATTCTTGAAGTATGTAGGATATGTCAAATTATTAGAGCAACATTCTTCTAAATTTAAAATTTTGTGCAATTGTTTAGCAAGAGCTATGATGTAAATAATTTTATTTCTATTATTTTTCTACCAATGTTCTTATCTTCTATATGTCATGGTTTTATAAAAGATACTCATTCAATATAGGTTCTCTATATATTTTATTTTCTTCAATGCTATATACTAATGGTTTTATCTTCTATATGTCATAATAATTCAAGTAATGCTTGAAATCATATCTATGCATTGTTATTATGATTTATTTTCCCATTACATTTTGCATATGAAATAATTGTACACAATTTTTCCTTTCCTTATATATATTTCTTAAGAAATGATTGTGCAAAATTATCTTGTTGATAAGTAATCATCCTATCCAATTAATGGTAATATTATAGATTAAACTTTAGTTTGAATTTCCTTCTTTCTCTCTATTCCTACACTTATGTTTAGAGGAGATTTATTTAACAATAATAAGAAGAGTTAGATTACTAAACTTTGAAGGTTGATCTATAAGTGATATATCATGCTTACATACTTCCCATGTTAGGATAAGTTTGCATGAAAGTAGATGTTTGAATATTAATATCATTATCACACTCTATAGGACCCAAGAAGAACTAGTGTGTTTATTTCTATCCAATCAATTATTAAAACTATTTTTAAAGATTTTAATGAGAAAAAGTCTCACAATAAGATAATTTCCTAGTAATGTTTCCCCATCTTGTGTGAAAACATCCTCATGAGTTGATCAATTTATTTGGTTGACATACATTGATAATCCATCTTGTCCATCTACTATTGCCTCTACACATTTTAGTGTTATTTATTTGAGAGCTTTCAGTAGTTCAGTATAACAAGTTATTCATTATCTTTCAGACATAGATACTTGGAGACTTGAAGGATACTATTGAGGATATTCATATTCTCTTTTATATTAGCTTCTATGGAATTACACATCTTCTTGAGATGTTATGAGGGAATCCTCTATTGACAAAATATTATTGTCATTGATGTCAAAAGAAGAGATCTACATTGATCACTTTCAAAAGTGATCAAGAAATAAAATGGAGTTTGTGTCAAAGCAAGATTGAAGTCAAAGAAGATCTGGTATAAATGCCTTTGTCAAATTTGTGCCACCTTAGAAGTTTTTGGAAAGTTTCGGGTAATCCTCCTATTCAAGGAATTTGCGAAGGATAGAAGTTAGGGTAATCTACCTCAGCAAGAATTCCATGAAGTTAAGGTTTTCGGAGAATCCGCCTGTTCGTAGATTCCATGAAAGAGCAAGTTTTGGAAAATCCTCCAAGGGACGGAACCCGCGAAAAAGTGATGTGAAAGCTTCGAGTAATCCGTGTAGTCACGGATTCCGCAAAAAATGAAGAAATTTGGGCATTCCATGCGGAGATGAATTCCACGAAGAGGATAAGTATGTGACAACTTCAGCAAATCTGCTTGGAGGAGAATTTCGCGAAGACAACAAGGTTCCGGCAATCCGTCCAAAGAAGAAATTCGAGAATTTTTTCGAAAAGTAGTGTGTTTGGGTAATTTGTCTAAACCCGGAATTTACGAAAGAAAAGGTTTTCGGGGAATTCATCTCTCTCCGGATTCTGCGAAAAGACAAAAAATCCAATGAAAAGCAGGTTTTGGGAAATCTGGTCCTGGAAGGATTTTACGAAAATAGGTTGTTGTGACGGCGTCGGGGAATTATGTTGATATTGTTGACTTGGACGACACGTGGCAAGTTGATGGAAGGGTTTTGTTGGCGCGGATGTTTATGTCTATAGCATGATTTCTTATGTCAACAAACAGATGATTGGCACCGACTCTTAAGTTGATTATCAAAGAATGAAATCAATTCAAATCAAAGGATGGACGAATGAAGATGATTGCACAAATAACCAAGTGACTTACCTGCAAAGTTTTAGTCTTCATTGGTTGTAATGGCGGTACTAAGGCAAGGAAAATCAAAGAAATTGTATAAGGATTTGTTGCATAGGAAAATGTTAGGCCGACATAAAAACTTTATGTTTATTTTCAATTCAAAAATAAATATTTGATGAATTTGGGTATGAATTGAATGGCTAAGATTTGCTTGATGATGATGCAAAACTTGAGAAATATGGTAGATTGTAGAAGAAGCTTGAAAATGAAGGAAACCCTAACTAGAGCTTCTAGATGGATTAAGTGGAAACCCTAATAGGTGTTTCCAGACGATCTAGATAAGGGTTCATAGATGAAGACAATGAATGATATAAATATAGAAGTTCAAAGATATAAACTAGTTGGTTTGTGTGTGAAAGAAGATTGCAGTCAATGAATAAAGTGTGTATCTGTATCAATGTGTCAAAATATGAATATATATTTGAAATTGTTTAGAGTTGAGTGTGAGAGTGAATCGATAGAAAAGAGTAATGTATTGAATTGATTATAGGTTTTGCAAAACAAGTTTATGCATAATAGGATTTGTAAATCTATAGAGGTTGTAGCCTCATTGTACTTGGTTGTAGCTCAGGTTAGGTGGTTGTAATCTCCTTGGGATTGTGGCTCCTAAAAGAAGGTGTTGTAACATCCTTGAAGATGTAGTTTCAAAAACAAGGAGTTGAAGCTTCCTTAGACTTGTAGCTCTTAAAATTGTAACTAAACTTCATTCTTTGTGAGGATGGATTAGGACAATAGATCCTAGCATCATTTCTCATTGTGGTTTATCCCATATTGGGTTTTCCACGTACATCTAGTGTTATGTGTTGTTATTTTACGTGCATGTGATTGCTAAACTTGGTTTATGCTTTAATTTGCACATTGATTTTTTTAGAAGTTAATCTACTTGAGAGTTTGGAGATTAAAAGTTTTAATATCTATTGATTCATCCTCTCTCTTAGCAGATCATTGTGTTCTAACAATTGGCATAAGAGCCCCAGGTTCTTTAGGAGAAGCTTAACCAACTCAAGTTGATCTTGGATTAGTGAACACAATGGCAAGTCAAGAGGGTTTGTGCAAGCCACCTAGGTTCAATGGAACAAACTATGCTAAGTGGAGCTTCTTGATGAAAGGATACTTGGGTTCTCTTGGACTTGATGTTTGGATGTCTATCAAGAACAAGCATACTATTTCTGCTACTCCTACTGATGTTGTAGGGAAGAAGGATTATGAGAATAATGAGAAAGCTTGGTTTTCCATTATGAACAATTTGTCTCATTTAGTGCATAGCAAAGTTATGCATTGTGAAATAGCTTACGATGTTTGGGAGAAGTTGAATAAGATCTATGTAGGAGACACCAAGGTGAAGTTGGCAAAGCTACAAGTGCTAAGAGCTAAATTTGAAAGCTTGCAGATGACTAAAGAAGAGAAAATTGTAGACTAAGAGAAAATTGTAGACTATCTTCTGAGAGTTGATGATATAGTGAATGCCATTAGAGGATATGGTGTGGAAGTAAAAGAAGGTGTTCTTGTGCTGAAAGTTCTGAGGTCTATGAAAACTAAATATGATTCCAAAATTTATGCTATTGAAGTAGGAAGAAAAGTTGATAAACTCACTCTAGATGAGTTACATGGAATTTTAGTGCCTATGAGATGAGGATGCTAGGGGTCAAATCTTCTAGGAGAGAATTTTCATTTAAGATAACTAAGAAAGAAAAGGATGAATCAGAAAAGGACAAAGTTGCAATCACTACTTCAAAGAATGAAGAAACTAATGAGGAAGAAGCAAATTTCATAAGCAGATTGAGGGGAGGATCTAAAAAATATAAAGGTAAGCTACCCTTCAAATGCTTTAATTGTGGTAGAATAGGTCACTTTGCTTCTAAATGTCCATATGTTAAAGAGTATATCTCCAAGCAAGAAAGAGATAGCAAAAAGAAGAAAACATTCTATCATAAAAGGAAGAATTTTGGAAAGAATATGAATGTATACATGGAAGGAGAAATAACATAATTCTACTAAGTCCATGATTTCCCAAACAACATTACATACAAAGGAACAATATTTGTGGGTAATTGATATTGGCTGTTTCAAGCATATGACTGGAGATAAAAGAAAATTTATGTCAAAATTAAAGATGAGAAGAGGCTCAAATCAATAAGCTTAGGTGATAATAGTGCTATCAAGATTCATGGTAAAGGAATTTTGAGCATACATGGAAAGAAAAAGGCTAAATATGTGCTCTATGTTGAAGGTCTAAAACATAATCTTCTTAGTGTTAGCC
>VDFB02373365.1:350988608-351148047 GCA_007258455.2 Sequoia sempervirens
ATGTTGGCCCAGATTCTACATATTCTCTTGGTTCTACGTGTGATTTAAAAAAAAATAGCTTTTTGGTGATTGAGTGAAGTGTGCATGCATGAGTTTTAGATTCTACAAAGTTTTTCATGATATTTCCATTACCTTTTGCATGAAATAGCAGAGTTTTCATGTTGAAAGGCATGTAATATGAATCCAAGTTTGAATTGTAGTGATAACTGATATACAATTGAAGTTTGGAGGGGAACAAGCTTTTGAAAAAGTCAAATTTTTGAGAAATTTGAGGAAAGAAGAAGCAAAGGCTACATAATTGGGTAGAACTCCTTCATTTGAAACTTTGGTTTTTTAGGTATGTGAAGTCTTTGTACATTTCTTTCATTCTATGGCTTGCTTTCATTTTTGTTGTTTTGCTTATTCCATGTTGATCAAATTGTTTGTTTGTCATGTTACAACCTTAGGTTGTCAATGGACATTTTAAATTAAAAAATTCTATATACTTTCCTATTACATTTTTAAGCCACATATCTTTGAGGAATTTTTTTAAATTTAACAATTGACTTTCTTTGTGTATGCTTCCAAAGATTTCATTGAGGTATTTTGTCAAACAGTTATACAAACCAACTGATTGCCTTGTCTATGCTACCAAATTTTCCATAAATGTATCTAAAAATTTGGAATATACTCCTAATGCATGCTCAAATAGGTTTCCAATACAAAAACCCTCAATTTGCTCATAAATATCTAGGGTTTTCTATATTTCACAACTCCAAGGCCTTCCAAGCCTCACCAAAGCATGAAACAAGTTTGTCAAGGTCTATAAAAACAAAATAAACCTTCACTAGGCATTTAGCCTCATTATATCTCAAAAATACTACTTTGGTTCCTCCTTTTCATGCCAAAAACTCACATTCTCAGCCTAAGATAACATCAACATCCCTATAGACCCCTTACCACTATGAAAAGAAACTTGAAACTTGAAAATAACATATTATAGGCCTTTCCTCTGAATCATAGGTCACTGCAATAGGAGGAAAGGCTCTATCTTTAAATTAAAGTAAAACTCATATCCTACTGGTCTATACAGGCTGATCATGAAGAATGGAGTTTTCCATTCACCGAAACAACTAAAGGAGTCTCAAAATAGATTGAAGTCCAAGTTAAGACCTACCGCCACAATGATTTGTTGTTCTACAAACCTAGGGCCATTTAGACACCTTTATTTTACCCATTACAAAGCCTTTCAACATATCCAACAATCACCAATGCTTGTTTTGTACCAAACTACACAAATTATTAAGTTTTCTATGCTTTTAAGGGCCTAAATTATCCCACTTTTACAAAGGGACCACCTTCAAAATGTGTCCAAATCTCTTGAAACCTTTGGGAAGTACTTTATATCTATCAAAACTTAAAACTATAGCATTAGATTGCAGAGATTTAATCATTTACCACCCAAACCATAAAACCCTCTCCCTAGGCTTAGAAACTATATGTTTAATTGAAAGTAGCACTTTCCAAACACTCCAAAACTTGAAAACTATTGAAACAAGCCTAATATACCTTGTTCATGCTCAATCTAACATAAAATAATGTTTCCCAACTTAGAAACTCAATTTCAATCACCAAAAGCTCAATTTTGTTAAGGAAAACTCAACATTTCCTCATTTGGTTTGATGCCCAATCCAAGATCATCCTCCATTCAAGTTTATCATGTCATTTTATAATGTTTCCCTCTTAAAAAAAACCACTTGAACTTTGAAAACTAACATTTGAAAGAGGTGACCGTTGGTCTCCCGCTTTAATAGACTTTAAGAACCCTTCACTATTAGTTAATTTGAATTGACTTAGCACTTTTTCCATAGGTAAAATTATTCATCATGCTGAAGAAATGAAATTTTAAAAGGAAAAAATTAATAGATGATCAGCTCCAAGCCTTCAGAGATAAAGAGAAAAAATGGATGAGGGAATATCTTGAAAAGCAAAAATTGGAAATGATTGATGAAAACAAGTCAGTTGAAGAGGAACCTCAACTATCAAAAAGAGAGAAGAAATTGGCAGCACAAAGGGCACGAATGCTAAAGAATCATACTAGGGGAGATGCAGATACCCTAGTTGGAGACACACCCTCTACTGCAAGTGAATACGAAGGGACACCATTAAGCGCAATCGAATATGGAGGGACACCATCTACCACAAGTGAGTATGGTTGGACACCATCCACCACATCTAAAGTTTAGAGTACATCATCACTCAGATTTGACGATCAAGGTATGCCATCATCCCCACATGAACCTAAAGGTATGTATTCTATTCCACCCTCGGTCAAAGGTACACAATCTAGCCGACCTCATTTAAATATTGATGAAATTGCTAATGTTTAGATGTATGTACCTAAGAGAACACCACCTAGAATTTTTCCTAGAAAGCCAAAGTTTTTGATTAATATTGATGAGGATATTTTGTAGCACATGGAAGGTAAGATTCTAGAATGCACTTGTAGAAGATATGCTGATAACATTTGGAAAATGTTCTTTGAAAGGCTAAATAAGATTGGAAGATGTCAACTATTTGTTCAAATGATGTGGGGTTTAAAGTACAGAAACATCATGAAGACTCTTGGGTTGAGAACATCGAATGCATCAAGTGAAAACACTAATGTGAAGAATCTAATGGATGCTTATGAGAGTGTGGGTAAGACCTCATGCTCAAAGGATAGTAATGTCACCCAATGTGTCATTACATCGACTTTGGTAAGCTATCAAACAAAGAGATATCATCTCATTAAAAATACAAGTGAACAAATGGGAATTAGTAGAAATTTTTTATCAGAAGTCATTCAAAGGTGGCAAAGAATTGAGGGCACCAATTCAAATGAATTATGGGCATTCTCGGGAAGACTGCCACATAAAGATGTAAAAGTTGTTGAAGCATTGAGAACACTAATTGAAGATTATTGGAAGAATAATACAAGGCCATCTCCAAATCAAAGGGATGTCATAAGAAGGAGAATTGGTAGTTGGAACCATGAGCCACATCCAAAGCATTTTTTGGATACGACTCAAACCCAAATTTTTCATAAATTTCAAAATGCTTATCCTAAAATTAGTATTTCTCAAAGATTTTTTGAAATGCTTAAACCTTTTTATGTCAAGATAAATCACACACACACTTGTTGTTGTAGACTAGATATTGAATTCACTAACCATTATGATTTTTATTGTTCTATATGTTTATATTTGCATACTAATGATGTTTTGCAGGATTGTGGCATAGAAGCCCCACCAAAATCTTCAAGAGAGTTCTTATAATTTTTTTTTATGTCAAATAGAGGATCGCCAAATATTCTATTGGACAACATGCTTGGATGGTTCATGCGAGTGTTGTGGTGGCTTGCAACAAATGCTAGTATGTCAACATATGGAAAGCACAGATGAGGTGGGGCATAAACTAGTAGATTTCAGGAAGTATAAAATAGTGGCATACACAGCTACAAAATATGAGTCTCAAGAAAAAAGGTGTGATTTGGTTATTGAGAAGATTCAAGTGTATCAGTTTATGTCCATGTTTCATGAGAATCTAGTATATGAGTATGCAAGGCATACCCATAGAGCCCAATGGCTGGACACACAATTCAAGCTATGCAAGGACACCTTTCCAATTGGCAAGATAGTATCAGTGGTTGAATTTGCAAGGAACTACACTCTATAGCCATAGTGTGAGGTGCAGTCACAATATTACAACTCCACATAGGTTTCAATATTTGTGCACATAGCACTCATTCATACAGATGATAGTACAGAGAACCAAAGGAAGGTATTGAGGGAGTATCACTTTTATATTATTGATGATCGCACACATTCTCTAGAGCTCATGCAAGTTTGCTTCCAGATGTTCTATAGTGATTTGTCTTAGAGGGGCATAGGATATGGTCAAAATATAATATGGTTAGATGACTATGCAGCACAATTCAAGAATGCGCACATGTTCTACTGGTTGTACAGGATGCATCTCACTACAGGTGTTTAGCATATGTGGAACTTTCATGAGGTCGGGCATGGAAAGGGGGAGCATGATGGTGCATGAGCATGTGTGAAAAGAGCATTAACACAAGAAGAGTTAAAGTATAAAGACAATGCAAAGTTGATAGATGCAAGTTCAATCATCGAGTGGTGTAATGCTTCGATGGGTCTAGGTAATGAAGGCATGTCTTTAGTTGATAGATATTTTTGGTTGATGGATGATACTAACATTGTACCATATGAGTATTTTTGAACACTAACAGGATCGAGTGAGCTACAGTCTTTCCTTAGATCAAATGCAGGTTCATGGAGTATCGATACATGTAAGATGGCATGCTTTTGTTCTTCATGTACAATGAAAGCCTGGAATTATTTTGAGTCAGGGGAGTGGGTTGACAAATGGTTGACAAGTTATCTTACCCCACTTCACACATATCACCCTCTGACGGCATTGGAACTAATACAGATGGAATCATTGGTTGACTTTGACCACGTATCAGATCTAGTTCAACTAGGTAGTATATCTACTTGCTTAGTTTTTCAAATTCCATATTGTTATCTTACTTTGTACTATATTCATAATGTTGACTAATTTCAAGTGATTTTATGCACATATCAATGTAGGGAATGTTTATGCAATTATTGTAGATGAAGAAAATGAAGATGGAATGTACAATTACTTGTGTCATTGTGTTGAGGTGAAATAGAAATTTGAAGCCCCAGTTATATATGGAGAAAACATCGAATACCCTACAGGCTCAGTTGTTGTTACTGGAACGTGGCTTAGAAGGTACCCACATAAGAGTGTTAAACATTAGTTGTTTGAGGACTTTGACATGCATAGTAACATTATTCATTAATCAAACCTTTTTGTGGCATCCAATGTTCGTTTGAGAAAATATGGGGGTAGACCTTTGAACAAGACCTTGTAGAAGGTTTGTGAGTCTGACCATGTGGCAATACTTGACAAAATAAAGAGTAGAGAAGATCCAGATGGTTCATTGGATTAATTTGTAAGTATATGCACAATGGTTCTTATTAATTTATACTTGTATCCATGTTAATTTGTTTGATGCAAATGTTATCATGTCTTATTTTACTTTGTGTATCTATAAGTAACCCAGTAAACATTGAATGGTGTCCCCTTATAGAAAATGCAGATTTATGAGCCATCCAAGAGAATCTCAGGCATAAAAGCAATGCAACATCCCTATTTTGATTATGAAGCCAAATCTCAATTATGATTTTTAGCCATTACAAAAGTGTGTGCGAAGCTTGGTGAGGGAATTTCAAGTTATTCATTTGAAGTTAACCTTATCGTGAGCACCTATGATGTAGAAATTATAGGAGCATCTCAAATTTCAAGATATTCTAGATTCATGAGAGGGGTTGTGTGCAATAGGTATCCTAGAACTCGTAGTGAAGATGTATGACTAAGAGTGACTAAGTTGAGAGACTGCCATGCCTATCTGTAAGTTCCTTCCATATATTTTCATTTCATTTCCATTTTGGACATGAGTTGTTTCTTTTTATTCTTTTACTTTGCCTATCTATAAGTAAACTAGTAAAAATTGATTGGTCTCTCCTTGCAGAAAATGCTGATTTTGGAGCCATCGAAGAGAATCTCAACCAAAACAACAATGCAACATCCTTATTTTGATGATCTTGACAAATCTCAATTTTGATTTCAAGCCATTATAAAAGAGTGTGCGAAGCTTTGTGAGAGAATCTCAAGTTTCTCATTTGAAGTTAACCTCTAAATGAGAACCTATGATGTAGAAATTATAACAAAATCTTGAATGTATGAGTGACATTGTAAAATATCTGTGAGAATAGAGTACCTAAGGCATTGTAATGAGATTTAATTGTAATGACATTTACTGAAATAATGAAATTTGGTGTAGGGGCACCAAGGTTATTGAGCAAATTTGGTTCATGAAAATCTTCCAAGTTAGTTTTGTGTTATGATTTTTGTTAATTGAATAAGGTCATAACACATCCATAATTGATTTATAATGTAATAAGTCATGTTAGTTACAAAAATAATAGTTAGGCATGATTGGAAAGATGTAGAATCGTTTGTAAAGACTATTTAAAGCCTCTTGAAGGCTATTTAAGTCAATATTTGAATTTGTAGCCTTTTGAAGGAAAATCTTTGAATATGGTTGTAAATGTACTATTAGTGAGATTGAGATTGTTAACCTTTAGAGAATAGGTATATTTATGTTGATGAAATTTCCTTTAGATGCAAGGATTCAAAGCACATCAACCATGTGGTACAAATGATTAAATCCCAGAGACAATCTATAGCAATGAAAGAGTCTGAAAAGGAAGAGAGAGATACACTAGTGACTTAGGAGAAACTTTAGTGATGCAGAGTCAAGGTGGGGAAGACTCAAACAAATAAAATTCTAGTAAATCAACAACCTTTGTTATTTCATTTGGTCATCTTGGAACAACTACCAACAAAAAGGCTTCGAAACTCAACAATTTGGATTAAATTTTAGAGAATTCCTCTCAAGGATGATCTCATCATCAATACAGCATCTACTCAAACCCCCCACACCATTCCTAAGCCAAACATACAAGGTTTCTTTGCAATTTCTTGGAGATCCTTCAAACTGCCCTACAAAAAGGCTACAAAATTAGCCCTGTTTTACAAACAAACTACTCTTTAAACTTATAACCCTAGAATCTCTTGGAAATTCATCAAATAGGTCACAAAACTCCCACAAGTTTTAGAAAAGCACTCAACCTCTAAGCCATAATTGATTAAAACCCTCAATTTTCTAACAAATGCATAGGGTTTTTAGCATCTCACAACTCCAAGGCCTTCCAAACCTCAACAAAGCATAAAAAAAGTTTTTTAGGGTCTACACACACATAATAAAAATTCACCTAGCCTTTAGACTTAGTAGATCTCAAAAACATCACTTTGGTTCCTCCATTTCAAGCCAAAATCTCACATTCTCAACCTAAAACAACATCACCAGCCCTATAAACACCTTACAATTATTAAAAGAGTTAAGTAAACTTGAAAAAAACACATTTTAAACCTTTCCTCTAATTCACAATTCACCACAATAGGAGGAAGGGCTCCATCACAAAAATTAAAGTAAACTCAGACCCTCCTGGTCTGTACATGCTGAATAAAGAAAAATAGATTTTCCTTTCACTAAATCAACCAAAGGTGTATCAAAATAGATTGAAATATAGGTTAAGACCTAGCACCACAATGCTTCATGAATTTATTTTTGTAAGAGGCCTGTACTAGGCCGTACACAGAGAAAAGAAATTGAAAACTCAAAAAAAGGTTGAAATTCCACAGTTTTAGGTGTTGTGAAGAGCACCAATCTTCAAAAAAACTATTGATTGAACCCCCATTCAAGATTGAATTATTTATTTAATACATTTCAAATGAGAATCATCTCCCTTCAATTCCATAACTACCTTTGAACCACCAAACCCTTATTGAGCCTACAAATACTAGTATTTATTATTTAAGAATGGTTTTGCTTACTAAGCTTTATCATGCAAATTTAATATTCTAAAGGCCTAGGAGCACTTAGACACCCTTATAACACGACTTTTAGAATCTTTCTCTGCACTCTCACCTACTTGTTACATAATTTTCCTTTATGGAAATATCAACAATTATTTAATTCAAGAGTGCTTTTGCACATTTGTCCACCCTAACCTACGAATTCCCAAAGTACATAAAAGATTGGTCTATTAGACCTTATTCAAGACAAAAAGACCACAATGTACTAACATTTACCAACTGTCCTCCCAATTTACCATCAAAAAATCACAATTGAGGGTGAGGTGTGGGTGCTCTTGCACCATTCAACTTTCAAAAACAAAGTCAATTAGGCTAGCAGATGTCTAGATCAGGCTAACATTTGGTGGAAGAGGAAAAAATATGACTAGAACTCTAGAGGCCCACCATACTAGATTTTGGTATTGAACCATGAGAGTGGAAGAGAGATTTGATATCATGTATCAAAACATTAAGTGTGCATTATTCCAACCAACAAAGAAGGAGATGATTACTTTGCTTCATTTTCAATTGCACAAGCATATCAAGGCATGGGAACCAAGAAGACCAAGGATGTCTAGTTTTATGTGGAGGTAATGGATGTGGTCCAAACTTTAGGAGGGTAAAGAAGGTCAATGTATGATCTTGATGAAATTGAGGAATAACAACAAGAGAGGGACATGAAAAATAAAATCAATATAGAGTTTCAATGTTTTTTCAAGCGAGTAAGAGAGCTATGGGAGCAGCCTCATCTAAAATATTTTGAACTATACTTTGATATGTACCATTTAGAGAGCTTGGTTTTCATGGAGTTCCTTTCAAAGCCTCTGCTTTTATTATTCTTCTAGTAAAATATTTTGTAGGGTTGGTGGAATTACCTTTCTTAGTAGTAATCGCTATTATTGAGATTGAGATTGTTAACCTTGAGAGAGTAGGACTTGGGAAAAAGGAATTTGATATGGCTATTGCTTTCAAAGACATCAAGTAGAATGTACTCCACATTGACGCCATTCCTCAATCTTCACTTGATGACATCAAGGAATGGCTGAACTCCATGATTATAAAGTATTATGAAAGTAGAATGAACTTGTACTAGCAGCCAATTTTGAAGACTATTACTAGTGATTCAAAGCACATCAACCATGTAGTATAGATGATTAAATCCCAAAGATGATTTGTAGCAATGAAATAGTTTGAAAAGGAAGAGAGAGCTACATTGGTGACTCGAGATAAACATCAACTTTCAAAAAACAAAGCCAATTAGGCTAGCAAATGTGTGGATAAGGCCAACATTTGGTGGAAGAGGAAGAAAGATGACTGGAACTCTGGAGGCCCACCATACTAGATTTCGATATTCAACCATGAGAGAAAAAGAGAGAGTTGATATCATGTATCAAAACATTAAGCATGCATTATTCTAGCCAATGGAGAAGGAGGTGATTACTTTGCTTCATTTTCATTTGCATAACCATATCAAAGCATGGGAACCAAGAAGACCAAGGATGTTGAGTTTTATGTGGAGGTGATGGATGTGGTCCAAACTTTAATATGGGAAAGAAGGTCAATGTATGATTGTTAACCTTGAGAAAGTATTTATGTTGAGGAAATTTCCTTTAGATGCAAGGATTCAAAGAACATCAACCACATGTGGTACAAATGATTAAATCCCATAGATGATCTATAGCAATGAAAGAGTCTAAAAAGGAAGATGGAGCAACACTGGTGACTCAAGAGAAACTTTAGCTTTAAAAACCAAAGTCAATTAGGTTGGCAGACATGTGGATTGGGCCAGCATTTGGTGGAAGAGGAAGAAAGATGACTGGAACTCTAGAGGCCCACCATACTAGATTTTGGTATTCAACCATGAGAGTAGATGAGAGAGTTGATATCATGTATCAAAACATTAAGCATGCATTCTTCCAGCTAGTGGAGAAGGAGATGATTACTTTGCTTCATTTTCATTTACATAACCATATCAAGGCATGGGAACCAAGAAGACCAAGGATGTAGAGTTTTATGTGGAGGTAATGGATGTGATCCAAACTTTAGGAGTGACAAGAAGGTCAATGTATGATTGGTGCAGGAGCACCATTCAGTAGGTTTTGTTCATCAAGGAAAATAAGGAGTAGAATATCATCAATTTACTAAATTTGGCCTGAACTTGTAAATTTGAAGGTTTTGAGTCAATAAAAATGGCTTTTTGACACATTCCTTTTTTTGTAGCCTCTATAATTTGAGGAATGGGTCTGCACTAACATTATTAAGGTGTGGTAATGATGTGTTAGTGTTGGGGAGGTTTGAAAGTGAGATGGGTGTGAAACCCATGTGTGTAAAAGCGAGTTTTCTTTAAGAAAAATGGTGGTTTTGAATAATTAAATTGTGTTTTTGTGTATGGCAGAATTATTTTATGATTGTTTGAGCTTGTTTAGGGTATCAAAAACTTTTTTGAGTAATATTTAGGTTGTGGTTAGCTTTGGAAGTATCATTTTCAATAAACCCCTAGGGTTTAGGCTACAATAGAGGGTTTTATGGTTTACCCATTGTACAGTGGTATAACTGAGATCTAATTGTGGATTTTGAAGTTTTTACACCTTATAATTTCTGCCCCAAGAGTTGGTAAGGTTTGGATAAGTTTAGAGTATAGACCCTTTGTTCAATATGATCGATCCCTTAAGGGTCCAAAGGGAAAAATGGATGCAAACTTCAACATGAGGTTACTCAGACAACGTGATGCTTAGAACCTTCTCATCTAATCTGATGGAATCATGTTGGGCCCCTCTACAATAACCTCTCTCATTTGTTGTTATCTCAGAGTGGTTTTCCTGTGGTGTCCAATTTTAAGTTGATGGAAAAAGTGTCAAATGGAAGCAATGGAAAGTTGCAAAGTGGTGTAACTTTTGTTCTGCAACTCGTGTGACCAAAAAAACTATTCCAACATGTCCAAATAGGCATGTTTATGCTATGCATGGTCCTCTTTCACACCCAAACACGCAGAATCACTCCGACCTACGTTCAACCCGATCGATCCCTTAAGGGTCCAAAGGGAAAAATGGTTGCAAAATTTAGCATGAGATTATTTGGATACTTTGATTCTTAGAAAATTATTGTTTAATCTAATGGGATCAGATTGGGCCCGTCTATAATAACCTCTCTCATTTTTCACTATCTCGGAGTGGTTTTCCTGTGGTGTCTAGTTTTTAGTTGATGAAAAAAGTGTTAAATGAAAGCGGTGGAAAGTTGCAAAGTGGTGCAAATTTTATTCTACAACTTGTGTGACCAAACAAATTATTCCAACATGTCCAAATAAGAATGTTTATGCTATGAATGGTCCTCTTTTGCACCCAAACACGAGGAATTGCTCTGAGCTATGTTCAACCGGATCGATCCCTTAAGGGTCCAAAGGGAAAAATGGCTACAAACTTCAACATTAGGTTACTCGAACACCGTGATTCTTAGAAACTTCTCATCTAGTCTGATGGGATCATTTTGGGTCCCTCTAGAATAACCTCTCTTAGTTATCGTTACATATGAGTGGTTTTCTCATGGTGTCCAATTTTTCAGTTGATGAAAAAAGTGTCAACTGGAAGCAGTGAAAAGTTGCAAAGTGGTGCAACTTTTGTTTTACAACTCGTGTGACCAAAAAAACTATTCCAATGTGCTTGAATAGGCATTTTTATGCTAGGAATGGTCCTCTTTCACACCCAAATGCGCAAAATTGCTCCAAACTATGTTCAATCGGATTGATCCCTTAAGGGTCCAAAGGGAAAAATAGCTAGAAACTTCATCATGAGGTTACTCGGACACCATGATTCCTAGAAAATTTTCATCTAATCCAAAGGGATCATGTTGGTCCCCTCTACAATAACTTCTCTTAGTTTTTATTATCTTAGAATGGTTTTCCCGTGGTGTCCAGTTTTCAATTGATAAAAAAAGTGTCAAATGGAAGAAGTGGAAAGTTGCAAAGTGGTGCAACTTTTGTTCTACAACTCACATGACCAAACAAACTATTCTAACATGTATGAATAGACATATTTACACTATGCATGGTCCTCTTTCACACCCAAACACACGGAATCGCTTTGAGCTATGTTCAACCAGATCGATCCCTTAAGGGTCCAAAGGGAAAAACAGCTACAAGATTTAGCATGAGGTTACTCAGACACCATGATGCTTAGAAACTTATCATCTAATCCCATGGGATCACATTAGGCCCCTCTACAATAACCTCTCTAGGTTTTCATTATCTTAGATTTTTTTTCCCGTAGTGTCCAAATTTTAGTTGATGGAAAAAGTGTCAAATGGAAGTAGTGGAAAGTTGCAAAGTGGTGCAACTTTCATTCTGCAACTCATGTGACCAAACAAAATGTTCCAATGCATCCAATTATGCATGTTCACACTAGGCATGGTCCTCTTTCTCACCTAAACATGTGGAATTGCTCTGAGCTATGTTCAACCGGATTGATCCCTTAAGGGTTTGAGTGTAGTATGTTGAAATAGGCCATTCCACCTATTGTTCAGGCGGTGTCTTGGTGATATGGGCCTGATGTAAGTAGGATAGGGATTAGGAATAAGAAAATAGCATTAGTAAGGGCATTGGAAGAGATTACTAATGTTGCCCCTATTGAAAATTCAAAATTGAGGCCCCTTAAAAGCAAGGCTAGAAGAGGTGAAAAGAAGAAATTGCTTGAAAATAAGTTAGAATAGGTTGTAAATAGGGAAAAATTGTGGATTTTGATGTGTTCAAAAGGTCTACAAGGATAGGGGAGGTCAAAAGTATGTTATGGCATGACATGCCCTATTTGGTAAAATAGGGGTTTTAAATGAAAAAGAGAGGTTTGAGAGAGTAAACGTGGGTAAAGTCAAGGGGAAACATAATTTGGTGGTCAATTAAGATTGTGCAGGAAAAATGAATAGTGTTCGAATAGGTTTTGAGGTTCAGGTTCAGTGGTTTGGTTCGCCAGTTTGGCCAAAAAAATTTGGAGGGGTTCAGTTTGTTTTGGGTTCGTTGGTACAAAAAACATGTAATATATATATATATATATATATATATATATATATATATATATATATATATATATATATATATATATATATATATACTCTAATAGTATACAGAATTAATATATAAACTAATAAAATTCAAAAAATAACCATGAAACATAGAATTGCTTACTATTATGCTTTGAAGATTTTTTCCAAGAATCCATAGCTTGTTTGAAAGTACTTTTTTTAGGCTTTTAGCCATAGCAGCAAGGCAGTGAATTGTTTGATAAAATGCTTTGGTAGACATGTATGAAAAATGTGGTAGCATAGACAAGGCAGTGAACTATTTGAAAAAATGCCTCAAAGAAATTTGGTTTCATGGTGATGGAATGGCATGACGATTGCCACAAGCAAATTGCTATGGATTTTCATGGCATTCCACCACCATTGAGACCACATTTCTTTAATGTTTTTTTTCAAACAGTTTGCTACCTTGTCTATGCTATTGCTTATTATTATGCTTTGATAGATTTTTTCCAAGCATCCATAGCTTTTTTGGAAGCAACTATTTTAGGCTTTTAGCCATAGCAGCAAGGGGAGGTGAACTGCTTTGATAAAATTCTTTGGTAAACATGTATGAAAAATGTGGTATCATAGACAAGGCAGTGAACTATTTGAAAAAATGTCTCAAAGAAATGTGGTCTCATGGTGATGGAATGGCATGATGAATGACATGAAAAGAAATTTGCTATGTATTTTCATGGCATTCCACCACCATTGAGACCACATTTCTTTGAGGCTTTTATTCAAATAGTTCGCTACCTTGTCTATGCTATTGATTATTATTATGCTTTAATAGATTTTTTCCAAGCATCCATAGCTTGTTTGGAAGCACCTATTTTAGTCTTTTAGCCATAGAAGCAAGGAGGTGAATTGTTTGATAAAATTCTTTGGTAAACATGTATGAAAAATGTGGTAGCATAGACAAGGCAGTGAACTATTTGAAAAAATTCCTCAAAGAAATGTGGTCTCATGGTGATGGAATGCCATGAAAATCAATAGCTTGTTTGAAAGCACCTATTTTAGGCTATTAGCCATAGCAGCAAGGAAATGAACTGTTTGATAAAATTCTTTGATATACATGTATGAAAAATGTGTTAGCATAGACAAGGCAGTGAACTCTTTGAAAAAATGCCTCAAAGAAATGAGGTCTCATGGTGATGGAATTCCATGACAATCTAATGCTTTTGATTGTCATGGAATTCCATCACCATGAGACCTCATTTCTTTGAGGCATTTTCTCAAAGAGTTCATTGCCTTGTCTATGATATTGCTTATTATTATGCTTTTGATAGATTTTTTCCAAGAATCCATAGCAAGTGTTCGAAAGAACTTGTTTTAGGCTTTCAGCCATAGCAACAAGGCAGTGAACTATTTGACAAAATGATTTGGTAGAAATGTATCAAAAATGTGGTAGTATAGACAAGGCAGTGAATTGTTTAAAAAAATGCCTTAAAGAAATGTGGTCTCATAGAATGCCATGACAAGCAAATGCAATTGGGAGCTGCTCCTAGTTATTAGTTATGCAATGTGAAGTAATTGCATAACTGCTTAGGTTGACTTTGTAAAAACTATATTTTAATTGAAATTTTGTCATCTATCAGCATCTAGTTATTAGTTATGCAATGTGAAGCAATGCTTTGAGTGTCAAATATGTGCAATGCAATGTAACAACGATATGAATATAAATTACAAAAATCTATTTTTTACAATTTATTAGTTAAATTCTTTATTTTATTTTCTCTCTATATCTCTATGATATGGAAATGCCTTTAAATTTTTTAAAAAAAGTTTTTATCTCTTGTTCTACTTTCTTTTACCTTTTTTTTTAAAATCTGATTTTTTCTGATTTTTTTTAGACTTTTTCCCAATTTTTTCAAAAAATCCTATACTTTTGGTTTACCAATTTTTTCCCCAAAATATTTTTGCTGCTATGGTATAAACACATATCTTTTTGTAATATCAAGGATACTTTTTTAAACTTCCATGCATTGCTAATCTAAAAGGAAAAGTCTTTTTCCTAATTTGTATGCAGCCATGCTTTTAACATTGTCAAAAGGAGCAAATATGGACACCATTGATAAAAAAGATTTGTATTAACCAAATAGCCATGTACACATACATCAATATATGTAGATATAAGTATAAAATATAGTTACAAAATAGCCATATAGGCTTACGAGAATTCCATATAGGCATACAATGTCAAATATATCCAATACAAGATATGTACAAAATTGCCATGTCTAGGCATACACCAAAGGGCTTTGGAATAAAAATTCATTTCTCTCCATGCTCTGGAAATAAATTCTTTCCCTTTGTTTGGTGATCCGATGGCGATAAGTCCATCACTCATTTCTGCTATGCTTGAGGAGTGCTCCTACTACTCCTCCTATAGTTTATCTCTTGGTGAAGTTTTAACTTCTACAATAAGAAGTAAAGATATTAATATATAGAAATTACATTATAAGAAATGATATATTTAACAAAATAATCACTTACGGCCATCTCATGATCACTCTCCATGATGGAAATATTTGCATTTCGATACTTAGGCATGCTCAAGTCCTGTATAAACCATCCAAATAGGAATTAAACTGTGAATCAATAATGGTTTGATTTTTCACTAGAACTAACATCTATAACAACGAATGTAAATTGAAATTTAGTAATTTGCCTCATACCTCCTCTATTAGAGCCATGGAGGATCATATAGTGGATGAAACACCGATATCCATTTCCCTTGTAACATTTGGAGGTGTCTCCAGAAACAACATATGAAAATAAAACAAAAAATTATTCAATCACAAAAAAGTTACAATAGCGATCCACATCATGACTTATAATGTACGAGATCTAATGAACAAAATTTTGAGTACAAGTATTAAACTATATATTTCTAGTAGGCCTTGGTAGTTTGATAGGAAGACCAAGCATGATGGGGAAAAAAACACATAATCCATTGTCAAGGATGGGAAGACTTACAACCTTTCACCTCTCCTAGAAGAAGACAAGGCAAAGCATGAAGGGCCTGATGTTTTGATAGTGGGTGAGAAGGAGCTCATGAAGACCTTGAAGGAAAGAGGAGGAAGATGATTCTTCCTGATTATGAAGCTAAAAAGTGAAGCAGATCTGCCCACAAAGAAGAAGGAAGATGCACCAAAGGAAATCCAAGAGCTGTTGGAAAGGTACAAGGACATAATGGTGAATGAATTACCTAGTTCCCTACCTCCCATTAGGGATATAAGCTACCATATTGATCTGATTCTAGGGGCTACATTGCCTAATAAGGCTGTATACAAGATAACACGTGCTCAAAATGAGGAGATTGCAAGACAAGTGCAAGAGTTGATGGATAAAGGGCTAGTGAGGAAGAGTTTGAGCCCATGTATTGTTCCTACTGTCCTAGTACCAAGGAAAGATGGGAATTGGAGGCTTTGAACTAATTCAAGAGCCATTAATAGGATCACAATCAAATATAGGTTCATGATGCCAAGAATGGAGGACCTCATGGATTGTTTATCAAGAGCATCTTACTTTTCCAAGATTGATCTAAAGAGTGGGTACCATTAGATAAGGATCAGAGAGGGGGATGAATGGAAGACAACTTTTAAAACTAATGAAGGGCTCTATGAGTGGTTGGTGATGCCCTTTGGGTTATCAAATTTCCCTAGTACATTTATGTTCCTTATGAATGAGGTATTGAGACCTTTCATTGGAAAGTAAGTTACAGTTTATTTAGATGACATCCTTGTGTTTAGCAAGTCTAAAGAAGAACATTTGAAGCATCTTGACATGGTACTAAGGAGGTTACAAGAAGAGAAGCTACTGATCAACATGGAAAAGTGTAAATTCATGAAGGAAGAACTAGTCTACCTTGGTTTTGTCATCTCCAAGGGAAGTTTGAAGTTGGATCCTTCAAAGGTGGATGCTATTCTTACTTGGCTAACACCAAAATCCATGGGAGATGTGAGAAGATTCCATGGACTTGCAAGCTTTTATGGAAAATTCATCAAGAACTTTAGTCAAATTTGTGCACCAATCTTGGACACCATAAAAGGAGGTAACAAAGGTAAGTTTTCTTGGACCGATGAGGTTGATAAAGGGTTTTAATATCTGAAAATGAGAGTAGAAAAACAACCTATACTTGTGCTCCCTGATTTTGATAAAGTTTTTATCATTGAGTGTGATGCTAGCAATCAAGCAATAGGGGCTATTTTGAGCCAAGAAGGCAGACCAGTTGCATTCTACAGTGAGAGGTTGAATGAAGAAAATAGGAAGTATTCTTACTATGATTTGGAATTGTATGCTATGGTCCAAGACCTCAAAAAGTGGAGGCAATAATTGTATAATAATAATCATGCCTTGAGTTTTTTGAATGCATAGGACAAACTTAGTCATAGGCAAATGAAGTGGGTAGAGTCTTTGCAAGCCTATAATTTCACAATAAAGAATAAGAAGGGCCAAGAAAATAAGGTGGCAGATGCTCTTAGTAGAAGGGCACTTGTAGTGCAAGAGATCCAACTCCAAAGCATTGGGGTTGAAGCATTAAAGGATATGTATCATGAAGACTCAAATTTCAAGGAGGTATACAATGTTTGTGAGCAACATTTGAATTCTTTTCATGGTGAATTCTCTGAATTTTTATTGCAAAATGGTTTTCTCTTCAAAGGAAGCCAATTGTGTGTGTGTAAATGCTTAATGAGGGAGAATATCATAAAGGAGAAACACAGTGGGAGTCTTGGAGGTCACTTTGGCATTGAAAAGACCTTGGAACAAGTTAGGAGATTTTACTATTGGCCAAAGTTGTAGGTGGATGTGAGAAGGTATGTGGAAGGCTGCACAATTTGTTAAAGGGAAAAGGGAACCTCATCAAATGGTTGACTCTATCAGCCACTGCCCATTCCCAATAGGCCTTGAGAGTGTGTAAGTATGGACTTTGTCTTGGGGTTGCCTAGAACCCAAAGAGGTTTTGATATTATCTTTGTGGTAGTTGATAGATTTAGTAAGATGGCACATTTTCTTCCTTGCAAATGCACCAATGATGCATCTCATATAGCAGGTGTCTTCTTTAAGGAGGTTGTTAGGATACATGGACTGCCTTTAAGTATTGTGTCTAACAGGGATTCTAAATTCATTGGTCACTTTTGGAGGACCTTGTGGAAGAAAATCAAGGAAAAAATTTGTCCTTTAGTTCAGTATACCATCCACAAACGGATGGAAAAATTGAAGTGGTGAATAGATCATTGGGAAACCTCTTAAGATGCCTTACCAAGGAGCATGGACAAGCTTGGGATCTGATTTTACCTCAGGCCTAATTTTCATATAATGACTCCATGAATAGGAGCATTGGTAGAATCCATTTTGAAGTAATCTATGGCATGCACCCTAGAGGGGTCTATGAACTAAGAGATCTACAAGGATTTGCTAAGAGAAGTGATCAAGGTGAGGAATTTGATGTTACAATCAGGGATATTCATCAACAAGTGAGGGAAACCCTTCAAAAGAATGTTGAGAAGTATAAGGAAAAGGTAGATTTAAAGAAGAGGAATGTCCAATTCAAGGTTGGAGACTTGGTGATGGCACAATTGAAGAAGGAGAGACTTCCAAAAGGAAATTATACCAAAATCATGATGAAGAAGATAGGATCTTGCAAGGTGGTCTACAAGTTTGGCCAAAATGCTTATGAAATAGAGCTACCTCTTGGGGTGGCAATCTCTCCTATCTTCAACATTTCTGACTTGTATCCTTTCAAAGCTTCTATGAATGTAGGTGATGGAGTAGGTACAATAGAAATGTAGGATGAAGATTGGGTGAAGGAACTACCCCCCAACCAACCTATGACTCTTGAATGCATCCTAGACACCAAGGAGACAAAGAAGACTAGAAGGAAGGTTTACAAGGAATACTTGATCAAATGGAAAGGTGTACCTAAAGAGGATACAACATGGATGTCATAAAATGATATTAAACAACATGGAACTATTGTAGAAGACCTGATCTCAAAGAGGACTTGAGATCTTTTTCTTGCTTGGGAGTATGGTTCAGGAGCACCCATGGGTCTAAGGGACCTAGAATAATTTTTCATGTTATTTTTCTTGGTTTATGGATGGAATAAGGTCTTATGGACCATTTCAATGCTTTGTAGTAGGTCTTCTAGGTTTTTGGTTGAGTTTTTGGTCTTGGTGACCAACTTCTTTGTACAACAAGGTCTCCATCCTCCTTTGTAAGTCTAGTGCATCTTGGAAAAATAAGGAAAAAGGATGCCTTGCTATATATAGAAACTTGAGGGGAGTCACCTTACTTTTTGACAAGGTTTTAAATTCCTTTGACACATTTTGGAAGGCTCTTTGTTGTTGAGTTGGTAGAAGTTGCTCACATTGCCTTAACTAGGCAATTAGAAGTCAAAGCATGAGATTAGTTATTTTCCAACATCTCTCTTTTCAAAAGACAGTTGCAAGAAGTTTGAGGGAGCTTTTAAGACTTCAAATATGCCTCTCTTGGTCGAGGAAAGGTTGATGTTGATGTTTTGAAGAATTTTCAATAAGAAGTTTGTTGTTTTTCCTGTGTTTTTCTAAAGAATTTTTTGATGTTGTACTTGGTACAGATTGTATGTTCACTTTCACGCTCCAAGCCCATAATGGTTGGATAGGTAATTGAATAAGCTTTCCTTTGGTGTTCAAGTGGTGAGATTTCCTTGAGTATCAAGGGATATATTCCAATTTCTCTATCGGGTGGTCTGAAAACCCTTAAAATCAGGGTTTTGGGTGAAAAATGTATATTTCTTCCATTCCCACATTGTAAAATTGCTAAATATTAGTGGGATAGAAGATTTAAGGCTGTAATATAATTTAATCAATGTTTTGGAGAATTTTAGGCTCATTGTTGGAAGTTGTGCATGAATTTTGGCTTTACATCTCTATGTGGCAAGCATAATTGACAAGCAAAAAAAATGAGTTTTTTCTTGATTTTGAAGAATCTATTTAAGAGGAACTTAGGAATGGTGGAAATAGGTGTGGAGAACCTGTAGGAGTTTGAATTTTTGCTTTGGGGTGAAGGGGAGAGCTTAGATAATCAAGACCTAGATGTAGGTCTGTGAATTAGGCCTTTTGGAGCAGTAGTAGAAAGGGCCATTGTGAGTGATGTTTTGAGAGTCAAGAGGAATGGTTTTGGAACCTTGTAGGGGTCCATCTTAGGGGTCTAAATCCATTGGTTTGGTGTCTTAATATTCTTCCTTTTATTTTTTATTTTGATTGTCCTACTGGACAAGGGTTGTAAGCCTTAAGAGAGAGTGAGGTCTAAGTCACCATAGTGATGGGTGTTTGTTGAAACCTAAATGCTAGAGGGTTGTTAAACCTTGTTTTGACTTAATGAGACATGATCCAAATGTTTTCAATATTTTTGAGTGGTCTGAGTTGTGAACACTATGAGTGAGGGGTTGATCTTGTAAAGAATAGTGGAGTTTAGGACTCATGAGAGTACTTGAGAGAAGCATTCAGTGGAGTGACTTTGCCATTTGTGATTGTGAGTTTTCCTTCCTTGCCACTCTGCATCATTTCTAAAGCTTATGCAGGCTATTTCCATGGTGTTTGTGGTGGTGGCAGGAGTATTTAAAGTTTGTAAGTACCTTATTCAATAAACCCTCCTTTGTAGGGCTTGATTTGTGCATAGGATAAGCTTAGTCAATAAACATGATGTGAGTAATGTCTTGGAAGTCAAATGAAATGATTGAGGTGTAAATGGTTGATTGTAGTATCTTGGTCTTGAGGAACTAGTTGGTAAAAGTGAAAATTTGGTGAGTTGTTTAAGGAATTGAAAGATTCCGAGCTCTTTATCAGGTTTTTCTTTGAATTCATATAAATTGATGATGACAAAGGTGTTTTAGGATTTGATGGATATAGGTTGTAACATGAAAGATTGGGTTTTGGTTATTTTGCCTAGGTAAAGAAAATTGAGTGGAAGGCTGCCTTGGTGAATGATGAAAGAGTGGATTGTTTAGTGACTCTAATTAGGTTTCTTGTGCACAGATCAATCATTTTTGCTGATAAATAAGATGTTTGAAGCTTGAGGATGATAAGAAGAAGTATTGAAATGAGTTGGCTTGTTGTTGCCTTGTGGTTTGCAAATGAAAAAATATGATTTTCAATGAAAAGAGAGAAATTTTAGTTGATTATTCAATTTGATCTTCTCCTGATTCAATTGGGTCAGATGTTGGTGCAAGAGCACCTAGGTCATCAAATACGTTTGAATTTTGCAAAAGGGATAAGTGTTCAAATTTGTATTCATTTAATCACAAAAGGTCATGGAAAAATAATGTAAAGCATGTTAAAGGTCATATGAGGTCTTATTTTAATGTATTTAAGGTTATGGGTAAGTTCTAGGTGGTCGAAGTGGGAAAATGCAAACAATGCAATAATGTAATATTGTTAAAAGTTGTTAACTTGGAAAAAACAGGGAAATCATGCATATTAAGGGTTAAAAGGGGTGTCTTCAACCAATGGAAAGATAGTTATGGAAAAATAAATATCTTTAAAAGCATGTAAAGGTGAGAAAAAGTAGAAGTTTGCGTTCTTGTAATTAGATTTTGAAATAAAAACTCCTTGTCTCTGAGTTTGCCACATTACTCTAGATTGTTTTGTTTTCTTGTGTTGGTAATTTAGGAACACCAAAAGTTAAATCATACTATGAATACATGTAAAGAGGAGTTAGTTTCCAATTTCAAGAGTTAGACTTGGTTAGTTTTAGGAAACAAAAGAATAAGAGGCAGTTTTCAGTGCCCAATAGAGTCCTTTTAGAAGCAAGTTTGAGAGTCCAATAGGGTTTTTCTTCACTACACCAATGTAGGTCAAGTAAATTTGTGGAGTAGGTTAATGTTAGGATGTTTTGCATGTTTTGATGATTGTAAGTGCAGGGAAAAGCAAGAATACCATGGTGGAGTTGCTGCTACACTAGAAAATAGAGGATTTTCCTACACAAAGTGATGCTATAGTCATGGGTCATGAATAAAAAAGTGTGTAGAGGCTTGAAAATGATGTAGAAGGTCTTGGTAGACATAAAAAATCATGTTCTAGGTGCTGGCTAGAGAAATAGAGGTTTGCAAGAGTATTTTTCACAAAACCCTCCTTGATTTGTGCTTTTACACCCCATAAACGAGGGTTTATTGGATCAGAACATTTTCATGGTTTTCAATCCCTATAAATGGTGAAATATTGAGTTATAAGACATGCTTGAAGAATTTTGTAAGGTTTTGAGTGATTTGGAATGGTTTTGAAGGGGTCTCCTTTGTAAAACAAGCCTAATCTACTAGCCTTTCTTCAAAGGACAGTCTAAAATCTGATGATTTTCTTTATGTCAAACATCTAAGAACTTTGATATGTTGTGATGTGCTGGAAAGTGTTTCTAAATGTGCATTGATTTTTTTAATAAGCTTTGAGATAGGAATGTAACTACCTAATTCAATGGTTGACAAACCTGCTAGAGGAATATGATATTGTCTGATCAAAACAAACATGTTTGTTTAAATAGTGGAAAGGATGATATTGAGTGCTTGGTTACTATCAAACTAATGATATGATTGATGTTACTAAATTTGGTTAAGGTGTATAAGACAGGTTTGGTGAATTTCATGGTTGGATGGGTGAGTATTATGAAGCCTTTTGAGCAAATTAGTGATTAACCACAAGATGATAATCAAGATTCTGTTGTAGCGGGAGTTTGTAACCTGTAAATAGGTCATTGCAATAAAAATATGGTGAGTACAATGCTTGATAATGGACTGATAACAGTGAGGTATGGTTTAGTTGATTTATTTCCTTGGTGAATAAATGAAAGGATGAATTGTTCAAGTGTCAATAATTAGGTTTATGTTGTTTTTATGGTGGTTGAGAATGATGTGAATCTAATTGATTAAGTCAAAGTTTTCTTTAATATGGTTTTTTCTTTGAATGAGTCAATTGGAATACTGATTAGTGGAATGATGAATGATGGCCTATAGAATGCCTAAGAGAATTTAAGTGGATTTTGGTTGAATGAAAAGTAGATTTATGATGAAATTATATTTGATCTTCTCTTGATTCTATTTGGGATTGAAATCCCTTGAAGAAATGATATTGATGGTGTTTTTTGGATGCTTTACATCAGGTTTACCCTGATGATTGAGTGTTTTGATATGATGCTCTACATCACTAACTACCTTGTCTACGCTATTGCATACTATTATGGTTTCATACATTTTTTCCAAGCATCCATAGTATGTCGTGCTAGCGTACCTTTGCAAGAACATGCCTCCATGTGAAGTAATTTCATTGTGCTGCTTATGTTGAATTTCTAAACAACTATATTGTATAGTTGAAATTTCATCATCTATCAACATCTAGTTATTAGTTATGAAATTTGAAGTAATGCTTTGAGTTTGAATGATGTGTAATGCAACATAACCAACAATATGAATATAAACTACACAAATCTATTAAGTATAATTCAATAGTTAAGTTTTCTTTATTATATTACCTCTATGTACGTTTGAGTGAATCCATTGGCACTAGGAGGTGTTTGCTTGAAACTGCCAATATTAGCCAGTTCAACATCCAAAATCACATGTATTAAAATACCATTCATAAAACAATTCTATTAACATGTAATAAATTTATAATTTTTTACTAGTTACATACCCCACTAATAGGTGTAATGCAATTTAAATAAGTAGGTGGAGGACCAGTGTGTCCAGTCTCAACACTGTGACCCCGCAATTTTATTAAAATAATAAAACAAAATTAGTTAATCATGCATTTCAGAATTAAAATTTAATAAATGAAATTCAATAAACATGCTAACTTTTACTTGACTATCAATGCCATATACATGATCCAAAATTTCAGCCATCCTCTCCATCCCCGTAGAAGCATATGGATCCTATGTAGCAACCTCTTGAGTGTCGCTGGGGTCATATGAACAAGTTGCCCCGCAACATTGACACACATGGGTTTGAAGGCTACCACTCGAAGACTCCCCTGGATGGTGCTATACAATAGGGATAGTATGATGGATGACACTCTGAGTCAAAGTGTTGATTTCCTACAATGTCTCTACGTCAACACTCTCCTTCGCAACGACTTGAATAACAATGTGCTCACAAGGTGGCCTAGCGAGAGGTCGTCTCTCTTGCCACATAGGATCTAGTTGTGTATCAGGCCTATCCTAAGCTAATCACCCACCTCTCCCCTAGAACTCCCTCATATCAAAATAATTTTGGATTTGGTTCAATACAAACTCACTATATAGTTTCCTAAGAAAATATTGGGGGAATTCACAATTGTTGCACAGTGGGTAATCAAAGACCAAGTACCACCTATCATAAAAATAGTTCCTAATCTCTTGGTGGTGGCACCAATGAATAGGGAACCTCTTCGCATTGAGGCTAAGATTTTGATTTGTTCTAGGGTCAGTGAATCAAGAGCACAAATCACCTTTAGTAATTTTTAAATCGTTTACTTGTTTATATGATAGTTTATCTGCATAATATGCCCTGGCTGCTTGCCTCCTATCTTGCCATCCCGTTATTTGTTGGGTTATTGAATCTACATTATTTAACATCTCTTTCATTGAATTTTTTAGTGTCATGCTTTCTACGGTTGAAGCATTTGGATCACTCAACCTACTGATAAGATCCTCAATTTGTTTTTTGTTGTTTTCAATTTCACCCCTCAAATTTTGTTGAGTGCCAGGAGGGTGTTGAGTGATTGGTGGGGGACGTTTATTTTGTTGAGGAGGATTTTCCTATTCTTCTTGTTGAGGATTTTTAGGATTTGCAGGATTATTTGCATCTCCTACAAATTAAAAAAAACAATCAAATCTAACCTAAAACAAACAAAATCAACTTGAAACTAAGATATTCAAAACAAATAGAAAACAATACTTACCTCCCGCACCTCTTTGTCATTATGGCACCATCTTTGCAAACAAAAAGCAACTATTGTTGATGAATTTTGTAGAATGCCTCCTCTTAGAACGCAAGCACAAAAATGAGGGTTTTTGGCCATGGGTAGAGTAGAAAGATAGACAATAGAAAATGAATAGATTTCATTTTTATTTTCTTTTAAAATGACATAATGTGAGCGTGTTATAACACGCTCGTGTTATGTCATTTTTTAATATTTTTTTGAAGTTGGCCACAAAAGTGTAACCCAACTTCATGCACCCACCCATATGAATTCAACAAATAAAGGAGGCTAAATCTCACCAAAATTTGAAATTAAATCCCAAAAAGAAGTCGATGACTAAGATACCCCAGGTGGCATCTTAGTACCAAGGCTCAAATCTCAAGGCACAAACTCCAAAAAGGGACCTTTTCAAGTACATTCAATATTAGGGCCCCAAGACCCATGGAGGACAAAGACACCCTAGGTGCTGTTTTAGTCCCATTCCACAAATTAGGGACATAGACAAAATAATTAAATGATCATTTATGTTTTGATGTTTGTTAGGATTTTCCATAGAAATATATAGTTTATTAGGCTTGTGGATGCAAAATAGGACCAAACAAGCCATAAAGAAGCATAAATAAAGCAAAGTGGGCCCAAACAAGTGTGAAAATGAAAGGTATGCATTTTACTACACTACATTTAGTCCTGACTTTAGTGAGAGGATGAACTTGCTCCAAACTCACACTAAAGTATCCAAACACACAATGAAAAGGGGTCCCCATGTATGAATTCTACTAATATAGGATGGCAACAATTAAGAGGGTGGCCAAGCCCCTAGAATCAAGATCCTATGGAAAACCAACATAGGCACAAAGGAACACACATGCAAATGATATATGAAGCCATAATCAGATCACCAACATACACCATAAAGGATAGTAAAAGGAAATAAAAGACGAAAACAAAATGGAAAAAGGGAAATTCCATGGATCAAGCTTCAACTGGCCATCCAATGCGATGGACTGAGTCTAGGTTGTTTGTCCAAAAAGGTTTACAAGTCGAATACAATGTCCACTATGCAAACAAAATGCACGCTCACAAGGGCTAGTGAAGATAGTTGTCCACTAGGTGAGCCCCAAGAAGTTCATACCAATGTCATACCTCCATGACTATGATAAGGACAAAAGAAAAATGCATGCTCACAAGGGCTAGTGAAGCTAGGTGTTCACTAGGTGAGCCCTAGGGAAGTCCATATCAAATCCATACCTACATGACTTTAATAAGGACAAAATGAAAAATGCAACAAAAAGAGAGATGTTCAAATGGATTTTGCTTAATTCATATGAGGTCTCTTCTTAGGGAACATCGTGCCTAATGTTTCTAGGAGAGGACAAGTCAAAGAAATACCATGCTCTTGGAGGAAATCAAGCCCAATGACATCACCATGAAAAGGACACATCACATGAAGAAAGAAAATCACACAATGAAGCATGAGAAAGGAAAAATGTAATAAAAATAATGCCAATGTATGCCCCCACTATAAAGAAATTGATAACATGGTGTTGTGAGAAATTACTTTAAAGTAGCCAAAAATGAAAAAGAAAAAGAGGGTTACCCCCAAAATGTATAACTCAGTATGTCGCATGCAAGAAAACTTAAGGAATATTGTCCACATCCCAAGCTTTCTCTTACATATACATGGAAGGTGATCAACTAGCCAAAAGAAGCAACGACAGGTGACATACAAGGACAAGGCTACCTAATACCTTGGCCCCACTTAGTGCAGGACAAGGGTGAACCGAATAGGATGAAAATAAGCTTCAGTTAGAGGAATTAGGTGGTTCAACACAAGGAAGAGCACCACACTCCTTGAGATGTTGAATTTTGTAACTTAAAGCCTTACATTCATTAGTAGAATGACCATGAATTCTTGTAATAAAATTTATTTCATGTTTTTGGAGGGAGGGATATCAAACAATCTTGGAGGAGTCTTGATAAGATACCCTCTTAATCAATGGTAGAAAATGTTCTTCTATTTTGTGACAAAGATATCTCTTGCTTAGCACAAGGTGTCATACCTACACAAGACTCTTTAGATTGTGACATTTTGTTCTCTCCTTTACTAGAGAGTGTAAAATCTAACAAATTTAAATCATGAGTGTTTTATGTGATGATATTAATGTTAAGTGACTCAACTTATCTGTTTGTTTCATTTCTTACAAAGGATAAATACCACTAGTGTCTATTAGTTTAGGATGCACTATTGTTAAAGTCAGTTTAGAAGAATATTTTGTGATAGTGTTGATATCAAGTGAAGGATTGCTTGTGTCTTTCGAGGGGTAATAACCAAGACCAGTAGTCTTTTCTTGCATGTGCAACTCTATGCGGACATAGATACCTTGTTCTCTAGCACCGCATCCTTTTCCACTGCATCCAAGTTGTTTCATAATCTCATAACCTTTTCCATAAAAAAATTTCATCGCTTTGGATCTAGTGGTTGTTCATAGTTAGCTTCATCAAAGGTTGTTGTGTAATTCATTGTCTTTTGTTCTAAAGTAGTGGAGGTGTATTCTTTTGAAAGGTTTTCTAAATTTTGTGTTGGTATTATCGCTTTTTCTTTTCCCTTGTTTGAATCTTTGTTTATGATCTTGTATTCTCCCATGAATGTATGTTTGAAATCTAAGGAATCCCAATCATCTTCTAATAGCTTCATGACTTCTTCAATGTGTTTTTCTTTGTTTTACTATTGTACAAGTTCCACTTGTGTAGTTGGTGTTAATATTTTCAAAGGATTTTCTTTGATTTTCTCAAGTTGTAAGACATTGTAAGGCTCATTATCAACATCCAATGTGTACACTTTGTTGTTGTAGACATACTTCATTTTACAATGAAGTGTACAAGGCACCACATGCATCTTATGGATCCAAAACCTTCTAAAATAATATTCTAGGAAAGATTGTGAGCCATAACATGAATAGGGGTTTGTAAGGTAGCCTTTCCAACCGTAATAGGTAAAGTGATCACTCCAAATGATTTATTTCCCACATTACCAAATCCCTTAATAGATAAAGAGTCATGTTGAATTTTTGATTTATCAACACTAAGATTATCCAAAAGGTTTACACTACACGCATTTAAATCTATGCCATTGTCAACAAGGGTTCACTTTATCCCTACGCTCTTGTATTGAGCTATGATCATAAAAGCATCATATTGTTTTTGCACTTCCAAACCAGGGACCTCGCTTTGGTGGAAAACAATGTAAATGTTTATTCCTTGAATCAGGGTTGCTATGTCATTTGGTTGTGTATTAGAGGGATATGAACTTGTTGTAAGGAATTTTGAAGCATAGTGTAATAGTTAGGTGAATTACGAATCAGGTCCTAGAGGGATATCTTTGCAAGAGTGTTATTAAGTTGTTCAACAAGATCATATTCCTTTCCATTTTGTGAAGGAAAATGAGGGGCACTAGGTAAGATAGGATTACACAATAGGAGGGATGTTGAAGGTGTTTGTCTTGGTTGTGGATTGTTCCTAGTGTTATATGTATGAGCAATGATATTGTAACTTGATTATTGCGAAACATTGTTTTTAGGTGGTCTGAGGATAAGGATAGGTTTGTTTTGAACTTGTGGTTTATGAGAGGGTGGATAAATGATAAGTTTAGGCTTGGGAGAGCACCCCAAGGGATATCTAATGCTCATAACCTCAAAATTCTTATCGTTATGATCAGATGTCACTTCATCATCTTCATCTAAGGAATTACTATTGTCAATGTTCTCATTTTCTTCCATCGTTATATCTTCCCTAGTAGGAGAGATTTTAGGAGAACTACAAACCAAATTTTCTTGACATTGAAGGGTTAGTTCTTCTAAAATGACTTCATTGCATGTAAGGGAGTTATCAATGGTTGAATTTTTTTGTTCATCAATAGTGGGGATATTAGGAGATGGCTCTATTCGATTTTTATGATTGTTCATGACTTTATCCTTTTTCCCTAAGGTCTCATTCTCTTATGCCATAGTTTCTACCCTAGTAGGAGAGCTTTTAGGAAAGTGACAAACAAGAGGTTCATCACATTTCATGGTTAGATGTTGTAAAGTAGCTTCATCACAAATAAGGGAGACATCAAGGGAAGGACAAATATGATTTTCATTTGTTCCAATGATTGGATCCTCTTGTGAAAATAAAGACTTCCAAATGTTAGGAACATTAGAAAGGAGTGAAATAATGGTATAAGTCCCAATCATTGGTTCTCTTGATGCCAACATATCCTCCTCACAAATGTGCTTTTCATGATTGTTCACGATTATATCCTTATTCATTAAAGCATTTTAAAAAATAGGGGAGATGTTGGGAGATGAATGGAGACTAAGTAAAGTGGTGGAAATGAATTCATCTTCTATTGGTATACTATCTTCCCAAGGGAATGAGGAGAAGGGAAAGAAAGACTTTCATGATTCTCAATGATTGTATGGTCTTCTTTTGCCAAGATACCTTTGTCACTAAAAGGAGAGGTAATAGAAGTATAATTATGATCATCATGGTTATCTATGTTTGTATTCTCTTCTATCACATCACCCTCACAAATAGGAGAGATGGGAGGGGTTGTAAGTTTAAGGAAAACATTGACATTTTCACTCTCTTGCACTAAGAGACTCTCATAACTAGGGAATGCATTGAATGAATGAATAACATGATTATTGACTAAATTTTTCTTTGTAAAATTGTAGAAGACCAAAGCTAACATTTTTGAAAAGTAATTTATGCAAACATAAATGTAATGTAAAGACTTAAAAGGGTATGAAAATTTTAGTTTTCAAGCAAGATAATTTTTTGATTACACTATGTAGTGATTTGAAAATGGAATATTGTATATGCAAATTTGAAATTGAGAAATGCATGAAATGAAGCTATTTAAGCTAGATTTAGTAAAATGCATGAAACAAAAAGTCAACCCATTGAAATAGGTAACCAATGGTAGCAAATAGAAGCACAAAAAAGTAGATTTAAACCCTGGAAACAACAACTTTAAACTCAATAGGGACTAAGACACTAGTAAGGGAATCTTGGTACTTTTGAAGGAATTTGAGGGTTTCATAAACAAGAATAGAATGCAATCAACTCAAACATGATTCTGAGGTAAAAACCCAGAGAGGGACTAAGACGCCAGTAAGGGAATTTTTGTCCCAAGGGAGGTTTTCTATAGAAAGACAACAAATTTTGAGTTGTTAACAGTGTTCCCAGATTGCCTACCTACCTAGACCTGATGTTTGGAAATGAAAAATTGTGCAAATGAATAGAAGAAAAAGTAACTAGTGACAAGAAATTGGTGCAAAAGTGAATGCAACAAAAATGTTCCTAAATGCAATTAGGATTTTTGATAATGCACTTTTCAGGTTTTTAATGAGATAAAGTGATGCAAGAAAGTAAAAATGCAACCTATATGCACTTTCACTAATGCAAATGCAAGAAACTGTAGATGCAACTTCACTAATGAAAGATGCAAGAAACCCTAGATTCAATTTCACTAATGCAAGATGTAATGCAAGAATGAATACAATTTAGATCTAGAACTTTAATGAACTCCAAATACGAAAATGAATGCTAAAAAAAAAATTCAGGTTCAACAAAATGAACAATAGGAAAATGGGTGCTTTATAACCTAGGTCATAGAACACCACTATTCTCCTATTATCATTCAATAATGTCCTAGGAACCCTAATTGGATTGACTATCAACCTCACAAGGTGAGTCAATTCTCAACAAGGATGACCTAGGAGGGTGTTCCTTCAAATTTAAGGGGTTCACCACCAAGCAAATGCTTGGAAAAGACAAATAAGACTTGAAACTACAAAATCTAGCAATACAAGCCAAATGAAGGATGAAAATCATGGAATTAAGCTGCACCAAGTTAGGGTATGTGTAGCTAGTGTTTATCATCAAAGCTTGCACCTCTCTAATAGTCTTATGGGAAATTCCATGAGTGGGGGAAAAATTGCGTCTCACTGAATACCTCTTGGATTTTTATAGATAAACAACTCTTCTTTGGGGTTTTTAGATAAGGGAAGAAGGAAATGTAAACAAAAAACATAAAAGGTGATGCACTAAAGCTTTTACAACATTTCAAAGCCAAATAATTCCTATGAGTGATATAATTTGACACAGAATGCCACAACCCTTCATTGTTGGAAAGAGAACGAACAACAAAGGCTAACTTCAAGCACAATGCAAACTTTAAAATCTTTTCGTAGGCAGTGTTCATTAAAGTCCAATCAAACATAAATATTTCTATGAGTAATAGAACAATATCTCAACAATCACATGGACTCTTCCTCCTAATACAACATAGCACAAAAAAACAATAACTTTCAGAAAAACATAGAATTCCAATGACATAATCTTGTTTCTTAAGCTACTACAGTACCATACGAGCATATAGTATGGAAATCAACTACTTAAACTATCCAAATTTAGCTTGCAAGACATAGTGTTTCATTTAAAATGATAATATAAAGAAAGAAAGCTTAAAAAAAGCCATAGATGTATGGCCTCAAAAATTTTCCCTGAATAGTTCATGCTTTTAAATATCAAAAGAACTTTAAAATAGAGGTCAGATTCTAATCTGACAATAGTTTAAACCTTAATAGATATAACATGCTAAAGAAAAGCAGTTTTGCAACTTTTATTTTTGAAAATAATTCTAAAACCATAAGAAAACTAAAGAAATTTTTTCTTCCAACAAAGAAACTACAACTTGGAATCCCACCCCGTTTTGTGTCATCGCCCTCCTTATATAGTTGCAGAAAAGGAAACACACCACTTTAACACAAAAAATGATACTACCAGGTGTTGAAAGTTGATGGCACATGATCCAATCCTAGATCTTTGGTTAGGTTGCAAAGATCGTTGTTCATCAATTTTTGACTTCCACATTAATGTTTTTAGATATTTAGCAAAGATAAATGCTCATAAATGATCAAATCCTAGAAACAATAGCCTGGAAAAAGGTCCAGTTGACTGATCACATCACCCCAAGGCATTGACTTAAAACTTCCATCCAAAAAACCAAGAAAAGAAATAGGCCAACCAGCTCCAACAAACTCCCTAATCATATCACTCCATAGGAGATGCAATCTACCCATGGTGAAGAGGTGACATGTCAACAAGGAAAAAAATTATGAGCTCATGAATATAGCTCCAAAGAAAATTTTCGACGAGCCAACATGTGCCCCAAACTCTCTCCCAAAAAGAAGACCAAAGATGAAAGCTATGTAGCCACTAAGTGGCACATTGTGCATTTTTTTGATAATTGTACTTGAGTACAGGTGCACCCAAAATTGAAAAAAATTACACAAGTTGAAAATGAAAATGACTAAGGAAAAAATGCTTCACAGTTTTGGCAACTCACAAGGGTCTTCACTTTGCAAAGATATGAACCTAGGCCTCTTGTTGTTCTTGGAGTTTGATGAAAGGGGTGTGCTGAGCCTCCCAATCCACATTAATTGCTAAGACAAGGGTCTGGATCTACCTGTATGCTTGCTCGAGATAAAAAGTATCCTTAAAAGAGATGAACCCCCATCTAGAAGAAACCACACCCAGGTGATAATAGAGTCAAGAAAGAGGATATCTCTCTCACTCATCATCGTCAACTATGGGCATGGCACTTGAACTTGGAAGTTTTGCCAAGTTATGGATCTTGTGTCAAATTGCATCATTGACCTACTCCATTATCAATGCATCTTCATTTGGTGAAAGAAGAGGCGACCCAAAACTAACCAAGATGTCAAAGTCCTTCCTGATCTTGACGACCTACTTATTTAGCACTATATGACATTCTTTACACTTTTCTGCAACCTTGTGATAGTTGATAGTCTCATTAGCTTTGACAAATGTGATCAGTCGATTAGGAATCCTTGCTCTTTCAAGGACCTAATTAGTGGCGATGCACAATTTGGAGACGAAACTTTGGGAATCCACCACTCGGGATGAACATATTTGCATAAAGTGATCAGCCATCAAACCAACCTTGGCATTCAGTTCTCGAACATTCCTTAGAAATTCTAAGGTGGGTCCAAAGAAAACAACACCAATTGCTATCAACTCCCAATGCATAGCTATCAACCTCTTCATTATACAGAGGGTTCCAAATCCTCATATAGTAGTCAACTCTTGGTTAAATCGAGCCTCTCTTGCCCTTGTATTTTCTTCCATTTGGCTTTTGTCCCAAAGGGAATTTTCCAATTCAAAGCTTATTCTTTTGACTTCTTGCCTTGATTCTTCTACTTCTACCTAGATCCTCTAAAGATCATCAGAATTTCAAGATTGGGTATCATTTATCTATCTTCTTAAATTTTCAATTTCAGTGTGAAGCTGAACCTATTCACTCTGAGCATCTGCAAATGACCTAGACATGTCTCCTTGCTGGCCTTGAATTTTCCTTACGTGGATCACTTCAGCTTCTCTGGCTCAGATCTCATTTTGCAATCTGGTTACTATTTCTTTTACATTTTCCAACTCCACCTCACGCTTCTTTAATTTCCTATCAACCCTCTCATAGTCAACATATACTACTTTTGTGTGGCTTTTTCTAGGACCACTTTATCACACAGACAAGTTTCATTCAAGTCCAAGCCTACGACATGAATGTCATAATCTTCCATTTGCATTTTTCCTTTGAGCTTTGAAGCGAGAAAATTCATGGTGGTAATAAGTAGAGAGTTTCACTCTTCATTGAAACATGCTTCAATATTCTTTGTAGTAGGCTTCTCAAAATTTTTTGACAATATTTTCTACTTCTTGGCCTTTCGAGCCTATTTGGTAGCATCGAAATGGCTTGAAGAGTTTGAGGGACATTGACTCCCTATGTTTCAATGGAAGCACTAGGGGGCAGCTCGAAAAAGGTGACAGTAGGGGAAACTTTAGATGTGTGAGCATGGGGGGACGTTAAAGGCAGCATGATCATGGAAAAGGGTGGAACACCAAATTAAACAGGGGAAAAACTAGTAGGGATAAACTTAGAAATAGGCTTATGGAGAGGTTCCTTCCTATAAGTAGATGGATTGGGAGTAATGAGAAAAATGGTGGTTTCAGTCGTTTGTTTTAGTCATTCCAAATAGGGGCCTTTGACAAGGTAATCAATGACACAACAATGGCCATGGTGTATGATGCTCCTTCAACACATGGGATGGTTTTAGTGGATTCATTGAAAATGGTAGGGGGCACATTCAAAATTATCAATTTGGGGGCTGAGGATAGAGGATTCCTTTCCATGGGAGGAGACAAGGGATTGACCAAAGATGTTGAAATAGGGAGAAGTGGGGGAGTGAAACTTACCTGAGTCACAATGGATGAAATATTTTGTAGGACAGACTCCACTTCTTCTTCTTGTTAAACTAGTACATCAGGAACACCAAGATCTTGGATCCTTCTTCATTTTATATGACCAGAACTAGCACGTTTCGATCCTCTAGCTTCAAATTCCTATGAAACTTGACCTTCAATCTCTACAATAGATCCACTTAGAGACTATCAAGCCCTTTTTCCTTTAATTTGGGTGTTGGAGGTAGACAGAGCTTATGAATCTTTTTGCCTTGAATCTCTCCATCTATCAGATTCTGGAGGTGGAACTCATTCTTCATCAATCTCATGACTCATCTCAGGATTGTTGTTGTTGGAGTCAACCTCCTTGTCATCTAAGTCCTTGAATTCATCATCTTGGGGGAATTTTCTGACCAGGAGATTGAGGCAACATAGCTCTTGTCAGAACCTCTAGAAATCTAACTTCTTTCTTTTCGACCAACCTTTTTTCTTCAACTGTGTATTGAGAGACTTGCCCATTGGGAGATTCCTTTGATACTCTACCTATGGCTCATAGAAACTTAACCATTTTGAATGCTCTTCTAGAATGTGAGCCAAGTTAGTGTATACCTCTATAGTTTCTTGACCTGGGTTCCTTCTTATTTGGAAATATTCCCTAGCCTCATGTCTTAAACTAAAAAGCCTATTCGGGTTATAATTCCACTTGTCACAAATGACGAGCAAACCCAAGGCCGCCAATAAATTTGTAATTTTGTCCTCAATTTTCCACATAGTTAGTATTACTTGGCTCTTAGCAATCACAAGGGGAAGATATTAAAGCTTTGTTTTATTCCTTTCGATGTCATAAATCCTGTCAATGACATTTACTTGGTGCCATGCCTCCAACACAAAGACTTTGTAAATTACAAATCTGGGAAGTGAAGAAACCTCCTCAAGAAAGCCGTGAAACCTAACAAACATGAAATCCTCACCTAGGAAATAATCTAATCGGATAGGTGGATCTTCTATCCATTCTATAACCTCTTGAGATAAATGGCCAGTGGGGCAAGGCAACAAATCCTAGAGCATCGGCCTTAGAAAGTTGTCTGCAAACCTATAATAATCTCTTTTCCTTGAAAGAATCGGGATCCATATAGAAACTAGCTAGATACAACCCCTTTCATCTATCCTAGACACCAGTACATTCCTCCCTAGCTACTCAAAATTCTAATGTAAAAACAAATGAACTAGAATAGAAGAATACCTGAATTTTGACTCGGTAAATATGTAGTTCTTCAACTACTCCATCGTGTTCCCAGCTATCGCCTCAATAGAATCATAGTACCTATGGAAATTTTCTCTTTTGAGTATATGGCCTAGGGAAAACTAGAAAGGGTTAACCTCTTCATCATTATCAAGGCCAAAAACCCAAGCCAGGATTGAGAATATGGATTGCATATCCTTCTTAAATTTCTTGTGTGAAAGAGGCCAATGAATCTATCCTCTTTGTGGCCTTTCCTTTGTCTCATCCTCATAGAATTTTTTTTTCCTAAACATGTCTTCTCCTAGAGCATCCATCTGCTCTTCATCAAAAACCTCAACACCTCGACTCATATGGATACACAACATATCATGTATGGCTTTAGCAAAAATGGAAATCTTGACCCCACGACTCTTAATGGCCTCTACATTTTTGTTGAACCTTTTTCCACATGTGTTAAAAATATTTGGACATAGATGCACAGTAGGCAACATAAAATATGGCAGACCATTGTTCCAAAGCTGAAACACAAAACCCTCTAATGGTTCATGCTCCAGCATCCTCTGAAATGCACCTTCCCTAAGATTTTTAGGGTTGGTTGAATACTGAGGGTCAAAAAAATTGTCAATGATGTCTTGCACTACTTCTCTTTGCATTTGTTTATCTAGTTGGACTTTCATGCAACACTTAAATGGCCTTTCTTCTAGTGTTGGGGCATTGGAAAATGAGCAATGCCCAAAAACAATAGCATAACTAGGTCCTCTATTTGAAACTGTAGCTTTCCTATCGGAGGTAGATGCTTCTACCATGACTATACGAGAACAATGCTGAGAGCTTCTCAAGTCATAACGACAACTTGCCTTTTGCTTCTTTAGAAAATCTACTTTTGAGTGTAATTAATTTTCTTACTCATGCATGTAGTGAAGACTACGCCATTATCGTTGATCCATTAAATGTTGCCACTAAGGCAATACATGTGAACTTGAGATCCGTATCCCTCGGGAATGTCAAGAATGCTGCAAGAATGGAATTAGTACATTCTCCCTACCGCCTCTTTTACAAATAAATTTATTATATTGAAAAGTTTTATTTTCATCATATGAAATGTGCTAAGGTGATACAAGGTACGCTTGAAAAGACGTGCCCATTAATTTTTCAGAGTTTTAGTTCATTAATCCATGTCTTTTCTTACTAGTAAGTTGGCTGGTGCTAATGATGGTGAAGGAAAAATGTCAACAATTGGTGTATGAGAGAATTTACTCCCAATTCCCAAATTTATTTCTCAAGGCATTCCATCAGATCCTCAGTATGATTTATCTACCTTGCTCTGTTCTATCTTAAAACTTTCCATTGCCATCTGGCCAAAAACAGACATTCCATTGGTTGAGTTTGCTAGCTCACCTTTTCTATATATAGCTATGCCACCTTTTGCAACATTCATTCAAACATATAGTCTCTTAAGTTAGCTGGTCTTCCACTTATTCCCATTCTACCATAATTTGCTGCTTTAACAAAATCTCTACTAGTTTAGGCACTCCCATCCAACGTCTTCCCAAGAGACCCCAACATTACTTTGAGGGAAAGGTCACTAGTGACCGAATCAAGCACATAATGAAGAAATGTGACACCCTCATCATGGTAGCATTCAAGTGGGTAGTCAATGCAAACTATATTACTAACAAGAACTAGATTCAAAGCAACTGCAACGTGCTTTCTCGCTTCGTAGCTTCACTGCTGGACTTGAATGTGTCCAAGCCTATGATAATTGAACTATGCTAGAAGATGTTTGACACTTCACTAATGGAAGGTCTTGGTGAGATAGTGCAAGTGGCCATCCCTGACATTGGTATTTCGAGTGCTATGGACCTCCGTAGGCACGTGGACTTTGACATAGATGTACCTTTGTTGCCCTTCCTCTTTGATTTTTACACCATGGATGTTGAGACGCACCACTGCTCCTCTTAGCCAATGGACAATTTTTTTGTTCTAGTAGTATGGCATAGAGCAGGTTCTGAGGATCACTTTGAGGAAGCACTTCAACTTTCTAGTACAGTTTCATAGCAAATAGATGTTAGGTCTGCATTATGTGGCCCGCATGTATTATGTTTCCACCCCCCTTTTGCATTCTGATAGATAAAAATATCAAAGAAGAAGAAGAAGAAGAAAAAGAAAAAAGAACTCGATAACGAGCCCTTTCCTTCAACTACAATGGTTGGAGGCTTCCCTTTTGCTTCATTGCCTCCCTTTTGCTTCTTTTTACTCACTACTTCTTTTGGGTTTTTCTCAAGAGAGATACTTGTTCAATTCTGAGCCTTGGGTCATGCATTATATTGTAAATTATTAATGAATATAATATAATACAACTTTTTTGTTTCTTTAGTGTTCTTCTTCGATTGGCCTATTCTCAAAATTTTGAAATATTTACATTTTTTTTTACATATGGTACATAACTATTAAATTTTTTTAAAGAATTACACATTTTAATGGAAAATATTTAGATAAATACCATTCACTGATATATCTACAGTGTTTTCCTCCATATCTTCAAGCTCGTACACATTCTTTTCTTTGCATGCACTAATTTAGAAAGGTCTTTTCCACAATGCTTTAAATTTCATGTATTGCCCTAGTTTTGCAATACGTTCATCATACTTTAGCACTAAGCTCCCTTCTTTGAATTAAAGGTTAGAAGTCTTTTTGTAAAACCATTACTTGACTATTTTTTGGTGATTTATCATGGCTCCACGAGCTTTCACTATGTCTTCCTTCAATTTGAGGTGTTTTTCCAACCGTACTTCAATTCCAACATTTTCTTCAATCTCCAATGCTTTCAATAGTTGTGAAGAAGGAATTTCTATGGAAATGGGTATCACTACCTCTCTTCTTCACACCAACTCATAAGGGGAGGTCTTTAAAATCTAATAAGGAGAAATTTAGCTCACCCACATAGCAACTTGTAGATGTTTATACCAATCCTTTTGCCATTCTAACCCAATACTCTTGGTTAACCTAATTAGGTTTTTATTGGTTGATTTCGCTAACCCATTCCATTATGGGTAATAATTTGATGAAGCCTTTAGGAAAATCCCATATCTGATAGAAAAAATTGGCATTCCTGATTCCACAAAAACTTGGGCATTGTCAGATATAACAATCTCGGGTAGGACAAGCCTTGCTACTAGCTTCTTAAGGAAATTGAAAATTTTCCCTTCTGTGATGTATTCCTGCACACTAGGATGCGCTATGAGAATAATTATTTTGTTAGCTAACACAAAGTGTCAAAATTTCTTTAAAATTTTGACAATGGAAAAGGTCTTCTCTACCAAATTATATTTGGCTTTGAATCCTTTCAGGGTCCTTGAATGGAATGCAATAGGATGCTCTTCATTATCTTCTTGATACTTTTGAGTGAGCATGGAAGCTATATTATGTTGGCCACTATACCTATAGAGTAGAAAACCGTTGGAAAAATCTAGGCTAACTAGTGTTAGGACTTCAGAGAGGGGCGTCTTTAGTTGCTCGAAAGTCATTGTGAGCTCAAAAGTCCAGTTGAAAGGTAGGCTCTCCTTAAGCATTAGGGTGATCTGTCACACAATGCTCATAGAATTCGATATGAATCTACTAAAAAAAAAATCTTTCCCAGAAAAGATCGTAGTCCCTTTGTCATTCAGACCCTTTCAGGATATATTGCTACTCCCTCCTTTGATACCACAAATCCAAAAATATTTCTTTGAGGAACTCTAAAGACATTTTTCTAGATTGAAAGAAGTCCCAAATCGTTGGTATTTTTGGAAAACCTTTTCTAGATGATCAAAATGATCATCTTTTGATCTAGAAAAGACTGTTAGGTCACCCAAATATATGAAGGTAATTTCGTTGATCAGTCCTTCTAAAGAAATGTTCATTGCACATTGAAAAGTTGTACCAACACTGGAGAGTTTGAACGACATCTTTGAATAAGAAAACATTCCCCACTTAGTGGTAAATGTTGTCCCATGTTGGTCGGATTCCTTCACATAGATTTGATTGTATCTTGAGAAACCATCTAACAAGGAGAAAATCCCTAATTTGATTATAGTTTGTAAAATTTTCTCCATTAGTGGCAAGGGATAATGGTCTTTTGAAGTCCTTTTTAAGTCTCAAAAATTGACACAAATTTGGATATCACAATTCCTTTTCCAAATTGGGACCAGGTTTGACACCCTGGTATAATACTTGATAGGGCATATAATCTTTGATTTGAACCACTTGGTGAGTTCTTGTGCCATCAAGGCTTCAACCTTTGGGTTGACTAACCTTTGTTTCTGTCAAACAAGCTTGGATCCTTCCAGCAAGTCAATGGTTTGCTGAATTATGCTCAGGTCGTACTCTCTCAGGTCATACCTGAAGCATAGATCCTTCATTCTTCTCTTGTTCTCGCGAGGGACTTCCCTTCTGACTTTAAATTTTTTGTCACTTTTGATGTCAAGTTCTTCAGAATCCCTTGAATCTATAGAAAATATTCACTTTCCATTCCTTGCATCTTTAGGTAGACCCATCCTTGGCAGTGAATAGTTAGAAGTTGTCCCTTATTTTTGTATGAAAGAAACAATTTGAATGTCATCACCTAAAACTTTCCAATTTTGATCATTGTCGACAATTGAGGGTCAGACAATGAATTGCACTACACTCTACTTCATCAAGTTAGAAACTAATTCAAATTGTGGATTGACATGAGCCATTCGATCAATAATACTATTTTGTGATTGGGGAATCACTTGTATGTTAAAAGCTTTAAAATTATCGATGAGATCCCATACCCTATGAGTGTAAGATCTCATCCTTGTATTCTTTGCAGTCACTTTTCCATGGATCTAGCTTACCACTAGTTATAAATCTCTAAAATTGTGTATCCTCCTCATGCCTATCTGCTCTGCTAGAATCAACCTATAAACCAAAGCTTCATATTTAGCATCGTTGTTGGAGCATGAGAATTGAAAATGGTAGACCCTGGGGGTCTCTGATCCTATTGGAGGCATTAATTAGATGCCCACTCTTGAGCTCACTTTACACTTGGAACCATCAAAATATAGGGTCCATAGACAATTATCAGATAGGTCATGAGACTTCTCCTAATCCTTCATTAGTTTTGGAAAAACTTGATCACAGTCAAGAATTACATAGATTCCTAACCTTGTCACATGGAAGTTTCCAAATGGATCAGAATCAATGAATTGGTTGAGCAACACTTCTTCCTCAAGAGTCTGCTTGCTTATATCTTCTTTGTCTTCAGGAATTTCTACACAATAGCTCTCTTGCTGAGAGATCAAGGTATATGCAGTCCCAAAGCACATATTTGTGTCATCCACAATATTTCTGGGATGCAAGGATTCAAAAAGGATCTTCATTTTCACCCCATGTTTGGTTCTCAATATTAGGTGGGACCAGTCAAGTGCCAAGCATCCATCGAGCATTGTAATGAAATCTCTTGAAAGACACATTTTGAAGACTGGAGGAATGTCTATCACTACTACTTCCTGTGTGACTATTTGGCTTGGGTAGGAGAAAAGGGTTAGGGACAAATCTTTTATCTGACCAATAGTTGGAACCTTCTTCCCATCTAGTTGCATGATTCCTTTCTTAAGGGGCTCATACTTAAGCTTCAAAGCATCTGCCAGTTGTTTTGGCATAACAGTTGTGCTAACCCCTGAATCAATCATATTATTATTCAACAATTTTTCTTCCACTATAAGTGTTATAAAGAATGGCATGGGATTTGTTCTGCTTACCTCTTTCTATTTTGCATTGTCTACATCATTGGCATAATATGTTGCTTTCAGAGTATGAGGGGGCAACACGAAATTGTTGTCCCCACTTTGATTACACGGCTAAGTTGCATCCACCTATGGGCTTTGTTCTTCTTCCTTTAACACCTCTTGAAGCATAATTTTTTGTTTAGGAATTGATATGATGTCCCACAATGATACATTAGCTAGTGCCTTCTTCAATTGCTCTACCACATTAAGCATCTCGACTATTTGGGCCTTGGGTTTCAACAGTGGTATTTCTCTCATTTTCAGAAGAAAAAGTTTCGATGTGACCGGGCTTGGTGTTTTTCTCATCTCTTCCTCTTCCAATGGTGTGTTATGTGGCTATGAAAAGACTAGATGATGGGCAATGAAGCCTACTTTTCCTGCAAAAATGGCTGATGAGGCTGTAATCGTGGAAAAGCTTGTTGTATGTACTCTCCCATGAGCCTTCTCTTTGATCTTGTGTTGTAGTTTGACTGCACTTGTGGAACACCAGTCATCATAGTTTTTTTTGTGAATGCAGCCTCTTCCTCTTCTAGCCATGAGATCAGAGTTTGGTTGGGTGCAATGTCTAGCTCCTAATCTAGGTACATCCCTTGTGTTTGTGCTTTGAAATGAGTGTTTTCCATTTTGGATGATTTGTACTTGTTCGCATTCAGGAGCATGCCCTTGCTTCTTTGTTCTACTAACCTCTACTACATATTCCCCTTGGGTAATTTTAGGGAATATTGCTATCACTACACATGAAGCACAAACATTTTCATATTCCACCAAATTGTTCTAGCTCGAGACTAGCTCTTTACTCGAGCTATCCTTGACTATTTGCAATGAAATGGTTGTTGAAACTATCTAATTTTTCAACAATGTCTATTGACCTCCTCCTTTGGAGGATCCTTGATATGTATTCTATTGATAAGATGGCTTCCCTCTACCATAGGCTTACATGGTCTACTTTGGAGGTGTCACTTGCTGTCATTTGATAATGACCAACTCATTAGCAAAATTCCACATGAGATTTTTCATGTCGCTGATATCTGTCACCATTGAGAAAAAGTCATACATGCTTGCTTGAGTGGTACCTAGGATGCATGTTCATAGACTATGGGGTGACCAACATTAATTGTGCCACAAGAGTTCTTGGAGTGGCTTCCTTCCAAGGACCATCAAATATTTTTGAAAACACTAGCATCAGGGTTCAAGGTAGAAGATTTTCGATATCGATTAGATTGTTCTCTACACACACTACCACCTCATATGTGTCAAGAAAGATATCCCCTCCCATGGAGGTTATCATGACTATGATATCCAGGTTGAAAGCCTTTAGATATAATATGAATGCCATGGCAATTTGTGGGCAAGCAGTCACGTGGATCCTTTGCCAAGTCTTATGGAATCTAGTCTTGAAGTTGTTCATGGCCTCATGTGGAGCTCTCTTGATGGTAATTAGTTGTTGTAGCAACAAGGAGCAGTCTCCTTTCTTTGAGAAGCATTTGAACAGGAACTCTCCAAGTTGGTCCCAGGAGTTGATAAAACCCGAGGCCAAATATCGATACCAATCTGGGGCCTTTCCCTTAAAAGAGGCAGCTAGCAGCCTCAACATGATGTTCTCCTTTGGTATGTTATGTACCCTACATACCTTTGCTATATCTTGAAGGTGTTTGGAAGGGGTTTTGAAGTCTTCTCTAGAGAATCTTTGAATATCCTTGAGGGCATTAGCGGGTATAGCAAGCCATACATCTAGGGATGTAGGTGGTTGTAGTGGACTACCACCATCCCATGTTACATTTTTTTTAGGAGTAGGGGGAGGTACGTGATCCATAGAGAAAATATTTCTATGAATCAGATATACATGTAATCATATTGGGAAGTTTAATCCTCTGGGTGGAGTAGATAATGCTCTGAAGGCTAAGCTCTTACTTCTTTCTCTATTACTCCTTACAAGTGACACATAGCCTATAAGTCTTCTCCTCCTAGGTATTGAGGTAGGTAATTGAGAGTACTGGAAGTGACCTCTTGAAGATTCTCTTGTTTGGAATTTGGGCATGAAACTTCTAGTTTCCTCCCTTATCCTGATTTAAGAAATATTTTTTTACTTCTAATCAGGCATTTGGAAAAATTATTGTCCCATCGGGGGTGCCAAAAAAAGAACTATTGATCATCAAAGCTTGCACCTCCTTGACAATCTTATCCAAAATTCGGAGAGTGGGGAACAAATTGCGTCTCATTGAGTAACTTTGGGATTTTTATAGAAATTTGGCTCTTCTTTGCACTTTGGAGATAAGGAGAGAAGCAAATGTAAACATAAAACATAAAAGGTGATGTGCCAAAGCTTTTACAACATTTCAAACCCAAATCATTCCTATGAGTGATATAATTAGATACAAAATGCCACAACCCTTCATTGTTCAACAGAGAATGAACAACAAAGGCTAACTTCAAGCATAGTACATAATTTCAAATCTTTTTGCAGGCAGTGTTCATTAAGGTCTAATGAAACATAAATATTTCTTATGAGTAATATAACAATAACTCAGAAATTACACAAAATCTTCCCCCTAATACAACATAACATGAGAAAACAAATTTCAGAAAAACATAGAAGTTCGATGACATAATCTATTTTTCTTAAGTTACTACTCTACCATATGAGCATACAACATGGAAATCAGCTACTTAAACTATCCAGGTTTAGCTTGCAAGACACATTGTTTCATTCAAAATGATAATATAAAGAAAGAAAGCTTGAAAAATTCCATACATGCAAAGTCTCAACAATTTCTCCTCAATAGTTTGTTCTTTTAAATATCAAATGAACTTTGAAACAGAGATCAGATTCCAATCCGATAATAGTTTATACCTTAATAGATATAACCTACCAAAGAAAAGTTGTTCTACAACTTTTCTTTCTTAAAATAATTCTAAAACCCTAAGAAAACTAAACAAACTTTGTCTTTCAACAAAGAAACTGCAATTTGGAATCCCACCCCCTTTTGTGTTGTCACCCTCCTTATATAGCTTAAAAAAAGGAAACACACCACCTCAACAAAAAAATGATACTACTAGGTATTGAAATTTAATGGCACATAATCCAATCATAGATCCTTGGTTAGGTTGCAAAAATATTTTCTCATCAATTCTCAGTTGTTGCATTGATGTTTTTTTAGATATTTAGCAAAGATAGAGGCCTGTAAATAATCATATCCTTGAAACAATAGCCTAGAAAAAGGTCTAGTTGATTGATCACATCACCCCAAGGCACAAACTCAAAACTTCCATCCCAAAATCCAAGAAAAGAAATAGACTAGCTAGCTCTAATAAAATCCAAAATCATATCAATCCGTAGGAAACACAATCTGCCTGTGGCGAAGAGGTGACATGTGAACAAGGCAAAAACTCCCGAGCTCATGAATATAGCTCCCAATAAAATTCCTGACAAGTAAACACATACGCTAAACTCTCTCCCAAAAAGAAGATGAAAGATGAAAGCTACACAACCACCATGTGGTGCATTGCACATCTTTTTGATAATTCTACTTGTGAGCGAGTGCACCCAAAACTGGGAACATTTACACAAGCTGAAAATGAAAATGACTAAGTTAAAAATGCATCACACCTAGAAAGTTTGAATTTATGTAATGAGGATTTTTGAAATGTAAAGAATCTACCAAAAAAGTGTCAAGGAGGACTAAGACACCTAGGATGGCATATTAGCTCCACTACTATTTTTCGAAGCAAATACATAGTCTTCAGATGTCGAAACTAAATTTGAAGGAATCTTTGGAAAATATGCTTGGGAGGACTAAGACGCCCAACGTGGCATATTAGTCCCAAGGTGGCATATTCTATATTTTTGAAAACTCTGAATGTGATCCTAAGCTCCAAGGTTTGCACTTCCTTTCCAATATTAAGTTCTAAAACTTTCAGATTCAGTCTATAGGTGAGTTTCCATGAAGATGACAACTTTGTAATGCAACTTTGGAACTTTGCAATCTTGCACTCCAAATGATCTTCAAGATTTCAACCTAGATTTGCAATCACAAATATGCAAGAGGGGAAAAACTTTTTGTTTGTTAGTGAATGGGGGTTTTCCTTGGTCAAACCCCTTCTAGGTAATTAAACCAAATGATGAAATGAAGCATGGAACATGAAATGTGTAAATGATATCACCTTAGATGATGTGTTGTGATGAAAATATGCATTCTACCATGTAGTGGCCATGAAGAATGTAGATCTTGAATCTTGGAATATGATGTGAACAATGGTTACAAATAGATCTTCAATGCTACATCCACAGTCATGGCTCAACAAACCGAATGGATGCAATAAAACCTTGACATGATAGTTGAATCTTGATGATGGCTCCAAATGCTTCATGAATTTATTTTTAATGTATAAACTTACCTTAGGAATGAATACTTGAATGCTTGTTATCTTGCTTATATGAAAATGAGTGATGGAACCTTGTATTTATACTTATTCACACTTAATATCCCAAAATTACATCACACCAAGGCGACATATGAATTCATTAAATAAAGGAGGTTAAATCCCACTATAATTTGAAATTAAATCCAAAAATAAGCCAAGGAGGACTAAGACACCCTAGGTGGTGTCTTAGTCCCAAGGCTGAAATCTCAGGGCACAAACTCCAAAAAGGAACATTTTCAAGTACATTAAGTATAAGTGTCCCAAGACCCATGGAGGACAAAGACACCCTAGGTGGCATTTTAGTCTCAGTCTACAAACTAGGGACACACATACAAAATCATTAAATGATCATTTATCTTTTGATTTTTTTCAATATTTTCCATAAAAATATATAGTTTATTAGGCTTGTGGATGTAAAATAAGACCAATTAATCCATAAAGAAGCATAAATAAAGCAAGGTGGGCCCAAAAAAGTGTGAAAATGCAAGGGTATGCATTTTACTAAACTACACCAAGAGACTTAGATCTCCCCAAAGACTTTGACGTAGATTTCTTATCTTTCTTTTTGTTTCTCTTTTGGTCTTCCATGAATTGCAAAGGCCTCCTTGGAAATCTCAGAAGAATTCCTTCACATATTTTAGATAATAATGAGGCAACAACCTTATCCATCTTAAAGGTGGAAGTAGTGCTTCCAATAGTCACTACCAGGTGATCCCAAGAGTCTAGAAATGAACATAAAAGGAGCATGCAATGGTCTTTTTCATCAATCTTGTCTCCAACAAAACCCAATTGTGCAACCAACATGTTAAAAGAGTTCAGGTGATCTACAATGGATCCTCCATCTTCCATTTTTGGAGAATACATCTTCTTTCTTAGGAAAATCTTCTTTACCAAGCTTCTTCCACAAAGAAGTAGAAGTTTTCTCTTCATGGACATTCAAGAGTACAAAATTAGCCAAATAGAGTCTAATAATACCCTTGGCTTTCCTATCCATGAGATCCCAATCCTCTTGTTTCATGTCTTGTGATATGGTTCTAGAAACTACAAATCATAAGTCTCAATCTACACGCATTTCTTTCATTTTGAGATTTAATAACTCAAAATTACCATTGTTAAATTTCTCCATCTCAATCCTCCCAAATGTGCTTTCCATCTCTTTCATGTAACAAGGTTATGAAATACACACTTCTACAAAAATTCTTATTGAAACAAATATTAGCTCAAAAAACCCTTCTAACCCAACAAAGGAACCAAGGCTGGCCAAGATCTAACACCAACTAAAAGGAAGCTGGGTAAGCGGAAACAAATTCCTACACTAATCTAAGTAGGGGAGAGTTAAATAAATTTCATTTTAACACCTTTAACAATTACAAGAGATACACATAGAGAATAATGGAATAAATCAGGAAGTACACATAAACTAACATACACCAAATATACGTGGGGAAAACCATTTTGGGGTAAAAAATACCACCCTCAAAAAGCACCTTCCTTCTATAATACTTCAAATAAAAGTTACAACATAGCCCAAGTATAAAGCTTCTACACAAGTGCTTTGTCACAAACACTTGTTCTAGAGTTAACTCAGAAATACTTCATTACCTACAAACAAACTATGCATTCTACAAATCAAGAAACTCAATAAATAGAGTATTACAATCTTCAAGAATCATCTAGAAGGTGAGGGGAGTCCAAATCCACATGGCACAAAATCTAATGCCTTAGACATGCATTTGGACACATGTATGACATTCCCTTACACCCCTTACAAGTGTTTAACATACAAATACTCTTCTTCCAAACATGGGGACATATAATATGCTAAAAATAGCTTATGACAGATGCCTTACACATCTTACAACTATCATAGCTGACAACACTTACAGCTGTAAGAGAATCTGTCATAACTAACTAAAAATAGTTGATTATGTTACATCTTGTCATAACCCATCTTGGGTGCCAACTTTCTCCATGCATTCAAAGATGCCTTAGGATGCGCCATAGAATCCTTTATATGTCATAGATTCCAAAATGGGACGCCTATTTCCACTTGGGATAATGATGTGTCACCTAGTCACCTCCAACAAGGATGCCACCTAACCAGTGGGTCTCAATTTGTGACATGACACCATAGGCATTTAAATAATAAAAATAAATTAATTAATTACATTAATTGAAACAATGTTAGGACTCTAAGGTTGAGACACTTTAATCCCAATAGGCTTGACCTTATTTTACATCATTTGTGTTTAGATGGAATACTTTCCCATTTAGTTAACATATTCCTTTACATTTTTTTATTTAGTTAAAATTGTGTATATTGATTTGCAAAAATATCCATGTTAAGGGTTTTTGGATGATCTTGGAATTCTCATGCTTTTGTTGGTGTGGCATAATGAACCCTAGATTTATATTTTGATTCATTTTTAGTAGAATTAGGATAAAATACTTCAAGGCTATGTTAAGTTGATTAGATTGATTATTTTGTTCAAGGTTTGATTCCGAGTTGGTAAATTTGATCAAATTTGAGGTGTTTACTTGAGATTTTTTTAAACCTTTCCTTTAAAGGAGGTTCAAGGATCACACTAGTAGAAAACTATATGTATGCTAATATGTTAGAGAGTAGGTTTTTTTCTTTGGCTCATATGGATTCCATGCGTTGCAAATTCTAGTTTTATGTGGCTAGATTAAATAACTAATAATAAGTGCTAAATAATAGAATGAAATAAACATAGACAAATCTAGATTTTTTTCTCAAGGAAAGTAAGTATTAAATCTTATTTTGAAATATTTGCATATAGATTTAAAACGTAAAGCAATGCAAATGAAAATATTTTCATTTTGAAATACTAAAAACAAAAAGCAATGCAAACATGAAAATATTTTCATTTTGAAATAATTAAAACATAAAACAAAGAAAATGAAAATATTTTCATTTTGAAATATTTTAAACATAAAGCACTATAAATGAAAATAGTTTTTCTACAGTTTTTCCTCAATTTGGAATATTTCCATCAAATTGACAATAAACATTGCAAATGAAAATAGTTTAGAGTTCTTTTTTTCTATACTAGGGTATATCTTTTGGTTTCAAGGGTATTTATTTTGTTTTGTTTCGATTAAATTTAGGATTTTTTATGTGTAAGGGCAAGTATTTTGTTTTCAAATTGAATTTATGGTTGATATATTTTGTTGAAGATTAAACAAAATAAAAACACCTAAATTATAAAATAAAGAAAAAAAACAAAATATCAATCACCTAATACTAATTTTTAAATAAAAAATGCAAAGAAACCTTACCTAGAGGGTATAAAATATTGTTCTTAGACTCAGGATCTTGATCTTGCTTTCATTGTCCCAGCTAGAAAAGAGTTCACAAGCCTTTTGAAAAAAAAAATTCTACGAAATGAGATATTGCTTATTACAAATCGAGATCCCATTTCGTAGCAATCGGGATCTTGATTTGTATAAATTGGGCTCCTATTTCTTAAATCTAGATTTGGGACACCGAAACCAAACAAGATCCTGATTTAAAAGAAAATGGTATCTTTTTTTAATTTTAGGCTCAAGACCCCAAAGCGAGACGGGATCTCGATCTCTAAAAACTATGATCCTGATTCATTTTACCTGATTTTCAATTTTTTTGTAAGGCCAAAACTTCCACTAGAAGTGGAATCATCTTTGTGCTTTTACCCTAAAACATATATGTATTATTTTTTCAATAATGCAAATGCATTTTTCTAAAAATCTCAAGGCTACCCACTAATTTGTCTCCTATTTCTATGCACTTACCCCATCAAGAGAACTTTTAATTTTGACGTTTTCTACCTAATATGAGTCAATATTACCTTTTATATCGACTAAATATTGATCCTTTGAAACATCAAAATAGTAACAAATGGAATTCTCAAAAGTTACATTGCAAGTATCCAAAGACCTTCACTATAACCTAATGTCCATGTACAAGATTAGGCATGTAATAGATCAAGAATATCACTACCGAGAAAATATCTAGTCTAATATAGACCATAACATGTATACGGCTCTCAACATAAGCTTACTGCTAATAAAAATAAGAATAATTCATACTTTATTGTTGGTCATATTGAAATATTATAAACTAGACTCCATATAATTGATGTAACCTACCCATAGTTTTATCATAGCTTTTCTTTATCTAATCTACATTCCAAGGATGTACCAGTCATCTCCTATTTCCATTCCAATTTGTAATGAAATTTCACATTTTAACTCCATAATCATTTCCTTATTATTACTCAATAATAATATTGATATAAAAAATTATTATTAATAAAATGATATTAAATTTATCTTCATTGATCTTCCTCTTCTATCATCACACCAATTGATCAAAAATAGAATCATCATCAAAGATCCTCAAATATTAAGCTTCCTCTAATGAAAATCCTAATAACCATGGATTTAGCCTAGTATAGGTTCTCCTATTTTTTCTGGAGGGGTTTTGTATAGGATTTTTCATAAAAAATTAATAATAACTGTAGACACTAAAAATTGTCTTAGGCCTGCGACCCTTAACTTCTTCATATTTCTTTTATCTTCATTTTTCATAATCATATAATGTTAATTATTTAATTATTTTCTAAAGTCATATGTCCTCTATTAATTAAATAACTTTAATTATTTAATCAATTCATTATTACCCTTATTCTTTCTTGATTAATTAAAGAAATATTATTTATTTAATTATGTCGCTAACTAAATCTATCTTATTTCTAAAATTAAATAAACTATTGTTTAATTAATTTATACGACACTTTCAACTATAATGAAATAATTGCTTTAATTATTTAATTATTCCTTAACTTTTTCTCTCTTTAATCAAATAAACCTTTATTTATTTAATTAGATCTAATATCTTCAATGTTGAATTGAAAATATTTAATTCAAAAAGATTTATCCATATCATATTCCTCTATAATTAGATAATCTTGTTGTTATCTAATTAGTCATTAATCACTTAAGTATAGATAAAATTTGATCATTCAGTTATCTAGTGAGATAATATCTGATTTTCTCTAACAAAAAATCTTTCTGTCCTGATCACTTCATTATCTAGATAGGATTAGACAGTTTTATCTATGTCAATCTTATCTTCTACATGCAATCTTTATCCTTCTGTATCTCAACCAATTTCCACCATTGATTAAATTACAAGTTTTAATTTAATCTCCACCATTCATGATTTATCACTTGCACTAATTTAACCCTAACCCTATTGCATGTCACATCTTTTAATCTTGATCATTGATTAATTATCTCTTAATCTCAACCTGCCATTCAAAAATTATATTTTCTATAAAATGGATTTATCACTACCATTTTTACTCCTCTTGAAATCTTATGAGTTTTGGAAGAAAATTTAGAAATATTCAATGTTTTTCTATTATCATTGTCATGAGGTCATATTTGCATACTTAATTAAAATTTGAGGGCAAGTACTATACTACAGTGAAGTGGAGAAGGGTAATGGAGGTGAATCATGGAATTACATGTGTGCTTGGTGACATCTTTCATTTATGGATGTTTTTATCTTCCATTTTTCTTCATTATTATCTTGGGTTTAGATTGATTTAGGCTTTGTATTGCTAATCCTAAAATTTTCCCTGTGCTACATCTAGTGAACTTGATGCCAAGGACATAGTTTCTACAAATTTCATATGGTTTTCTATATGATTTGACGCAATCGCCAAGATAGAGTGACATGTTTGCTAGTATTTTTCACTGCAGCCGCAAACAACACGAGCCACATCTGTTGTATTGCACCAGGACTGGTATCCCATTAGCTGCAATTGATGTTCTTGCAATGCATCTAATCCATCCCGTGCACCATATCTATCATTCCATGATGCAACTTCTTGGCTTTGGGTTTTTTTTTTAATTATTTTTGCAAGTAATTTTCAATTTTTTGTATTTTTTGTTTAGTAGGTTAGGATTTACTAGTTATTGATAATTTGTTGACAATGTGAGGCAAGAGAAAATTAATGTATATTTTGCAACTTTGTTTGGCCAAGATCTAAAGATACAACTCTCATTTGTTGAAGGCTAAAATTGAAACTACTAATGAAATATGATGCAGGATATTTTTCAAAGAATGGATTTTCAAACTGATTGTCTATTTAGCTTAGATCACATTCTCTTTGGTGCCTAAAATAAAAAATTGTTTACCGTGATTGGTGCTTTTTTGCACTTCTTTTTAGATTAAATCCTAATTTAGTAATAAAATTATCCTATCCCCTTGTGCACTTGTGCAATCTTGGCTGTAAGAGAAATTGTTATTAACTCTAGAGGGCCTATCTTGGTGGGAAAAAGTACTCACCCCAAGATGACTCAAACCGGAAATGAGCTAAATCCAAGCTATTCTTGACTAGTATATAAATGCGAATGCTAATGGAAAACTTAGCATTACAGGTGCAAATGTGTTATACAAACAAGTGATTCCCTCAATACCCATGTGGTACATGAAAACCTATAGAGGATAACCTCTATAGGCTAGGAAACCTCCTTATTGAAACTAATCTTGTCTCATGCATAGCCACCTAAATGGGTGTCTTGATTAAAAACCATTTGTTATAGATTGCTAAAATCCTTCTATTTGTTGGTGCGGGAGATCAAACCTCTGAAGCCATCCCATATTTTCCTAATTCTTAGTAGAGATGAAAAATTCTTGTGATGTCATTACCTAGGAATCTAGATCTTAGTAAGCCCAAGAAGTGAGTGCACTTCAAGGGGGAGCCTGTGCTATCAATATTCTAAGTCATCCACTTTGAATAAGCATGACTAGAGAAATTCAAGTGGGAACTCAAAAAATATTGTCTTGGAAAACCATAGGACAATACTTGTCTTTTTGAAATCAAACATTTTCACATCAAAACCAAACCAAAAAAAAGTGATTTCTAACTATCTATTGTTTTACCAAAATTTGATCAAAATCAGACTAAAAAAAACCTACAAACTTTGCCAAAAATTAAAGAAAAATCAAATCCTATTTATAGTTAACTGCATCTACTATTAAGAATCACATTTTTTGTTATGAACCAAATATACTATTTAGAACCACATCTACTATTATGAACCACATCTGTTATTGTAAACCACACCCACAATTGTAAACTGCATCTGACACTGTAAACCATAACCAAATATAAAATGATGCATTTGTTAAATCTGAACTGCAATTGCCTAGCAAAATAGAAAAAAAAATATACTGTCACATTCTGAGGTCAAACAGTCAAAACTTGTCTCTGATTATCCTTTCATAGTGATCTCTGAACAAAAAGCAGAAATATTTGCTCACACTTTTCACCATTACACCTTTTAGTATCATTTAGCCATAGCAATAGACATACTAGTTGCAAACTTTGGTTACATTTTAGGAGTCCTTGGTATCTTTAGATCAATTGGACTTTTAGGACAATCACCTTTGTAGATTTTAAAATAGGGAAACTTTCCATACTTTGGATAAACCTTTTCTTCAAGGAAAATTGTCATTGAACCAAGTCACTTGTCACACCTATTATCTTTTTTCATTTTGGTACTCATCTTTTCTAGCTTGTCAATCTAGTTTGGGAACTCACTTTGTCTCTTAAAAAGGTCCTTTGACAAACTAAATTGAAGCATTGGCTAAAAATTGGATGGTTAGTAACCTCTTCTCAAATCTCCCAAAGTTGATTACCTTTAAAAGCCTGCCTACACTTTTGCATACATAGACATAGCCATTTTAGGACACCATCATTTCAGACATTAAGTGGCACATTACATTTAACCTCCCTTATTTTTATTAAAAAAAAGAAGATAAAAAACATAGTTGCATTAGCATTCATTTCTTATATATAAAAAAAATCCAAAAACATAAACTAAAAGAATATCATTCATAGACATAGTTCTGCATATTGTCCACATTTTGAGCATATCTTACATGGTTGAAACAAGGTACAAAAGGAAATAGAGAGAAATGGTTGACCCACACTTGAATTTATCAATCCATTTTCAAGCCCCTCACAAGGGACATCAAGACCACACAAAATGTTACTGGAAAAAATTATCACTAGAGACCAACAACAATGCATTGTAGTTGTTCAGACTCACACAATATTGCCGAAGACCCAAATTTTGCCTCTTTTGTAGATGAATACTTGGCACAAGATCCCCAATGATACTTAGCAAAATTTTTAGTCTCCTAGATTTGACATTCATACATTGCAAACTTCATCTACCCAAGGGAAGAACATGATGACTTCTAGTGGCTCTATCCCTCAAGTAACTGCAACTATACCATTTGGAGTACCTACCCAAAGTTCCACAACAATGTATACATCACCATTTCGTACATCAAGCATGAAACAAAGCCTTAATTTTACCATAGGGGCCTCATTGTCAAATCCCTTCAGCACCAATACTGGAAGCAAAAGGCCTAAGGTTGTCATAAAAATGAAAAATGCTATACCAAACATGAACACCACTAGTGCCATACCATAAATGGGGTTTCAAAAATGGGACACATACCTCTCATACAATTTGGGAACCAACCAAATCCTTTGCAAAACATTCACATTCCCAATCAACCAACATCAAACCAAAACTTATTCTCTCACATTGCAAACTAAAATCCACCCTTCGTTCATACACTAAAACAAAATCCATCACATAATGTTGGGTTTCAAAACAATTACGTAGAACCCAAAAATACAACCAACATGTCATTGACAAAAGTGGATATTCTACAAAAAAAAATGCAATCCCTTCAACAATAAATGGACAATATGGCAATTTTTAACAAAAATACTTTTTCAACAAAAGAATTATGTCCATTTCCCTTTGAAAAAGTTTTATACATGACACCCTTCCCACATGGATATGTTATACCAAACTTTCCTAAGTATAATGGGAAGCACAATCCTATTGAACACATAAGGGAATTTTCCACAATGTGCATAAACGTTGCATATGACCCCACATATCTCATGAGACATTTTTCATGAAGCCTTGTTAGAATAACACTTGAAGAGTTTTCTCAACTTCCATATGGCATAAGGTCATGTGGTGAACTTGCTAAAAAATTTATTGAACATTTCACCTTTAACAATGACAATGAAATCACAATAGCAACCTTATGTCACAACACACAAGATGAAGGAGATAACTTTATCACCTTCTTCCAGAGATGGAGCTTTCTAGCTAGTTGATGCCCTATTGAAATATCCAAAAAACAAAAGGTTGCCATATTCCTCAAAAAACTTAATTCAAAATTGAGAAGTGACCTAAGAGTACACTGTTGCACTTCTTTTGTGGAGCTAGTAGAAAAGGGTATCATACTTGAAAAGGCTCTCATTGACAAAGGTGAAATAAAGATGTCAAATAGAAATCTAAATGTTCAAATCACCCCTAATGATAGGAACAAATTTTAGTCCCAAAACAAGAGCGTAACCAATGATGGAATTATCAATGCTAAAACCTTACATGTAGGACCAATCATTACATTTACATGACACAAACCCTCTAACAACAAACCCAACAATGCTTACCAAACTACCAATGTTGTCCAAAACATGCAACAACCATGACCACAAAGGAAGTTTCCAAAACACAAATTCACTCTCCTAGGGGAATCAATTGAATCAGTCTTTAAACAACTAATACAACACAACATCATACAACTTCCTGAGCCAAAACAATATGATCCTAGACAATTTAAACCCTCTTGGTGGGATGACAATGATTTTTACAATTTCTACTGAACTAAGGGACATGGTCTACCATAATATCATCAGTTGAAGAACATTATACAAGATCTTGTGGAAATTAGAACTGTTGAAGTTAATGGATAGAAACAGACATCCTCAAATAGTAAATAATACCAATAATAATGTCAACTATGACTGTAACCATGACACCATCATAAATCGTATTCGAGCCACCAATGGAAATATCAACACTATTACCATAAATAAAACTCCTAAATGTGCTATCAACACTTGCCAAACTAAGATAAACATCCAAGGCTCTTCATCACAACAAAAACCACAGTCCCCCAATCATTAGTACAATTTACTTGACTAGTTGGGGAAGATCCTAGTGCAAATTTCTATCTTGGAGCTATTGCATATATCACTCGATCATCAAGCTATTTTAGACAAAGCTTTACAAAACACTACTATCCTTCCAACCTTGATGTCAATCATTTCCAAGAGATGGTAGGCTACCTAACCAACTCTCATCATGCTACCTTCTTTGAGCAAGATTACTCAACCGACAAGATAGACCACAATGACCCATTGCACCTCAAATTTCTTGTCCATAAAACAAAATTTAGATGAGTCTTGGTAGACAAAGGAGCAAGGTTGAATATTTGCACCTTCAAACTGGTTAAGGCATTAAGCTTCTCAGAGGAAGGTGTGGACACTACTAAGAGCATCGTCATTAAGGAATATGATGACAAAGAACAATCATCTAAAGGAGGTGTAACACTTCCCATCAGAATTGGTCCTACGATTATTGATACCAAATTATGAGTCTTGGATCTCATCCTCCCATATAATATTATAATGGGAAAACCATGGATACATGCTATGAAGGTTCTCCCTTCGACTTACCATCAATGCCTTAAATTCCCATACAATGGAACTAAGATCATGATAGATGGTGATCCCGATCCTTTCTAGTATTGCACTAACCTACACAAAATACCCCAATGAAAGGTTCCCGTTAATCAAGAGGCTTCATCATCCAACTCATCCTAGTATATCAATCCATACACTCTTTCTAAAATATCTACTTCCCAACTACCACCTTCCACTCCTAAGGTCGATATACAAGATAAGGGTTGTGGAGAGTATCATATGAAAGCATCTTATTGTATCAGCTAGTTGGTTCATCCCAAATAATATGATCTACCAATGGTTGATAGGAGACAATCCATTGCCACCATACACGTCCCTCCCACAATGACTTTCAAAAAATGGGGGGAACTAAGTAGATAAGCTATAAATGAAGAAGATGTGACCTCTTGGTTATAAAAAGAAGACAATGAAGAACCTCGTTCGCCCACTCAAATACCTACAAATCAATATGGAAAAGTTTTCAAGATAATGTAAAATAAAGGATATGACAGACATAGCAAGCTGGGACTACATCAGAATGGGAGGACTATACCCATCATTGTCTTTAAGTGACCAAAATGCCTAGGGTTGCGATTTCAATCGCTTAAGATTGGTGTTTCTAGTACCACATCACCTTTACAAGAGGGAGTCAATGCTTCTGAAGCTATTGAGACATCCAATGAGCCATTTGACCAACCTTATTATTCCACTAACTCAAACAAATATGAATTGGGTTTTGACAAATCATCTAATGATTATGAACTTTTTGAAACCTTTAGAGAACCTGGTGAACCTACATTTGATGAAATACTTGAGCAACACTTTAAAATTGGTCCATCACGGGACACATCAAAACCTAACGGATCCCCTCCTAGGAGTAGGGAAGACACCATAAAAGCCTTTTGGAACTATGTCAATAATTCATCCTTCACCTTAACCCCTTCCAATTTTGATACTTTCGATGATGACATGCCCCTAGTATATCCCTATATTATCGATTTGGATCAACAAGACCTCCCTATCTTAGATACCATAGAGAATGATGAAGTAATAGCTTAGTTCATGGGATTGCAAGAAGGAATACCTAGTGGTGACCATAAGGCTGGCTTTACCATAGAATTGAATAACATGGCTTATTTTGGGGAGTATGTTCACCCCTCCAGTCATAAAAGTAGAAACAATAAGAAAAAAAATGAAAAACAAATGACAACCACCTAGGTGAAAACCGAAAGGAACCTTTAGATGATGAAAAATTAAAAAATAAGGACACATCCAAGGATGAAAACCTCTCTGAGGCACCCAAGGATGGAGGGTTGAATGTTCTCCCCATGCTCAAGAAAAGTCACCAATGTTGGTTGAGGAATCTGTGGAGATCAACATAGGCACTGAAGATAATCCTTGAGTAATCTATTTTGTAGCATCTTTGACAGAAATAGAGCAACCTAATTTTAATAAATTCTTCATAGACAGATAGGTTAACTCTGCATGGTCATATTCTGACATGCCTAGACTGGATCTTGACTTGGTATTACATCATTTTCCATTATAACTAGGTGCTAAACCCATGAAGCAAAAATTAAGAAAAATGCACCTGCAAATTACTTTATTAGTCAAAGTTGAACTAAAGAAACTGTTGGATGTCAATTTTATTAGGTTAATTGACTATGCAAAATGAATTTCCAATCTTGTACTAGGGTATGTACAAGATCATGATGGGCCAAAAAGTGGCAATATGTAAGTGATATGATGTCCCATGTGGTTGACAACTTTTTTTTTACCAAAAATTAATGAAATGAAAAGGGTTTTAAAGGAGATTTTCAACTTTCCACCAATATAAGTTATTCTTTACTTTGAATTTAATAAATAATTATTATTCATTTTCTATTTGAATTACGACTAAAGTCTTGATTGAAAAACATCTATAGCTTTCAAACGTTATCACATTTTTTGAATCTAAAACAAGTGTCACATTCTATGCTTTGCATACTATAGGATTAAAAAAAAAAAAATTCATGAAGTTTTGACCAAGTTAAGGTGGTCAGACATATGAGTTTTTATCTTTTTTAAAATTTGTAATAAAAAATTCATAATTAATTATTTACTTGAAAAAAAATTACAAAAAAATATGCATCACATTAGGACATGACTCCTCTATTTATATCTAAAATATTACAAAAAATAATTATCATTTTATTTTGGTTAAGGTGGTTAGATAGACACCTACTTCTTATTTTTCCCTGAAATTTAAATACTATTGCATTGAAATTTCAAATTTTCACCAAACAAATTTTAAAATATATATATATATAAGCCTAGTAGTTTAGAAACTACATTCAATTTGCTACAGATTCTATTCTTACATATTTTTGAAATAATATAGATAACTTATTCGATGAATTTTTTTACATCAAGTTGCCTATCTCTAATTTTCCTAAATTTTTTGCCACTTAAGGGCTTGTTTTTTCCATGATGACCGTGCACATGCCCACCAATGACAAAAATAATAGGTGGCATTCTCATCTATATAGAATTATGAGATATAAACAAAGCATGTCCTAAAGATGACTTTCCTCTACCAAATATTGACATGATTGTGGACCTAACAGCAGGATATGAAATGTTATCCTTCATGGATGGCTTCTTGGGATATAATTAAATCAAAATCACACTTGAAGAACAATGTAAGACAAATTTCACTTTTCCATGGGGAACTTATTGTTGGAATATCATCCCCTTTGGACTTAAAAATGCAAAAGCAACATATCAATGCACCATGACAACCATTTTCCATGATCTCATACACACTCTCATGTAAGACTATGTGGATGATATGATAGCTAGATCATTGAAAAGGGTTGATCACTTATGGGTCCTAGATAAGATTTTTCAAAGACTAGAAGAATACAAAGTGAGGCTAAATCCTAAAAAAATGTGTATTTGGAGTGCAATCAGGAAAACTTCTAAGATACATTATTTCTAGATGAGGCATTGAAGTGGACCCAACAAAAGTGAAAGCTATAATGGACATGCCTCCAATGGCCAATATAAGTCAAATGCAAAATCTACAAGGGAGATTGTAGTCTATCGGATGATTCATAGTGTAATTAGCATATAAAACACATCCCTTCTAGCATTTACTCAAAAAAGGGGTATTGTTTGTATGGATAGATAAATGCCAAGAAGATTTTTAATAGATCAAGGATTACCATTACTTACACCACCAGTGTTAATGTTTCCTACTGATGGATGACTTTTGATACTCTGCATTTCAACAACCACATTAGCACAAGGAGCCTTACTTGCATAGAAAGATGAGGGCCATGAAAGGGTAGTGTATTATATTAGCCACACTTTGGTGGGATATGAGATAAATTACAGTCCCATAGAACATGCTTGTCTTGCAGTAGTTTTTGATACTCTACTACTAAGGCAGTACATGTTAAACCACCAAAAAATGTTGGTCACAAAGATAGATCCTTTGAAGTATCTCCTTAGTAAAGGAACATTAATAAGATGGTTGGCTAAATGGGTAATGGTACTTAGTGAATATGATATCCAGTATGTAGAAAGAAAAGCTATAAAAGGACAAGTTATTACTGAACAACTAGTAGATGCACAAATTAAGGTAGATCATCCTCTATTTTTAGATTTTCCTAATGAATTCATCTTCACTCTTGACATAGGAATGAAATGGAAGTTATACTTTGATGGGTCCCACACAAATCATGGTTCAGGGGTTCTCATATTGTTTATCACACCATAGAGTGACACTATTCCTAAGTTATTTAGAATAGCTTTTCCATGCACTAATAATATAGCAGAATATGAGCCTCTTGTAACAGGATTACAAATGACAATCAAATGGAAGATTAAGCACCTAAAATTTTATGGAGATTCTCTGTTGGTAGAATGACAAGTTAATGATTACTATGATACCAAAGATGAAAAGCTCGCCCCATAAAAATGGATGGAAGATAGTTTCAAATAACATTTTGACAACATCCTCTTTCATCAAATACCCTACATTCAAAATAGGGCAGCAGACAGTTCACTCTCGGACATACCTAACAACATGCCTAAATTCAAGTTTTGGGTACAACTACTTTTGATCCCTAACTTTGACGTCCCAGATTCAGAGATGGTGTGTGAACTTGTTGATCCCAATTCCCCATGGTACAAAGACATAGATGACCACCCCCATGCTCGAATCCTACCCCCTAACCTCTCAAACAACCAACACAATACATTTATCCATAAGTCCTCCAAGTATACCATCATCAGAGATACCCTTTATAGACGTGCCCTAGACAATACCCTATTGAGATTTCTTGATATTGAAGAGGCACAAGCGACCTCATGGGGTACATGAGGGTATATGTAGATCCCACTCTAGTAGTCCCACCTTAGCCAAGAAGATTATGAGACTGGGCTATTATTGGCCTACAATGGAAAAGGACTCATATGTCTTTGTCAAGAAATGTTGACAATGTCAGATTCACGAAGACTTGATACACATGCCAACACAGGAGCTCTATCCAATAACATCACCATGGGCCTTTTCCTAATGGGTACTCAACCTCATTGGTAAGATACATCCAACATCCTCCAATGATCATAAATTCATCATAACTACAACTACATACTTTACCAAGTGGATTGAAGCCATTCCTATGATCTACATCATAAGCATACAAATTTCTAAGTTCATCCTTAACTATATCATTTCTCGGTATGGTGTTCCTCAATCCATAATAATGGATAATGGCCACCTATTTAAAAAGCAAGAAGGTTGTCACCTCTATGAGGAATTCTATATCCAACAACACTTTTCCACTACATATTACCTAAAGGGTAACGACCAAGCTAAGGCATCTAAGAAAACAATCCTCAAAATTCTTAAAAAAACTATCAATGATGCTAGTCATGATTAGCATTTATAGCTTAACCTTTCCCTATGGGCTTACCACACAAGCATTTGCATTCCCACCGGTGCCACTCCATATTCCTTAGAATTGGTTCTAAGGCCATCTTTCCTATTGATGTCGAGATTCCTTCCCTAAGGGTATCTCTAAAAGGGCATAATGATGATGAAAAGTACAATGTGCCAAGACTACATGAACTAGAGTTCCTAGATGAATGAAGAAAAAAGGCACTAGATCATCTTCAAGCATATCAAAATTGCCTTTGTCATAGCTACACAAGAAAGTCTTGAATCGACATTTTGACATTGGTGACCTAGTTTTAATGGAATATCCAAAGAATCAAGTAGAAAGAAAAAAACTAGGAAAGTTTGAGACAAACTGGCTAGGATGGGTATGTGCAGGATCATCATGGAAAAAACAGGCCCTTAAGTGGCAAAAAAATAAGAAAAAATAGAGTTAAGCAACTTGATGTAAAAAATTGAATAAGTTATCTATATTATTTCAAAAATATGTAAGAATAGAATCTTTAGCAAATTGAATGTAGTTTATAAACTACTAGGTTTATTTTAAAAAGTATATATATATATATATTTGGTGAAATTTTGAAATTTCAATGCAATACTACTTAAATTTTAGTGGAAAAAATAAGTAGGTGTCTGTTTGACCACCCTAACCACAATAAAATGAAAATATATTTTAATAAGATTTTAGATATAAGCAGACGACTCATGTCTGGATGTGATGCATATCTGTTTGTAATTTTTTTCCAAGTAAATAATTAATTATGAATTTTTTATTACAACTTTTGAAAAATATAAAAACTTGTATGTCTGACCACCTTAACTTGGTCAAAACTTCATGGAATTAAATTTATTTATTTTAATCCTATAGTATGTGAAGCATAGCATGTGACACATGTTTTAGATTCAAAAAACGTGATACCATTTGAAAGCTATAGTTTTTTTCAATCAACTTATCAATCAGGACTTTAGTTGTAATTCAAATAGAAAATGAATAAAATTATTTATTAAATTCAAAGTAAAGCATAATTTATATTGGTGGAAAGATGAGAATCTTATTTAAAAACACTTTTCGTTTCATCAATTTTGGGTAAAAAAAGTTGTCAGCCACATACCCTACACATACCCATCATATCACCACTTTTTGGCCCATCATGGTCCTACACATACCCGGACCTTATATTGTCATAGAAGCCTTTGGATTAGAAGCATAACTATTCTCTACCCCTAAAGGTGAACCACTATAAACACTAATCAACAACCTTCATCAGAAGAGGTTCTACACATAGTTTCTAAGAGCCTTATCTTAATCATGAAAAATACAAAAAAAATGGAAAAATAAAAAAATATCATTACCTAGGTGAAAACTCGGCAAATAGGCATCTTGGTAACATAAAAAAAATAAAAAAAATCAAGAAAATAGTAAAGAGAAATAATTCATCTAATAGTGAGAACCACTTCAGTGGCACTTTGGATAAGTACCATGGTGAAAACCTAGCAAATAGGCGCCATGTGTAGTCGACTCTGCTCCTTTGTCTACCATCATTCCAATCTAACTTCTCTATCATATCACCCATAATAAATGGTTATCCTTTTCATAACTTGGAACAATTGACATCGAGCACACTTTGCATCCCCCTTCCATCCTATTCATAATAAATTGGTCTTATTCTCGACTAGGGCCAGGCACTCGAATTACATCATTTGGTTCTTATAGTGGCTATTTTAAGGACATAAAACCATTGAAAAAAAATCCAAAAAACATCATAAAATGTCCTTAATAATTCCAAAAACATCACAAAATGTCCTGAAAAAATCCAAAAAACATCATAAAACTTCAAAAAGACAAAAAATCAAAACATGTCAAAACCCCCCAAAAAAAATCCAAAAATAGAGTCAGATTCAGTCGTGTTAGTCAGTCTTTATCATTGCAAAACTATGTGGCCTCTGCAACTGGATGTAGGCAAGGCCATCTACTAATGTTCCTTCAAGGAATTAGGATAGTCCTTTAGTTTTTTCAGTTAAACAATGAAATATTTACTCAGTTCTTTGTCCATAAAATAAAGTCAATGGTCGTGTCAAACTATGAGGTCTCTACATGTATAACATAGGCAAGGCCATCAATCAATGAGCCCCTATGGTCACACTAGGTCAGTCCTTTAGTTTTTTTCATTTTAGTCAAAATAAGTCAAACATTTTCATCAAACACAAACAATTGTAAAAATATCGAGACAAGTCACACATCAACAAGACAAACAAGTCAACAAGGTCATCAAGTTAAACTAAACAAATTGTTGAAACACTCAAATAACCAAAACAATCAGCCTATGTCTTATACAAGATGTGTCCTTCCTAGAAACAGACATTGTAATTTTGTCAAGCTTCATCATTTCCTTATATAGGTGGTCACAAGATCGAAAAAAAACTCAACATCTTATGTGATATGTGTCATATCTCAAACCAAGATTTATCAAACAATAATCTTGTTAATCTCCTAGAAAATTAAACAACAAACAAATCAAATTTTGGAAAATATTCTTACTAGCTATTGATATTATGGTTTGTTTTGTCTTATCTTTTTGTTTGGCTTTGTTGTTGAGTCAAGTTACTAGCTTCCTCGAGGATGTCCCATGAAGTATTTAGAGAAACAAGGATGTCTCAACACTCTTTTTCTTTGACTATTGTTTGTCGATTGTCTTTTGATTTTATCTTCAAGTCAGATTACTAGCTTCCTTGAGGATGTCCCATGAAGTATTTAGAGGAGCGATGATGTCTCATGACTCATCTTTTATTTGATTGTTGTATGTGGTTAGTCTTAACAAAAATATTGGGGAAATTTTTCCCTTAGTATGAGTTAAGACATTCCTTGTTTTTGATTGTCTATTTTTAGCAAGTGGATGACCTTCCACACCTTGGTCTATCTCATATCATGCTGTTTGTTATCCATTTGTATCATTTAATGCCCAAAGATGATTAATGCAAGGCCTATTATGTTTTGGCAAAATATTGAAGATTTCTAATACTAACATCTATATGCTATCATTTCTTCTTTCTTGCATTTATGATGGAGTCCTATGACACAAAAAAAAAAGCATTCCTGCATATGCATTCATGTTACAAACATCATTTATACATTTACATACATATGTACATATTAAATATTACATATATGTTGCATTTTAAAACACAAAAAAATACACATCTAGGAATCCATGGCATAACATGCATTCACCATCATAAACTACATAGCATATTATCACAACAAATACATTCACATGGCATTGTAAATACATAAAACCACATTGTGTCCCGTAATCATAAACATAGCATCCATACATGACATCCATAATACCATAAAAGTAAATCCATACATCATCATATAGAATTCACACATCATCATAGGCTGCATGAATATCATAAAGTAAACATCAACATTCATAACACATGCATAAATAGAAGACTGCATATCATATTAAACACTATATATCATATAAATAATTGCATATCATATAATTTCCGCCAAAAATGATATATATATCGCTCAAAAAAGTGTGACAGTGCAATGTCATAATGTATCCTAAAATAAGAGCTCATAGGCTCGATGGACAAAAAAAATTAGTGTTAAAATATCTAAGTCAAAATATATCTATCTAGTTATTCCATGATCCTCAGAGCTCATGCTGCTACTTTCACCCTGACTAGATTTTCTATGAGACCGAGGTCGACTGCTACTCAATGCCACTGATGCACTGGGTGCCCTATGCTCGGGTGGGATTGCCACCTCATACAAATCTCTATAATACTACTCTCGCCTTCTTGCTCTAAGGAGTCCCTGTGCCATGTCAGCGACAGATCTTGTACATCTATCTACAAAGTCTAACCCTTTGATCTGCCTCCCGAGCTCGGATCATTGTCATAGACCTCTCTGACTATAGGGTGTCTCTCTCCACCTATAGAGATACTGTACCTTGGCCTCTAGTACCTACACTCTAGCTTGTAATCTGGACAAATCCTCATCCTTGTCCCCAAAACCACCCTTGATGGGCATATCCTCAAAACCATCCTCTTCATCCATAATCCTCTCATAGAGGATCCGCTCCTCCTCACCCATCTCCTCATCCTTTGGTCGCTCCTCATTTCCTCCCACATCCACATCCATGGTAACTATAGCTGCTAACACCTCAAGCTCCTCTCTCTCATCCTTCTTTACCTCAACCTCTATGTCGAGCATGGTCACCTCCTATTGACCCTCATCCTATTGACCCTACTCTCTAGATCCTCTTTCTCCTTCTCCCGAGCTCCTTCTCTCCCTCCACTTGGATAGGTGGAAGTGGTCTCTACCTCCTCAACCTTTGTCTAACTATCCTACCATCCCCTCCTCCCCTTCCATTACCACCATCATCACCCACTCCATTTTCACCTCTATCGTCACCCTCACCTCCACCATCCCCTCAGCCTCCATCTCCTCTCCCTCTACCTCCACCTCTCCTACATCGAGGACCTTGTCGTTGTTTGACAATTGGTGCAAGATAATCTAGATATTTCAAAGGAATAGGCCTATGTGCCCTCCACCATGTATCATACTCAGGAGTGGTCCCCACATCCATTAGCCCCCCTCTCCAACCCCACTATTGTGCCTGTAATCAATTAATGACCAGCTCTATTGTGGTAGCTAAGATCATCAAACCCCATGGTGTCACCTCCCTAGATGACCTAACATACACTGCTACTCCCTGAGGCTCACCTTGTTGCTCTCCAAACTGTCGCAAAAACTAACCTAACAAATACATCTCAATAATATGTATTGACTAGATAGTACGCCCAATTAGATATCTCTCCTGATGGAACCAAGGTAGATGTTGACCCTTATCTAGCCACTGATGACAATCCATATAAGGCCTCTAGATGAAACTCACTAATGTGTCCAACCCATGTCTCCAGTAACTAATATCACCCACAAGAGTCTATGTCATTTCCACTAAGTACATATATATGTTTGGTGTGGTGGTCTCCAATTGAAGATCAATTGGTGGATGGAACACTGCAATGCACTTCCAAGCCTAGACCATCAACATAGTCACGTCGTAGCTCATTGACTCTCCTTGCCTATAGACTATATTATGTGATTGAAAATATACCATCATCAACAAGCAAGGCCCACATGCATATACTGTCTCATAGGCTAACATACCAACAAGAATCTCCCCCCATCCGATAGGAAATCCATGTCCCCAATGATCTAAGATCACTATCATAACTATCGCAATACATAGAACATGGTTGAATCACCCATACCGAGCAACTAGTCTCTTCCATCTGATCTCGTATTGATTGATGCCCAACTGTGCTATATCATTGTATACATAATAGGTAGTTAGCACCTGATATCCTTAGGCAGGCTCATATCTAAATCTATCTCCTTGAATTGGTAGACACAAGATCTTGTAGACATCCTCGAAAGTGATGGTCGCCTCTCCTATAGGTAAATGAGAGGAACATGTCTTTGAGTGCCACTGCTCAGTAAGTGTAGTCAGTATACCCATCTTTTCCCTAATGATAGGCATGAATGCCGCATGATACAAACCAATCCACCATAACCTATGCCTCTCGTCACTAGTCAATTGATGTCGCAAATGATAGGTCTCTAGCAGTCGTGACTCTCAGATATAAATTGGATCTAGAGGAACCTATGACCAACATGACAATCACTATGTCAGTCTATTTTACAAATGTCATTAAAACAAGTCAAGCTTAACCTGTTCAACATTCAATTGTGTCGCTTAAATTCACTTGAGTCATTTACTCAATAATTGCGTCACACTTTCTACAAATGCATCATTTCAAGGTAGTTGTGGTTTATCCCTATGTGATTGAACACAATCACGGTCAAATGCATCACACAAATGCAGGCGTGGTTAACCAACACATGAATGTGTTGCATTTTAACAATTGCATCATAAAAAAATCAATTTAACCTAATCTTTCCTAGCGTATTTAAATCAAATGTGTCATTTCACGATCAGTTGTGTTGAATGCAATAGCATTTGCGACTGTCATAGAGTGATGCAATTGATTGTTGAAATTAATTCCCACCTAAAAATGTGTGAAAATAAAAATTGACAAAGTGGGTTGAAAGAGCCTTACTAGATCTCTTGTGCCCTTAGATTGTCTAAACATATGAACTTTATAAGCACGATGATCGCCATGGGGAACTCACTCCATCTTCACTCAAAGCTCTAGTTTTCAAATTATAAAAGTGCAAAATGATCCTAGAATTGACAATTTCCTATTCATACCCCCTCAAAAATTGGGTTTTCACCCAAGGGTTTATAACTGGACAGACCCTTTTGCATGTTTGAATATAACTTTCACTACCCTAAACTTGTCAAAATTTGAAACTGACTTCACCATCACTTTTCTAGCTATCAAAATGACTTTTGACAACAATTTTAAATTTTTTTGAGAACTTTTGAAAAATTTGTAAAATTCTTCTGAGGGGCTAGAACCCTATCTTGCTGTCACTGGGGCATCTTTTGACTGACTTTCTTTGACACAACACGATAAAAAACCTTGTATCAAAGAGGGGCAAAATGTAGACACTAAAAATTGTCTTAGTCCTGCGACCCTTAACTTCATAGTTCTTTTATCTTCATTTTTCATAATTAAATATTGTTAATTATCTAATTATTTTCTAAAGTCATATGTCCTCTATTAATTAAATGACTTTACTTATTTAATTAATTCATTCTTACCTTTATTCTTTCTTGATTAATTAAATAATATATTATTTAATTAATTTCTACAACACTTTCAACTATAATTTTAAAATAATCACTTTAATTATTTTATTATTCCTTAACTTTTTCTCTCTTTAATGAAATAAACCTTTATTTATTTAATTTGATCTAATATCTTCAATGTTGAATTGAAATCATTTAATTCAAAAGGATTTATTTGTATCATATTCCTCTATAATTACATAATCTTGTTGTTATCTAATTAGTCATTAATCACTTAAGTCTAGATAAAATTCGATCATTTAGCTATTTGGTGAGATAATATTTGATTTTCTCTAATGAACAATCATTTTGTGTTGATCACTTCGTTATCTAGATAGGATTAGACAATTTTATCTATGTCAATCTTATCTTCTACATGCAAGTTTATCTAGATAGGAGAAGGGTAATGGAGGTGAATGATGAAATTATATGTGTGTTTGGTGAGATCTTTCATTTATGCATGTTTTTATCTTCCATTGTTCTTCATTATTAGCTTGGGTTTAGTTTGATTTATGATTTGTATTGCAAATCCTAGAATTTTCCCTGTGCTACAATAACATCTAGCAAGGAAAGTTTAATTAGACTTCTTACCTTTTCATTGAATTCTACTCAATCATCTAATGACATTACAACTCATTTTAACCTAGTCATTATAGCACCTAGATCTTGATCTATTGGCAAATAATCCATATTGAGCTTTGATAGAATACAATTAATGCTACTGAATTTCTAATTTTTCAATCAAGACACACTTTCCATCTTCGCTTAAATAAATATATTGTACATGCACAATCCCACTAAAACTAAAATTAGTACCAGTAACCATGTTAGGATTACAACCTATGACTTGAGTCGATTAGGCTTTGATACCATATGAAAGAAATACTAGGTATGAAAAATATTTGTATAGTAATATAAGAGGAGATATTAATAAACAATATCATCTAAAATAATTTTCAATTTTAGGAAACAACATAGTAAATAATTCACCATAACATAATGATGTATCCTTGGAACATTATTTTGGTAAAAGCTTGGCCTCCAGATTTCAAACCATTGTATTAATATACAATAATCTTGGTTATAATAAAATATAAGAAAGGAGCCTTCAAAGGAGACAACAACAACAATTATATCTAGAATAATATTGGCAACATATAATAACTACAAAATTCACTATGTAAACTCTATTCCAAGTACCTAATATATATAAAAGTACATGGAAGCACAAAAGGGGAATCTCAAAACTATGAGATAATACCACTTGAAAGTGGTATCCAAATCCCAAGAAGAGTCCTCATGCAAAAGATAGTGTATTCATTACAATTACCATAAGAATATATAATAACATGTCATAATTATACTCCTAGCTTGAGTTCTCCAATTTGTCTTATTCAAACCCTCCAATTATATTAGTAATATTCATAAATATATTTCATAGGTTAGTGAATGTTCTTGGTCAACATGTGTAACTCACTCTTAAAAATCTCTTATGCATGACAAATGTTGTTACATTCTTGATATGGGGGCCTAACTTTTGAAGGCCATAATCTTTTATCCAAGAACGTAATTAATTTTTTTTCATAAATGCAAGATTATAGAGAGGTCCATGCCAATATAAATAGGTTTAGCTAGCTAAATTCAAGTTTATTTGGATAATTTTGATGGTCCAAAGTGACATTTGTGGCTCAAAAATTATATGTTAGTATTTTGCAAGGTTGAGACATCATTCATAACAATAAAGAGCTCTATCTAACACACATGAAAATAGTAAACAATATTTAAAAAAAAAAAACATGACTACTCTTTTTTAATTTGCTTGTTTCAAAAAAATAATAATAATTTAGGTATATATGAAAAATGATATCTATTTTGGGGAAATATGTATGTAAATTATATTATTTTCAATAAAAAAAATTAATAAATAAAACATGAACAATATCTATGCATTCCCTTGACATTAATATTAATGATCTATATTTAACTTATGAAAATGTTTTATTTCTAATTCATATTATGTATTTTCAACAAATAGTACTCATTAAAAATACAATAAAATATAAAAAATAATTTATTGAAAAATATTTGACAATGAGATAAATTATTATTTAAAAGAAGAAAAAAATGATTTACATAAGAAATCTCAAAAATCACTACTATACAATCTCTTCAAAATCTAAATAATAGAATGTAAAAAGTTCACTAAAAAAAACCTTATTAGCTCACTTTAGCTAGAAAGTATGATATGCTTTTAAGCTTCACCCCCACTAATACTTCTCTGTATTGCCATTTACTTTATTAGGCCTCATATGTACTTCTCAAATAGATTCATATAATGTCTTAAGAAGTGATATCATTGATTACAATAGGAAAAAAATGCCTATTCCTATCAATGAGAATATATTAAGGAACACATACCATATGTTCAAAAAAAATCACAAAGTCGTAAATCATAATATGTTAAATTACTCATCTAGTTTCCCAATAGAGGTCAACATGGTAATATATAAAGGTCAACATGGTAATATATTGGTCATTCATGTAGTAATTCCCTATTGAACAAAGATTCTCCCCCTTAACCTTGCAATATTCTTCTTTAAAGATATACATGTCTAGAGTAGTGATTGAAATCTCATTTATTTAGTTTTTTTAATATGATTATGTAGGTAAATTTTAAATGTAAATTCATTCTAGTGATATTTTTATCCATTTCCATTGAAGTTACAATGCAAAGAATATAATTAGTACATTCATGGTTGATACTACAATTTTTGTGTGAAATTATTTATAGTATGCATTAGTTTTATAATCTCTAATATTTCCACTTTTACATATATTACATTGAAGATACTAGAAGGATAATATATATAGGTATTTTAGTTTCAAAGATTACATACTGTTGTGCATGTTTTGCACACACGCCTCGCCGTAGGCAGGGACCCCCTTTTTTTTGCTCCCGACAGGTTGCTTTGCTCCTGTCTTGTTTTGCGTGCCCCATTGCCAAGCCCAAATTGGTCATGTGCCATCAAACGATCAAATTCCCCTACCCAAATTCACCTACTTGGTGTATTTGAATCTGTAGAGAAATAAAGTCCCCCATCCCATTTCTGCCTTTTGTCTTGCTTTGGCTGTTTCGGAAACATCCGTGGACCCCTGTCGGTCCAGTTTCCACATTTTTGGCTTTGGGGACAACTTTTTGGTGGATTTGGGATGTGTTTGGGGTGTTTCAATGAACTACCAAGGTTTCGTCAAAGTTTGGTTAAGTTTCGATGGTTTCCGAACTTTCCCTCCGGAATTCCCTTCCTCCTTGGCTGTTTGGAAACATCCGTGGACCCTCGTCGCTCTCGTTTCCTCATTTTTGATTTTGGGGTCACTCTCTTTTGGATCTAGGATGTGTTTGGAGTACGTAAATGAACTGCCAAGGTTTTGTCAAAGTTTGGTTAAGTTTCGATGGTTTTAGAACTTTCCCTCTGGAATTCCCTTCCTCCTTGGCTATTTGGAAACATCCATGGACCCCCGTCGCTCCCGTTTCCTCATTTTTGACTTTGGGGTCACCCTCTTTTTGATCCGGGATGTGTTTGATGTGCTAAAATGAACCGGCCAAGGTTTCACAGTTTGGTTAAGTTTTGGTGGTTTCGAGCTTCATCCCCCTTTGGTTGCTTTCTTTCGAACTTCCGACGCCTCCTTCCCAAAATTCTAGGTCCCGGAATTTCGTGGCTATTTCCCGGTTCTACCTCTCCACGCTATTTTGGAACTTCCCGGCATACCTCCTTCCCTCGCTCTTCTTTCGCAGCCGCCCTCCATGGCCGCTTTCTGAAACTCACTTCCATCGCCGCTTTGAACTTCCCACGGTGCTACCTTTTCCCGGCCCGGAGCTCGACCCCTCCGTGGCCGTTTCTGGGGTTCTGCCACTCCGTCACCATTTTGGAACTTCCAGCGGCTACCTCTTTCCCGGCATCCGGAGCCCGGCCCCTCCATGGCCATTTCCGGGGTTCCGCATCTCTGTCGCTGTTTTGGAACTTCCGGAGGCTGCCTCCTTCCCGGCCTCTGGAGCTCGACCCCTTCATGGCTGTTTCCGGGGTTCCACCTCTCCGTGGCTGTTTTGGACTTCCGGTGGCCACCTCCCTTCCCGCCTCCGAAGCTTGGCCCTTCCGTGGCCATTTCCGAGGCTCCGCCTCTCCATGGCCATTTTGAACTTCCGGCGGCCACCTCCCTTTCAACCTCTGGAGCCCGGCCCTTCCATGGTCGTTTCTGGGGCTTCGCCTCTCAGTGGCCGTTTTGAACTTCTGGTAGCCATCTCCTTCCCGCCCTCCGGAACCCTGGCCCTCCGTGGCGGTTTCCGGGAGCCTGTCTCCTTCCCAGCTGTTTTGAGCATCCGGGAGCTTGCCTCCTTCTCGGCTATTTTGAACATCCAGGAGCCTGCCTCCTTCCCGGCTGTTTTGAACATCTGGGAGTCTGCCTCCTTCCCGACTATTTTGAACATCCGGGAGCCCGCCTCCTTCCTGGCTGTTTTGAACATCTGAGAGCCCACCTTCTTCCCAGCTGTTTTGGCTTCCGTCCGCTATCTACCTTTTGGCTTTCTTCCGCCGTCTTTCTGCCCTCTGGCGCTTGCACCCTTGAAGCACGCATTAATGTTTATGGTCCAAATGAGCTCCAAATATGAATATCAAGATATTTTGATGATGTATGGATAGATCTAATAGGGAATTTGTAGGTTTGACTGACATTTTCCTTAACTCATGTATAAATGCACTTACGACACTTTGTGTTTGCAGGAGTCAAGAAGCCTTCCGTAGGTCTATCGAAGAGGCCCATTGAGGGAGTTTTCCTACCTTTTTCCAGATGATGATGATTTCTAAGGAGCTTTCAGCTCGAATCAGGGGCCACCAATCCATTGATGCCAATCATCGACAGACTCATTTGATCAAAGGAAGAACACTGCAAGCACATCAAGCAAAAGACAACTTTCAGGCAGTTTTAGCTACAGTGAAAAGGGTAATCAACTAAATGACAAAATTGCTACAGTGACTGTCACTAGATGACAAAATAGAGAAAAGACAAGGAATGTATTTTTAATTATTGAATATTGGGGGGTAGGTGAAACCCTAATGTAATTGAATCTGGGCCATTCGATGTAATTGAATCCTAGCCATTCATTTGGGCTTTGGAAAACTATAAATAGGGGTTTGCCCCTTATTTGTAAGGGTTGGAGAGCTGTTGTAAAAAGCATTTGCAGCAATAGAAGACAACATTGCATGATTTATGGATGTTTTCTTTGACTTTGCTTATCTTGCATGCATGGTTTTTCCTTCCATGTTAGTTTTAGTGTTAGTTTCTTGAATGAGAGTGGTGATGGTGTTTGCTGTTTTAGTATTTGATGGATTTCCAGCTCATGCTTTTTGTGGTTCATTGAAGATGAGTCACTTTTCCAAGCTAGTCTAAGCTCATTACTTCATTGCTGCAACTTAGTTCAATTACATGTGCATGATGTGCATGTGCAATTTGAAAATCTGCAGTCCTCAGAAGATTGTACTGGTTTTGTGTAGCTGTAGGTTTCTCTTGGTCAAGCAAAACTCAATTTAGGAAGCATGTCTACTTTAGCAGCCACCATTGTTACTGTTCATTCGTAGCTTAGGATTGAATAGCTTTCTTAACCCTTCTCCTTTTGCTATTTTTTTTAATCTTTGGTTAGATTAGAATCCAAAGCATCACCATGAAGCCAAATCAGATGAATATGATGAGTTTCAACTTGCTATTTTGAGTGGACAGCCACTGTTCATTCACTTCTAGCACTTTGAAACTGCATTTGCAAACCCAACTTCCCCACTTTGTAACTCATTCGTAAGACCGCCTTGTGATTCCAGCAAATCACATCAAACAACTGAGATATTCCAAGCACTGTTAAGACCTGACATTAGAGACCTTGGGATAGTGTTATGCAATCTGATTGTGGAAGATTGTCTTTCAAGAGAGGTAGTGCACCTACACACTGCTTGTGTTGAAAAGTGCATTAAAAAACACATCAACACATACTAGCAGCGATAACAAAATAGATTTAACTTTACAATAGGGTTGTCTTCTTTGTTGATACATCCACCCATCTATGTTTTAGAATAAATTTTCAAAGAAACAATAAAATATAAGGCTCTAATTTTCTATTGTCGCCTTTTAAGATGAAATATATGATAAAAATAATTTGGTCTTTATTATGTTGATAATAATTATAATTATTAATTATTTGCTATAAAATATGTAGATTTTAGGTAACAAAATACATAAATTCTTTCAAGTGCATATAAAATAAGTATGTATCTAATTGAATTGAAAATGAGAAGTTTTTATTATAATAGATGTATCTCTCTAATTATGTTGGAAATGGAAATATATAATAATAATGTAATAAACATAATACTCCTAATTACAATGTAACACTTTTTATTATCTGTACAATATAATATTTGAGGAAATATTGAATTATATTAAATATCAAATACAAATAATCATCATATCATTTATACAATCTAAAAGAAAACTTTTAAAATAAACAATTGATTAAATATTTTCTTTTAAATAAATATTAGACTAAATTATAATCAACATTTAAAAATGAACATACAATTTTTTTTTTACAATGGACATTAAAAGACGAACATACAAAAATTTATTTTGATAGAATTATTAAATTGCAATAGAAACCTTTTTTTATAATATTTTTTCATCTTTTTAATATGCATAATGAATTAAAATAAAGAATATATAAAAACATCTTATGATTATAGATTTAAATTCAAGAAAAGATTACAAGATAAAACTTTCTAAAAATTGTAAGACCACACCTATCCTTTCTTACTAAGTAAAGTTTTTAGTGAAATACACATGTTCACTCCTTGATGTATATACGAAAATGTTTTAAGAGAAATTAATTATTTAAATTTTCAAATAATATGTTTTTTAAAATAAAATTTCTATTATAATTAATTATGACTTTTTATAGTATTTTTAATAGTTTATATGTGATGATCATTATTGAAACTTTAAATGCATGATGAAAGGGGAAGGGAAAATTAATTATGTGGTTGAAGTATTTTAAAAAATATATTTATTTTTCTAGTTATTTAGAAAGATATTGAGTTAATTTTAAATGTATGAGTATATATATGAAAAAAAATAAATTATACATATAAAGATGTTGTACTAGTATATTAAGCATATTATGATGTGATGAGTACATATTCATCTAGTTATATCTTGTGATTGTACTTGTATACCATTACATTAAGCAAATTATATGATAAGAAAGTATATATTAAAATTAGAAGTTATCATTTATCTAAATTGTTACAAATAATTAACAAGTCCATTACAATATGATGAACAAGCACAAATATAAACCAAAAGTCATTCTTTAACTAAACTATTATGAATAGAAAGAATCAAACCATTACAACATAATAAGTAAACATACATCTAAACAAAATTCATTCTTTAACAAACTATTACAAATAAAATATCAATCTATAATATTCACCTTCACGTCAAAACTAACTTAATCATATTTCTAAAAATTTAAAAATTTAAACCTTAATGACAAAATCAACAAATATACCATTCTCCTTAATCTACAATTCTTCAACCAGACCCAACCACAGGTCCACATAAAGACCTTTTACTAAAAACTTTATTTACAATCCGTTTATTTACTATTAAGACGATGGCAGCCGCACCATCCTTGATTCTATCTATTAGAAACTTTTCTTTTAATATTTGTTATTATAACAACGCCAATTAAAGCCTGCCGGCGGCTCCGTTGTTTTGCTTGCTGAAGTGAACTGGAAGCTATAGCTGTCTTCATCATCTACCTGATCTACCTGCACCTCTACACACCTCGGAATTTGTAGCGCAGGAGCCTCCACGGTCCCTTCCAATATCTTCACGACTTCCGCCATGCTCGGCCTCTTGTTTTCATCATCTTGAATGCACAACATCCCCACCATAGCGGCTCTTCCCACCTCTTTAATATCAACCTCATTCGCTATCCTCGCATCCACAACGCCTATTATGTTTCCCCTCTGAACTTGAGGAGACGCCCAAGTAGGAAAGTAGAACCTGCTCTCCTCCACATCCAACTCAAGATTTCTTCGACCAGATATAATTTCCAGCAAAGTCATGCCAAAACTGAATACATCCGCCTTGGGAGTTATAGGAAGGCCGGATAGCCACTCGGGAGCCAAATACCCTCGAGTTCCTCTTGTGGTGGTCAGAACGCGGCTGAAATCTCTGCCCACCATCTTTGCCAACCCGAAATCGGCCACCTTCGGGTTGAAGTCGCTGTCGAGCAGAATGTTTTCAGGCTTAATATCGCAATGAATGATGCGATCCCTGCATTCCTCATGGAGATAAACTAATCCTCGTGCAGTGCCCAGTGCGATCTCAAACCGAGTCTTCCAATCCAACACCTTCTCTGCTTTTTCATCTTTACAGAAGAGGAATGACTCTAGAGAGCCATTAGGCATGTAAGCATACACCAGTAGCCTTCGAGAGCCTTCTACGCAGAATCCCAAGAGCCTCACCAAATTCACATGCTGTATTCTTCCGATGGTGCTTATTTCCGCACGGAATTGCTTTTCTCCTTGTGCAGAACCTTCTAATCTTTTTACCGCCACAAGCTGGTTGTCTGGCAGAGTTCCTTTGAACACAGAGCCGAATGCTCCGCTCCCAAGTTTATGCTTGAAATTCTTGGTTGCAATTCGCAACTCTTTGTAAGTGAATATTTTGAGTGAAGTTGGCACATCCTCTTCCCTGTTTCTCTTGGGCTGTTTTCGACGAGTCCATAGAAGAAATCCGGCCAACAGGAAAGCTAAAACAACAGCTATAGCAGCGATGGTCGCAGGAAGTAAAATGCTAAGAGCAGGGGCTTTGCTGCTTCCCTCCAATGCCGAGGGCCGCAACTCAGAGGAAGCCAGCCTAGTGAAAACAGATTGGCCGACGGATGAATAACGCATTTTGAGTAAATCCCCAAACCACAGTCTACAAACGGGTGGATCAGAATTAGCAAAAGAAAAAGCTGTGCAGGAGCAATTATTGAGGCAAGCAGACCCGCAGCCTTGCTTGGTTGGCTCGTTGTTGTATGACACACCTTCTTCCTCGGGCAAATATTTGTTCTTCTCTTCAAAGAAGCCATCGGTGGTGCCCTCTGTGGCAGAGCACTGTAGAGGACTTCGCCGTTCACAGCCGCTTGGCTGCCAAACTTGAGACTCGTTCTTGGGCGTGAAGCCCTCAACACAACCACATACTTCATTCGCATAGCACACTCCATACACCCCGCAGATATCATAGGCACTGCATTGACCTCCATGTGTCGACCACATCAAATTCCATGTCTTATCACGCATCAAGTAGTAAAGGCCTAATCTGCCATTCTCATCTAAGAGGAGCCGCCCCACGAGGTTCTGTTCTAACCTCAAATTGAAGTATATGCTTGAAGGAGAAATCCTCACACAGGACATTTGGATTGTCTTGTCACCTTGCAACTCATGAATGTTGGTAAAATAATTCGCAGTCCACTCTCCAGTGGACCAATATGGAAAACTTTTGTTATAGACCATCACGAACTGCGTCCTTCCTGGAGATGTGTCCATTCCAAAAGAGAAGAGTCCAATTGCAGGATCTACAGAACTCTTCCTCGAAGTGAGCTTCATGCCTTTCCAAAATTTCATGCCAGGCAGCCATGTATCTCCCGGATACGCGAAACTCTCCCAAACATTCTCAGACTTGTTGTGGCCATCCAGCATAATGAAATTACCAGTGTCCGTTATCACTGCCCGCGATCCTTTCAGGCCAATATCAGTCGACCAAACTGACAGGCCCTTTCTATCAAACAATCTGAGATGGCCATCGCTCGAAAATTGCAGAACGCCGGGCATCCTTCTGACAGGATTCGCTCTGTTAGCCACCCAAACAATGGTCTTCTCAGATATTTGTGCATACCAGATGCCAATGTAAAAATTGTTGGTTCCTCTTGGACTGAAAAATCCCAATGCAAACACGCCATTCTTTGACATTATGGTCTCATTTCCAGTGAGAGAAGCCCTCAATACAAGCGTGTCTCCAACGTCCACTGCTAGTGAACTGCAAAAATGGGCTGCAATAATCATAGTAATTGCTAAGATCAAATACTTCATCGCCATTTCAATAACCATAGCCTTTTTATTTTTCTTATCAATTGTTTATAAGTAGTGCGTAGACGGCCTGCTCTTTCTGGCTTATTTTCGAATATAAATAGAAATAAAATAGGCTACTCAATGAAAGAATATGCCACCTAAACTAATACTGTTAAATCCGTGCGTGATTTCAATTTTTTTGACTTATTTGATCCAATAATTCCAAACGTCCTCCAACTCCACTTGCCCCCCATCCTTTTCTCCGAAGCCCCCCCCACTCTAGAGGGTTCCGGGTCAAATGCAATGGCTGCTATGTATGGTGGTCCCGGCGGCGGATAAACCCTATACGACGACAGACAAGAATGGGTATGCGGTCAAATACGGAGTAAAGTTTACAGTGGCACAACGCCCACTTTCAAGGCAACGTCTATCGGGCCCCTAGGATTGGACCCATACATGCATCCTTATGCATGATGTATATCTCGGCAGATTGGTCCGTAAAAGCCAGTCACCGAGAGCTCATTTATTGGATTCATTTAAAATTGCCAACAATGAATGGGTTTACTGTTTTCCCTCTTTGCTTAATGCATGGCCGATAATTTTTATGATTTGCTTGACACCTACCCAATTTAAAATCCTACCTTACTTTTAGTTTCACCGATTTTTAAATCCCAGCCAACTTTGACTTTAACCGGGCCTCGCTGTTTTTCTTTATTAAAATACAAACTGAAAAATATATTATATAATATAAAATATAATATATTATATAATATAAAATATAAAGTTAAATGTTGAATTATAAATCTAAATTCATTCGTCAATAAAATATAAAATATATATCTCAATAAAATCTAACTCTAAAATATATACCTCAAAAAAATATAGAATACAATAAATATAAAATTTAACAAATAAAATATAATTTAAAATATAGAATTAAATGTAGAATATAGTTAATTGTGAAATTATAATTAATCTAAGAAAAAAATATAAAATAAACTATTGGAAAAACTATAGATTTATAAATTTAATAAAATTAAATGTAATATGGTTTAATATTGTATATGTTTTTATTGTAATATGGATTTAATTTAAAAATTGATATTAATCATTTATTATTTTTTTTCTAATATCAAATTATTTACATTATCTAATTACATTAATAAATTATAGAAATACATAAACCAAATACAATGCAAATACAAATTAAATATAATATAATTGAAATGTGTATAGAAAATTAATATTAATATTGTTAGTGATAATATAATTATATTTTTCTAGTCAAAATTTAATTAATATTTCAATTTTAATACATTTTTATTCAAATATATATTTACATAATTTTAAGAAAATAAAAATTATTACTATTTTCATTAATATCTACTTTTAACTAGAACTTGCACCCAAAGGAGGTTCAAGGATTACATCGATAGAAAACTATATGTATATTAATATGTTAGAGAGTATGTGTTTATGCAGGGATGCACAACTAATTCTAGTTGCCTAAGATTTTATACAACTGTAGCTACCACCTAGCATAAGTCTAGGGCTGTCAAAGATGAAGTCAAGGAATAATTAGGAAACTAATAAAATTGTGGTTCTAAAATTGAATAGATTTCCAAGAATGGACATGCACTATTGCATTATCATGTAAAATCTAAGTTTCTCCATGAACTTGGATGCATATATTAAATCAAGTAGTTTAAAGATGTGTCTTGGGCCAACATTTTTAAACTACACAAACAAGGATATGCTATAAAGTGGTTATATTAAACTCTTAAAGACCCCAAAAATAATTAATTTTTTTTTGTGCTTATGAGTCCAGAAATTATGAAGGTGTTGATTTGTGAATCTAAGAGAAGTAGGGACAAAAAAATGTAATGTTAGAAATGGTGGAAATGTTACTTGGGAAGCACATTAGTAGATGAATAAAAAGTGAAAACCAAAAAAGATGAAAGTAGAAATGATAAAATAATACAAAATAAATTTCTTAGGTATGAAAGCACTAAATGTTAAGGTAGAAGAACTTATCCATGCTAATTTGTTGAAGTGTTGATTCACAAAATCATGGATTTATCCATAGAAGAACTAAAAACATAAAGAAAATGTGTTAAACTATGTTGGAAAAATAATGTGACAAAAAGCATGTTATCCTAAACATAAGATATTATAAAATGATAGAAGGATGTTATATAATGGAGAAAAAAAGTCGGCAAATTAACAAAAAAAAAATTTAAAAATGAAAATGAATTCCAAAAAATACTAAGAACATGTAAGTACTAATTTATGCACAAAAGTATCGAATTATCCATATATGTTCTAAAAAAAAAAGGTAAAAGTGTTATGTTGCAAAAATAAACAAACAAACTTATAGAAAATTAAGAGAAATGTGTATAGAAAATTAATATTAATATTGTTTGTAATTATATACTTATATTTTTCCAGTCAAAATTTAATTAATATTTCCATTGTAATATGTTTTTATTCTAATATATATTAATATAATTATTCTTATTTTTTAATTATTATTTTCATTACTATATACTTTTAATTAGAATATTTACCTAAATGAGATTCAAGGATTATATCGATAGAAAACTATATGTATGTTAATATTTTAGAGAGTATGTGATTATGCATGGATGCATTGCAAATTATAGTTGCATGTGGTTGAATTAAACAATTAATAATAAGTCTCCAAATAATGAAATGAAATAAACTTAGACAAATCTAGATTTTTCCCTTACCAAAATAAAGTATTATCTTATTATGAAATATTTGCATATAGATTTAAACATAAAGCAATACAAATGAAAAAATAAATTACTATCAAATTGATAAAAAATACTACAAATGGAAATAGAATGTTCCCATCTAGTTGTCAAATCAATATTTATCTCGCTTTTATGTGATAAGTGACATTTTAGATACTTTTATGTAATATTTTGGAGCCTTTTACCATTAAATGATAGCTAGTTTACCATTAAACAACAATCAAAACTAGTTTTCCGCTGACTCAACAGTGGTTTCCATGTGTGCGACTTGTTTTGGGCTCAAATCTCACACTATATGTAGCCTATCGGCTAAATATATATTAAATTTGCATTAAGTTTATTATATTTTCTAATATGTTGAATCCACTCTTTAAGTTTTTTTGAGATCTTATAAGTGACAATTTCAATATGTACGTAATTGCCAAAGAGTCAAAAAGGAAACAAATGATGATGCAATCTTAATATGAAGAAGAATTATTGCCTTTGTATTGTAAATCAAAGAATAAAGTGTGAAACCAATCGTTGTAGTGTACACAAGACTATAGGTATGAAAAATATCTTATTTTTAATAATAATTACAAACATGCCTCACAATTATGAATGTATGTATACACAAGAAAACATTAAGTCTACTAATCAAATGATCTAAGTAGTAGATAAAGCAGTCTCAACATTGAATCAATTAATAAACAATGATATAATTGGGTTATGAATCTCATTATAATTATATTAAGTATAATTAGGCCATTAAGCCAATTGTGTACTTATCCTACGTAAATCAAAATTACATTTTACAAATGATGTCTATATCTTGAATCTGCAAGCTACTCCCTTACAGTGTCATCAAAACCTATAAATTACATAATTTATTTATTAAATTAATATAAAATTTAATAATTCAAATTTTTTAGAAAATAATTTCATAATTTATTTACCATTTGTAGTCTGCATTGCATCAATTATTATTGGTATCTAGTTAAGATCAATAGAAAATGGTCACATATGTTGTTCAATGTTTTGTTGGTCATCTAAAATTACAATGGCATGTGCATTAAATAAATCAATATAGATAAAGAGGTAACTATAAAAATACAATATGTAGTTAATCTAAACAATATTAACATTCTTAATTACTTGAAATGGCTTGTTGAAATTTTTGGGTGAGTATAACATTGAGATTTGATGGTTGAATTCCAAAAGTTGAATTTGGTATTTATTTTATTGTATGTACAAAAGTGGTTAAAAGTAGGAACAAAGCAATATTCTATTTAATGAATGAACACATTTAATAGTTAGAAAATCACCATCTATAATTTGTATGTCATCTTTTATTGTTTGGTTTAGGCCAATAGAAAAGAGAAATCGATGTTGCAGAGTATTCTCTTCATCACCTACAACTATGTGTTGTTCACTATTTTGTTGATCATCTAAAGTTGCAATGGAATGTGGATTAAATAAATTAGCATAGTAAAGAGGTAAGTGTAAAAATATAATATGTAGTTAATCTAAATAATATTAATATTCTTAACTACCTAAAAGGGCTTGTTGAAAAGTCTGGGTAGGGATAACATTGAGATTTGATGGTTGACTTCCACAAGTTGAATCTGCTATTTATTTTATTGTATACAAAAGTGATTAAAAGTAGGAAGAAAGCAATATTCTATTTAATGAATGGCCACATTTAATAGTTAGAAAATTACCATCTATAATTTTTATGTCATATGTTGTTGTTTGGTTCAAGTTAATAGAGAAAGGAAATAGATGTTGTCGAGTATTCTCATCATCACCTACAATTATAATGACATATTATTAGTTACATGTGAAAGAAGAAGAGTTATTGCTATGTAAAATATGTAAATAAATAATTTTGAATAAATTTACTTACTATGTTGTTGTCTAACTATAACCCTTTCTTCTTCTATTGCTATGCCTGAATACTTGGAGATCTTTTTTCTATTTTCCTTTCTACCACTTGTACTTGGGAACTGAAATTCTTCATGCTTGTCAACTCTTTCATTTAAGTCTTTCTGAATGACATTGGCTCTTTGAAAAATGGAATGGCGTTTTTCATATTTTTCTTGGACTAAACCATGGTGATATTCATTTTATAGGAATGTTCTATGAGCCATGGATCAATGTAAATTTGGAAGAGGAAGCAAGAGATGCATGGGTATCTTTTATAAATCTCTCAATACATTGACTAAAAATAAGTTTTTCATGTACTTCACTTGGAAAATTTTGGAGTAGTGAATTTAAATAGTCAATGGAATTTTGGAAGTTATCATTGGAAACATTTGAGGATGTCCATCCATCTATAATAGAAATAATGATGATAAAGTCAAAATATATTAAAAAAAATCATAATATTTCATTAATAGAATGGTTATAATAAAGCTTACCAGTTCTTTGGTCTTCATTAGTGACAACCCCAATCACATCTTGTTTTCCTAATGAAATACAACCATATTTAATTAAAATAATAATTAACTTAATTTAAGAAACATAAAAAGTAATTAACATTTTATTACAAATATTCAATCAATATTACCTATGGTATTATTGTCATGACTAAAAGTCTCTTTGGAATCATCAACCAATGGAGTAAAACCATCTGTAATTCAATATGCTTACTTTAGTTAGTTTTTAGAAAAAATATAGTAATCAATAAAAATATAATATTTTGATTTCAAAAGACACTTACCAACAACTTGATCATGCTCAATTGTTATGTTTCTCTTTATGAGATCTAAAATCTTCAATACATTCTTGCATGTGTTTCCCTTTATTGCCCACTAACAATCACACACATGCAAATTTGGCCCAATTTTTTTGACAAGATACCATTTCATTAGAACAGATTGACTTCATATCTTGTATGTGTTAGGGACAAGATCATATGAATAACAATCTATATCTGGTATTTTTTTCAACCTCTGTGATGTAGTTATGTAGTATTTTTATTTTTTGAAGTTAGTTAAAAACCTAGATAATTGCAAATGTCTTTTGTTTTTATAAAATGGCTCTACCCTATGAAGAAGTGTATGGATAAGCCAATCCATTCTCCTTGTGAATTTCTTACCATGATCATTTAAATAATGACTCTTGATGTGAAAGTGGTAAGACTCTATGGAAGCATTGGTTTCTTGATTTGCATGAGAGAAGTTTCAAAAGTTTTTTTCCCAAATTGCTATACAAGCAAACATAATGATGTCTTAGTAAACACAAAAAAGAAAATTAAATAATGTAAATACATAGGGAAAAATGACGAATTTGAAAAACTTACCAATACGAACCTCATCATGACATCGATTTTTTTGAAAGTAATCAATGAATTTCTTCTCATCTTTGAATTCCTCCATGAATTTTTTTTATTAGCTTAGTAGTGATGTCTTCATTGTCACTCGTTGCATAAATTATCTCACCCAATCTATCAAACATGTTTGTTCCAACATCCTTATTGCTAGCATATCTGGATTATAAAATAAAATATCAATCTATGTCATTCAAACATGTAATATTTTTACATATATTAACTATATTTTTACTTACTTGTACATATTTTTCAGCCATGCTCTATGTACATGCCAAATACATAAAATCACTTGACAATTGAAGGATAATCTACAAGTTATACTATAAAATTTGTTAAGTAACATTGTAACAAAATGAAATGTTAAATTGTAACTAGTTAAGCTTTAAAATATGAAAGATGTATTCTTTTAAAATAAATATTCATCTATTGTAATGAGTTGAATTTAATTTAAATATAGAAAGTAAGGTCAATAAAAACCTAATGGCTTCAATTTCGGTAGTAGCATCATTTGTCATGAATGCATTGATGTGCCAATTTTCTTTACATTGTTTCCATTGTTTATAAACTTGCTTTAGCCATTCATTTATATCCTCAATTTTATTTCTTGAGGATATGGTCCATGTAATAGGTACACCAGCCTCTTGTTCATCAAAGAAAAGTGAGGTATATAATTGATACTGCACATGAACAAACCATCCATAGAGTAATAATTTTAAATAAAATAAATACATTATTAAAATAAAATCCATAAATATAGTTAACATTTTTCAACTTACACCATATTTTTTTGTTGAGAATGTTGAATCCATTACAATAATTGAGTTATGTGAATGTTTCACCATCATTTCTCGCATCCATGGTGTTTGGTATTTTATGGTAGAAGAAATTATCTTTCTCCTCTACATGCCACAAGCTTATGTACACTTTTTGCATCATCTTCATTCTTTTGGGATCGAATAAAATGTACTCTTTTCCATGCATTCAACACATCTTTTCCTAGAAAACATGCATCTCTCTTATTCATCATCTCAATCAACCCATGGTCTAAGTAGTGTTGTTGACATATTGTGTCAATCCCCACACCCATCAACAATAAAGATTCAATATACGATTTACATTCATTTGATAACCTTGGTGCAAAACTACTCCTTGGATCACTAGAAGGATCATCTCTTCCATGGAAAAAATCACCATTGGCATTACAATGGCTCCACTCATTGTATCTAATTATTGAAACATGTGGTCTACCATACATGACCCTAACATGAAATTGGGTAGGAAAACCCCTTTTTGTGGTAAAACTTTGTATTCTTTTCATGGTTTTAGGTTTTCTTCTATTATCCTTAGGACTAAAAGCACACCAATATCTATTTATACACACATAATTTTTTTTATTGATATAACAAAAGACAAACATTAAAAATGGCACACTTACTGATTATATTAAATGTACACAAACTTGGAATATGCCTTGGTCACATGCTTGGTAGGGTTTGTTATTTTGTACTCGGTATGCATTTTGCAAATGTTGTCTCTATACTATCCAAAAATCCTTCTCCTTTGACAAAGTGAGGGAGTCTTTCAAGAGGGATTGCAACATACAAGTCCATCTGACCATTATCATCTCCAATAGTTGTCCATTCAAGGTCCTCACTTGAGAAATGATTCCCTTGGTTGGTAATATCTTGCACATGTAGTTTGATTAGTGGTTCTGATTTATTCTTTCTAAGCATTCTGAATAAATATAAGATTGTTAGTAGTCCCTTATTTAAAAAAAAAAGGTATGAACAACTATATTGATATATCAATTCAGTCCATGAACTAAATGCACATTACGTTTGAGTCTATATTTATAGCATGATATATTTTAATATATAATTAAGAGATATAGATTGTTCTACATTTATAATATTTATATCTAACAATATTTTTTCAATATTAGTTTAGAATCAAAAGATGCACTTTGAAAAATGAAGAGGTCAAATACTAATATACAATTACTAATCAACTTAATTAACAAAAAATATTTTGCATTTGTTCATTTTATTTAAAGCATTGTAGTGCCATTATTTTGACTTAGAGGAAATATGATGAAGATGTCAATCCTATTGCTTTTATGCCATATTCATTATATAATTTGAAAAGCAAGTACTCTAGCTTTAATAATAAAACTAAACCATAAAATTTATAGTTTGAAAACATTGTATATCCATATTTTGTTTTCTTGGTAATTTGAGTTTTTGATCAATCTAATTGCCATCTATTGAATCAAAATCTTGCTATAATGCATTTGGGTTTTTTCTTACTCAATAGTTTCAATCTGGGTTTCAATTTGCTGCATACTTTGTTGCACATTTTGAAATTAAGAGATAGAAGATTTTATTAGTTTACTATTGAAAAAGCCACCTTAATTATTTTGTTTAATTTTATAGTTTAATTTTTAACTTTGAAAAGTGTAGTAAATATTATTTATTTTTATGTTACTTTTTAGAAGTTTAATTTTATAACTTAATTTAATCACATTATTTTTTTCAATATTTCATCTACATATAACTATCATGAATGGTCCTATTGGAGCTTTTCTGAATTTTTTTTATTACATTATTTACTTTTAATTTTATTTATATATTTTAAGTTTACTATTGAAAAAGTCACCCTCAATTATTTTGTTTAATTTTATAGTTGTATTTTTAACTTTGAAAAGTGTAATTAAAAGTATAAAGTAGTGAGCTATTTGTAGATTAAAATTGTGTACATTTTTTGTATCAACGTTTCAAATCATATTCCATGATCCATCATCAAAATGATATGATAACACAAGAGAGAGAGAGAGAGAGAGAGAGAGAGAGAGAGAGAGAGAGAGAGAGAGAGAGAGAGAGAGAGAGAGAGAGAGAGAGAGAGAGAGTAGTAGACTTAGATGTATAAATAGGTGAGGAGTTTGAGAGAGAAAGAGCTCAATAGATGAATTAGGCCAATGAAAAATAAGGATAAGAATTAAACCTAAACCCTAATAATAGAGTGAAAATATAAAGAGTAAAATAAAACTAAAGAGAAACAAATGAACCTAGATAAAATGCTAATCAATCTAAATGAAAGAAAACTAAAAAATAAAAATAAATCAAAACAATTAATTAAAAAGAAAATTAATAACAAGAGAATAATAATAGTAAAGATAAAATTAGTTTAAGAAACTAAAATAATTAAGGAATATCATCTACTAAATAAAATTTTAAAATGAAGGAGAAAGAGAAGTATATCATATTAGCAAAAATAAATATGATATACTAAATAGAAAAAGACTAAAAACGAAAAACATAAAAATAGTCAATCAAACTAGCAAAAAATAAGAAAAAAATATAAAAGAAGGAAAAGGAATCTAAAGAAACAAGAAACACAAAAATGAAATATATATATATATAGAAATAATAAAGAAAAAAATTTAAAAAAAATTAAAAAAACAAATAAATTATTTAAAAAGTGTAGTAAATATTATTTATTTTTATGTTATTTTTTAGAAGTTTAATTTTATAGTTGATTTTTTTTTTTTTGGATTACATCATAAAATTTCTTATTTGGAAAAACCGATATAAATTTAGTGCATATGATCTAAATAGAAAAGAAACAAGAAACCAAACTAAAAACTCAACTAAATAAAAAAATTAAAATAGTCAATCAAATTAACTAAAAATATAAAACAATATAAAAGAAGGAAAAGGAATCTAAAGAAACAAGAAACACAAAAATTAAAAATTAAAAATTAAAGACTAGAAAAATAATAAAGGAAAAAATTAACGAAAAATTTAAAAAATATATATAATATTTAAAAAGTGTAGTAAATGTTATTTATTTTTATGTTATTTTTTAGTAGTTTAATTTTTTCTGGATTACATCATAAAAAAAAATTATTTGAAAAAATAGATATATCATATAAATTTACTGCATATAATCAAAATAGAAAAGAAAAAGAAAAAAATTATAAGGACATGAACCAAACCACTTTACATAAATGTTATATGACTATATTTTCCCAATGTAGCAAATTTTAGGAGAAATTAAACTTTCACATTTTGCCCAATAGTTTATAGAAATAATTGAATTCTCATGAATGTTTGTTATCAAACAAATGTAAACCTACTAGAAAAGAGAAATCCTGGAAGTGTCTCACAATATACCTCAAGGAAATGTGGAAAAAAAATTATAAAAAGAAAGAAAATCAATGGGTCATGGAAAAGAATGAAGGTGAAGAAAAATCAAAAGAATGTGAAGAGATAGGTTGCTTGGGATTTCGTTTTCATTGTTTAAAACTTATAAAAAAAAAAAAAAATGTTTGGAGGAAAATAAGGCACCACGAAGAGGAGAAAAAAATTGGGAGTGCAAAGAGAGTGGGAGGCATATGAAGAGAAGAACAAGTTAAATGAGCAAGCAACGAGTTATTTGGAAAATACCTCATAAATTTGAGAGAAAACAATAGCGAATGAGGGAGAAGGTTTGTGGCATTAATAAATCCAGAATAGAAGAAAATTATGAAAATAGGGGTGTGGTTAGCAACGAGATTTGTTTTACAAAACATCAAATAAAATTGAATCAAAGAAAAATGAAATAAATTGATACAATATCCCATTTATTCAAATCAAAAGATAGGAAGGAGTACTTGAAGTGATGTTTGTATCCACTTATGTAAATAATTTCTATGGTGAAATCCAAAAAACAAGACCTGATAGTGCTTAAAACATTAAATTTTTGAAATAAGAGAAAAACAAATTCGAGGCTAACAAATTCATTTCTGAAACACCAAAAATGTCTTACTTGTTAGAACGTTTTCACTTCTCTCTAGTAAAATAATTTCATAATCTATCATAGAATGCATCCAATTCTTGGAAGCCAAGGGAGAAACAAACATTTTCTATGAATTTCATAGCATTTAAAAATAGGTCTGTAGATATTTTTAGATTTTTAGGGCAGTTGAATGCATGCAAAGTTTGTGGGAGTTATTTGTTGAACTGGAGTATTCAATAATTAGCTGATGTGTAATCATTTATTTGGCATGCAGTCCACAGTTAGCTGGCATGTAATCAATAGTTAACTCGAGTTATCTATTGAACTAGAGTAGTCAATAATCGATAGTTGGCATCGGTTGGCATCCACTCAGTAGTCAATGTCTCTTTTCTGACATTGTTGTCTTATAGGTTGTTGCATGATGCATAGTGGATGGGGTTGGGCATCGATGGGAAGGTGCATTCTCGAGGTTGTATAGCCACAACCCATTTTCAAAGGGTGGATTCCCTTATTTTTGTTGGCAGGTCTTTTCGTGTTTGTGGTTGTATTAGTAGCTCTCCATTGGTGTCGACTAAAGACTTGTGCTGTCCTCTGCAAGGGAAGCTCATACGACTTCTTTAGGTGTGCAATTTCAAAGATTTGACAGTGCGCAGATCTGACCTCGTATAATAAATTAAATTTTTCTATTTATAACTATCCAAAACCATTTCCCTTTAAAAAGGAATAATACAGTCAACATAAGATAGTGCGCAATAAAATAACACTTTAGTTAAATAATTTTGACTTCCCACATATCTTGAGTAAAAGTTACATACAATAAACAAACACAACCTTTATTACAATACCTCCCATGCTTTTACCTTCCTTCATGAAACAGAAAAAAAAATTTAAATGAGGTGCCCACTCTTTATATGTAGGGAGAGGGGCCATTAGTTATGCATGGATCAATTATTGTTATAGCACTTGTTCTTATAATATTTAGTATTACCACATATTTATACTATATATTGTATTAAATAAATAGTTCACATGTAAAAAGAAAAATAACCAAATGTTGGCCAAAATGGACCCATACTTGAACACATGCAAACCTATGAATGCTATATTAAGAAAAAAATCAATACATTCATGAAGAAGTGGAATAAATATTTTTGTCTCAAATAAATGTAAGAGAACTTGGTATAGAATAACTATACACCATGCAAGATTTGACTGAAGATTATAGTCACCCAAGATCTAGGAAATTCATGAAAGCACAAGAGAGATCAGTTATGAAAATAATAAATCTATTCTATCAAAGGATACAATCAATATTCAATATGATTTACACATGAGACCACCTGGTTATATATCTAAGGTGATACATAGGATTAAATAGGATTATGAAAATTGTTTTGATCCTATGACATGAGACAACTTATCATAAATACCTAAGGCACATGTGTTAAAAGTTAAAATTTAAGAAAAGATCTAATGACAACTAACACCTTCTATAAAGATTTCCTCCCAAGGCCTTAGTAAACTTAACATTTAGATATGATCTACTACTGACTAGAATAATTGAAATGTATAATGTTAAGTGGGAGAATGTTGGGAATAGGATGACATTTAATTGCAATCCTAAACATATTTCATGTATTTCCTAAGTCCTTGGAAAGTGTTCTCCAACACTAGGATTAGAAAGAGATTAAATTTAAATGAAATGCATATGTAAATTTACATTTGTAATTATTCCTAAATAATAGGAACATGTGTGGACACCCTAGGAGAGCTACAAAATAGGAGAACATGGGTGCACACATGGTAAGTGGGACACACTTTGTTTCAGTTAACTATTTGATGGATTGATAACTGTTATGTAATGCATCTCTTGTTCTTACAAAATAGGGATTGATAATTACAATGTATGTGGAGTGGCACTATCAGTTTAGTTTTAGTTCAATTCAATTCAGTTTAGTTTCAGTTTAGTTCAATTCAATTCAATTCAATTCAGTTATGGTTTAGTTATCTTTAGTTGCATGTTAGTTATTTTGAGTTGCATGTAGTTGACTTCAGTTGACTTGAGTTGCATGGCTAATGACTTCAGTTACATGTCAGATAATAGGTTGATACTTTCAATTAACAAGGGATGATCCTTCATGCATGATGTTTTGCATGAAAGGTGGAGAGATATGTTTTAGTTAACAAAGATTGACTTGGACCCACTTTGGGCACCCAAGTTGGAATTTTGGAGTTAACACTTTTGCAATGTGATAAGATATTTTATAAGGCTGAGTTAAGCGGGCCCATTCTTGGGCACCAACTTTGAGGATAATATTACAAGATATCTTCAGAATCAATGTTGAGTTATGACTTCAGTTTGGGTTGCCCAAATGGATGAAGGACTTGTTTTGACAATGTTCTTCATGTTAGAACTCTACTTGAAAAGAATAGGAATGGGTTTTATGAGATAAGCATTGTGCTTTGTAATGTTCTTCATTATTGTCTATTTATCTCAAGCAAGGTGAAGAGATTTTTATCAAATTTTATTGCAGGTTGTGAAGAAGAATTGTTGAAGGCTAAAGAAGCATCTCAAGCAAGGATTGAAATTATTGTAATATTATTTTGAGATTAAATAATACATTGATTCTTGGTGGATTTTTTTCTTGAAAGTGTTTCTCCACAGTATATGTTGTGTAACTTCTATCTTCTGGTCTTATTCTTCTACAAATTGTAAAATGAATTAATCAGATTAATCACCCATAAAGAAATTGTGACAAAGAATACTTAATTAATCTACAGTCACATAAGAATTAAAAGTTTAAAGCTACATAATTTACATTCAATTTTCAACATTTGGTATCAGAGCTAAAGGTTGGGTAGAGTTTGGGATGTCTTTCTCTTAAAAGTTTGAAGGTTTTTTGGTTGTAGTGGGAGATTTTACTATTGTGTTATTGCTGATTTTAGAAAATAAGTTTGTTACAAGGAGTTTTCATTCTTGTTTAGATTTTGAAAGATTCAATGGATCTAATTATGAGATGTGGAAACTAAAAATGGAGGATCTCCTTGAAGAGAGAGATCAATGGTTAGCTATTGGTAATGAGACAAAGTCACCTACAATGATGTTAGATGAGGATTGGGATAATCTTTGTAAGAAGGAAAGAGGGACCATAAGATTATGTCTTGTTGATGCTATTCTCTTGAATGCTCCAGATGAAAATACTGCATATAATTTGTGGAAGAGAATAGGTGATATCTATCAAACCAAAAGTCTTACTAATAAGTTATATTTGAGAATAAAATTGTATTCTTTAAAGATGAAAGATGGTGATTCTATTGCAAATAATTTGAATGCTTTTAATATCATTATAAGTCAATTAGTATCTCTAGATGTAAAGCTAGAAGATGAAGATAAATGTATTTTGTTACTTTTTTCTTTACCAGAGTCTTGGGAAAATATAATTGATGCTATTAGTGGTAGTGGTGTAGATCTTAAGATGGACAATATAATTCCTACTCTCCTATTAGAGGAGATGAGGAGGAATTCTAAAGAGGAAATCCAAGATTCCTTTTTTGTAAGAGGTAGGCATAAATAAAAGGAACCTAAGGGAGACAAGGAAGGAAAGGGTAAGTCCAAAGGATGGTTTAAAACCCCTAGTAAGAGTAAGGTAAAGTGTTGAAACTATGGGAAACCTAGACATGTGAAGAAGGATTGTAAGACAAAGAAAGAGAGTTTTGATTCTTCTAGATACAAAGGAATCTTTAGATGACAATAATGATGCATTGGTCATTTTAGCTAATATTGTTTGTGATAACTCTTTGCTTGATGTTTCAGAGTGATCTTCATAGAGAGGATGGTAGTCATAGTGCCATGTGTGACTCAGTACCACAGTTCAGTGGGAGTTGCTGGTAGTGACGTGGATGCATAATTGGTATGGTTATCTTCATGTGATTAGGGATATTTTTTCTTGGTTCAGAGTGGTTGCTATTATGTCAGGTTTACTACTCTTGATACATGTTTAAATTTTGGCATGATACTTGTTCTCTTGAGACTAGGATGTTTATGTATGTCATGATGCATGTGATCTCCTTGGAGGAGATGGATAGATCATGTTGTCATGTTAATGTTCCCAATTCATGATTGGAGCTTTGAAATTTATCATATTAGTTCTCTTTGTATTGGGTACATTAATCATTTTCTTGATTACTTCATGATAGTGCTATGTTGCATTTGGAGTTTGGCATGGATTAGTTGGTTACAGGTCATCATGGATACTTGGAGACATAGGTGAGGCTTGAGTTCTCTTATGGTTACTTGCAAGAAAATATTTTTCAATAGAATAGACCAAAGGAGCCTACACCTTGGTTGGACATGAGTTCAACACACTTGGCAGTTTCACTTGCCTCTAAAGAGGCAGTTTGGTTTCAAAGACTTGGGAAAGATATTGGTTTTTATTCCTGCAAGCATATTTATACTTGAATGTGATAGTCAGAGTGCTATGTGTTTAGCCAAAAATCCTATGTATCATGCTTGTACAAAGCATGCTGATGTTAGTATCACTTTATGTGAGAAATGGTTGAGAGCGGGAAGGTATTGATTGAGAAAGTTGGCACTTTGATCAATGCAGCAAATTATCTTATGAAATGAGTTCCTACAAATAAGTTCTTTTGGGTTTGGGTAATTAATAATTTTCTTGGAGCTTCATGATTATGTAGGTTGCATTTGAAGTTGGCATGGATTGATTAGTGGGTGTAGGAAGGCCATTGGCCTTGAGTCTTGTACTTGTTATAACAATTATTCCTTGTTTAGAATAATTGCAATGTATAATGTGAAGTGGGAGAATGTTGGGAATATGATGCCATTTAATTGCAATTCTAAACATATTTCATGTATCTCCTAAGTCCTTGGAAAGCATTCCCAAACACTAGGATTAGAAAGAGATTAAATTTAAATGAAATTCACATGTAAATTTACATTTGTAATTATTCCTAAATAATAGGAACATGTGTGGATGCCCTAGGACAGCTCCTAAAAAATAAGAACACATGGGAGGTGGGACACACCTTATTTCAGTTAACTGTTTGATGGATTGATAACTCTTATGTAATGCATGTCTAGTTCCTAGAAAATAGGGATTGATAATTACAATGTATGTGGAGTGGTATTATCAGTTCAATTTTAGTTCAATTATGGTTCAGTTATCTTCAATTGCATGTTAGTTATTTTGAGTTCCATGTAGTTGACTTTTGTTGACTTGAGTTGCATGGCTAATGACTTTAGTTGCATGTCAAATAATAGGTTGATACATTCAGTTAACAGGGGATGATCATTCATGCATGATGTTTTGCATGAAAGGTGGAGAGATATGTTTCAGTTAACAAAGATTGACTTGGACCCACTTTGGGTGCCCAAGTTGGCATCTTGGAGTTAACACTTTCTCATGATAAGATATTTTATAAGGCTGAGTTAAGTGGGCCCATTCTTGGGTTCCAACTTTGAGGATTAGCTTACAAGATATCTTCAGAATCAACGTTGAGTTACGACTTCAGTTTGGGATGCCCAAATGGATGAAGGGCTTGTTTTGACATTATTCTTCATGGTATAACTCTACTTGAAAGGAATGGGCATGGGTTTTGTGAGATAAGCATTATGCTTTGTAATTGTAAACTCTTTGGAGTTTGCAAGGCTCATTATTGTCTATTTATCTAAAGCAATTTGAAGAGAGTTTTATCATATTTTATTGCAGGTTGTGAAGAGGAATTGTTGAAGGAAAAGAATCATTTCATGCATGGATTGGAATTATTGTAATCTTATTTTGAGATTAAATAATTCATTGATTCTTGGTGGAGTTTTTCCTGAAAGGGTTTCTCTATGGTATATCTTGTTTAACTTCTATCTTCTAGTCTTATTCTTCTACAACCTTTTTTCTACTTCTACAAATGGTAAAATGAATTAATCAGATTAATCACCCATAAGGAAATTGTGACAAAGAATACTTAATTAATCTATAGTCACATAGGAATTACAAGTTTAAAGCTACATAATTTACTTGAAATTTTCAACAAGGGAGTGGCTAATTATTATGCAAATGACACAAAGATGGGTCTCGACTATGAGGCCATGTTAGCTATCCATGTACAAATGAAAATGCAATTTCTCACAAACATATAAAAGGAGAAAACCCAGTGGGATAAAACTCCTCTCCAAAAGAGAGATGAAATACAAAATGCTTTGAATGATGCATACGAAGAAAAAAAACCCATTCGAGGAAAAAGACCCCTCCTAAGAGAGAAGAAGAAGAGAGGCCATGCAACCCCCTAATATTGAGTCTCCTGCAATGATGGTAGATTCTCAACTTTGAATGCTGAAGATAATCCAAAAGTGTCAAACAACATTCCTCCCCTTACGAAGAAACCAAAAAAAGATGGTATGAAGGATATCTTTGTTACATCACAATGATCTATTGAGAGGGGGGTGAACTAGTAGATATTAAAACTTTATCCCTCAAACACTCGATATATGTGGAAAACCCAAGATGGGAAAAACTATGGTGAGAAATGTTGCTTGAGTCTACTCCTGAAATCCAACCTCACAATCTGAATCTCTGTTACAATGTTTAGGGAACCAACCCAAGGAAGGAACAATTCCCTAATTTACAAGCTACAACTTCAAGGATGATACAACACCCTAATTTAGGAGCTATAACTCCAAGGATGCAAGACAACCCTAGTTTTAGAAGCTACAACTTCAAGGATGCAACAACACCCTAATCTGAGCTACAAATTAGGGTAATGAGGAAACCGCCTTTGTGATAACAATTTCAAATATGCATAGACTTTGTTTTGCATAAAATATGATGCATCATTACATTTAGTACTTTGTTGCACTTACTGTAACTTACACTTTGTTGCTAAAGTTACACTCTTAGCAACACACACACACTCTACACTTTCCTTTGCACATAGAACAATCATTGTTCTACCTTGTTACACTACAAATTTTCACCTTCAATGCAAACACCTAGAGGATATTATATATTATAGTCTAGGACTTCTTTTCATGTGCATTCTCTTTCTATTGTAGTTCTCTCTCTTTCTTGTAGACTCACAACATTAGTCATCTATAGAACTGATACATGCTTTTGACAATATCTAATTGCCTTCTTTCTCCACCGACCTACAATCATCTCCAGCTTATTGTTAGGGTTTTCTTTACATACTAACTTCATCAAAAAATATTTCTTTACCTCGAGCAACACTCACCACTGTCCAACTCATCATTAAGACATTTGATATCATTTACTAGATATTGCCATATCTTGCATCAAGCCACCTAACATTTAATTTGGTTATAGAGAATTTTCCCAAATTAGCTCTCTGTCAACCCTAGAATTTGATTATGCATTCAATGTATTCTCTTGTTCATTCAATTTGATTCAATCTGTAAATATTTTGCAAACTATGTTGTCACATAATAGATCAAATCTTCATCGACATTGGTTACAGGTGTAGTTGGACCAATTAATTCCTTCCTCTATGTCAATTGTAGTCCAAACCCTTTTTCACATTGTCATAGCCATTTTAGATATCTACTTTTGAATTATAGTCACTGATCTTATCCTTTTGCACCCTTATCCTACGATCGTTGTTCACTATCATGTCTTTAGATCCTGACCATTAGATAAACGTTCATTCAAATCTCCATCATCGATCTATCATATCGCTCTATCAAAGAGATGTGCTTCAAAGTCTCGCTAATACACCAATGTCACACCAATGAGATAACCATCAGACTATCAAAGAGACATCTACGAGACTCCCTTCGAGATGACCAAGTCACTTCGATGAGAACATCAATAGTGAATATGTCCACATAATCATCTCATCACTCTTCGATATTCTGCTTGCTTGTCATATGCAGGATCCACCAAACAAGTCATCACCATGTGTCATCCATTCTTTCACTCTCTAGCTATTCCATCAATGCATGTCATCCTTACTTTACTGAGCCACATAGTTAGCATTCATTCTCACATCACCCTATCATGGAGACTAGTGTTGTGCATATTTTGCACACACGCTTGATCGAAGGTAGGGACCCCCTATTGTTCACTCCTGATGACTCATTCTTGCTCTTGTTGGGTCATTTTTTCTCCTACTTGCTTTGTGTACCCCTATTCTAGAGCTCAAGTTGGTCATGTGCCTTAAAACAATCAAATTCCCTTTGAGCAAGTTCACCTACCTAAGGTTCACTAAGTCTTTTTATTTTGCGAAAATTCCTCTATGGGTTTCCCTGTGTCTGTTTCCCTAGCATCCTCCAAGCCTCGTGGACCCACAACTACAAGTCACCTCATGCGGGTTGTTGCTTGTGTTTCGCCACTAAGTGGCGACTAACACCCAACTTCCACTTGCATGGTGAGCTCCACACTTAGTTTCTCCATCCGAGCCTTGAACAAGCATCCAAATGAGTGTGGGTTTCTGCATCTCACCTAACCTGGTTCTGCCATACCAGGAAATCAATGCATGCCATCAATGGAAATTGGTTTATAAATGCTACTCCCCGCCCTTCATTTTACCTAAGGTGTTTGAATCTGGGAAGAGAAACAAAGTCCCCTACCTTTCTCTGCTTTTTTCCTTACTCTTATTGACTTGGTCCCCACTCGCTTGCTTCACATTTTCCATCACTTTTTGATTTGGGGACAAGTTTCCTATGGATTTGGGATGTTTTTGTGATGCCTAAGTGAACTACCAAGGTTTCGTTAAGTTTTGGGAAGTTGCAAAAATTTCATTGCGAGCCACCTTCCCTTCATCACCGTGGTAGCTTTCCTTGTGGATCATCATCCCTTTTTCGCCATGGGAAATTTCCTTATGGAACATTGTCTCTCTATCACCGTGGGAACTTTCCTTGTGGGCCACCATGTGTGGGTCACTATGTGGTCATTGTCATTTTCAAAGGGCGACAGACCCTAGATGGCTTCCCCCTTCCAAATCTCTGCATTTCCAGAATGGTTGCAGACTTCAAGTTTTCAACATCTAGGGACCATCAAATGAATGTCTTCACATGCCTAAAGTGGTTTGCATCAAATTTTCCATGTGTTTAGACATTGCAAAAATTTCATTGTGGGCCGTTGTGTGTGGGTTGTCGTGTGCTCATTGCTATTTTCAAAAGGGTGGGAAACCCTCCAGCTCCTGCATTCCAAATTTTCACATTTTTCAAAATGATTCAAATCTTAAGAAAATATGTCTTTGCACTCTTTCTACCCCCTTTTCCATGTGCAAAAATTGAAAAGTCTCAAATTTACTAAGTTTTGTTAAGTTGTAGAACTTTCCTTGTGGGTCATTGTCCCTCCATTGCCATTCATGGGAACTTTACTTGCAGGCCACCATCGCTCCATTTCCATCAGTGGGAATTTTCCTTGTGAGCCATGGTCCCTCCATTTTCATCCATGGGAACTTTTCTTGTAGGCTTCCATCCCTTTGTTGCCGTCTCTGGGAACTTTCCTGGTGAGTTGTCGTCCTTGCATTGCCATCCATGGGAACTTTCCTTGCAGGCTGCCATCTCTCTATTTCTATCCATGAGAACTTTCCTAGTAGGCCGCCATCCCTCCATTTTTGTCTATGGGAGCTTTTTTTGTGGGTCACTATCCCTTCATTTCCATCTATGGGAACTTTCCTGGTGGGCCTCCATCCCTTTGTTGCCATCTATGGGAACTTTCCTTGTGGGCTGCCATTTCTCCATTGCCATCCATGGGAACTTTCCTTATGGGCTAGCATCCCTCCATTGCCATCCATGGGAACTTTCCTTGTGGGTCACCATCCCTTTCTCATTGTCCATTTTTTGTCATCCCTCCATCTTCATACATCATCCTTTGGCTGTCCATCGTCCCTCCATTACCATATGTGGGAACTTTCCTTGCAAGCCATCGTCCCTCCATTTTTTTCTATGGGAAATTTACTTGTGGGCCGCCATCCCTTTGTTTCCATCTGTGGGAACTTTGCTTGTGGGCCACTATCCCTCCATTGCTATCTATGGGAAATTTCCTTGTGGGCCACCATCCCTCTGTTGTCATCTATGGGAACTTTCGTTGCAGGCAGCCATATCTCCATTGTCATTTGTGGTAACTTTCCTTGCAGGTTGGCATCCCTCCATCACCATTCATTTTCCATCATTCCTCTACCACCATCCATCATTCGCTGACTATCCACTCTCTGCCATCCATTGTCTTCCATCCACCTGTCGTTGGTCAGCTACTCACTGTCTATTGTTTTCCATCATTCTGACCTAGGGGAAGCCTGGACACTTAAGCTCATATTTATGTTTATGGTCCAAATGAGCTCCAAATATGAATATTATGATATTTTAATGATGCATGGGTGGATATAACAAGGAGTTTCAAAGATTTGACTAACATTTTCCTTGATTTGCATATGAAAGAACTTATGGCACCTCATGTATGCAAGATTTAAGGAGCCTACCATAGGTCTGTCGAGAAGGTCCATTGAGAAAGTTGAATAAGGAAAAAGCACATTGCTCCTTTCACCATTCATTTTATTCTCACCTCTCCCCCTAGCACCCATCAAAAAAGTTAGCATTAGAAGGAGACCTATGTCGAGGAAGTTAGTGACAAAACTACAAAGGGTGGCCTTGAAGGTGGTGGGAGGGAGTGGCTGTTTCCTTCCTCCAAACAAGTGATCACAATCCATTAGGAGTTGTCTCATCAGATCATCTGATCCATTTAACAACAATGCAAATATGCAAACAAGGTGTACTTGATTGATTGAGGGATGCTACAAACACATCAATTAAAAAGGGAAATTTTGAATAGTTTTAGCTACAGCAAAAGGACAATCAACTAGAAGACAAAATTTCTACAATGACTGGCCACTAAAACACAAAATAGGGAAAAGAAAAAGTCTTTATTTTAAATTGCTATATAATGGGGGGCAAGTGGGACCCTAAGTTGTAACAAATCTGAGCCACACATTGTGAATTAATCCTAGCCATTCATTTGGGCTTTGGAAAACTATAAATAGGGGTCTCTCCTTCATTTGTAAATGTTGGATAACTGGTGTAAAGGCGTTCTGCAACAATAGAAAGCAACATTGCATGACTTATGGGTGTTTTTTTTGAGTTTTTTCATTATGCATACATGGTTCTACTTCCATGTTAGTTTTAGTTGTTAGTTGTTGGATAGTTGTTATAATGATGTTGCTGTTATAGTATTTTATGAGCTTTCAATCCATACTTTTAGCACTTGTTGATGACAAGTTTTTGTGCAAAGTTAGCTTGGGATTCTTTAATTCATTGTTGCAACTTAGTTCAATTGCATGTTCATGATGTGTGTGTGCAATCTGAAAATTTGCATTCCTTAGAAGATTGCACTAGTTTTTTGTAGCTGTAGGTTTCTCTTGGCCAAGCACAACCTAGTTTAGGAAGCTTATCTACTATAGCAGCCACCATTATTACTGTTCATTCATAGCTTAGGATTAGAACAACTTCTCTTCCACTTTCCCTTTTTCTATTTCTTTTAGCTCCTTGTTAGAGTAGGATCTAAAGCATCAAAACAATGCTAAATCAAATGAAATTGATGAGTTTTAGCTTGTTGTTTTGAGTGGGAAACCACTATTCATTCAGTTCTAGCACTTTGAAACTACATTTGTAGACCCAACTTCCCACACTTTGTAACTCTTCTGTAAGTCCACCTTGTGATTCCAACAAATCACATGAAACAACTAAGATTTTCCAAGCACTATCAAGACTTGACATTAGAGGCCTTGGGATAGAGTTCTACAATTTGATTGTCGAAGATTTTCCTTCAAGAGGGGTGATGCACCTATGCATTTCCTATGTTGAGAATTGCATAAAAAAAACATCAACAACTTGCTCCATAGTCCTAATGATATCACATTGTATTTCCAATGAAGGCTATCATCGCGCCATCGAAGGGACTACCTTAAGAGTCCTACTAATGATAGTATGTATGATGAAAACAAAAAAATATAATATATCATTTTGATGTGGGGTCCACATGCTATTGTCACATGTCCATGTCATCACCACATAATAAATCTATAATGCACAACAAGGACATGGATTACCATTCATCCAATCTTATCACAACATGCGTCTCCTTCATCATCATTTTTAGTAACATCATTATGAATGTGTCTCACCATGAATGAAACCTTCACATCACTACATTTGGGGGAAAAAACCTTAGGTCCCACCAATAACATTCACTCATGTTGATAAAGCTCTCCTTAAGTTCCTTATGGCTCTATCGAAGAGAGTCCTTCTAGAGTCCTATTGATACACCACTGTCATGCTAATAAGATGATCATTGGGCTATCAAAGAGACATATGGTCAAGAATCCTGTCAACATTCAATTGTCTCGTTGAAACTCCATTGTCACTCTAATCGCTTCACAACAAGGATGTGAAGCGAGAGATTGTCACATTGAGGGAACCGATAAAACAGTCATGTCAAAAACACAATGTCACCTCAATGTAATCCTCGTACCTCAAAATCCACTCATCACTACATCACCAAGTAGATAAAAATATGAGCCTCAGAACCTCTTGTCAAAGATTATAAAGTTCTAAAAATCCACGACTTATTGGCAACAAAGAGAACTTCAAAGCCGCTAAGTCAAGAGGTTATGAAACTCTAGAACCCTACATCTTAAGTTAGAAAAGCTTGAAATCTAATGACTTAAGTTATTACTTAAGCTTCCTACAACCACCGAATGAAAGTCACTGAAAAAATAGAAACTTGTCTGATCACCATGTCTGCAACAACCATAGGGTTTAAGAGATAAAACCTAAAACACTTAAAGGTGGATATAAATCATTTTTTGGCCCATCCTTCACTTTTTGGACCTGCAAAGCACATAACTGGAATTCCATCAAAAAACCTATATCGAATATGGTAGCTAATTTTTCATCAAATACTTGGAAGTAACTATTGCAGAGAGATGACAACATTTTGTCAACTATGCAACACATTGAGCAACTAGCTCTTCTACACCAAAAACTAATCCACATACTTCCAAAACCAAATTCACTACTCTCACATTTATCCTCTGAGTTTCATAGTATTTAGGCACACCAATGATCTATCATCATTCCAACATCTCCCTTGCATGATCAATTCCACACTCCTTTGACATCAAAGATAGCATCCTCACTTACATGAGCAACTCTGTTTCATGTCTGATCCTCTTTCATCATACCAACAATTTACCTTGCATGATTTTCCCTTTTAACATCAATGAAAAAAGTATTCCAACAATCTTCCCATTCTTAAAAGGAAAATGTGGGAAAATGAATGATGTGTGATCATGTCCTTGAAGAATGTTGAAGTGTCTCCATGCCAATGTCAAAAAATTTCACCCTCCAAACAAGTGTTCTCAGTCACATTATTGAAGAAGAAAATACAAATTCTCCTAGAAATGATTGTAGAACAAAATCCAAAGGAAAGGGTACCTCCTTTGAAGAAAAAGAAGCATCCTCCAAATTTTGACCCAAAAAATCAATGCTCATGTCAAACTATGCAAAGAATGATCATGTAGTCAATGATCTACAGGGTTAGAGTGTACCCTCACAACAAATGAAGAAGGATCATCTCCATCAAAAATAAGATGAATACAATCAATGATGTCTCCCAAATTTGAAATGTGGGACTCACAAAACAAACTAGCAATGTTTGTTAAGTACTCATCCCAAGTGGACATCTTTGGAAGATGATGTACATGTCTTGCTGCATTGAATCACAAGGATCCAAAATTGTGGTAACACAAGCATCCTTAGGTAAAATGTTAGATGAAGGAGATGGGATCTCAATGCATGTTACTTAACTATACCTATCATCCCCCATTGTGTCCTCAAAACATAATGAAGTACGAACACTATATGATTTTGCCAATGTTGGATTACAAGGGCCCTCAAACTCAAGATGTTAACTCAGTGATGATAGGTTGAACTCTCTAAATCCAAATTAAGATCCATAGAAACTTAAGTCCCAATAGAAGCCTTGGTAGAAGGAGAAGGAGAAGGTTTGGTCACCAAAACTACCAAAACTTTCTCAATGAGAAAGCTCAACAATTGCACATTATAATGAATAGGTTAAAACTTAGAAAGTAGAACAAGATAATACACAACAAGATCCTCTAGGAATGGAGGTTCATTCGAGTCTCCATACAACTCCCAAAGTTTGGTCATAAGGGCATGAGGAATCTCAATACCATCAATGGACAATTATGCATCAATGTCACAACTATAACCAACTACTCCTAGGATATGTTCTATTTTTTATGTACCACAAAAATCTCTTCCATTTTGATGAAGGTTTGGGAACTATTCCATAGAGATATGGAAAAAGATTAAGTGACCTAAAATTTGTTAGGATTCCTTCTTACCAATGAATTAAAGTTCCATCAATTTAACCTTATTACAGTAGGATGCATTTTGATACCTGTTTGAAACTCCTCAATTTTAGTGACATAATAGATCAATCAAGAGACATAAGCCAACAAAAGAAAAAGAATACCCTCGCAAATTACTCAACCATGAAACCCCCTAAGCAAGATATAAGGCTGACACTTTATTCTTAGTGCAATTGTAGGTACCACTTGCCAACAACAGTGAATTGGACTTGATCTTAGTACACACAGATTGCCAAATTTGATCACAATCTCAAAGTAGAAAATTTACATACAATGGGATCAATCTGATCACACCACTAAAAAGTACATGAAAAATTATTCACTTTCAAAAATATTCACCCAAAACTGTTATTGTAGGAGGAAAAATAGAGCCCTGAAATTTTTTCCAATGAGAACAACTTAACAACACCTTTGAGAATCTAAAATTTCTGAAAAATCCATACACAAAATTAAAAATCAATTGCACCACTGCAAAGAGTGTGAAATTATATCACAATTAAAAAAAAATGTTGAGAAAAGGAGTCTAGATGACTGAGATATGGTTGTTTTGAAGTTGGACTACAAATTCAAAAACCTCATTGGAGAGGGGGCCCAAAAAATATTTAAGCTTGATGATGTCATCATTGATGTAGTGATGATGCCATGAATCCATTGTGTTAAATTTTGATGACCATCAACAAGTCAAAATGGAATATACTCCTCTATCAATTGAAATATTCTCTTTGCTAGAATATTCCCTTCTACGATGGTTGTAGAGGAATCTCAATGGATGAAATATTTTGTTTCTAACCATTGATTTAAAGTTTTCTCAGCATTGGGTGGTTGGTGAGTGGGGTCGTGGGGCCTGTATGGTTCGCTTTGAGTGTGCCACATGGCATGCCTAGACAACTATGGTACCTAGCCTATGTGCAACATTTACACTATCTTGCATATGTAGGGTACGTAGTAATATATGTTTTTAGTTTTAAAATAAAACTTTTTCAAATAAATTTTCCCAAAAACTATATTTTTTAATAAAAAATTAAAAAAAATTAAACCAAATAAAATATTTTTTTTGTGAATTGTATCGCTCAACTGTGCAACAATGATTGCAACTATATGGTTAAATGGGGGAAATTTTTTCCTAAGGCTTGAGGAAATGTTGTCTGATTTTGATGAATTGATAGTTGATCTTGGGGTTTTGGGGTCTTTTGGATGTGATGGTAGGGTTGTGTTTGACCCAAAGTGCTCCAAAAATATAGCTACCTTTTGGATTTGGCAACCACTCTTTAGCTTCAAACCCTCATAGATGTGGCCTCATATTTTTGATTTGGAAGAAAAAAGGGAAAACTAACTTTCTTAAACCCTTTGATCTCAATGTTGAGCTCAGATTTGCACCAACAAGCTTTAATTCAAACCTTTAATAAAAATCCACCAAGAGGAAACCCCCAAATATAGTATTTTTTTCAATCTTTTTTTATTCTCTAAATCATGATTCAATGCAAGAGACAAGCATACTCAACTTTTTAAGATCCACCATGACTTTCAACCTAGATATCTCAATAAAGGCTAATGATAATCAATCCCACAAGCTCTGATACCATGCAAGAGTTGGTATAAAATAACTCTACACCATCCAAGATTTGGTTAAAGATTATAGCCACTCAAGATCTAGGAACTTCATGAAAGAACAAGAGAGATCAACTACGAAAGAATAATTTTATTCTATCAAAGGATGCAATCAATATTCAATATGATTTACATAGGAGACCACCTAGTTATATAGCCAAGGTGAGGCATAGGATTAAATAGGATTATGACATGTGTCTTAATCCTATGACATGAGGCAATTAATCATAACTACCTAGGACACATGTGTTAAAAGTCAAAAGATAATATAAGATCTAATGACAAATAATACCTTCTAGAAAGATTTTCTCCTAAGACCTAAGTAAACATAACATGTAAATAGGACCTACCAATGAGTAGATAGGTAAAAAACCTTTTTACACCAATAATAAAATATCATAAATATCCACTATAACTGTGTCATTTATAAAATAAAATTATCATTTAATAAAATAAGGCATTTATTTACACAAGTATTGTTATCATAGCGAAAAAATATTGTTCTTACATGTACAACTATTGGGGTAGCAATGTACAAGCATTGGAGTATTTCATATTAATAGTTTTTCCTATCACAAATTTAATACATGAGTATAATAAATACCATGTGTATTTTCCTATTAAATGTGAAAGATTTTTAAAAAGTCTGTGTTCAACTATTGGTCCATTTTTGTTTCATATAAGTTGTATTTTAAATAATTATGTGTTTTTTGTATAACAAGAAATAGTTTGTTTGTGTTCAACCATTGGTCCATTTGTGGTGAATATACAAGATAGATATAATAAAGATTTAAGGTTACTAATAGGTATTTGGTCTATTTAGGTTGCATATAAGTTTAATTTTAAATAAAAATATGATAACAAATGATATTTTTTTGTTCAACTACTAGGGGTACCATGATTAAGTTTCAGTTGAATCTTTAAAAATTCAAGTTTTTGACACTTCTCAGTAGATGTGTTAATGTGGCAAGTTGCATGATGAGTCACACCTCCAAACCTTAGTTATAGATAGATTTAAGAGACTAGTCCACATTTTAAAAAAATGGTCCTACAATATTCTAAGAAATCACTACATGCTCACAAAGTTAGCCTATACCACTACTGGCCCCTCTCCCCTATTATCATGAAAAATTTAAAAATAAGAAAGAATAAAATGGTGCCACCTCCTTTCTTAAAGTAAAATTATACATTAAGTAGGTAACCCTTTTCTTCCCATGAAAATTATTAAAGAATCTTACCTCTTTTTAACATTTAAAAATCTCTCCCTCATCTCATGTGGGAATGAATAAGATTTATGAAATGGGACTTAGTTATAAGTGGAGCTTACAAGAAGGGTATATCCCTTCTCACCTTATATCATATCTCATTGTGTTTTAAAAATAACAAAAAATTATCTTTTGTGTCATTAGATTATGTTCTTCAAAGGTGGGTCTTATCAATCGTATCAAAAGAGTGTCAATTTTTTTTTTTCAAATAATTAAAATCCATGTTGAAACATGCATAAAACTACCCAAAATCTTGAACTAGACTATAGAGGCAATTCTATATAGTAGAACTCTAGAACTAACTTTAGTATCGAGCTAGTCCCAAGTTAAGACTTTGAAGCTAGAACTCTAGAGCTACTTCTGTGAGGAAAATACAAGAAAATCCATGGTTGAAACTTAGGCATTGAACATCAGAGTCAACACCACAACGGGTTTTATGTATGAAAATATAGAGTTGCAACTTAAGATATAGCTTTGAAATAGAAATTCCAAAGCTATTCTTTATGGAGCTAATTTAGAGCTCATTTTACGAAAAAAAATTTAGAGCTAGTTATGAAGTGGGAACTCTATATCTAATTTTAATCTAGAGCTAGTTTAAAGGTAGAAAATTTAGAGATAAAATTAGGATTTCGAGCTATATAGTTGAACTTAGGATCCAAATTTGTAGTAGGTAGTTTAGTGTGGGAACTTTAGATTTTATAGTTTAGAGATTTCATTTTTTTTATAAATACTCTAGATTTAATATTGCTTAAAGCTAATAATGCTCAAGATCCAACTTTGAAATAGTAACTCCAAAGTTAAAACTTTGGAGCTAACTTTGTAGAGAAACTATAGAGTTAGAACTCCAAATTTAGCTTTGTATGGATCCTTCATGAAGTGTTCTAGACTAAATAGTGGATATATACAATATTATAAGGTTACTCTATATGTCATCATGCAAAAGAAAAAAAGAAAAAAAACCTCAAACAAAATAGAGAGTAAATGTAGTTTTGGGAAAAAACTAATAGAATCAATTAGAATTTTGAAACAATTCAACAAATATTTTCCTAATTCTCATCCTTGCATGATGGAATTAAGAATTTCACACAAATGTGTGTGTGAATTGATTCACATGGCTTTTGTTATTTACTGTCCCCAAGTTGAAGATGCTATAATTTGTGTTCTGAACAAGGACTAGCTCAAGATGCACCTACAGTCACTTCCTCATGATTTGGCCTAATAGTTTGTGTCCAAACTCATGGGTACCCTTTGGTGCAGTGAAGTTGTGAAATTTATTGTAGGCAACTTTCTTCTGCTTCATGTGTGTCCAATGTATCTCCTTGAGCCAACATTGTTGAATTTTGACCAGAGAGCTGGGTCAAACATGGTGGGTGGAATATTCTTTAGAAATTCCCTATTGTCTTTACCACCACTCAAGGCTTTAATGGCAGATATGGCAACTGATATTCTAGTGTTAAAGTTTGATAAGTTTCGTTCTCGTCTCCATTCTCTAGGGCTGTCGTTGGGTTGCTGCTGTTGGAAGTGGAATTACTCTAAGAGGAGGGTGGGTGAATTATAGTAATGTATTTAAAAAAATTTATGACTTGAAATGTAGATTTGAACCCTTTTTGATCTTGAACACAATGTGACTTTATATATACAATGTGAACACTGAATTTTTAATGATTATTTTCAATGACTTAATCAAATGTAACACGAATGCTAAACAATTCATATCAAAGCATGATGTACATTTTTCATATAATGTTGAATGAACAACTTTTTGATGCTTTCTTTTGCATGAGACACCAAAGTCACTTATGGTAGAATTTAACATTCACACATTGAACATGAACAATTGAACTTTAATCTAAAGACAACTTGGAATAGTGGAAAAGTATCAAAGCATTGACTGGTACATTTTGACCCAAATTCCAACAAACTTTTGTTGAAATTTGGGCCAAAATGTACTAGTGATTGCAGAAATAACTTTCAAAAATGACTGAAAGAAAAATTAATCAAGATAAGAAAAAACCACATAAAAAAGAGAAACAAAAAAATTTCGAGTGGAAAATCCTTTCAAGGAAGAAAAAACACTCCAAACATTTTCCTTACAGGCTTAATTCCAAACTGTTAACAATACTTTCAGAGCACCACCTTAGTAACAATGTGGAGCACCAACTCCTTTGTTTTTCAAAGTTTCAAAAGATAATACATCATTTTCAATAATGCCCACTAAAATCTCTGTAATCAAATGAGAGATATAAACCTTTTAAACTCTCTCTTCACCCAGTTCAAATACAAATGATATCACTATAATAACAATCTATTTTGTGCTTAAGAGCTCTTGTTCTCAACCATACAAAATCTCGCCATCGAGAAATGGCTTACAACCATATATTTATACAATGAATATAGAATAGTTCTCATTTACAAAACCCATATCCAAATTGGGTTTGGATAAACTGAAAAATAATGTAGTTAAATCATGAGACCCATAATGGGTTCAAAATAATAACCAAATAAATTTGATGAATAGCCACTGAACTATGAAACCCTTGAGTATAAACTCGAGTTAAGCAAAACTGAAAAATATTTTTCCATAAAAACTTAACCACAAAATAGTTGTGTTTAAAATCAACACAAGATATTTCGGATTTGCAAACTGAATACCTATCATGGTGGCCAAAATACATTACCAATTGCCTATATAAACCTCATAATGGTCTCACTGAAGACTCGATGTAGCTCATCAAACTTCCACCACATAGATTACTGAAAGATAAGCACGAAAACCAACTACACTGTAACTGTAAACTCTCCATGGTGGCACTAGGTTTTGTATCTTTAGAGTAAAAAATAATAATAATAATGAATACCCTAACTTCCTTTTGAATCAAGACTTTAGCTTTCCTTTTCATCATTTGATAAAATTTGAAGTCCAAGAGGATAATACACATGATTTAATAAGACATTATAATGAGTTTGGGTCTATTGTCAATAATCCCTTGGAGGCCGACACAATAATGACTTTGACTATTGCTTCTAATATGTCGACTCAACTTCATCACCAAAATAAACTTTATACCAAGTCAAAGATTTTTGTCACATCTCAAACTTTGATGTTGTTTTGACCATGACTTTGTGGGATTTATTATATGAATTATGATACGTGTTAGAGCAATATGATATAATACAATGCTTTGGTGTATGGAAATGTAGGAAAATATTTGTTTTTAGAATTATGAGTGCATTTTATTTTTAAAAATATACAAGATAGAACAAAATAGGAGTGTTGATTTAATTATTGCTTAAATTTATACTTCTATATTGGTTACTAATACACTTTCGTTGTTGCACGCCTGAGTGCATTTGAGTTGCAGGTGGTCGAAGACCAAGAGTGTGATTGAGGAAAAGAAGGCTAGCTTCCCGATAGGGTAAAAGAGGAGAAGCTCTCGATCACACACACAACACCTAAAAATCATGTAGTTGCATTTAGGCCATGTCTGTTTTCAATGTGATTGTTTAAATTGATTACATGGTTTGAATAAGTAATTGATATAAATATATAAATATAAATATATATATATATATATATATATATATATATAATAACATAGCAAAATTAAAATATAATTTAATTATCCATAAAAGTTGTGAAAAGATTATGGTTTATTTTATTTAGTTTATCCCATTTATTTTTGTGCAATATAAAGGAAAATCTGATTTAAATTAAGAAATTAAAAATAAAGTGAAAAATATTATATTTACATATAATATGGAAGAAATAATTGGTTTGCATATTAAAAGGTGGAGATATATTTGTTTGCATATGTTTTCAAAACCTTAGTCCAAAATGGGGAGAAATGAACAGCCCTGAGAAAACTTTGGGCTATGGGGAAATTCTCCTTAAAACCAACAATGTTGTTGGCAAGTGGCAAACTCTGGATTTTGCATGTAAAATTTATTTGTCATTTGGAAATACTCTGCATGACCCTCGGAAGGAGGAATAAAGCTTTAAGGGAGAAAAGAGAACATTATGGAGACACATAACCAGAGCTCTGGAAGAGGGAGACAGGAAGGTAATACTGGGCATCTGCACTGGAGAAAACTGCCAGGTTATTTTCCATTCCTTGTTTTCAATCAGTTTAAATTGCAGTAAGAAATTGAAGAAATGAAATGCATCATTCTATGAAAATGATTACAGATATCTGAGAAATCTTTTCCAATTTTATTTTTGAATCTGGGTAATAGCCTTCTTCTCATTGTTGCATTATAGAAAGAATACCCAATCTCTTTCTTCCAGATTAGGGTTACATTCTGTTGCAAAAGCTGCAAATTATTAAACTGCTCTCAATTATATTTGAAAACATACATAAATATATATATATATATATACATATATATATACACAGGAATCTGTATTCCCGTGCATATATACATATATATATATGCATATGATCTTGCAAGAACAACTTTCACCAGAAATTAATTCGAAATTCCTTTGAAATAAATTTAAATGCAGTATAATACTAGGCAAAATATTTCTTTTGTGTTATGAAATTGTTTAACTATAGGGGGAAGGGGAGGGATTTTAATCCCCAACCCTTCCCATAGGAAGGGCACGGCTCTGTGGGGAGGCTCGCGCCCTCCACAGGCCGGCCTGTGGAAGGGGCGCGAGCTCCTCACAGCCCGCGCCCTCCCCATGGGAGAGGCAAGGGCTTCCTGCACCCTTTGTGGTGCTCAACACCAGTATGAAACCCTGTATAATACTTTTATTCTGTGTGCACAGCCAGAAAACGTGAGAACAGTTATAAAAATCAGTATTTCTTTCTTTAAAGCATATATATATATTTACACTCAGCTGTATATGTATTTATATATATATATATACACTCAGCTATATATGTATATATACATATATATATATTCATACATATATACATAAATGCAAGTTTGAACAGGAAAACCATCTTCAGAATGTGATATGATTTCTGTCAAAAATACACAAACATCTCAGTAATTGGAAGCTAGAAATATGAACAAAAGAAAGTACCTCTGAGAAAACATGTAAACTGAAATTCTTCTTGATCACATTGTCATATACTCACATACAGATGTACATTCCTGAATAATAGTATACATTATAAAATTCGAATGCAAGTTTTTCTTTCAAACCTCTGTTATTCCGAATGAATTGCCCTATTTCTGTATATTACTAATAACCAGAAACCTATAGTAAATTGAGAATTACTCTTTCAATCAGCTTGAATTTGGAAGAGTAGAAGTATATACATAAATCTGTGAACATTGTTTCATACAAAAGAATTAATTAATTCCTCTACTTGTGTTTGTACACTGATAGAATCATGACATACATGCATTTTTTTTACATTTTCAAGAGAGTAGCTTGGAGTAAAAACAGAGTCCTTTACCAAATCAGAAAAGAATTACTTACAAAAGAGTAGATGCAATCTTACTACTGAACTTACAACCTTTCTTTTCTTTTGTCCAATGTAATGCAAAAGATGTTATGAAATTCTCATTTGAAATTCTTTTAGAATCAATTGAATGCATGAAACATGTATGGAAAATGCACAACTTTCTGCTTTTGTACTTTATTACACTTTACTTTGGTAACTTCCGGGACAGGATGCCGAAGGTGGACCCACAGAGATGGTAGTTTTACCTTTTCTAAACTACCATTTGCTTGTTTTACTTATGCTTGGCCAAGCACTTGTACCATTGAAATAGATGGATTTGTTTAAAAGCCTAGAAATGTATATGTATTTGAGTCTCTGCCACCTCCTATTGCAAGAAATATGTTTTCTCATGTTAGAAATGCATATAGGCACCGGGCATGCATCGAGAGTTCCCTCCTGTTTTATTGTGTCAAGTTGCTAGGCTCCTTTATGTAGGGCTGGGGATTCCTTCGAGTTAGGAAGGAACCCAGGGAAGTCATGTACTTCATGGTTGGGCAGAAAAGGCGCCTGAATCACACTCTTGGCCCCAGCTCACAAGCAGACTGATGGTGTCACGACGGTTGGAGGTTCAGAGTTTTATTTGCTATTGATGAACTTGTGTAACATTCTGGAATGGCTTGTATAGCCCCATTGTATATGTATTTGTATTTGACATTCATTGTTGAAACTTTGAAAAGAAGTATGGCATGAAAGAATCTAATATAACATTGATATGTAGAATTAAAGTTTTATGACGTAGCATTGAATAAGATGTTTCTATTGGAATTATTGATCTCTTCCGAGTATGGATGAATATGTATATATGAATATTCATTGATGTACTTTTGCCATGTGCATAGTCTTGATAAATTATAGTGTTATTATTTATATACATAAAATGCCAATTTAACTCTCTTTTATTGAGCTCATTTTGGAAGTTTTTATGAATGATATTAATTACTTGAAAACCTTTTTGAAATGGATTGAACAATTGAAAATGCCTTTGCTTTTAATTTTCTGAGCGCTACAATTTTTCACAAATTCTAATAGAATTTATGGAAAATGATGGCCATCAAATGCACATATTAATCTACCAAGAATAATTTTCAAGTGACTTTACACAATGTCAAAGACAAAGGGATCGATGGGAACCATAAACATATGCATAAGGAAACCCAATAGGGTTTATAAACCGTGGAACCTTATTAAATACCTTTTGATGCTGAGGTCACCAACTATGTGACATATTTCATATGCCTTTCAAGCCACAAAGTGACTTTTCTAAGTCACATGTATTTAATATATGAATAAACAAGATGCCAAAACAAGGACCTTTAGTTGCTCAAAATAATATGTTAGATATGCTAGAACATTAGACCTTTGAATCCTTTACAAATTTGATCAATGGATTTTATTCCCATTAATAAGTGACACAAGAATCAGTTTCAAATGTTGTGATATATGCAATCATAAAGAACCATCATAACAAAATGAAACCATTTTTACCATGAATTATCAACACTGTCAGTCCAATGTAGTCATAACCAACTACAAATGAATATCACGCATAATCAGGAACTAAAACATCAATCATAAACTGAAACATCAAGAACATGATCAATCTAAATGGGAACAAGCATGAGGATCTTGTAAATGAACGAAATTGAATACCTATCCAGCCCTGTAATCTCTTAAGCATAATAGGAAATAGGAAACACTAATTCAATAAGGTGCATGAATAATTCAATGCAAGTATATGAGGACATGCCAACAAATCCAAGATACCATCAACCTTCAATGCAAGTGTATGAGGATATGTCAAACAATCCAAGAGACCATCAACCTAAACCTGTAATGTAAATACCAAAGCACCATTTGTGTCTTTGTCATCAAGGAGAAACAAGTGAGGGGTGAGAAAAAAAAACTCCCCCTTTGTCCTTGATTGCAAAAGACAGATCTCTCTCCCCCTTTTTGCATCAAAGACAAAGGGTAGAGAAAAAAAAATGTGTAATGCCTCAAGTAGATGTATATACCCATATATATAACATATGAACATGATGATATCATATCAAGAATAACAATATGTCCTTTCAAAGAATCTCAGTCCATATCATCAACACCAAAGTAAAGGAAACATTATATTATAATGCAACAAACCCAATTGTCAAATGATACATGAAGATTGAAGACCTGTTACCTTGGCATTTTCTTTGTCATGTTAAACTCCATCCTCCATTAACACTTAGAAATTTTTTTTTTTTTGATTAGAATTGATATATTGAGTCACAAGAACATCTTAGAGGCTTTGTACTATGATTCTTCCAAGATAAACTATTACAACAAAACTCAAGAATCCATAATATGCTCATTTAAAACAATGTGCACTTTTACTACAGAAACTTCTTAAACCTGTCAACCACTAGACCAAGGAAGATAAGTAACCACTGTGAGAAACATAGAAGGTCACTGCACAAGATATGTCACCAAAACAAACAAGCTACCAAAACAAACCAATGGATCACAAAAATGCATTACCAATGCTCATTGCATCAGCTTTCCAATTGTAAACACAATGTTACCAGCATGAATAATCATGTACCAAGGCATCAAATATGACAACACCAAAGATATTATGAGCTTCTCCTCCAAACAAGATTCTTACTGGAAATTTCTTTCAAGCACAGTACTATCATAAAACATGATACTATCACAATGTCACAAGCACCTACATAGGATAATCTCAAGATATTCTTACCAATATAATGTTTGTGAGTTAATTTCCTTAACTATTCATAACTGTTGCAAAGTATTGAATTTCTAGAAAGATCTTATCATTTATGTTCATTGTTATTGCTTTCACTCTCTAATTGGATTAAGCAATGTTCCTTGTCCTTCTACTGTACACCACAGAGTAGAACATTTCTATCAACTTAAACCATCACAGTATGTTGTCTAAAAGAATCCAAGATATATATAGCTCAAATATAGCATAAGATTATCACAACATCATTAGTACTTATATCTGTGAGTCACATTTTCAACATGTCCTCTAGTATCTTTATCATTTGATATAAGAACACTTAGCTTCAATCATGAATCTACAATCTTCCAAGAGCATAAGTGAAAACCAATGAAAAACATCTATCTCTGACACCCAACCAATTCTTCTTAGAGACAATGAATTGTTAGGACATATTCAAGGTTTGATTAGAATCAATCTTAACATAGTAATTCTTTAATTGTCGTCAGGAATAACTTTAGACAACCTATCATCATGTTTGCCATAAAAAGCACTAGTATGTCAGGAACAAAGGTATATTTAACCAAATTTCAACTTTCTATGTAGATGTCAAATATTCATGACCCCATATGACATTTGCAACTTCTAAATGGTTAAACCAAAATACACCACTACCAATATTAATGAATGATTTCAAGACATCAAAGATAAGAAACTTAATCATCTCTTAAATGTAATCAACCTACAACTTATGAATTGAGCCATCAAAGCATCAAACTCACCAAAGGACTGTCAATGTACTTCAAACTTGAATTTCTTAGCAACCTGTAAAGCTAATCAGTTATACATAGTGTAATAATCATGATGATATATGTTATATCCAAGGCTATCAATAATTGAGAACTCTTATTTAACATAAACTTTTGATATCATATGCAAACCTTCATAATCAATACAATCAGAATAACAAAATGAAATATTGACATTTATAGACCTCTTCTTTAATTCTTTTACCACCAATAGCAAATGCATGTTGTCATACCTCATTCTTGACTTCATAGGGGTAAACTGTGTTACCATAATAGACTCCCGTTGAGTCTTTTCTTCTTCTCAAGACATGGATGGTATCACATGTGCACAGTGTACTTTCATGGATTCACCTTTATTACCAGATTGATTAAGCTTTCTTCTCCAAATCATACATGATCCTTTCTCTTTCTTGCCATCTTGATTGATCTTTCTTCTCCACACTTGTATAGACTTTTTCTTCTCCTTACTCAAGATTTTCTTTTCCTTTTGTTTGAAGACATAGTCCCTAGAAGACTTTATAGTACTTTTCTTACACCATTGTGCTTTGTGGCCAAACCCATTACACCTATAAAATATAATGGTGTTTTGTAGACCAAAGAGAGGATAATTTCTTCTAAACATGTTGTATGAACCTCTCTTGAAATTCTTCACATGATTATGACTTTTATTCACCCAACAATTTCTTGTACAGTTTCTTGCTCTATGCCCATAAGCATTACAACAATAGCAATAGCCATGAAATTAAGAGTGGTTATATCTAATAAATGAATATCTTGATGGTCTTTTTGTCCTTTCATCAAACCACTTATCTTTTGTCTGAGCAACAAAAATATGGTAACCAAGATCAACCTTCATTCTTGGTATTTGCTTGGCTATAAACTTCTTTCCGTCTACAATAGAAAACACTGTCTCATGTTTAGATTCTTTTGCAGAGCTTTGTCTAACCTCATATCCCATTCATGTAGGATCTTTAGAATGCTTTTGACTACCAATCATCTCATTCAATATATTAGTACTATGATCAAATTTTTGAATTTTATCTAATTGATCCTTGACACTTTCAATCTCTTTTCTTAATGTAACTACTTATCCTTAAAGTTTTAGACATTCAATCCTTTTTACCTCCAAATCAGATCTTACAACATGATACTATCCTTTTACATTCTTCAATTTTAATTTTTTGACTAATAACCATATCATCTTTAAGAGTTAGTTCTTTTAACAAGGAATCATTATCTAAACATTTTCTTAAAGAAGCAATCTCATTTTCTAGTATAATACACAACTCATCCTTTTCTTTTAACTTGGCTTCCAATCCTTCTTTAGTATTTTTCTTATCAACCATTTGGGATTTTATAAATTCAATAATCTTTTTGGATTTAACATAGTTTTGATTTAATGCTTTATTAATATCATTACTCTTTTGAAGTTGTACCTTAAGTTCCTGATTTTCTAGTTTAAGCCTTTCAAGCTCATGTAAGGAAACAAGTAGTTCTCCTTCCAAATCAACTTCAAACTCATCACCTTCACATTCTTTAAACTCATCAAATTCTTCTTCAAATTCACTTACCAAGTGATCTTCTTCTTCTCCAACTATAAGATCATTTTTATTATCAACTGGCAGGGTGTTGTCATAATAGTGGTTTACAATTCATGAGAGGAACAAATTTTAGCTGAAATCACATATTTTTAGAAAATATAATGATTTAAGCCTTAAAAAGTTCTATTTTAAGGATTCCAATTGAAGAGGGTTTGATCAAATCACCTTAGATCAAAACCCCTTGGATAGAACCTCGCTAGTTTTAAACCATACCTATAAATATGTCTCCTTTACACCTATCAAAATGCTGATAAAAAATCACTTTTGATTTAGCTTTTGGGGGATCAAATGAATTCATTTAAAATTTATTTCAAATGATTATGGTATTCCTTAGAACAAGCTATCCAATGAATATAATTTTAATATGTTTTGGTTTTGTTATGTATTTGTTTTTAAGTTTTATTAAACATAGGTTTTCATCGAAAATGAATTTCTTTGTTCTTCACATGTGGAAAAAGAAGATTATCAAAATAAAATTGAAAAATATGAGTGCACCAGATATTGAAGTCCTTGATCAACAAAAAAAAATTAAATTTTGACATATACAAAAAAGTTACAGCGTTATCTGGTCTGCATTAATGCGAATTGTAATTAGTTTGACTTTGAAACTTGATTAAGGAAAAATATTCAATAAAAACTATCTAACCAAATGGAAGCACTAGATATCAGAGTTACAAATCTAAATTTGAATGAATTAAAATTTTATCCTTCACGGAAAAAAAGTCATGCGTTATCTGATTGTTAAGTCACTTTTAAAAATGTTGTTTTATGAAAAAAATCAATTTTCATGGGAGATGGAAAAAGTGAAATTTGATTCCAAAAATTTTGAAAAAAATATTTTTAGAATCTACAGACAAAATTTGATGAGACTCTAGTTTGCACCATCTTTAAATTCCTCATAGTTTAGCCGCTATAGGTGCTCGAATGTGAATATTTAGTAAAAAATAATAATTTCAGTGTCGAGTTTGGCCAAAAATTGTAAACCACTATTATGGGATCACCCGGCAGGGGTAATTCTTGAGATAAAACTTCACTAGGCTTGACACTAGTGTTCTTCTTCTTAATTCTATTTTTTTTCCCTTACCCATAGTACTCCTCTTATCAAAAGCTTGGTTAAACTTAATCTGGTTAGGTTTATGCAATGATCTAGCTTTTTACATCGACATTAATAAAAAATAGATATGATTTCACAAAACATATTGAATGTAGAAATAGATAGAAATACCTTCTCAAACCTATGACATATTAACTTCCAAGACCAGAATCAATCCTAGGTAAGAAATCTAAAGCAAGACCTTATGCTCTGATACCACTTGTTGGAAGTGGAATTACTTTGAGAGGGGGGGTGAATCAAAGTAATGTATTTAAAACTTTTTATGACTTGAAATACAGATTTGAACCCTTTTTGATCTTGAACAAAAGTGTGACTTTATATATGAAATGTGAATATCGAATTTTAAATGATTTTTTTCATTGAATTAATCAAATATAACACAAATGCTTAACAACTCATATCAAAGAATGATGTACATTGTTCATATAATGTTGAATGAACAAATTTTTGATGTTTTCTTTTACACAAGACACCAAACTCACTTATGGCAAAATTTAATATTCACACATTGAATATGAACAATTGAACTTTGATATTAAAGATAACTTGGAACTATGGAAAAGTATCAGAGCATTGCACGAACAAATTTCACAAATGATTGAAAGAAAAATTAAGCAAGATAAGCACAAACCACAAAAAAGAGAGAAACAAAAATTTGCCAAGTGGAAAACACTTTCAGGGAAGAAAAACCACTCCAAAATTCCTTACAAACTTAATTCCAAACTATTTACAATATTTTTAGAGCACCAACTCAGTAACAATGTCGAGCACTAACTCCATGTACAAAATGAAGCACCCACTTCAAGTTAGAAGCACCAACTTCATAGGAGCACCAACTCGTCTGTTTTTCAAAGTTTTAAAAGATAATACATGATTTTTAATAATGCCCACTAAATTTTTTATAATCAAATCAGAGATATAAACCTTTTAAACTCTCTATTCCCCCATTTCAAATACAAATGACATCACTATAATAACAATTTGTTTTGTGCTCAAGAATTCTTGTTCTCAGTCATACAAATTATTGCCACTAAGAAATGGCTTACAACCATATATTTATACAATGAATATATAATAGTTCTCATTTGCAAAACCCATATCCAAACTAACCAAGGTTTGGATAAACTAAAATATAATGCAATTAAATTATGAGAGCCATAATGGGTTCAAAAGAATAACCAAAGAAATTTGATGAATAGTCACTGAACTGTGAACCCTTGAGTATAAACTCGGGTTAAGCAAAACTGAAAATATTTTTCCATAAAAACTTAACCACAAAACAGTTGTGTTTAAAATCAACGCAAGATCTTTCAGATTTGCAAACCGAATACCTGTCATGGTGGCCAAAAGACATTACCAACTGCTTGTATAAACCTCATAACGGTCTCACTGAAGACTCGATGCAGCTCATCAAACTTCCAACACACAGATTATTGAAAGATAAACACGAAAACCAGCTACATTATAACTGCAAACTCTCCATGGCAGCATTGGGTTTTGTATCTTTAGAGAAAAAACAAAACAACATAATGAATACCCTAACTTCCTTCCAAATCAAGACTTTAGCTTGCCTTTTTATCATTTGATAAAATTTGAAGTCCAAGAGGATAATACACATGATTTAATAAGTCATTATAATGAGTTTGGGTCTGCTGTCAATAATCCCTTGGAGGCCGACACATTAATGACTTTGACTATTGCTTCTAATATGTCGACTCAACTTCATCACCAAAATAAACTTTATACTAAGTCAAAGATTTTTCAAAAATGCCGATAGAATTTATGAAAAATGATGGCTGTCAAATGCACATATTAATCTACCAAGAATAATTTTCAAGAGACTTTACACAACGTCAAAGGCAAAGGGATCGGTAGGAACCATACACATATGCATAAGGAAACCCAATAGGGTTTATAAACCGTGGAAACTTATTAAATACCTTTTGATGCCGAAGTCGCCAAATATGTGACACATTACGTATGGCTTTCGAGCCACAAAGTGACTTTTCTAAGTCACATGTATTTAGGGTATTATAAAACAAGATGCCAAAACAAGGACCTTTAGTTGCTCAAAATCATATGTTAGATATGCCAAGATATTAGACCTTTCAAGCCTTTACAAATGCCATCAATGGATTTTATTCCCATTAATAAATGCTGTGATCTGCAATGATATAGAACCATCCTAGCAAAATGAAACCATCTGTACCATGACCTATCAACACTGTCAGTCCAATGTAGTCATAACCAACTACAAATGAATATCATGCATAATCAGAAGCTAAAACATGAAGAACATGATCAATCTGAATGGTAAGAAGCATGAAGATCCTGTAAATGAACCAAACTGAATACCAATCCAACCCTGTAATCTCTGAGCCATAATAGGCTGCAATAGGCAACACTAATTCAATAATATCCATCAATAATTCAATGCAAGTATATGAGGATATGTCAACCAATCCAAGATACCATCAACCCGAACCTGTACTGTAAATACCAAAGCACCATTTGTGCCTTTCTCATCAAGCACAAAGAACTGAAGGGTGAGAACAACAGCTGCTGCGCGACGAGAATCAAGAACCTCTTCAAGGCGGTAAGCTTCGTATTCAAGCATGCCCTCGAGGACCCCCTGTACATGCCATACATGGCTCCGCCTGGTGATTTGGCTTCCTCTGAAGAAAGCGGTGTCTCCTAGGTTCACTCTGTGGGTTTCCATTTTTGGTCTTTCAAAATGTTTCTGATTCTCTGCACGCTCGGCTCTTTGTAATGAAGGTGCATTTGGGGTTTGGCTGTGTCTGGTCGGAGCTTTTTCCCTTGTCTATTTGATTCCCAGTTTTGTTTCCCGGTGGGGTGACGCATATTTTTGCTGTCTGCTGCAGTTTCGCTGTATGGGTTCTGGATGTGTATCTTGTCAAGACTTTTTAAATGGCTTCTCTTGCTGGATGCGAGACCTGAATCTTTGTAAATTTTGCTCATGGGTTTGGGTTGTTGGCACTCATTGACAGAGTATCTTCGCTCTGCTCTTGGTTTGTACTCAATCCGTTTGATATTAATAAAATCGTATGGTGGCCTAGCCACTTTCGCTTTAAAAAAAAATAAAAATTTCCTAATTGATTACAATTATAAATAGAACCATTTTTTTAAGATAAAGCTACCTTTCGTATGATACATCATCTAATGTATATGAGAATACGTAAAGTGACATCTTCAAGTTTGATCTGTACTCTTATGATAGTAACTTTAAATGCTCAAATATGTTTATTGGTTGTCCAATACCTACATGCTTACATTTAGAGATTTTTTTTTTAAGAATCTTTGTTAATTAATGAAAATATTCACATAGAAATAGAGGGAATTGCTTCTTCCTAGACATACATGAGTTGTCATTATTCTTGGAGGTAAAATGGTAATAGCTAGTGTTCTTATTGTTGGCTATACATAATTATTGTTTGAGTTATAATTACATTGTTTGATGATTAAGGATTGTTTTGATATTCAAATCTTAAATTTGAAGGGATGATAGGTGACAAAAAATATTGAGTATTTAAATAGGAATAAGGAATACTAATATTACTGTTGTGGATGTAATTTTTGTCACTTCGAGATACCATTTATTATCCCTCATTCTCTTATTGTCTTGAATTTCATTCAATTCAAGTTTAGATTGAGCTAACTTAGACCTTGTTTGAATGCCCCTAGGTTTAAAATTTGTTCCTATCATCTTACTACATATGAATACAATATACTAGATCCTCACCTTTCAAACCCATTTTAGTTAGCCACCTATTTTTATCCTTTTGATATTGTGGCGCACAATATTATTACATAGCCTATGGAAACCTCATAATTTTAAATATAACTTGCAAGCACACAAAAATTAAAATAAGTATCCCAAATGACCCCATCACACTTATTATCTATGACCACATGGTATTCCCAAATCAATGCATATAACATGGACTCGCATGAGCACCTAGAAATTCACCTTTTTAACCAATAAGGTCAAGACATGGTAGGCCTTGTATCCATTAATAGCAGTTATCTCAATTATATCTCTACTATTATGTACGTAAAAAATCATAAATAAGAGGACTTGAGTTGATTAGGTAAATATCAATGGCTAGGGGTGTAATGCTATGACCAAAGACGTAGAAAAATTCATTTCACTATTTCAAAATTATCAAATAGAAATTGAACATGTAAACTTGAAAAAATAATGTGCCCTTTCTTTTGAATATATGGTCAATAACTAATGCAAATCCACATGGCTTAATTTATAAGATCACCAAACAAATTGCAACTAGTTGTTGGTGACATAAGAATCGTATTTGTATAGATGCACATTCTTTTGACTAATGAAAATGGGACATATCAACCCAAATATGCAATTGATAGTTGAGTAATATTTTTAGCTATGCCACTAAAACCTTAAATTATTGCATGATCTAATGAATTGCATTGATCAGTCAAGACGAAAGGTTATAGGAAAAATGTTACCACTCGAGTCACATTCTCCTTCCTTTTCTCATTTTATTATGCAACCCCAATGATACATTTTTATTCATGTAGCTCCTTGTGTCTTCTATTAGAGCTAATAAAAGACTACTATTTATCCTATCTTAAAATTAATATGGCCATGCTATATACTAAATGCATTGATGATTGAGACTCTATGCTAGGAAAGGTAAACACGTATTGAACATCATAGTGTTGGTGTAGCAATAAGAATTTGGGCAGCTAGTCACAACATAAACAAGTAAAGTGTACTTGATTGTAGGGCACTACAAATTTTATAAGTCTACACTTAAATAGAACAAAAGCACATGGGGAAACAACAAAGTCTTCTAACTAGCTTCAAATCAACAATCAAATAGAATAAGAGCACATAAGGAGAAAACAAAACCTTGGTCATTTTCAAACCAAGCCACCATGATTGTAGACTTGAAGCTTGGTAGAACAACAATTATGGAGATTTCATGAAAAAGCCAAAAGATTAATAGTAGAGCTCACTTGAATCATTCTTGAAAAAAATAAACTACATTAGCAAGTAAAGACCACGAAACACAAAAAAGACCAAAAAAAACACAATTGAAAATAAATTTTACAAAATACAAGCTCTAGAAATACAATATAAGACCCTAACCAAAATTTCTCAAATTGATTATAAACATAAAAAACTACAAAATAATATAGAAAACCACAAATAATAATGTCAAAATCAAATGTTAAAAGAAAAACACATATTACAATTTCATTTCACACTTAACTTGATTTTCAATTTCAATATTAAATTTAATTACTTAAATTTATGTAAACCACATTTAAATAAATAAATGTAAAATTACAATGAATTCCACTCTTAAATTCGACATTAATAATTTCAATTTTCATAGTTTTATCCAATCATTAACAATTATATCTTCATCAAGTGCAACTCTTTGTTGGATGCGTCTCTTCCTCTCGAATTAACATCAAGTGATTTTTCCGGTCATATGCCCATCTCAATCAGCACAAAAGACTTGACTTACCTGCAGTGTTATAGAACTACAACTGTCCTATACCAGAGGCCAATAATATCTAAAACGCTTGAGTCCCAAATTGGCCATTTGTTGGTGGTAAGTTCAGATGTTCTTCTGCGTAGAATGAGTATCGAAGGATAATAATGGTGGAACCATTCAATCCCCTCTTCTACTAATCCGTTCGAAACGGAGAGTTGAAATTACTGACAAAGAAGTTCAGTTTAGAATTGATTTCCTTTAAGTGCGATCCATAGCAGCACTTGGAAAATGTTCGTTCGTTATGTTAACTTAGAAAATCAGAAGAAGCGGTATCGGTGTTGCACAGGAAGTCACGGTTTCAGATCGCACAAAGGTGTCGACAATAAAAATATGCATGTTCACATGTATGTGTATTTATATCGCTCAGGGTAAATAAGATAAATACGATTCTAATTGATCAAACTATAAATGTTTAGATTAACCACATTTTCTTAGAATGAGACATACCCATGATCATTTATTGGTCATGGCATCTATATGGGCTATCAATTGCATATATTATCATACTTGTTCTCACATCCACTTAATATCTTCCAATCCATAAAGATACTCGCATAAATATTTACCTTTGTAAAGTCCCCCCTACTAAACTTGAAAAAATCAATTTCATAAGTAACAATAAAACATCTTAGATTTCATAAGCAATTTCAAAATTCAAATTGAAAGACAATAATATTATTTATACTAGAGAATCAAATTCAAATTTAACAACTATTATTCAAGGCATATATTTTTTGAAAGCATTGAAACTATGAGTGAAATTCTCTACACATCAAATTCACAAGGTAGTCCATTATCATTTTAATCTAGGTGTTTTGCATATATCCTCTACAATTTTTAGAACTTGTGAAGTGAATCACTTAGCTAACAGATTTACTAGTTATAAAATTCCTTCAACTTTGTTTTACATAATTTATTGATAACAAATGCACAATCTCCATATTTATATAATAATCTACATAGATAGTTTACATTAACATAAGAAAAAAATTAGGTTCTCAACTAATTTTATTTTCTAATGTAGTAAACTATAAATTCTATAATTCACACTTTAATTATTTAGGAATTGTATATTTATATAAACTCATCTAGCTTTAGGTACTTTTACACACATACATACATACATACATACATACTTACTTGCATACATGTATTTATGTATACACACAATTGTACATATACATATATTTATAAATCTATATAAATACATATTGTATAGCTTTTTCTCTACAATGATTGGGAATTTTTTCTTTTGGTTTCTTCATATTTTGTTCTTTCATTGGCTTCGTGGCCTAGTGATCCTTCTTTCCTTCTTCATTTTCATTCTTCGCATTAGTGGATAGAATTTTTCACGTGTTGGATAGGTGCACTTTGAAGCTGGTGAATTAATGCCATTGTTTGGGCTTCCTCTTTTGCGATTAGGTGTTGGGAGAGAGCTTTTTGCTTGTTTGCTTCCCTTATTCTATAAATGGAATTTTTGAGCTTCTCCCATAGTAGAAAAATTGTTGCAGAATTTCCTATTACTCTTTTACAAGACATATTTAGAGATCAATTTTTAAGAAAGTGTATTCTTTGAAGCCCCTGACCTTAGCATTTTCTATTGTTTTTGAATTAAAGTAATAGAAAGGGGAAACACATTAAATTGTGCTTGTTTGGCCTTTATTGTGCATTTTACTCTCTGTTCAATCAAAACTATGCTTTCTATCATCTACATATGGATATGATATTGATAGGTGATCATTTTCAATTTCAACTTTGAGATATTTACTATAAAACTGCAATCAATTAGATCATGTTTTGAACTCTTTCATTACTACAACAGGTTGTGTTAAGTTTCATACTATGCTAGTGAGTAAACAATTTTCGTAAAGGTTTTTAAAGCATTATTAACTGTTCTTATTTGGGTGTAACATCCTCTACTAAACCTTAGTGAGTACTTCCCATGAGAATATCTGTATGGTTTCTCTGTGCTCATATAAGCCTTAGTAGTTCATTCTCTTCTCAACAATGAAGGGTTTGTGGCACTATTTGTTCATTATTTAAGAGTTGATACTCTGATAGGAAGATTTGAAGTGTTGTAAAATATTTTGGTGTATCGACTCAGATAGTTTTAATTTTTGTATTCCTTCACCTCCACCCTCCCAAACCAAGAATGAAGAATTGAATTTTAAAATCTCAGAGGTTATTTATTGGAGCACAATGTATCCCCCATCCACTAAATTTCCCATAAGATTGTTCGGAGAGGCATGAGCTTTCATGATCAAAAGATATTTTTTGGCATACCTGGTGGGACTCATTTCCACTTCACAACGCCCGATTAGAAGTCAAATTAGTAGTGACCCTACACATTAAACCTGTGCATTCATGCCTAGAATCCAAACTAGAGCATCCTCTAGAGGTAATTTTTGATACTTCAAGTTATCATCTTTTGCTCCTAAGAGAAGAAACACTACAAGTTCTTAATTTTCTATTGGGAGAAGTAGGGTTAGGAGGAGAAGTCCTACATCTAAAGGTCTATTAACTTCACCATTTGACAAATTATTTAAAATTAGAATACCTATTTTTCTAACACAAAGAAGTTTGTTCTATATGGCCCATCAAGCACCAAGAAAATTTGTGTCTTGAAACAATGGTAGTCCACTCATTCCTCCTACTCCCTTAGATGTATGACCTCCTATCCTCACCAATTCTTTGAAGGTAGTTCCAAAATTCACTAAGGTGGACTTGAAGATTTCATCATTGAAACATCTTCAAGATGTTGTTGATGTTTGCATGGTTCACAACATCACATAACAGAGTGTGGCACTTAGATTGTTGGTTGCATCTTTTAAGGGAGAGGCCCAAAATTGGTGTAAGTCCTTGGCTTTTAATTCCATCAACACCTGGGATGAACTCATAGAAAAAATCTTCAAATGCTTTTCAAAAAAGGGAGATTGCTTATCTTTATTGTAACAACTAATAACAATCAAGAGATCACCTCAAGAGGTTGTTACAAATTTTAACACTAGATTTAATAATTCCTAGCAGAGGATTCCCATAGAAGCTAGACCTCTAGTAGTTATGGAATTCATGTTCTACTTAAATTCTTTTAATTTAGACATTGCGATTTTGATATTGTCTCTAGGAGGTGACACTCTGCTAGATGCATATGACCTAGTTGTGAGAGCCAAAAATAGCTTGATCATTGTTGGTAAACTCCCGTGGACCTAGGTCGCCTATGCTAATGTTTATAGAAATATGTGCTCAACCACAAAATAGGTCATTCCTAGCACAAATTCCACACCTCTACCATCAATGTATGTGTATCATAATGGACAAGCAAGCACTTTGGGCTCTTTCTCGCTAGTCGTAGAGATGAATGACATTAAGAATTTGTAGCAAAATTTCTCAAATGATATTAGCAATTTAATGCAACAACAAGCAATGCCTCCAAAGCTTCCTTCTCAGGGTTATCAAGGAGGAAAACTACCTTTCCAGCATAATCAATACTAAGGAGGTATGAGGAGAAACAAGCAATCACAACCCTTGACTCAGATTGTACCAGTTCATATACCAATGCAAATGGTGAAGCCTAGCTCTAACAAAAACTTATTCCTAGGCTAGAATAACCTATGATGTAGGAGCATCATGCTCCTACCTCCCCTTGGCTGATGTTTTTCCCTCATTGGTAGAAATTTCCTTTATTGGAGTGACATTTCCCCACAATTGACCAATGGGTTGGAAGTGAAGTTACATCAGTGTGAGTGTTCCATATCAACAGGATATCAACCTTTGTCCCAGTGATGGTATGATGGTGACAAAGTGTTGCGAGTTCATCAACACAAGTAGGTGGTATCGTCAAGATAGTGGAGGAAGTCCCTCCGGTGGGTTGATGAATGATGGTCGATAATAAGTGAGTGTATCAACAAGATGACGTGTAGTCATGAGGCAAATGAAAAGATGAAACATGGAAAGAACAACAATGAATACAACCATGGTGGGACCTAGTCATGATAACGTGGGAGAAAAAAATACAAGAAAACACATGACATGACGGGATTGGGTAATCCACATATGTGTTGTGGGTTATGATGGTTATGTGGATGACCCGAAGGATCGGTGGAACTCTATCTTGAATCTCCCTGATAAAGCGATGGTTAGTGTGTGAAGTGTTCATCAATGAGACTTCTTTGTATCAGTGGAAGAAGAGTTTGGGTCTCAGTGATGGAGCGATGGAAGTTTGGTTGAAAATTTGAGATGAATGGACAACGGTGGTGAAGAATGACGAGTTGGATCACGACACCTGGTAGAATGAGATATGATGGATTTCCACATCATTGTTGTGGAATCCATGTTGATTGGTCTATAGATGAAGATCCTAATAGCAAAGTAATTGAATGGTACTATGAAATGAAGAAGGAAGAATGATATGGCTGACATGAAGGAGAAGCTTATTGGTGACGACAAGGATGAAGATATATATATTCCCATTATGAAAGTAGAGGGAGAGTAGAGAAGGTGGCTGAGTAGCTAGTCACAAGGAAAGGCACTAGTAGTGATAAGCCAACAAAAAGGAGAGGTACTAGCAGAGAAGCCTGCAAGCAGAGAGTGAGGTGGTAGCTCATAGGATAGGTTGGTAAGAAGGGAGAGCCAATCAGAATGAGGCAAGGTAGATTGCAGATATGATGAGAAGTGGAATAGGGAATTGTCATGTAGACGTAAAGGTAATTTCTATTCTAAATGAATAAAAGTGAGTTGTTGACTAGTTTGGTGTCAATCTATGTATGTGATGGTATGATTAGGCTACATGATTGGATAGCCTAACAAGGCCCTCTGAACTTGACTGTGCCAAGTGGTATCAAAGTAGGCGATCATTGGCATGGAAGTTAATTTGTGAAAGAGATCATGAGAAGAAGCTTTTTGTCATCTCAGAAAGAAACCCTAGAGAGAGTTTGTTGTGGAAGAGGATTTTGTAACTATACAGGATTTGAGTTCTAGAAAAGGAGTTTGTTGCATGTGAGAGGAGACCTTTAACTACAAAGAACTTGAACCCTAGAGGGATTTTTTGTAGGAAAGGACTTGTGACTATAGAGGGTAGAAGAGGCACATAAGCTTGGAGTGAATTGTTAATTTGTTGCAAGAAGTACCTGTAACTGCATAGGGTGGATACCCTAATTGAAGAAAGAAATTGTTGCAAGATAGACTTGTAACTGTAGAAGAACTTGTGAGTTCTTGAAGATGTCTTCGAATAAGAGGACAAGAAGTGTCATGAGTAGACTTGTGATAATCCCATCTTGGGAGGAGTATTAGGAAAAAGTGAGTGAAAAGAAGTTCATTGAAGAATTGAGAAAAATAGAGACAAGACTAGATGCCCTTGAAGAGGGGTTCACAAAGAAAGGTGTGAAAGAAGTGCAACAAGGTTCACTAGAAGAGGAAATAAGAAAAGAATAGAAAGTTTCCAAAGAGGAGGCACCCATGGAGACAACTTGGTCTCTTGATTTATCTTTTCATGATTCATTTGAGGTTGTGAACATAGTTATGTAGAATAGGGATATTTTTGGAAGTCATGTGTTTGGTAAAGGGCCAGATGAGGAAGATTTAGTGTTTACAGAAGAGATTGCGAAAATAGAAGATATGTTCAAATTGTAGAGGGTTGCAATAGAGGCAGATGTTGTCAAAAGTACAGAGGATGTGCTTGCAGGTTCAACTATAAAATAAAAAGAGAGATATGAAAAGGAGTAGAAAATAGACTCCCGGAGCCCTATGTTCGATGAAGATGTTGGAAAGGATGATCTCTAGCTGATAAAGGAGATGAGAAAAATCAAAAGATTCTTCGAAGGACAAGTAGCTAGTAAAGAAGAATATTTGATGTTGCATGATGGTCTGGTGTTTGATGAGGATGAAGGGTTGCTTGAGATACAAAAGGTTGAACGATTGTTTAGTATGGAAATGGATGAACAATGGAAGGAATGTTCTTGGAAGAGGAGAGATTGAAGTAGGTCAACTCCCACAAAGGTGGAAGGATGTGAGGAAGAATGGTGGGGATCTATAGTTTGCAAATAGATTTGAAGGAGAAGGTATGCCCAAAAGGAGAGAAGTTGACAAGTGTAGGTAGCGAAAACTACAAAGGCAATTGTTGAGAAGGTTGAACAACTAGAAGGTGTGGAAGAAGAAATTAGAATTGAAGGATGACCTGATATGATCCATGTGTAGGAGCACATTAATTTTATTCACCTGGATAGTCTAATGCAGAAGCATCACACTCCTATGGTGCAGGAGCACCTAGGCTAACCTCCATTTTGTTAGTTATCATTTTTGGCTTGTACCTGACCTTAGCCAAGTCAAGGTGATAGTGTGTTTATTTTAGACCTTAGAAGGTCTTGCTTGTGTGTGGAATAGGTGAGTTAGTCACTAGGACTAAAGTCACCTTAGTTTAATCATTGTTGTTAATTTTTGCTTTAGTTAGCTCAAATAGCTTATGTTGGAATGTTGAGCCTTAAATGTGTTCTAAAACACATCCTTATTGTTAGAAAGATTCCAAGAGCTAGTTAAGAGGTTGGTTGCTTAGAATCAAGGAGGTAGAAGTCCTAAGATTTAGGATCATGGCATAAGGACAAAATTGCAAAAAGTTGTTGCAAAGTTGCATGACAACATTTGTCAGGTTGCATGCAACTTAGTTGTCTTGGATCCCCTCAAAGTTAGGAGTGTGGGATCAATCAACATCCCTAGAAACATGGAAAAAGGCATCTATGATGCAAGAGGATCGAGTTATAAGATTAGGAGATTGTAATTAAGTAGATGTTATGCTTTTGAATAGAAAGAACTCTATTTTTTCTGAGAATTCTGTATGTTTTGAGGTAACAAGAATATCAAATGGATTGTATGGACTGATTTGGTATTGGATATGATTTTACTAAACATATCTAAGCATTCTTTCTTTTGGAAGTAAGTTCATTTGATTTAGTTCAGGGGTTTTGTGTAAATAAGTTAGAGTTTAGGGTCTTTACTGTCTTATTTTGAATAGTTAGTCCTTTCTATGGCTCCCCCATGAAATCTAACCACGGGGTCTTCCTAAGGAGGGATGGATATGTTAGGGGAGCCACTAGTCTGTAAATATTTAGCATTCGGAGTCATGTGGAGTCAAGCAAGCATTTTTAGATTCAAACCCTAGGCAAGCTCAGGAAGTACGCTTAGAGGTTTGAAAGAGAAAAATTGAAGAACAAAGGTAGGGGTTAGAAGTACAGTATAGAAAAAGTACGGTTCCAGGTAGGGTTTAGTCACATCTTGACATGCTAAAAGGATTGTGGCCTGTCCAATCCATTTGGGTGAGAGAGGAGCAAGAAATCAATATAACCCTCGAAATTAGGCCTAATAGCCCTATCAACCCTAGGTTATAGGAAACCTGTGTATGAAGGAGACAGGGGTCTGAAACCCTGTGAAACATTTAAAGACTCAAAAAGGGTATCTAGAAGTGAAGTTTATTTGCTAGGTTGTTTGGAAAGTTTGAGCAAGAAAAGCAAAAAGGTGACTGGTAAGGGCTACAAGGAATTAGGCCTCACCAAGGCAAGTTCTTGAAATTGTTAAGTGTGAAGATAGAAGACCATCCAATATGGATCTAATTGGATGTGAAATGCATGTTTCCATTATCTCTAGCACCCTTGCAATTAGTTCAAGGTGTTTTGTGATGTTGGCAATTAGAGACTTCTAAGTGTAGGAGAAAGTTGTTGAATCAAGTTGGTGTTAGTCTTCCAAGGTAAAGCACAAAGTTGAGAAACTCTTGGAGAGGAGTTAAAACAAAGCTTAGTTAATGACCTAAGCCTAACCAAAGCATAGAAGCTATTAGGTTCTAGGAAGAATACAGGGAGAAGGTCTTCTTAGTTCATTGTGCAAGCAAGCCTTGGTTCACATACACCATCCTGCCCCCACTTGGCTGACATTGTTCCCTCATCGACAAAAAATTTCTTTATTGGCATGACGTTTCCCCATGGTTGATTGATGGGTTGACGGTTGAAGTTACATCAGTGTGAGTGTTCCAGATTAGTGGGACATCAACCTTTGTCCCATAAATGGCTTGATGGGGACAAAGTTTTATGGGTTTATCAACAAAACTAGGTGGTGTTGGGAAGATAGTGGAGGAAATCCCTCTGATGGGTCGATAAATGATGATCAGTGAGAAGTGGGTGTATCGAAAGGATGATGTGTAGTCATGAGGATAATGAAAAGATGACATGTGGTAGGAATGATAATGAAGACAACCATGGTGGAACCCAGTCGTGATGATGTGGGACACAATAAAGACAAGCAAAGAGATAGCAGAGAAGGTGGTTGAGTAACCAGCCACAAGGAGAGGCACTAGCAGTGATAAGCCAATAGAAAGGAGAAGTACTAGTGCAGAGAAGCCTACAAGCAGAGAGTGAGGTGGTAGCTCAAAGGATAGGTTGGTAAGAAGGGAGAGTCGACCAGAATGAGGTAAGGTAGCTTTCAGATGTGATGAGAAGTGGAATAGGGAATTTCCCTATAGATGTAAATCTAATTTCTATTCTAAATGAATAAAAGAGAGTTGTAGAATAGTTTGGTGTCAATTTGTTATGTGATGGTTGGACTAGGTTGTGTGATTGGATAGCCTGACAAGGCCCTTTGATCTCAACTACGTCAACCTGGTAGAAGATGTGAATGCTTGGTGTTTTCCTCACAACTATGCCCAGATGCCTCAAAATTTTCCAATAGGTAATCTCCAAAAAAAATAGTAGAGCAGAGATGCCAAGGTGTCTCTTCAGATGTGAGAGTTTATGCATATTTTTCTCCTAAGATAGAAAATTCTAGAAACAACACTCAGATGTAGGGCATGTCATGATATCAAGAGATGGAAATTGCCCAAAATCAAGCACTCTTTTCTTTGATGGAGGGTGAATATGTAGTGTTTGCAAATGAATTCCTTGGAATAGGAGCAATTCAAGTTCAATCAAACTACAACACTCACTCAAAGTAGAGATTGATAGGGGAGTTCATGCCACAAACGCAATAGCAAACAACATATCAATCTCAAGTATAGAAGAAAGTCACAAACAAGGTTTTTGGTCTTATAATAAATCAACCCTTTCTAAGACTGGGGGAGGAACCTCCTTTCAAACCAAAGGTACCTCTAACAAAATCACTCAACGTAGTTGAATAACTAAAGAAATCTCCTACCAATGTGTCCTTATGGGACATTTTGGACATTCTAAAGAAAAATTATCTATTGTGGGATGCTTTGGAAAAAGATAAGTTGGCTCCACAACCAATTCTAGCCCTGGTCTATAACCAAGAAAAAGGAAAGAGGCTAGTCTAAGAGCCCTAGACTTCAGTTGCCACAACATTCATGAATGTCAAAGTCAAATCAATGAGTAATGAGGTATGTAAAAATAATCCCACTCCCTTTTTCTTAACCCTCATTGTGGGGGATAGAATTTTGCACAATAACATGATAGATTTAGGTGCTAGTACCAATTCATTCAAAAGCTGGTGATAGATTCTCTGAATTTAGAATATGAGTCCCTTGACAAGGGGATTATGTAGCTAGATGGGAAAAAGGTCCAAGCCATAGGCCTAATCAAAAGACTTTCATTGACCATGTATTCATACTCTATCCTACTAGTCACCCAAGAGGTGGTCATGATCAACATTCCTCCCATCTTTGAAATGTGTTTATCTAGGGACTTCATCGCTAAAATCAAGGGTATTTATCTCTCAATTGGACCCATTTTATACTAAGGACTAAAAACAGTGCACAAATGAAGATATTATTAGAACCATTGTACACTGAACACATTGCAAAATATGTTGTAATGAATTTTGAAGTCACACATACATCCATTTCTAAGAATGAGATGCATTGTGTAGAAATGATATAGGATGAAGAAGCGACTAGTAATCAAAGCACTAAGGAAAAGATCCTACTAAATCAATTCTTGGAGTTTGACCCTTTTGGTAAATTTCATGTGATTGGTTTGGGAACATATGTAATCTATGGAGAAGACCAAGTCATCTTAAAGGTGACCAAAAACTAGAAGGCTCAAGAAGAAAGCTTAGATCATGCACCAAGCTTATGGACATTGCACTTCAATGATGTTAGATGTAGGGCTAGCTTGGGAGTAGGTATTTGCCTAGTATCCCCTATCAAAATAGAGTCTCTTAGATATTTCCATTTCTTATTTTCATGCATCACTAACTCATTTGACTGCAAAATCCAACGAAAATGACTAATGAAATATGTATAATTTGAGGTATCGTCAAATGCTTATAAAATTTGATATGTAATTTTCAATTTTTTGAAATTTTATCCTCGGCGTTTGTCAAAATTTCTACGAACCTAGGTTTCGTTGAAATGTCAACTATCAGTTTCGTCAAAATTTTGACAAACATGAAAAATAGAAAAAAATCAAATTGTGGCCAACATAAAGAAAAGTGTGTTTGCGCCTGATTTATTGCGATAGTGTTTTGCTCTACTTGATACAGTTTGTGGAGAACTAAGGAAGATTTTCTTGGGAAAAATTAGAAGAAATTCAAGAAGATATCACGAGGTTGAGGGTAGTCATTGTCTTTTTGTAGAATTCAGTTGTGAAGTTAGATTTGTAGTTCTAGGTTTGAAAATCATATTTTATAGCAACATCTCATCAGATTTCATTTTTAGAGGTTTAGGGTTTTAAGAATTTCATGTCCAGATTTTGTTGTGTGGAATCACCATAAGATCACAACCAAGGAATAGATTTGTGTGACTATAATTATGTGATCCATAACTCTATTGGTCATGTGGCATAGTTGTGCTATAAAAAATACATGATACATTCATGTGTGACCCAAGTTTAATGTGCCTATGTTGTGATAGAAATGGAAGCATTCATATAATTTAGTTAATTCAAGGTGTATAATGTAGGTGTCAATCATCATTGGGTGCATTCAGGCTGTCTCAAATTTAATAGGTTAGGATGTAATTATAGCATGATCGAAGAGTGATTACCTCTTGCTGCAATAAAGAGCCTATAACTCTGGTTGATATGCAGAGTGGTTGTGTTATATCAATTATGTAGTGCATTCAAGCACAACCCATGTTTAATGGGCTATTCTAGAGAGTGATCAAGATTTTCTAAACCTTATGTATGTTACTTGACATATATTTGCATAATCTCCAATTCTTTCAGAGGATTTGAAAGTATCAATGTATCTTATATAGGGTTTAGAATGATTTCTTTTAATTAAAAAAATAAATAAATGATGTATTTTCCTGTAATTAGATAATGTGGCGATCTCTTAAATCTTCCCCAGCACACTATCATCTTTGGCACTGTATTCATTACTCCAACTACTAGGGTTTTACATGTGACATCTTTAATATCTTCATGACTGTGGCTTTTAAATAGATCTCAATCTTCGTTTTAATCCTTTTCATGGTAACCCTTGAGTTCCATAATCCACCTTCAATCTCTTCTAATAATGGTGTCTTAAGATAGACTACATATTATGCATATAAAGCAAGTCCTCCATACCTGCCATTGTTCCAAACCACCACTCACTGCCTTGCTTAAAATGTTGCCTCTATAAGCACAATAGCATGTTTTAAAATCATGGTTGCTAGTGATTGACAATTAAGGTCACCAATTTCATCATGAAGATACAATGATATTTTTTTTTCAAACTCGAGGCATTATGGAAGATAACATTGTGAATTGTTTGTTGTGTATGATTTGATTTTTCTTGCACATTTACTACTTTGCTAACTTCCTTTACGACTGGGTCTTACACCCTCAGCTACAATCTCAAACAACTCACTCACTATCACTTGAAGATTCCTTTCATGAGCATCCTTCTATAAAAACAAACTATTCCATATAGATTGCCTACTTACTATAGGGGACTCATTATTTCATGGTATTGTAGTTATTAAGATCCTTCAACCTTATTGACACTACTTCACAGTCCATAAGGTATTATTCAATATTCTCCCATCTCTGATGAGTCTCAAAACACTGTTCAAACATGTAACCCACTACCTTCATTATACATTAATGGCTAAGAAGAAACATTGAACCTATGATTACCACTGTTACTTCATTTGGACATCCATTCCCTGATTGCATTTTCCTTGTCTAACACTACCAAAATCATTTGAAAAACCCTTAAAGTCAGCAAGGGGGTAAGGAAACTCACTGTTAAAATCTCCACTTTACTATGCAAGGTTTGAACTATATTATCTTGTCACTGCTCAACCTCTTTTTGACTGTCATATCTCAAGTGACTGTCATTCTTCTTACCATAGATTGCATTTACAAATGTTACTAAGCTACATAGTGTGCTTGTTATTGGATACAATCTTCAGATTGCAAGATTTTGTTATTACCTACAATGTCTCAATCTTTCTGGTATTGCAAACTCACTAATCCGCTATAGTTATTGTTTATGTTTCTACAGAGGCCTAGGTTTTGTACCCTAATCATGCTCTTACCAATGCTTCTGTTGTTTTTTATTAGGGCTCTCTCAATGTTGAGGGTCCTAGGGATAAGCTCGTAATAAGAAGTGACACATTGCATCTTTAGCTAAAAGGATAAATCTATATTGACATTAGAAATGATGATTCTGACTTGTTGCTCCTTAGGAATGGGTCACTTGCTCTTACTAGCTCGCTACCTCCATCGTTGTAGGAAGTTTGCGATCAAGTTCAATATTATGATTTTAGGAGTCATAATGGTTGGAAATCATAGTAAAATCAGAATTTAATAAGTTTTGGAATTATCATTTTAAAGTGTTTTTTGGGGTCATTAATTTCAGAGTATCTTTTCTTTTGTAGGGGTGGTTGCATGCCAAAAAAATTTGGTGTAAAATATCAGAATTATTAGATTATGTTAACTATCTATGAATAAAAATTTTTGGAGTGTGAGTTTGATATATTTTGAAGATCTAAATAGTCAAGCTTGGTAAAGAAAAATCATGTCACATAATATTAGTCTAGAAAAAAATGAAGACACTTGATAGATTGTGGGCTAGATTGAAAAGAAAGGGTGATGGGAAATGTTATTATCCTTGCAATAATTGCAAGGGCTTAAAGATGAGAAGTCTTTTAATCACAACAGCTGAGAAACATTGTAGGAAACATGGTCACGTTGAAGGGCGGCATGATTATCATCCATTGGTAAGTTGTTCATTATATTTTTTATATTGATTGAATTTGTAAATGTTTATATCGTTTTAACATTTTATATATATATAATCACTTGATCATGATCATGGTTTATTTTTTTCTATCATTATTATAAAAGCGGGGCACCCTAGGGTAGCTGATATGGATTATCATGGCTCAGAGAATGTGGTTTTGCAAGCGGATGAACATGGAGCTGTGGATATCAAAGATGGAGTTAATGATCCTATGGAAGAAGATGATCATGCACCAGAAAACACAATTCAAGATGATGGTATGAATACATTGATCCATGACACATTTAGTGGCAGAGTTGATCGTGATGATCAAGATTACTTTGATTATGTTCACGATTTACCTGTACTTGATAAGGCATACGAGCCCCTTTATGAAGGCTCCCAAACAACTCTTCTCTCTGCTGTATTGTTGCTGTTGAACTTGAAGGTTATGAATGGTTTATCAAACATAGTAATCTCACGGATGTTAAGGTATGTCATATATGTCATCTTTTTTCATCTACTTTAATTGTTGTTAGTTCATCACTAGTAAATAAAGGATGAAAAATGTACCATTAATATTCTTTATATTAACAAATTATTTTTGTTGTAGATTGATTAGTGAATTTTTGTTACCACCATAAAATATTTTGCCTCACTCATACCGAGATTCATCTGCCATTATGAAAGATACCAAAATGGAGTATCAAGCAATATATGCATGTCCCAATGATCATATTATATATCATAAACAATAGGAATTTGCAACAGAATTCCCAGAATGTCATATCAGTAGATATTGAATAGATCAACTAAGAAAAAAGGTGTCTCGCAAGGTTCTTTGTTATATTCCCATTATTCCACGTATGCAACGATTATTTAGGTGCGAAAGCTTAGCACAATTTATAGATTACCATGCACATAATAGAAGTGGAGATGACATTCTTCAAATGCCCGCGGATGGTTCTACATTTAGGGATATGGAGGAAAAATGGCCACACTTTAAAGAAGAACCTCGTAATCTCAGACTTTCATTGGGAGAGGACGGTGTCAATCTATTTGGAGAGTTGAGATCTATTTACTCAGTGTGGCCTATTTTAGTTATCAACAATAACATTCCTCCATGGATGTCAATAAAGAGGGAGCACATAATATTGTCAATGATTGTTCCAAGTATTTGTTTACATCAATTTTCTTTAATGTAGTAGCATCTCATTTGTCTTATTTGTTGCATAATGACTTATATTTTTTTCATTCAATAGTCCTCTACATTAATTTATATATATTGTAGTAAAATGGTTATAATAATTATGTAATGTTTATCTTCATTCAACTAGGTAAGTACCAAGTTAAAGATATGAATGTATATATCGAGCCTCTTATCGATGAGTTACTAAAGTTATGGAATGGCGTCACTATGTATGATGTCTCTAGACCAATAGGACAAAGACAATTTCAATTCCATGCAATGCTTGTATGGACAATTCATGATGCCTCAGGGCTAACACATTTTGGTGGTATGTTATAACATTCAACTGTACTTTAACAATATTTAATTTGATGAAGTAGATATCATGCATTTTTTTAAAATAATCTATTCATTATATATAATTATAAAAATTGACATATTTAGTCAATTTATATATGATCTTGTAGGTCTTCAAACAAAGGGAAGATTTACATGTCCAATTTGTGGTCCCAAGATGAAATCTCGTTGTTCAACAAGTTTAGGAAAGCAGGTGTTTGATGGGTATAAGAACTTCCTCCATAGAAATCATAAGTATTGAACTACTGAAAAACATCTTTTCAATGGGAAAGAGGAGACTACATCAAAACCACGAAGAAAGACACCTTGCCTATGGAAGTTGGAATATAATAGAATTAATTATCAAGGTTATATATTAGATCAAATTATTTATCTATCATAAATGATATGTTTTGAATTTATATTTTTATATTGTATTGTGTTTACTCATGTTGTAATTGACAATGATTGTCATTGTTAATTTTTTTAACTTATATGCTTCATGAAGGTCATCAAGGCATTAATGGTTGGCTTCCACAGGGACTGAAAAGTTACCCCACACAATTTAGTAGGTTTCCCTACTATGAGCAGCTACACATTGTGCATTTGTTTGATACAATGCATATCAGAAAGAATATAACAGAAATGTTATGGAAAATATTTGATGGAAGGCATGACAAAGAAAAAATTGTCAAAATTTGTAATGACATTCAAGAAGCCAATAATGTAATGAAAAATGTCATTCAATTAAATAGTGATGGAGACCAAATTAATATAAGTTCCCTTCCTTGGTTATTAACATAGCAAAAAAAAAATGCTATAAAAGAAGTCATACGAAAAATTCGATTTCCCACAGGATTTGCTATGAATATAAACAATATAATAAAAAAGAAGGGTGAATTTGGGTTAGGGATGAAAACACATGATTGACATACCTTCATTAAGGTAATTATTCCGGTATATTATATACACTTGTATAATGCATATACTGTTCAGTGCATTGTGTTTACTACTTTTGGAAAAATAATGAACAGATTATTTTATAATTGTTGCAGTACATTCTACCTCTATCTCTCCCAGACAACTTTCACAACAATGTTAAGCAAGTTATGTATGATCTTGGAAAACACATGAGGTAAGTAGCAATATTTGTTCAATTCGTTGTATACATCTTATAATTGTAATTTGTTGTACTTGTTATTTAATATACTATATATTTTTGTTAAATATCGTTAATATATTTGCACCTTGAATCACTTGTAGATGGTTGTTATCTAAAGAAATCCATAAAGAAGATATAAATTATTGGAAGAGAAAAATTCCTCGTCTAATGTATGAAATTCAAAAGTGTCTACCTTCGACATTTTTCAATGCACAAGAACACTATCTCATACACCAAGTTGAGGAGATTGAATTGTGTGGACCTATACACACAAGGTCAATGTGGATAGTTGAGAGGCACTTGAAATTTTTGAAGGCTTTGGTTAGACAAAGAGCACATCTTGAGGGTTCTATGGTGGAGGGATATATGGTATACCAAACCATGGTATACATTAGTGAATATATTCCTAAGTTTGCAGCAAAGATCCATGTAGATCGTATTTGGAATCCCAACTCCATTAAGAAAATTTAAGGGGAGTACCTGATGGGGAAAGGTAGATTGAGGAAAGTGAGGTAATTATAAGATGGTCATGGAGATTAATTGGAATATATTTTACATATGGTTTTTATGTATATTGTACTTATTTAATTTTTTAATCTTCAATATACATCAATTATAAATTAAGGTCGTATACTATGGTATTTAACTAATGGGTATGTGCAAGATCATGATGGGCCAAAAGGCAATATTATGGGTATTTGTAGGGTATGTAGATGACCTTTTTTAACCCAAAATTGATGAAACAAAAGGGTTTTAAAGGAGATTCTCAGCTTTCCACCAATATAAATTATGCTATAATTTTAATTTAATAAATAATTATTATTTATTTTCTATTATAATTATGACTAAAGTCTTAATCGATAGCCTAATTGAAAAACATCTATAACTTTCAAAGCGGTATCACATTTTTTGAATCGAAACATCGTCACATTATATGCTTCACATACTATAGGATTAAAAAAGAAAAAATAAATTTCATGAAGTTTTGACCAAGTTAAGGTGGTCGACATACGAGTTTTATATTTTTAAAAGTTGTAATAAAAAATCATAATCAATTATTTACTTGGAAAAAATTTAAAAAAATATGCATCACATCAGACATGAGTCCTCTACTTATATATAAAATATTATTAAAAAATATTATCATTTTATTATGGTTAGGGTGGTTAGGCAGGACACCTACTTCTTATTTTTTCCACAAATTTAAGTACTCTGCATTGAAATTTCAAATTTTCACCAAATAGATTTTATTTATTTTTAAATAAACCTAGTAGTTTAGAAACTACATTCAATTTTCTATAGATTCTATTCTTACATATTTTTGAAATAATAGAGATAACTTATTCAAATTTTTACGTAAAGTTGCCTAACATTGATTTTTCTGAATTTTTTGCCACTTAAGGGCCTATTTTTTCCATGATGATCCTGCACATACCTTAATTACACATCGTTTGTGAATTTCAATTTTTCTTTTATACAGTTGGTCGAGAGTGGGATGCACTACATTTGTACGTCACCAACAATCTTGATTGGATGATGGTATGGATTGAACGATGTCAACAATATGGTCATGCATTAACATGGGAAGGTGTGGCTTCTTTAGTTAAAGAAGCTCATTGTAATGGAGATTCTAGTGTTACATAAAGGGAAATTGATTTAGCATATGGTTTAAGAGATAAACAAGTACGTATATAAATATATTAATCACCCATATTATTTAATTATTTTCAATTATATTGATGCATATATATGTTGAGATTGTTTTCTTTGCATACATTCAGCCAAGAATAAATATGTTTATCAACTAACGATATTGCAATAATTTTTATATGTTTGACATATTGCAGGTGAAACACCACAAGGTTATGTGGTGCAATCGTCATAAATTTCAAATCAAAATGTTGGATGACATGAAGAAAACTTGTGATTCAGGTATAACTTTAGTCTTTCAGGTGATTAATGTTTCATCTAGAAGCGACATGTACATCTAGAAGTCTCAGAAAATTGATACTATGGGATTTTAGATGATATACTTGAGTGTGAGTTTAAGTCCTTCAGATTAATTATATTTTTCATCCTATGGTACAAGCTATGATTGAATGAAAATGATCCCGAGAGAACTGTTATTGAACATGATAATGGATTTACCATGGTTAATACAAGGTTGATCGAGTGAGCTGGAAATGAGCCCTATGTTCTTCCAAGACAATGTGAGCAGGTATTTTACTTAGAGGTTCTAGGTAAACCAGGTTGGTCATTTTTTGTTAGACATGATCCAAGAGGAAGGCTCGTAAATTATAATGTGGTGGAAGAAGAAGATACCGAAGAACTAGAAGATGATGTAGATGATGATCAGTATCAACAATTAGTTGATGATGTCCCTAATGAAGATGTCAAAGAGGAGGAACTAGATCATGATGATGTAGGAGTTAATGTTGATGAAGATGATATATGTGTGGATGATGACATTATCAAAAATGATATCGATGATGATGATGATATGACCAATCCTTACAATGTTGAATCTGGATCGCATGATATAGACAAAGAGTTGGATGAAGAAGAAGATCAATGACATTGAAATGTATAAGTTATGTGATTATACTATCTATTTGATATTCTTGATAGAATTATATTTCACTTATGTGGTTACATAATTAAATCATGATGTTTTTAATTTTTATGCCATTACATAATTAATTGAATGATGTAATTTTTAATGTTTGAAAGGTCAAAAAATTAAAACATTTCAATAGTGATGTTAACAACCTTGAAATTAGTGTGTTTTATGTTTTTGTGATCATAAAAGATTAAAAAGTCAGTTGTAGAGGTGTTTTTTCAGTGGTTGACCTATAAAGTTCTTTAAAAGGCATAAAGTGATGATTGTAATGGTTTTTTATGGTTGAGGATTTAAAATACAAGCTCTTGACATTCAAAAATTTGTGTTTTTCTTCAAAATTTATGTACTTTTCCTGTTATGCAACACTATATGGTTACATGCAGCTATATTTTGATGTGAAATCAATTCCAGGTCATGAATATATGTGTTAGCTTTGATTTGAATCTGATTTAAGGGCTTACGATATTGATTTGAGTTAGAAAGCTTCATTTCTTTGCATACAGCCCAGTTACCTTGTTTTTGAGGGTTTTGTAATCCAAACATGATATAAAGGGGCTCTTACACTTTTTTTGATTACTGTAGCTTGTGTAAGAGGCCCCATGGATACTTTTGTAATTTTAGGATGCATGAATAGTGCATAGGATGAGAAATAAAGTAGGTATAGCTGTGAAGAAAAGCATGTGAAATGAGAGGTTCAAGCCTAGGTTTCAACAAAACATGTATGGGAGATCTGATTTTATGAATTTTTATCCATGTGCAGACCTAATGGGTTGTTTCTAAACACTGAATATAAATGATACACACACACACATATATGTGTGTGTATGTATGTATGTATGTATGTATGTATGTATATGTATTTTTAAATGTAAATGTAAATGCAATTACTGGATGCTCTCCTAGAACAACAAATACAACATATCATTAAAGAATTCTAAATCTATGTATATAAATGTGTATTTCTAAATGCAAGTGTAAATGCAAAGAGAATATGGTTTTGTAGTGTTATAGATACAACATATCCATAAATTAATGTAATTGAAATTCTAAAGTCTTCAACACATCTAATATGAAATCGATCAAACTATTAAACTACATGATAAATAAATGAAAATAGTAAATGCATATGTATGTGTATTTGTAAATCCTTATATAGTAATTTCATCAGTATGCATTCTCACCCAACACTACTTATCAAATCCTTATACAGAACATATCCATATATAATCCCATTTAAGGATTTTAATTAAATCCTTGAATTAAAGCTAAAATAAGGATTATACACACTACAACAGTGAGATGAATGAAGCAACTCTTAGTCATCTTATTCAAAATTCGGAGATGCATGTACAGTGGAGAGACATGAGTTTGAATTTATCATTTCAACTCAAATGCTAGTACTGTTATACAACATTAAATCCCCATGAATTCAAAATTGATTATAGAATAACTCATAACCTAAATTGTATTTCTCTCTAAAACCATCAAACTTTACAATTTGCTCTACAACTTCACCTAGACTCGACCAAAATTATCTAACTTGCTAACCTGTACTTCTGGCCGTGAAATAATTCTTATAGAAAATGAAGGAGCAAACAAGCATCAGGCCATAAAGTACACATGTCACTAGCGAAATGAGGCATCTGGTGATATTCCAAAAATTATTACAATAGCCATCACCCTAGAGAATATTCTTGTTCATCATGTCAGCTGAGGAAAATTGAGGCAAGAACAAAAAACCACAAGATACCCACACCGAGACCGCCATCATAGAAAAATCGATGGCCGTTGTAACCACAACATCTGATTTACCACCCGCTAGTAATTCATTCTTTTATTCCTCCTCAGTCAAATATTTATCTACCCACCTCTGATATTCTTCATCAGTCGGCCAGTCAAAATTAATTACCTCATTCACCTTGGAATTATAAGGTGTGTATTTTATTGCTACCTGATTTGCATCTCTTTCAAAATATTCTAAAAATGAGCTGGTACTAATGATTTTATCCATACAACTCACCAACAAGTCATAATCTGAGTCATCACAAATTAATTTAATTTGATCATTGATGACCTCAGCTACCTAATCCTACCACTGCTGGAATGACCTAATTTTCTCCTGCTCATCAATTATATCAGGTAACAATGTCTTACCCCAATCATTGAAATTCTTCACCAACTCCCTAATCTTCCTACTCAAGTCATCTGGTAAGGTCTGAAAAACTGCAATGATTTTACTAACACATGAGTATGTTTTAATGATTGGGGCCTAGTGTTTGTATCAAACCTTGAGGCCTTATACATGACATCCGGATCACTAGCCCTAGGGATCCAATTTTCAATCAGTGGTATCACTATCTCTTGATCCCTATCAATATTATTTATTGTATCTAATAGAAAATAATATAAAGAATGTATAGATAGCAATTTATTATCAAACTTTTCATTCAAATGCCTTAAAACAGTAGTAACAATCTCTTTTTGCTTTGAAAGAGATCGCTCATCACTTACACAAGCAAAGATGCCTATAACTCATCAATTATTTGCAAGAGCTACTTCTTTGTAGGATCAACAAAGCACTTTGTTTCTTCATGGGTGATCCCACAATAGTGGTTTACAATTTTTGGCCAAACTGGACACTAAAATATTTTTTTTTAACTAAATCTTCACTTCCAGGCACCTATAGCGGCTAAACCGTGAGGAATCTGAAGATGATGCAAACTAAAGTTTTGTGAAATTTTGTCTATAGATTCTAAATATATTTTTTCAAAATTTTTGGAATTAGATTGCACTTCTTTTTCCATCTCCCTCGAAAACTAGTTTTTTTTTCAGAAAACAACATTTTTAAAAAGTGACGCTCACCGTATAATGCACAACTTTTTTTCCATGAAGGATAAAATTCTAATTCTTTCAAATTTAGATTTTTAACTCTGATATCTAGTTCTTCCACTTGGTTAGATATTTTTTTATTGAATATTTGTTCTTTAATAAGGATTTGAATTCAAACCAATTATAATTCAGACATAGCGCAACCATATAACACGTAACTTTTTTTGTATGTATCGAAATTCAATTTTTTTTCTTTGTTGGATCAAGGACTTAAATATATGGTGCACTAATATATATATATATATATATATATTTAGCAATTTGGTATTTTTCCACATGTGTAGAATAGAGAGCTTGATTTTTTTTGAAAAATCTATATTCACAAGAAATAAAAAATAAATATAATAATAAAATTAAATTTATTTAAAATTATACTTTTTGCGAAGCTTATAATAAGAACTAAATACTTGAAAAAAATAAATTAAATGAATTCATTTGATCCCCCAAAAGGTAAATCAAAAGTGGTTTTTTATCAGCATTTTGATAGGTGTAAAGGAGACTCTATTATAGGTATGGTTTAAAACTAGTGGGGTTCTATCCAAGGGGGTTTCATTTAAGGTAGTTTTATCAAATCCTCTTCAATTGGAATTCTTTAAATGGAACCTTTTAAGGCTAAAATCATTATATTTTCTGAAAATATGTGATTTCAGCAAAAATCAGTTCCTCCCAGAGATTGTAAACTAGCTTTGTGGGATCACCCTCATCAATTTCCTCTAAAGAAGGGGTGAAGGTAGGATTCTAACTGGGAGACCTTGGTGTGGAAACAATTGGAGAAGCAAGAGGCACTGACCCTGTTGTGGAAGGCAATGTACTGGTCCTTGGAGCACTTGATGTCTCCCCAATCTATCTATACCTAAACCTTTCCACCTCATTTTGCAACTCAACATTCATCTATTGCATCTTGTTGTAATGTTCAATCAAAAGGTTATACTTCTCCATTAGGCTTTTCTTTTCAGCCTCCTCCCTTTCAACAATCTTTTGGGCCATTTTTTCCACATTCATAGTTAAAATAGTGGCCTCAATGGTTGAGGTCTTTGAAGATCTCTTTATTATTAATACCCCCTGAAATTTGGATTAATGTCTATAATATTTGGCTTTCTCCTTTGTGGGGCCAATGCCCAAATTGCCAAGGTTTCATACTCTTCACTGAAAGAAGAATCTTGAAGTGTTGCCTTGACTTCTTCTTCAGATTCTTGCAAGGGATGCTTGGATTCATAATAACATTAAAGGCCACTGCATCTACAATGTACCATTTAGGCAGAATCAATACACCAGCCTGACTCACCAATTTTTTTCCTTCCTTGGGAGTGATGTTCTTAAATTCTTCCATTAATTTAGCTTTCACTTCCTCATCATTCTCCTGGTCTGACCTGTCAGTTCTTAGTTCTTTTCTCTCCTTACATTTATTTTGATATTCTTCAAACTTCATCCTCCATACCAATTGCAAGAATACAAGAGTCTTTACAAATGCATTGTCATCTAGAAACTCCTTAAATGCTTCCATTATTACATTTTGTACACTTTTTCCTTTCATATCTAAATCAAATAAAACCAATTCAGCTGGCCTAGGAGGGGAAGGCATACCAACTTGCATGTATTGATCAGTAACAATAATTTCTTCCATCAAACTCTCATGTGGTTGATCATTTATTTTCCTTTTAGGGCTTGGATCAGATGGTGGTGATGGGGGACTATCTTCTGGTGATGACTCTAAATCAATGATCTTAATTTCCCCAGGCACTTTGAATTTTGGACCTGGTTGTGAAGGAAACTTCATAATTTGCTTCCCCTTTTTTTCCACTTTTTCCTCATCACTACTGCTATCCTTTTTTCTCCTATAAATGGAAATTTTTTTTGTAGGCTGGTATGATAGCCTTGTTTTAAATGGTTTGACACCTTGTTCTTGTACACCCAGACTCAACTCTAAGTTTACTTTTTTGGTTCTCAAAGTGCCCATAATCTTTTTGAAGTTCTCTATCAGAAAATCAATTTTCTTATGGTGGGGACTAAACTCCAATAGTGGATCATATTTCAGATCCATGTTGTGCACAATATCTAATAGCTTATCATAAGTTATCCATTTCTTCTTGTTCAACTCCTGCTTATTTAGGTCAAACTCATTTCTGATCAAGTCCTCAGGAAAGTTGAACTCATGCACAAACATGCTAGCCTTTATTATTTGTCTAAAAAGGGTAAAGAAACCCTTAGGATCATGCTACAACTTTGGACTACATCTTAAATGATAATCCTCAAATAATTTTTCACAGTGCACCCAACTTCCTTTTGAAAAGGAAAAATCAGATACCACTGTATCATCAGGGAAAAATGTTCCCTTACCCCTCCCTATGAGGTTGTCCTCATGGATTCAACCTATCTTCCACATAACTTCTTCAAACCCCACTCTTGGTGGCACATTGTATGGAAGTATATGAGGGGCTCCTTGAAAACCATATACCCTCAAAAAAGTGTTGACTGGGTATGGTATAATGTCACCCTAGAGTTATGGTTGAATTTTAATTCTAGCTTCCTCCCCTTTGGCTTGAGGAAATCATGTAATTCCTTAGGAATCCTAGGTACATTCACCATCAATCTAGCCCTCAATCTGGAAGCAAAATAATTATCAAATTTCACATAACTAGTGCTTTCCTTATTACAAGATAAATCTATAGCCCATATCTGTATTGGCAATCTTTCTCCATCAACCGATTGCCTTAATTTCATCTTCTTAGAGAAGAAGTCAACATTCTTGAATAAAAACATATGCATCAAAATAGAATACCAAAATAATTGAGTGTCAGTATCATTTTTCTACAGCTTTGACAACCCCTCATGTATCCTCTCAGCCAAGAAAGAAGCAAATTCATATGTGATAGAGAAGTTAGGGTGTTGTATTTGCACCCCCATGAACATATATGCAATGGGCATCATTGCACCAGGACTGAAACCCAAAATCTGACACAATGAATAAAAAGTGGCCAGGAAATTATTTGCAAAACAATTTAATCTGAAAGGTTCCTGGTCACTACCTAGGCTAATATGAAATTTTGAACCTCTTGCCCTAGCCAGATGAAGTGGAAGCAATTTAGCTCTAAAAAGAGACTTGAACTTTGCATATTCCTACTTTATTTCCTCAAGGTTGATAGGCACCAATTCCTCACTTGGTTCACTCAAGTCAAAAATATGTTGAATATCATCTATGTTAATGCTTAACAAAACCTTTCCATCATTATCCCTAATTACCCGTGTGACAAGGTCATATCTTGTAGCTACTACCCTAAGCAGGTTTACATCAGGGAAAAAAATTAGTACCACCAAATTCCCCATATCATACATCCATCTATTTGAAAAAGGGTGAGGCAAATTCCTCTGTCCATACCACAATCTGAACATTTCCAAACCTGTAAGAGGAACCCTAGCATCAGCTATGTTGGAAAAATTGTATACTAACTCCTCCCTTAGGATTTTCCCTTGCATCAGAACTAATCCCTTCTTTCTATCATTCGTTGAAAAGGACAATTAATCCAGGAAATCATCATACATGTTTCTTTTTAAATAGTCAATGTAGCCAAAATGTTGCTTGGGTGGTGCCATCTCAGACAAACTAGGGATTCTTATAACTTCACACTTCAAATAGCTAGGACTAACCAGAGATATGAAATTACAAAACAAAATATTGCAATTTCTCATAATTTAAATAAACTATAGCCCTAAAAAATTTATCAAAAATCCCTATGATAAGTACAACAAATCTTTTCCTAATTCAAGCACAGAGTGATTGGGAAACAAATAAATTAACTCATGACTCTTCGTAGAATTCCCAAATTCTCACTGTTAGGGTTCACAACCTTGCTCTCATCTCTGAAACTACTCCGCAAAATACTTGAATACTTTGTGACACACATAAACCAAGAGAATAGATTTTATTTTGATCAAATTGTGCTAGTAAATGTCTCATCAGCCATTAAAGCTCACTCGCATGCTATATGAATGACTCCAACCATATTTGATGCTGATTTAAATTCATGCCATCGATCCTTGATTTTTATCAAATCATCGATGACTACCTTCAAAACAGGTTGACACAATCACCAACATGGCCATAAGGGGCTCACCATACCATATGCTATGAAGGAATTCCACATGGCAGTTGCCCACGGTATCACAATTGGTAAAAATCCTATTAATTTGGATCACGCAATGGCAGGCAACCATAGATCTTGAGCATCAATGATCTCATTCATTGAACATAGTCATCGGCCCTATCATTAACCCTCAAGCAGCTTTTCCATCAAGATTATAACACATCTGTTGGTTTGAATCATGTGCATCTTAAGATCACTTTAGTAACCCTCCTTTTAATGTATTTAAGGCTAGATTAATGTTCCACAGTATTTCCTTTATTTTTTTGGCTTCATCAGATGAGACACATGGCGACTGCCCATGTTATCATGATTGATGGCGGGGCCATCACGGGATGGCGGGGAATGGCTGAGATCAAATGGTAGTTGATCATTGGTCATGAAATTTCATCCCCCAGAAGGACACATGGCACCCACCCACGATATCACAATCGGTAAAAATCTTGCAGCTTCCAATCATGCAATGGCAGGAAACCGTTGATATCCGAAGGCAATTTGATCAATGGTAGCATGAATTCGATCCCTTCTACAAAATAAAAAATTCATTAAAAAGGACAAGGGGACATTACTAGGCCAATAGTAAACAATGACATAAGTTAGTTTTTAAAAGATGAAACATGGGGCCAACCGAGACTTAGGAAATAAACCCTGCAGAGGAAATAAAGTATTAAAATCAAAGGGACTCGACCTAGATGAACCGATATGACATAAGTTGTTTTAAAACCCCATCAAAAGTAACAACGAAATATAACTCAACCAAAGTGTGAAATAAACATTAGGGTTTACATGAAGACAAAGCTAAAACCCCAACCCTTAGAAAACTCAAACACCATGAAAGACCAGAGACATAAGGCAAGGAATGAGTGAAAAAAAGGAGAAAAATACTAAAGTTCCATCAGTGGCTCCAATTAATCCCATATACTTATCAAATCCTTATACAAAACATATCCACCTATAATCCCATTTAAGCATTTTAATTAATTGCCCTTGTCAACAAATGATAGGAAGAAGGGATTGGTTTTGATGCAAGGAAACACCCTAGGGGAGGGATTAGTGTATAATTGTTCCAACATATCCTGATGGAACATTGGATTTTTTCTCATGCTTGGGAAGCCTTTCACCAAAAGATTCCATGAATGCACCTTTCCCAAAGTATGCTTTACGGCCTCCATGCATACAAATACAAGGATTGTCATTTATCATCTTGCAGCAGTGGTACCTAAGACGATGGTACTACCCCTCCCTTGGACATTGCTCTCTTCTTATAATTGGATACATCAGTCCTCCTTTTGATTTTTTCAAAAAGATCTGAAATGATTTCTAAGCAATGCCTTATTAGGTCAATGAGATCACCAAAAGTCTAGGACTTGTCAAATGAAGGTATATTATTGACACCTATCCCTTTCCTATTCACTTGTTAGGACTTAGTAATGACTATCCAAAGAGAAAATGAGATAGTGACAACAACCATTTATATTATTTATCTCATTGCAATCCATTTCATGGCTATAGTCATGTTGTCACCCAGTGTAGATTTATTTTTTCAAATTCATAGATAACATGAAGACAAACCTATAGCCTTTAATGGTACTGCTCTTATTCATGACTATACTCCGTTCCCTTGAAGCACCATGATTTATGATAGTTTTTATGCTCAATATCTTCATTAAAACACCCCTAAGCAAGTATATGCCTTCACTATTATAGCCTATTGCTAGAATGGATGATCAATGGTATGAAAAGGTAAAAATACAACTATGCTTTGTTTCCTTCACTACTTGTTGATTGTTGATTATTGTTCATACATGCACTTGTACCATTGTAATGCTTGATGTCCTACATGAACCTGCATGGCTATCTTGTAGCATAACCTCATAGTTTTTGTTCATATACACTTGTACTATGGCCTTGGCTTCCAAAATGAGACCTCTCCTAAATCATAACTCCTTAATTGTCATTTGTAACATTTTGTTTCTTATATGCAATCATGATCCATGTTGGATCAATCATGATGACCAAAACCCCTATATGAAAGGTTATGAGCATAGAAATTGTATCTCAATCACATGATATGAGGGTTCCATTGCTGTCATAAACCTCTTGTAATGACATGTTTTCAATAGGCATATTATCTATGTCAACTAGAGTTGATGTTTATTGAATGTCTTTTCCTTTTATGCCTTTCCTTAAAACATCATGCATTGAATGTTATCTGGAAATTTGTTCACCGAAAGTTTGATTATGAAGGCCTTGAATAGAGCCTTGTGCAACTTTAGATTTATTTTTTTGTTGTCCTTCATGAGACCATTGTAGCATGCATTGTTGGTTGTCCTTATCAATGACAATAACCTTTACCTATTGTATTCACTTTCACTAGTACACCCTTGAATGAATAATATCAATCCCCTTTGCCTCTTGTAGCTCTTGCAAAGGTGTTTTCCTTGTACTTGTATCATGACCTTGATTCAACCATTGCTCCTCTTTTGTTATGTGTAATAAATACACATAGTCTCCTCATTTTATCTTTATTGGACAGCCACCTATCACATATGTGGGTGACCTAAGAACTCATGTTCCTATGTGATGTGTAATTTTCCAATAGGGTTATGGTGAGAGGGGCTTGACAACAAATTGAAATGCTTCCTCATTGTTTAAAAGATGCATAATTGAACTTGATGCACCTATGAAGTCTCTTCCTTTATAAATAGATCATGGATCTTCTTAAGAATATTGAAGGACATATCAACACAATATGTTGCATCTTTTGAATCCATCCTTTCCTATCCTATCTTATGTTACTAGTCTTTTATGGTATTGGGAAAATTGTAAGGTTGGGGTTTTGTCTTTGACCAAATCCCTCTATCTCTCTCCCCTCTACCCATAACCCTTAATCCTTAAACTCCAAACCCTTAAACCCTCTACTCTCTCTCTCTCTCTCTCTCAAGTCTCTCCCTCCTACCCCCTCTCCCTCACTTAGGTCTTTATCTATCTCTCACTCACTCTCTCTATGTGTCTCCCCTCTACCCTTAAACCCTTAACTGCAAATCTTAAACCCTTAAACCCTTTAACCCTTATCTCTCTCCCACTCCCTCCCTCTTTCCCTCTCTCTCTCAAGTCTCACTCTCCTACCCCTTATGCCTCTCTTAGGTCTCTCTCTCTCTCTCTCACTCACTCTTATCTCACTACCCTCTACCCTTAACCTTCTACCTTCTACCCTCTACTCTCTATCTCTCTCCCACTCCCTCCCTCTCTCTCTCACTGAATCCCTCTATCTCTCTCCCCTCTACCCATAACCCTAAAACCTTAACCCTTAACCCTTACCCATAAACAATTAAACCCTCTACCCTTAAGCATATCTCCCTCTATCTCTCTCCCACTCCCTCCTAGCACCACTCCTCTTATGTCTCTCTCTCTCTCTCTCACTCAGTCACTCTATCTCAAGTCTCTACCTCCTACCCCCTCTCCCTCTCTTAGGTCTCTCTCTCACTCACTCGCTCCCTCTATCTCTCTTTCCTCTACCCTTAACCCAAAAACCAAAACCCTTAACCCTTAAACCTTAAACCCTTAAACCATCTACCCTCTACCCTTAACCCCCCTCCCTCTATCTCTTGCCTCCCTCCTCCTCTCTCTCAGTATCTTCAATATCTACCCTCTCTCCCTCTCTTGGGTCTCTCTCTGCTCCTCACTCCCTCTATCTCCCTCTCCCTTTAACCTAAACCTTAACCCTCTACCTTGGCCCACTTCCTCCCTTCATTTATCACTCTCTCTCTCTCTCTCTCTCTCTCTCTCTCTCTCTCTCTCTCTCTCTCTCTCTCTCTCTCTCTCTCTCTCAAGTCTCTCCTCTAGCACCACTCCCTCTCTCGGTCTCTCTCCCACTTACTCCTCACTCCTCCAATCTCAAGTCTCTCGGATCTCTCTCTCTCATTGAATCACTCCTCTCTTAGATCTCTCTCTCTCACTCACTCCACTCCTCAAGTCTCTCCTCTACCCCTTCTCCCCTCTCTTGGGTCTTTCTCTCACTCCCACTCCCTCTATCTCTCTCCCTCCACGCTTACCCTAAGCCCTTAAGCCATCTCCCACTCCTCCCTCCTCTCTCTCTCTTTCTTGTCTTGATATCCCTCCCCTCTCCCTCTTGGGTTTTATATCCTCCACTCCCTCTATCTCTCTCTCCCCTTCAACCATAAACCCTTAACCTCTCGTACTCTCTATCTCTCCCGCTCCGATATCTCCTCTCACTAAATCCCTCTGTCTCTCCCTCTGCCACTTAACCCTAAAACCTTAACCCCTTAAACCCCAACCCTTAAACCATCCTGCATTCACCTCTACCCTCTCTCTCAGTCCTCACCCTCCTAACCCCTCTCCCCTCTCAAGTCTCTCTCTCTCTCTCCTCCTCCATCTCCCTCCTCTAACATAACCCTCTCGTACTCTATCTCTCTCCCCTCTGCCAACCCTCTACCCTCTCTCTCTCTCTCTCTCTCTCTCTCTCTCTCTCTCTCTCTCTCTCTCTCTCTCTCTCTCTCTCTCTCTCTCTCTCGGTCTCTTTCTCAAGTCTCATCCCTCCCATCCCCTATCCCTCTATATCTCTCACTCACTCCCTCTATGTGTCTCCCCTCTACCCTTAAACCCTAAACCCTAAACCCTTAAGTTCTGTAAACCTTGAACTCTTAACCCTTAAAGGTCCTCTACCCCATATCTCTCTCCCACTCCCTCCCTCTTTCCCTCTCTCTCTCAAGTCTCACCCTCCTACCCTTTTCCTCTCTCACTCACTCTTATCTCCCTCCCCTCTGCCTTAACCATCTACCTTCTACCCTCTACTCTCTATCTCTCTCCCACTCCCTCCCTCTCTCTCCCCTCTACCCATAACCCTAAACCCTTAACCCTTAAACCTCAAACCCTTAAACCCTATACCCTATACCCTCTCACTCTCAACTCTCTCTCTCTGTCTCTCCCCTCTACCCTTAAGCCTTAAACTCTAAACCCTTAATATTAGGCGTGTATTAAAACATTATAAAAGTATAAATGTTTGGATTTATATTAGGAATTGAATGATAAATGAAAATGAATGGGAAAATCTAAGGCACTTTAACATTTTCAACTAAAAAGTTAGAGTTCAATTAGGAATAGTGTTCACTTAGGGTTAGGTTTAGGGTTCAATTAATGTTCAATTTGGCTTAGGATTGAGGATGAGGTTGGGGTTTAATTAAGGTTATGAATTCAATAAGTGTTCAAATAGGGTCAAGGTTAAGGTTAGGGTTGGGGTTAAGGTTCAATTAGGATAAGAATTAGTGTTAGAGTTAGGATTACAGTTCAACTATAGTTCAAATTTAGGGTTATGGTACAATTAGGACTACTATTCAATAAATGTTCAATTAGGGTTAATACTTAATTAAGGTTAGTTTTAAAGTTCAATTAGGGTTTGGGTTAGGGTTTGATTAGAGTTAGGTTTAGGGTTTAGTTAGAGTTAAGGTTAGCGTTAGGGTTAGGGGTAGAATTCAATTATGCTTAGTGGTCAATTACAATTAGATTTAGTGTTTAATTAGGGTAAGGGTTAGAAGCCAAATAGGGTTAGGGTTTAACTAGGGTTAGGATTAGTATAGAATAAAGTTTTGTGTTCAATTATGATATCTTTTATTTAGTATAATTTTAGAAAATGAAATGATTTGGACACAAAGAAAAAAAATAGAAAAGTTGATTTTATATAGATCTTATTTGTTAATTTATTCTAAAATTCTAATTAATAATTGTTTAATTAATTTAAGATGAATATTTAATTTAATTTAATTTAAGTGTATTAGATAATTAGTAAAACTAAATAGATAATAAATATTTGATGGATTTTAAAAATTAGAAGGGTTAGGATTATAATTCTATAACTAAAAGTAATTCTTATTTTGTTTTTCATGTTGTATTGCAAATGCTACTAGCATATATATATTATTTATTAATATATACAAAATACGCAAAGAGATATCTTTGTCAAGGAACATATTTTATAATAGTACAATAGACGCATCAAAAGGATATCTCTTGGCATATTTTATATATATTATTAATAAATAATATATATGCGAGTAAGTATTTTATAAATAAAATAAAATAAATATATCAATTTTTTACCATACTACTCATTGCCAAGGAGATCCACCTGGAACCCATCCATGATATCACAATCAATAAAGAACTCACAACTTTTGATCACATGATGGCAGGCAACCGTGGATCTCAACCTTCGACAATCATGTTCATTCAACACAGTCTCTAGCCTTGTTATTTACCATCAAGCACCTTTCTATCAGGATTATAACATCTCCATTGATTTAAAACACGTGTATCTTATAACTGCTTTAGTAACCCATGGCATAATGTATTAAAGATACAGCAAAGTATTTATCATTCCTTCAGATTCACCGGATGAGACACGTGGTGCTTGCCCATGATATCGCAATCAATAAAGACCTCGCAACTTTTGATCATGCGATGGCGGCCAACCATGGATCTCAACCATTGGCAATCCTGTTCATTCAACATAGTCGCCAACCTTGTTATTAACTATCGAGCACCTTTCTACTGGGATTATAACATCTCCATTGATTTAAAACACGTGCATCTTATAATTACTTTAGTAACCCGCAACATAATGTATTAAAGATGCATCAAAGTATATATCATTCCTTCGGCTTCACCGGATGACACATGTGGCGCTTGCCCGTGATATCGCGATCAACTGGTGGGGTCATTGCGGGATGGTGGGGAACAACTGAGATTACACGATGATTGATCTACGACCATGCGAACTTGTCCCTCTACAAAATAAATGGGTTGGGATTATGAATCAAGTAGGTTTGGGTTAGGGTTTGATTAGAGTTAGGTTTAGGGTTTAGTTAGAGTTAGGGTTAGGGTTAGGGTTAGGGGTAGAATTCAATTATGCTTAGTGGTCAATTACAATTAGATTTAGTGTTTAATTAGGGTAAGGGTTAGAGTCCAAATATGGTTAGGGTTTAACTAGGGTTAGGATTATTATAGAATAAAGTTTTTTTTTTTATTATGATATCTAGAATTTAGTATACTTTTAGAAAATGAAATGATTTGGACACAAAGAAAAAAAATAGAAAAGTTGATTTTATATAGATCTTATTTGTTAATTTATTCTAAAATTCTAATTAATAATTGTTTAATTAATTTAAGATGAATATTTAATTTAATTTAATTGTATTAGATAATTAGTAAAACTAAATAGATAATAAATATTTGATGGATTTTAAAAATTAGAAGGGTTAGGATTATAATTCTATAACTAAAAGTAATTCTAGTCTTGTTTTTCATGTTGTGTTGCAAATGCTACTAGCATATATATATTATTTATTAATATATACAAAATACGCCAAGAGATATATTTGTCGAGGAACCTATTTTATAATAGTACAATAGACGCATCAAAAGGATATCTCTTGGCATATTTTATATGTATTATTAATAAATAATATATATGACAGTAAGTATTTAATAAATAAAATAAAATAAATATATCAATTTTTTACCATACTACTCATTGCCAAGGAGATCCACGTGACACCCATCCATGATATCACAATCAATAAAGAACTCACAACTTTCAATCACACGATGATAGGAAACCATGGATCTCAACCATCGACAATCATGTTCGTTCAACAGAGTCTCTAGCCTTGTTATTAACCATCGAGGACCTTTCTATTGAGATTATAACATCTCCATTGATTTAAAACACGTGTATCTTATAACTACTTTAGTAACCCATGGCATAATGTATTAAAGATGCATCAAAGTATTTATCATTCCTTCGGCTTCACCGGATGAGACACGTGGTGCTTGCCCGTGATATCGCAATCAATAAAGACCTTGCAACTTTTGATCACGCGATGGCGGCCAACCATGCATCTCAACCATTGGCAATCATGTTCATTCAACATAGTCGCCAACCTTGTTATTAACCATTGAGCATCTTTCTACCAGGATTATAACATCTCCATTGATTTAAAACACGTGTATCTTATAACTGCTTTAGTAACCTACAACATAATGTATTAAAGACGCATCAAAGTATTTATCATTCCTTCGGCTTCACCGGATGACACACATGGCGCTTGCTCATGATATCGTGACCAACTGGTGGGGTCATCACGGGATGGTGGGGAATGACTGAGATCAAACGACGATTGATCTATGGCCATGCGAACTTGTCCCTCTACAAAATAAAAAAAAATTATTAGGGCAGATCACCTAGTACACATGACACTCGCTCGTGGGTGATCCCATAATAGTGGTTTACAATTTTTGGCCAAACTAGACACTGAAATTATTATTTTTAACTAAATCTTCACATTTGGGCACCTATAGCGGCTAAAATGTGAGGAGTTTGAAGATGGTGCAAACTAGAGTCTCATTAAATTTTGTCTGTAGATTCTAAAAATATTTTTTTCAAAATTTTTGGAATCAAATTACACTTCTTTTTCTATCTCCCACAAAAATAGATTTTTTTCAGAAAACAACATTTTTAAAAAGTGACGCACACCGTATAACACAACTTTTTTTCCATGAAGGATAAAATTCTAATTCTTTCAAATTTAGATTTTTAACTCTGATATCTAGTGCTTCCACTTGGTTAGATAGTTTTTAATTGAATATTTTTTCCTTAATCAAGTTTCAAAGTCAAACGAATTACAATTCAGAAACACAGATAAACTGTATAACGTAACTTTTTTTGTATATGTCAAAATTTAATTTTATTTTTTTTGTTGGATCAAGGACTTCAATATCGATGTAGTCATATTTTTCAATTTTTTTTGATAATCTTCTATTTTTCCACATGTGAAGAACCGAAATTCATTTTCGATGAAAAACCTATGTTTAATAAAACTTAAAAAACAAATACATAACAAAACCAAAACATATTAAAATTATATTCATTGGATAGCTTGTTCTGAGAATACCATAATCATTTGAAATAAATTTTAAATGAATTCATTTGATCCCCCAAAATCTAAATCAAAAGTGATTTTTTATCAGCATTTTGATAGGTGTAAAGGAGACGCATTTATAGGTATGGTTTAAAACTAGCGAGGTTCTATCCAAGAGGGTTTGATCTAACGTGATTTGATCAAACCCTCTTCAATTGGAATCCTTAAAATTGAACTTTTTAAGGCTTAAATAATTATATTTTCTAAAAATATGTGATTTCAGCTAAAATTTGTTCCTCTCAGGAATTGTAAACCACTATTATGACAGCACCCCCGTGATATCACGATGAATTGGTGCGGTCATCGCAGGATGGCAGGGAACATATGAGATCACACGATAATTGATCTACGGCCATGCAAACTTGTCCCTCTGAAAAATAAAAACATTTATTAGGGGAGAGGGTGCACTCAATCATGATGATAATACCCAGTCTTACCACATATTTATACTATATATTGTAAATAAATAGTCCAAATGTGAATAAAGAAAAAACCAAATGTTGATAAAAAATGGACCCAGACTTGAACACATGAGAACCTCTAAATGTTATATTAAAAAAACATAAATGCATTCATGAAGAAGTGAAATAAGTATTTTTTTGTTTCAAATTAAGTATCACAATTTTTCATTATAAGTATATCATTTAAAAAATAAAATGGTCATTTAATAAAATAAGGCACTCATTTAAACAAGTATTGTTATCATAGTGAAAAAATATTGTTCTTATGTGTACAACAATTGGGGTAGCAATGTACAAGAATTGGCTAATTTTATATTAATAGTTTGTCCTATCGTAAATATAAAAGGTAAGCACAATAAATAGCATGTATTTTCCCATTAAATGTGAAGGATTTTCAAAATGTTTTAGTGTTCAACTATTGGTCCATTTTTGTTCAATATAAATTGTATTTTAAATCATTGTGTTGTTTTTATAACAACAAATATATTTTTTGTGTTCAACTATTAGTCATATATGTTGAATATAAAAGGTAGAGATATCGAATATTTATGGTTATCAATAAGTATTTGGTCCACTTAGGTTGTATATTAATTTTAATTTAAATAAAAATATCATATTCTACAAGAAACAAATGATATTTTTTTGGTTCAACTATTGGGGGTTCCATGATTAAGGCTTGTTCGAACCTTTAAAAAGTAAAATTTTAGACACTTCTCAAAAGATCTGTCAATGTGGCGAGTTGCATGATGAGTTATGCCTGCAAACCTTAGTTAAAGATAAATAAGAGACGAGTCTACATTTAAAAAAAATGAAGGTTCTACAATATTCCAGTCAATTGCTACATGTTGAGAAAGTTAGCCTACATGACTAATGGGCCCTCTCCCCTAAAAGAATAAGGGGACATCACTAGGTTGATGACAAACAATGACATAAGTTGTTTTAATGAGGGAAAACGGGACCAACAAAAGACTTAGGAAAAATAAAGTTAGAAAAAGGAAATAAAATAGTAAAACAAAAGGGGGCCTAGCCTAGACGTATGAAGCAATGGGGCTTAAGTCGTTTTAAATCCTTCCCAAAAAGTAATGGCCAAATAGATCCCATCCAAGGTGTAAGATGAACACTAGGGTTTTACATGAAGACAAAGGTAAAACCCCATCGTTAGGATTTTCCCAAAAACCATAGATGACCAAAGACACAAGGCAGGATAAAATAGAACACAAAGAACAAAAATTTGAAGTTCCATCTTTACCAATAACCAAAAACCCTATAC
>VDFB02373365.1:351148147-351176478 GCA_007258455.2 Sequoia sempervirens
ACTATTGGATTTAAAAAAAAAATGAATTTCATGAAGTTTTGACCAAGTTAAAATTGAATTGGTTTATCTGATTTTATATTTTTAAAAATTTGCTTAACAAAAATTCATAATTAATTATTTACTTGGAAAAAAAATTACAAAAAATATGCCTCACATCTGAACTTGTAAGGTCTCTACTTATATCTAAAATCTTATAAAATATTATTATTTTATTGTGCTTAGGGTGGTCAGACGGACACCTACTTCTTATTTTTTCCCTGAAGTTTAAGTACTACTGCATTGAAATTTCAAATTTTCACCAAATAGATTTTTTTTATTTTTTAAATAAACCTAGTAGTTTAAAAAATAAATTCAATTTGATACAGATTAGATATTCTTACATATTTTTGAAATAATATCGATAACTTATTCAAATTTTTATGTCAAGTTGCCTAACTTTGATTTTTCTGAATTTTTTGCCACTTAAGGGCCTATTTTTTCCATGACGATCCTGTACGTACCCAATACCATCAACTTGAACCTATACTGTAAATACCAAAGCACCATTTATGTCTTTTTCATCAAGGAAAAACAACTGAGCCGTGAGAACAACAAACTCCCCCTTTGTCCTTGTTGGCAAACAACAAATCTCTCTCCCCCTTTTTGCATCAAAGACAAAGGGTAGAGAAAAAAATTGTGTAATACCTCAAGTAGATGTATATACCCATATATATAACATATGAACATGCTGATAGCATAGCAAGAATAAAAATATATCCTTTCAAAGAATCTCGGTCCATATCATCAACACCAAAGCAAAGGAAACATGATGTTATAATGCAACAAACCCAATTGTCAAATGATACTTGAAGATTGAAGACTTGTTACCTTGGAATTTTCTTTGTCATGTTAAACTCCATCCTCCATTAACACCTTAAATTTTTTTTTTGAAATTAGCACTGATACATTGAATCACAAGAACATCTGAAAGGCTTTGCACTATGATGCTTTTAAGATAAACCATTACAACAAAACTCAAGAATCCATAATATGCTCATTTAAAACAATGTGCACTTTTATTACAAAAACTTCTTAAACCTGTCAACCACTAGACCAAGCAAGATAAGTAACCACTATGAGAAACATAGAATATCACTGCACAAGATATGTCACCAAAACAAACAAGCTTCCAAAACAAACCAATCTATCATGACAATGCATTACCAATGCTCATTACATCAACTTACCAACTGTAAACACAATGTTACCAGCATGAATAACCATGTACCAAGGCATCAAATAGGACAACATCAAAGATATTATGAGCTTCTCCCCCAAACAAGATTCTTACTGGAAATTTCTTTCAAGAATAGTACTATCATAAAACATGATACTATCACAATGTCACAAGCACCTACACAGGAAAATCTCAAGATAATCTTACCGATATAATGTCTTTGAGTTAATTTCTGTAACTCTTCATAATTGCTGCAAAGTATTGAATTTCTGGAAAGATCTTATCATTTATGTTCATTGTTATTGCTTTCACTCTCTAATTGGATTAAGCAATGTTCCTTGTCCTTCTACTGCACACCATAGAGTAGAACCTTCTCTGTCAACGTAAACCATCACAGTATGTTGTCTAAAAGAATCCAATATATATATAGCTCAAATATAACATAGAGATTATCACAACATCATTAGTACTTATATCTGTGAGTCACATTTTCAACATGTCCTCTAGTATCTTTATCATCTGATATAAGAAAACTTAGCTTCAATCATGAATCTACAATCTTCAAAGAGCATGAGTCCAAACCAATGAAAACCATCTATCTTTGACACCCAACCAATTCTTCTTAGAGACAATGAATTATCAAGATGTATTTAAGGTTTGATCAGAAACAATCTTAACATAGTAATTCTTTAAATGCAGTCAGGAAGAACTTCAGACAACCTATCATCAGGTTTTCCATAAAAAGCACTAGTATGTTAGGAACAAAGGAAAATTTAACCAGATTTCAACTTTCTATGTAGATGTCAAGTATGGATGACCCCATATGACATTTGCAACTTATGAATGGTTAAACTAGAATACACCAGTACCAATATTAATGAATGATTTCAAGACATCAAAGATAAGCAACTTAATCATCTCTTAAATGTAATCAACCTGCACCTTATGAATGAGTCATCAAAGCATCAAACTCACCAAAGGATTGTCAATGTACTTCAAACTTGAATTCCTTAGCAACCTGTAAAGTTGATTAGTTACACATAGTGTAATAATCATGATGATCAATATTTGTTATATCCAAGGTTGTCAATAAATGAGAACTCTTATTTAACATAAACTTCCAATATCATATGCAAACCTTCATAATCAATACAATCAAAATAAACAAAATGAAATATTGACATTTACATACCTCTTCTTTACTTCTTTTACCACCAATAGCAAATGCATGTTGTCATACCTCATTCTTGACTTCATAGGGGTAAAGTGTGTTACCATAATAGACTCCCCCTGAGTCTTTTCTTCTTCTCAAGACCTGGATGGTATCACATGTGCACAATGTACTTTCATGGATTCACCTTTATTACTAGATTGATTAAGCTTTCTTCTCCAAATCATACATGATCCTTTCTCTTTCTTGTCATCTTGATTGATCTTTCTTCTCCACACTTGTATAGGCTTTGTCTTCTCCTTACTCAAGGTTTTCTTTTCCTTTTGTTTGAACATGTAGTCCCTAGAAGGCTTTACAATACTTTTCTTACACCATTGTGCTTTGTGACCAAACCCATTACACTTATAACATATAATGGTTTTTTCTAGACCAAAGAGAAGATAATTTATTCTAAACATGTTGTATGAACCTCTGTTGAAATTCTTCACATGATTATGACTTTTATTCACCCGACAATATCTTGTACAATTTCTTGCTTTATGTCCATAAGCATTACAACAATAGCAATAGCCATGAAATTGAGAGTGGTTATACCTGATAAATGAATATCTTGATGGTCTTTTTGTCCTTTCATCAAACCACTTATCTTCTGCCTGAGTAGCAACAATATGGTAACCAAGATCAACCTTCATTCTTGGTGTTTGCTTGGCTGTAAACTTCTTTCCATTTGCAGTAGCAAACATTGTCTCATGTTTAGATTCTTCTGCAGCAGAGCTTGGTCCAACCTCATATCCCATTCTTGTAGGATCTTTAGAATGATTTTGTCTTCCAATCATCTCATTCAATATACTAGTACTATGATCAAATTTCTGACTTTTATCTAATTGAGCCTTGACACTTTCAAGCTCTTTTCTTAATGTAACTACTTCTCCTTCAAGTTTTAGACATTCAATCCTTTTTACCTCCAAATCAGATCTTACAACATTTTTTATCCTTTTAAATTCTTCAATTTCAATTTTTTGACTAATAATCATATCATCTTTAAGAGTTAGTTCTTTTAACAAGGAACCATTATCTAAACATTTTCTTAAAGAAGCAATCTCATTTTCTAGTTTAATACACAACTCATCATTTTCCTTTAACTTGGCTTCCAATCCTTCTTCAATATTTTTCTTATCAACCATTTGGGCTTGCAAAAATTCAATAATCTTTTCGGATTTAGCATAGTTTTGATTTAATGCTTTATTAATATCATTACTCTTTCAAAGTTGTACCTTAAGTTCCTGATTTTCTAGTTTAAGCCTTTTAAGCTCATCTAAGGCAACAAGTAGTTCTCCTTCAAAATCAACTTCAAACTCATCACTTTCACATTCTTTAAACCCATCAAATTCTTGTTCAAAGTCACTTACCAAGTGATCTTCTTCTTCTCCAACTATAGGATCATTTTTATTATCAATTGGTAGGGGTAATTTTGAGATAAAACATCACAAGACTTGACACTAGTGTTTTTCTTTTGACTTCTATTTCTTTTACACTTACCCATAGTACTCCTCTTATCAAAATTTTGGTTGAACTTAATATGGTTAGGTTTATGCAAGGATATAGCTTTTTACATCAGCATTAAGCAAAAACAGATATGATTTAACAAAACATATAAAATGTACAAATAGATAGAAATACCTTCTCAAACCTGTGACATATTGACTTCCAAGACCAAAATAAATCCTAGGTAAGAAACCTAATGCAGGACCCTATGCTCTGATACCACTTCTTGGAAGTGGAATTAATTTGAGAGGGGAGGGGGGTGAATCAGAGTAATGTATTTAAAACTTTTTATGACTTGAAATGCAGATTTGAACCCTTTTTTATCTTGAACAAAAGTGTGACTTTATATATGCAATGTGAATATTGAATTTTGAATGATTTTTTTCAATGACTTAATCAAATATAACGCAAATGCTTAATAACTCATATCAAAGCATGATGTACATTGTTCATATAATGCTGAATGAACAACTTTTTGATGCTTTCTTTTACACAAGACACCAAACAAGCACTTATGGCAAAATTTAACATTCGCACATTGAACATGAACAATTGAACTTTGATATTAAAGACAACTTGGAATTGTGGAAAAGTATCAAAGCATTGCACAGACAACTTTCACAAATGACTAAAAGAAAAATTAAGCAAGATAAGCACAAACCACAGAAAAAAGAGACACAAAAATTTGCTGAGTGGAAAACCCTTTCAGGGAAGAAAAACCACTCCAAAGTTCCTTACAAGCTTAATTCCAAACTATTTACAATATTTTCAGAGCACCAACTTAGTAACAATGTGGAGCACCAACTCCATGTACAAACCAAAGCACCCACTTCAAGTTAGAAGCACCAACTTCACAGGAGCACCAACTCCTCTGTTTTTCAAAGTTTTAAAAGATAATACATGATTTTTAATAATTCCCACTAAAATCTCTATAATCAAATTAGAGATATAAACCTTTTAAACTCTCTCTTCACCCATTTCAAATACAAATGATATCACTATAATAACAATCTGTTATGTGCTCAAGAACACTTGTTCTCAGCCATACAAATTCTTGCCACTAAGAAATGGCTTACATCCATATATTTATACAATGAATATAGAATAGTTCTCATTTGCAAAACCCGTATCCAAATTAACCAAGGTTTGGATAAACTGAAAAATAATGCAGTTAAATCATGAGACCAATAATGGGTTGAAAAGAATAACCAAAGAATTTCGATTAATAGCCACTGAACTGTGAAACCCTTTAGTGTAAACTCGGGTTAAGCAAAACTGAAAATATTTTTCCATAAAAACTTAACCGCAAAACAGTTGTGTTTAAAATCAACACAAGATCTTTCAGATTCGCAAACCGAATACCTATCATGGTGGCCAAAAGACATTACCAACTGCTTGTATAAACCTCATAATGGCCTTATTGAAGACTCGATGCAACTCATCAAACTTCCAACACATAGATTACTGAAAGATAAGCACGAAAACCAGCTACATTGTAACTATAAACTCAAACAACATAATGAATACCCTAGCTTCCTTCCGAATCAAGACTTTAGCTTGCCTTTTCATCATTTGATAAAATTTGAAGTCCAAAAGGATAATACACATGATTTAATAAGACATTATAATGAGTTTGGGTCTGCTGTCAATAATCCCTTGGTTGCCGACATAATAATGACTTTAACTATTGCTTCTAATATGTCGACTCAACTTCATCACCAAAATAAACTTTATACCAAGTCAAAGATTTTTCAAAAATGCCGACAGAATTAATGAAAAATGATGGCTGTCAAATGCACATATTAATCTGCCAAGAATAATTTTCAAGAGACTTTACACAACGTCAAAGACAAAGGGATCGGTAGGAACCATAAACATATGCATAAGGAAACCCAATAGGGTTTATAAACCGTGGAACCTTATTAAATACCTTTTGATGCCGAAGTCACCAACTATGTGACACATTACATATGCCTTTCGAGCCACAAAGTGACTTTTCTAAGTCACATGTATTTAATATATGATAAAACAAGATGCCAAAACAAGGACCTTTAGTTGCTGAAAATCATATGTTAGATATGCCAAGATATTAGACCTTTGAAGCCTTTACAAATGCCATCAATGGATTTTATTCCCATTAATAAGTGAAACAAGAATCGGTTTCGAATGCTGTGATATGCAATGATAAAGAACCATCCCGACAAAATGAAACCATCTGTACCATGACTTATCAACACTATCAGTCCAATGTAGTCATAACCAACTACAAATGAATATCATGCATAATCAGAAACTAAAACATCAAGAACATGATCAATCTGAATGGGAAGAAGCATGAAGATCCTGTAAATGAACCAAACTGAATACCAATCCAACTCTGTAATCTCTGAGCCATAATAGGCAATAGGCAACACTAATTCAATAATGTGCATCAATAATTCAATGCAAGTATATGAGGATATGTCAACCAATCCAAGATACCATCAACCTGAACCTGTACTGTAAATACCAAAGCACCATTTGTGTCTTTGTCATCAAGGACAAACAGCTGAGGGGTGAGAACAACAGCTGCTTCGCGACGAGAATCAAGAACCTCTTCAAGGCGGTAAGCTTCGTATTCAAGCATGCCCTCAAGGACCCCTTGTACATGCCATACTTCGCTCCACCTGGTGATTTGGCTTCCTCTGAAGAAAGCGGTGTCTTCTAGGTTCACTCTGTGGGTTTCCATTTTTGGTCTTTCAAAATGTGTCTGATCCTCTGCACGCTCGGCTCTTTGTAACTAAGGTGCATTTGGGGTTTGGCTGTGTCTGTGGTCGGGACTTTTTGCCTTGTCTATTCGATTCCCAGTTTTGTTTCTCAGTGGGGTGATGCATATTTTTGCTCTGTCTGCTGCAATTTCGCTGTATGGGTTCTGGATGTGTATCTTGTCAGGACGTTTTAAATGGCTTCTCTTGCTGGATAGGAGACCTGAATCTTTTGTAAATTTTGCTCATGAGTCTGGGTTGTTGGCACTCATTGACAGAGTATCTTCGCTCTGCTCTTGGTTTGTACTCAATCATTTTGATATTAATAAAACCGTATGGTGGCCTAGCCACTTTCGCTTTAAAAAAAAAATATTTTCCTAGTTGATTACAATTATAAATTGAACCATTTTTTTAGATAAAGCTGCCATTCGTATGATACATCATCTAATGTATATTAGAATACGTAAAGTGACATCTTCAAGTTTGATCTGTACTCTTATGATAGTAACTTTAAATGCTCAAATATGTTTATTGGTTGTTCAATACCTACATGGTTACATTTAGAGAAAAATATTTCAAGAATCTTTGTTAATTAATGAAAATATTCACATAGAAATAGAGGGAATTGCTTCTTCCTAGACATACATGAGTTGTCATTATTCTTGGAGGTAAAATGGTAATAGCTAGTGTTGTTATTGTTGGCAATATATAATTATCGTTTGAGTTATAATTACAATGTTTGATGATTAAGGATTTTTTTGATATTCAAATCTTAAATTTGAAGGGCTGATAGGTGACAAAAAATATCGAGGATTTAAATAAGAATAAGGAATACTAATATTATTGTTGTGGATTAATTTTTGTCACTTCGAGATACCATTTATTATCCCTCATTGTCTTATTGTCTTGAATTTCTTACAATTCAAGTTTAGATTGAGCTAACTTAGACCTTGTTTGAATGCCCTTGGGTTTAGATTTTGTTCCTATCATCTTACTACATATGATTACAATATACTAGATCCTCACCTTTCAAACCCATTTTAGTTAGCCACCTATTTTTATCCTTTTGATATTGTGGCCCACAATATTATTACATAGCCTATGGAAACCTCATAATTTTAAATATAACTTGCAAGCACACAAAAATTAAAATAAGTGTACCAAATGACCCCATCACACTTATTATCTATGACCACATGGTATTCCCCCATCAATGCATATTAAATGGACTTGCATTAGCACCTAGACATTCACCTTTTTAACCAATGAGGTCAAGACATGGTAGGCCTTGTATCCATTAATAGTAGTTATCTCAATTATATCTCTACCATTATGTATGTAAAAAATCATAAATAAGAGGACTTGAGTTGATTAGGTAAATATCAATGGCTAGGGGTATAATGCTACAACCAAAGATGTAGAAAAATTCATTTCACTATTTCAAAATTATCAAATAGAATTGAACATGTAAACTTGAAAAAATAATGTGCCCTTCCTTTTGAATATATGGTCAATAACTAATGCATATCCACATGGCTTAATTTATAAGATCACCCAACAAATTGCAACTAGTTGTTGGCGACATAAGAATCATATTTGTACAGATGTACATTCTTTTGACTAATGAAAATGGGACATATCAACCCAAATATGCAATTGATAGTTGGGTAATATTTTTAGCTATGCCACTAAAACCTTAAATTATTGCATGATCTAATGAATTGCATTGATCAGTCAAGACCAAAGGTTATAGGAAAAATCTTACCATTCAGGTTGCATTCTCCTTCCTTTTCTCATTTTATTATGCAACCCCAATGATACATTTTAATTCATGTAGCTCCTTGTTTCTTCTATTAGAGCTAATAAAAGACTACTATTTATCCTATCTTAAAAATAATATGGCCATGCTATATACTAAATGCATTGATGATTGAGACTCTATGCTAGGAAAGATAAACACATATTGAACATCATAGTGTTGGTGTAACAATAAGAATTTGGGCAGCTAGTCACAACATAAACAAGTAACGTGCACTTGATTGTAGGGCACTACAAATTTTATAAGTCTACACTCAAATAGAACAAAAGCACACGGGGAAACAACAAAGTCTTCTAACTAGCTTCAAGTCAACAATCAAATAGAATAAGAGCACATAAGGAGAAAACAAAAACTTGGGCATTTTCAAACCAAGCCACCATGATTGTAGACTTGAAGCTTGGTAGAACAACAATTATGGAGATTTCATGCAAAAGCCAAAAGATTAATAGTAGAGCTCACTTGAATCATTCTTGAAAAAAATAAACTGCATTAGCAAGTAAAGACCACGAAACACAAAAAAGACCAAAAAAACACAGTTGAAAATAAATTTTACAAAATACAAGTTCTAGAAATACAATATAAGACCCTAACTAAAATTTCTCAAATTGATTATAAACATAAAAACATACAAAATAATACAAAAAACCACAAATAATAATGTCAAAATCAAATGTTAAAAGAAAAACACATATTACAAATTTTTTTCACACTTAACTTGATTTTCAATTTCAATATTAAATTTAATTACTTAAATTTATGTAAACCACATTTAAATAAATAAATATAAAATTAGAATGAATTCCACTCTTAAATTCGACATTAATAATTTCAATTTTCATAGTTTTATCCAGTCATTAACAATTATATCTTCATCAAGTGCAACTCTTTGTTGGATGCGTCTCTTCCTCTCGGATTAACATCAAGTCATTTTTCCGGTCATATGCCCATCTCAATCAGCACAAAAGACTTGACTTACCTGCAGTGTTATAGAACTACAACTTTCCTATACCAGAGGCCAATAATATCTAAAACGCTTGAGTCCCAATTTGGCCATTTGTTGGTGGTAAGTTCAGATGTTCTTCTGCACAGAATGAGTATCGAAGGATAATAATGGTGGAACCACTCAATCCCCTCTTCTACTAATCCGTTAGACACGGAGAGTTGAAATTACTGACAAAGAAGTTCAGTTCAGAATTGATTTCCTTTATGTGCGATCCATAGCAGCACTTGGCAAATGTTCGATCGTTATGTTAACTTAGAAAATCAGAAGAAGCGGTATCGGTGTTGCACAGGAAGTCACGGTTTCAGATCGCACAAAGGTGTCGACAATAAAAATATGCATGTTCACATGTATGCGTATTTATATCGCTCAAGGTAAATAAGATAAATATGATTATAATTGATCAAATTATAAATGTTTAGACTAACCACATTTTTTTAGAATGAGACATACCCATGACCATTTATTGGTGCCTAAGTTACGTTGAATACAAGATCATGGCATCTATATGGGCTATCAATTGCATATATTACCATACTTGTTCTCACATCCACTTAATATCTTCCAATCCATAAGATACTCGCACAAATATTTACCTTTGTAAAGCCCCCCTAACTAAAATTGGAAAAATCAACTTCATAAGTCACAATAAAACATCTTAGATTTCATAAGCAATTTCCAAATTCAAAATTAAAGACAATAATACTATTTATACTAAAAATTTAAATTCAAATTTAACAACTCTTATTCAAGGCATATATTTTTTGAAAGCATTGAAACTATGAGTGAAATTCTCTACACATCAAATTCACAAGGTAGTCCATTATCATTCTAATCCAGGTATTTTGCATATATCCTCTACAATTTTTAGAACTTGTGAAGTGAATCACTTAGCTAACAGATTTACTAGTTATAAAATTCCTTCAACTTTGTTTTACATAATTTATTGATAACAAATGCACAATCTCCATATTTATATAATAATCTACATAGATAGTTTACATTAACATAATAAAAAAATTAGGTTCTCAACTAATTTTATTTTCTAATGTAGTAAACTATAAATTCTATAATTCACACTTTAACTATTTAGGAATTGTATATTTATATAAACTCATCTAGCTTTAGGTACTTTTACACACATACATACATACATACTTACTTGCATACATGTATTTATGTATACACACAATTGTACATATACATATATTTATAAATCTATATAAATACATATTGTACAGCTTTTTCTCTACAATGATTGGGAATTTTTTCTTTTGGTTTCTTCATATTTTTTTCTTTCATTGGCTTCATGGCCTAGCGGTCCTTCTTTCCTTCTCCATTTTCATTCTTCGCATTAGTGGATAGAATTTTTCACGTGTTGGATAGGTGCACTTTGAAGCTGGTGAATTAATGCCATTGTTTGGGCTTCGTCTTTTGCGATTAGGTGTTGGGAGAGAGCTTTTTGCTTGTTTGCTTCCCTTATTCTATAAATGGAATTTATGAGCTTCTCCCATAGTAGAAAAATTGTTGCAGAATTTCCTATTACTCTTTTACAAGACATATTTAGAGATCAATTTTTAAGAAAGTGTATGCTTTGAAGCCCCTGACCTTAGCATTTTCTATTGTTTTTGAATTAAAGTAATATAAAGGGGAAACACATTAAATTGTGCTTGTTTGGCCTTTATTGTGCATTTTACTCTCTGTTCAATCAAAACTATGCTTTCTGTCATCTACATATGGATATGATATTGATAGGTGATCATTTTCAATTTCAACTTTGAGATATTTACTATAAAACTGCAATCAATTAGACCATGTTTTGAACTCTTTCATTACTACAATAGGTTGTGTTAAGTTTCATACTATGCTAGTGAGTAAACAACTTTCGTAAAGGTTTTTAAAGCATTATTAACTGTTCTTATTTGGGTGTAACATCCTCTACTAAACCTTAGTGAGTACTTCCCATGAGAATATCTGTATGGTTTCTCTTTTCTCGTATAAGCCTTAGTAGTTCATTCTCTTCTCAACAATGAAGGGTTTGTGGCACTATTTGTTCATTATTTAAGAGTTGATACTCTGATAGGAAGATTTGAAGTGTTGTAAAATATTTTGGTGTATCGACTCAGATAGTTTTAATTTTTGCATTCCTTTGCCTCCACCCTCCCAAACCAAGAATGAAGAGCTGAATTTTAAAATCTCAAAGGTTATTCATTGGAGCACAATGTATCCCCCATCCACTCAATTTCCCATAAGATTGTTCGGAGAGGCATGAGCTTTCATGATCAATAGATATTTTTTGGCATACCTGGTGGGACTCATTTTCACTTCACAACGCCCGATTAGAAGTCAAATTAGTAGTGACCCTACACATTAAACCTGTGCATTCATGCCTAGAATCCAAACTAGAGCATCCTCTAGAGGTAATTTTTGATACTTCAAGTTATCAGCTTTTGCTCCTAAGAGAAGAAACACTACAAGTTCTTAATTTTCTATTAGGAGAAGTAGGGTTAGGAGCAGAAGTCCTACATCTAAAGCTCTATTAACTTCACCATTTGACAGATTATTTAAAATTAGAATACCTATTTTTCTAACACCAAGAAGTTTGTTCTCTATGGCCCATCAAGCACCAAGAAAATTTGTGTCTTGAAACAATGGTAGTCCACTCATTCCTCCTACTCCCTAAGATGTATGACCTCCTATCCTCACCAATTCTTTGAAGGTAGTTCCAAAATGCACTAAGGTGGACTTGAAGATTCCATCATTGAAACATCTTCAAGATGTTGTTGATGTTTGCATGGTTCACAACATCACATAACAGAGTGTGGCACTTAGATTGTTGGTCGCATATTTCAAGGGAGAGGCCCAAGATTGGTGTAAGTCCTTGGCTTTTAATTCCATCAACACCTGGGATGAACTCATAGAAAAAATCTTCAAATGATTTTAAAAAAAGGGAGATTGCTTATCTTTATTGTAACAACTAATAACAATCAAGAGATCACCTCAAGAGGTTGTTACAAATTTTAACACTAGATTTAATAAGTCCTAGCAGAGGATTCCCATAGAAGCTAGACCTCTAGTAGTTATGGAATTCATGTTCTACTTAAATTCTTTTAATTTAGACATTGCGATTTTGATATTGTCTCTAGGAGGTGACACTCTACTAGATGCATATGACCTAGAGGTGAGAGCCAAAAATAGCTTGATCATTGTTGGTAAACTCTCGCCTAGGTCGCCTATGCTAATGTTTATAGAAATATGTGCTCAACCACAAAATAGGTCATTCCTAGCACAAATTCCACACCTCTACCATCAATGTATGTGTATCATAATGGACAAGCAAGCACTTTGGGCTCTTTCTCGCTAGTCGTAGAGATGAATGACATAAAGAATTTGTTGCAAAATTTCTCAAATGATATTATCAATTTAAGGCAACAACAAGCAATGCCTCCAAAGCTTCCTTCTCAGGGTTATCAAGGAGGAAAACTACCTTTCCAGCATAATCAATACTAAGGAGGTATGAGGAGAAACAAGCAGTCACAACCCTTGACTCAGATTGTACCAATTCATATACCAATGCAAATGGTGAAGCCTAGCTCTAACAAAAACTTATTCCTAGGCTAGAATAACCTATGATGTAGGAGCATCATGCTCCAACCTCCCCTTGGCTGATTTTTTTCCCTCATTGGTAGAAATTTGCTTTATTGGACTGACATTTCCCCACAATTGACCAATGGGTTGGAAGTTGAAGTTACATCAGTGTGAGTGTTCCATATCAACAGGATATCAACCTTTGTCCCAGTGATGGTACGATGGTGACAAAGTGTTGCGGGTTCATCAACACAAGTAGGTGGTATCGGCGAGATAGTGGAGGAAGTCCCTCCGGTGGGTTGATGAATGATGGTCGATAATAAGTGAGTGTATCAACAAGATGACGTGTAGTCATGAGGCAAATGAAAAGATGAAACATGGAAAGAGAAATAATGAATACAACCATGGTGGGACCTAGTCATGATAACGTGGGAGAAAAAAATACAAGAAAACACATGACATGACGGGATTGGGTAATCCACATATGTGTTGTGGGTTATGATGGTTATGTGGATGACCTGAAGGATCGGTGGAAGTTCCTTCCATCGGTGGAACTCTATCTTGAATCTCCCTGATAAAGCGATGGTCAGTGTGTGAAGTGTTCATCAATGAGACTTCTTTGTATCGGTGGAAGAAGAGTTTAGGTCTCAGTGATGGAGCGATGGAAGTTTGGTTGAAAATTTGAGATGAATGGACAACGGTGGTGAAGAATGACGAGTTGGATCACGACACTTGGTAGAATGAGATATGATGGATTTCCACATCATTGTTGTGGAATCCATGTTGATTGGTCTATAGATGAAGATCCTAATAGCAAAGTAATTGAATGGTACTATGAAATGAAGAAGGAAGAATGATATGGCTGACATGAAGGAGAAGCTTATTGGTGACGACAAGGATGAAGATATATATATATATATATATATATATATATATATATATATATATATATATATATATATATATATACATATATATATATATATATATATATAAATATATATATATATATACATATATATATATATATATATATATATATATATTTTATGATAGTAGAGGGAGAGTAGAGAAGGTGGCTGAGTAGCTAGTCACAAGGAAAGGCACTAGTAGTGATAAGCCAACAAAAAGGAGAGGTACTAGCAGAGAAGCCTGCAAGCAGAGAGTGAGGTGGTAGCTCATAGGATAGGTTGGTAAGAAGGGAGAGCCGATTAGAATGAGGCAAGGTAGATTGCAGATATGATGAGAAGTGGAACAGGGAATTGTCATGTTGATGTAAAGGTAATTTCTATTCTGAATGAATAAAAGTGAGTTGTTGACTAGTTTGGTGTCAATCTATGTATGTCATGGTATGATTAGGCTACATGATTGGATAGCCTAGCAAGGCCCTTTGAACTCGACTATGCCAAGTGGTATCAGAGTAGGCGATCGTTGGCATGGAAGTTAATTTGTGAAAGAGATCATGAGAAGAAGCTTTTTGTCATCTCAGAAAGAAACCCTAGAGAGAGTTTGTTGTGGAAGAGGATTTTGTAACTATAGAGGATTTGAGTTCTAGAAAAGGAGTTTGTTGCATGTGAGAGGAGACCTTTAACTACAAAGAACTTGAACCCTAGAGGGATTTTTTGTAGGAAACGACTTGTGACTATAGAGGGTAGAGGAGGCACATAAGCTTGGAGTGAATTGTGAATTTGTTGCAAGAAGTACCTGTAACTGCATAGGGTGGATACCCTAATTGAAGAAAGAAATTGTTGCAAGATAAACTTGTAACTATAGAAGAACTTGTGAGTTCTTGAAGATGTCTTCGAATAAGAGGACAAGAAGTGTCATGAGTAGACTGGTGATAATCCCATCTTGGGAGGAGTATTAGGAAAAAGTGAGTGAAAAGAAGGTCATTGAAGAATTGAGAAAAATAGAGACAAGACTGGATGCCCTTGAAGAGGGGTTCACAAAGAAAGGTGTGAAAGAAGTGCAACAAGGTTCACTAGAAGAGGAAATAAGAAAAGAATAGAAAGTTTCCAAAGAGGAGGCACCCATGGAGACAACTTGGTCTCTTGATTTATCTTTTCATGATTCATTTGAGGTTGTGAATATAGTTATGTAGAATAGGGATATTTTTGGAAGTCATGTGTTTGGTAAAGGGCCAGATGAGGAATATTTAGTGTTTACAGAAGAGATTGCGAAAATAGAAGACATGTTCAAATTGTAGAGGGTTGCAATAGAGGTGGATGTTGTCAAAAGTACAGAGGATGTGCTTGCAGGTTCAACTATAAAATAAAAAGAGAGAGATGAAAAGGAGTAGAAAATAGACTCCCGGAGCCCTATGTTTGATGAACATGTTGGAAAGGATGATCTCTAGCTGATAAAGGAGATGAGAAAAATCAAAAGATTCTTTGAAGGACAAGTAGCTAGTAAAGAAGAATATTTGATGTTGCATGATGGTCTGGTGTTTGATGAGGATCAAGGGTTGCTTGAGATACAAAAGGTTGAACGATTGTTTAGTATGGAAATGGATGAACAATGGAAGGAATGTTCTTGGAAGAGGAGAGATTGTAGTAGGTCAACTCCCACAAAGGTGGAAGGATGTGAGGAAGAATGGTGGGGATCTGTAGTTTACAAATAGATTTGAAGGAGAAGGTATGCCCAAAAGGAGAGAAGTCGACAAGTGTAGGTAGCGAAAACTACAAAGGCAATTGTTGAGAAGGTTGAACAACTAGAAGGTGTTGAAGAAGAAATTAGAATTGAAGGATGACCTGATATGAGCCATGTGTAGGAGCACATGAATTTTATTCACCTGGATAGTCTAATGTAGAAGCATCACACACCTATGGTGCAGGAGCACCTAGGCTAACCTCCATTTTATTAGTTATCATTTTTGGCTTGTACCTGACCTTAGCCAAGTCAGGGTGATAGTGTGTTAATTTCAGACCTTAGAAGGTCTTGCTTGTGTGTGGAATAGGTGAGTTAGTCACTAGGACTAAGGTCACCTTAGTTTAATCATTGTTGTTAATTTTTGCTTTAGTTAGCTCAAATAGTTTATGTTGGAATGTTGAGCCTTAAATGTGTTCTAAAACACATCCTTATTGTTAGAAAGATTCCAAGAGCTAGTTAAGAGGTTGGTTGCTCATAATCAAGGAGGTAGAAGTCCTAAGATTTAGGATCATGGCATAAGGACAAAGTTGCAAAAAGTTGTTACAAAGTTGCATGACAACATTTGTCAGGTTGCATGCAACTTAGTTGTCTTGGATCCCCTCAAAGTTAGGAGTGTGGGATCAATCAACATCCCTAGAAACATGGAAAAAGGCATCTATGATGCAAGAGGCTCGAGTTATAAGATTAGGAGATTGTAATTAAGTAGATGTTATGCTTTTGAATAGAAAGAACTTTGTTTTTCTGAGAATTCTGTATGTTTTGAGGTAACAGGGATATCAAATGGATTGTATGTACTGATTTGGTATTGGATATGAGTTTACTAAACATATCTAAGCATTCTTTCTTTTGGAAGTGAGTTCATTTGATTTAGTTCAGGGGTTTTGTGTAAATAAGTTAGAGTTTAGGGTCTTTACTATCTTATTTTGAATAGTTAGTCCTTTCTATGGCTCCCCCATGAAATCTAACCACGGGGTCTTCCTGAGGAGGGATGGATATGTTAGGGAAGCCAGTAGTCTATAAATATTTAGCATTAGGAGTCATGTGGAGTCAAGCAAGCATTTTTAGATTCAAACCCTAGGCAAGCTTAGGAAGTCTGGTTAGAGGTTTGAAAGAGAAAAATTGAAGAACAAAGGTAGGGGTTAGAAGTATAGTACAGAAAAAGTACGGTTCCAGGTAGGGTTTAGTCACATCTTGACATGCTAAAAGGATTGTGGCCTGTCCAATCCATTAGGGTGAGAGAGGAGCAAGAAATCAGTATAACCCTAGAAATTAGGGCCTAATAGCCCTATCAACCGTAGGTTATAGGAAACCTATGTACGGAGGAGACAGGGGTCTGAAACCCTGTGAAACATTTAAAGACTCAGAAATGGTATCTAGAAGTGAAGTTTATTTGCTAGGTTGTTTGGAAAGTTTGAGCAAGAAAAGCAAAAAGGTGACTGGTAAGGGCTACAAGGAATTAGGCCTCACCAAGGCAAGTTCTTGAAATTGGTAAGTGTGAATATAGAAGACCATCCAACATGGATCTAATTGGATGTGAAATGCATGTTTCCAGTATCTCTAGCACCCTTGCAATCAGTTCAAGGTGTTTTGTGATGTTGGCACTTAGAGACTTCTAAGTGTAGGAGAAAGTTGTTGAATCAAGTTGGTGTTAGTCTTCCAAGGTAAAGCACAAAGTTGAGAAACTCCTGGAGAGGAGTTAAAACAAATCTTAGTTAATGACCTAAGCCTAACCAAAGCCTAGAAGCTATTAGGTTCCAGGAAGAAGACAGGGAGAAGGTCTTCTTAGTTGATTGTGCAAGCAAGCCTTGGTTCACATACACCATCCTGCCCCCACTTGGCTGACATTGTTTCCTCATCGACAAAAAAATTCTTTATTGGCGTGACGTTTCCCCATGGTTGATTGATGGGTTGATGGTTGAAGTTACATCAGTGCGAGTGTTCCATATTAGTGGGACATCAACCTTTGTCCCATAAATGGCTTGATGGGGACAAAGTTTTATGGGTTTATCAACAAAACTAGGTGGTGTTGGGAAGATAGTGGAGGAAATCCCTTTGATGGGTCGATAAATGATGATCGGTGAGAAGTGGGTGTATCGAAAGGATGATGTGTAGTCATGAGGATAATGAAAAGATGACATGTGGTAGGAATGATAATGAAGACAACCATGGTGGAACCCAGTCGTGATGATGTGGGAAACAATAAAGACAAGCAAAGAGATAGCAGAGAAGGTGGTTGAGTAACCAGCCACAAGGAGAAGCACTAGCAGTGATAAGCCAATAGAAAGGAGAAGTACTAGTGCAGAGAAGCCTACAAGCAGAGAGTGAGGTGGTAGCTCAAAGGATAGGTTGGTAAGAAGGGAGAGTCGACCAGAATGAGGTAAGGTAGCTTTCAGATGTGATGAGAAGTGGAATAGGGAATTTCCCTATAGATGTAAATCTAATTTCTATTCTAAATGAATAAAAGAGAGTTGTAGAATAGTTTGGTGTCAATTTGTTATGTGATGGTTGGACTAGGTTGTGTGATTGGATAGCCTGACAAGGCCCTTTGATCTCAACTACGTCAACCTGGTAGAAGATGTGAATGCTTGGTGTTTTCCTCACAACTATGCCCAGATGCCTCAAAATTTTCCAATAGGTAATCTCCAAAAAAAATAGTAGAGCAGAGATGCCAAGGTGTCTCTTCAGATGTGAGAGTTTATGCATATTTTTCTCCTAAGATAGAAAATTCTAGAAACAACACTCAGATGTAGGGCATGTCATGATATCAAGAGATGGAAATTGCCCAAAATCAAGCACTCTTTTCTTTGATGGAGGGTGAATATGTAGTGTTTGCAAATGAATTCCTTGGAATAGGAGCAATTCAAGTTCAATCAAACTACAACACTCACTCAAAGTAGAGATTGATAGGGGAGTTCATGCCACAAACGCAATAGCAAACAACATATCAATCTCAAGTATAGAAGAAAGTCACAAACAAGGTTTTTGGTCTTATAATAAATCAACCCTTTCTAAGACTGGGGGAGGAACCTCCTTTCAAACCAAAGGTACCTCTAACAAAATCACTCAACGTAGTTGAATAACTAAAGAAATCTCCTACCAATGTGTCCTTATGGGACATTTTGGACATTCTAAAGAAAAATTATCTATTGTGGGATGCTTTGGAAAAAGATAAGTTGGCTCCACAACCAATTCTAGCCCTGGTCTATAACCAAGAAAAAGGAAAGAGGCTAGTCTAAGAGCCCTAGACTTCAGTTGCCACAACATTCATGAATGTCAAAGTCAAATCAATGAGTAATGAGGTATGTAAAAATAATCCCACTCCCTTTTTCTTAACCCTCATTGTGGGGGATAGAATTTTGCACAATAACATGATAGATTTAGGTGCTAGTACCAATTCATTCAAAAGCTGGTGATAGATTCTCTGAATTTAGAATATGAGTCCCTTGACAAGGGGATTATGTAGCTAGATGGGAAAAAGGTCCAAGCCATAGGCCTAATCAAAAGACTTTCATTGACCATGTATTCATACTCTATCCTACTAGTCACCCAAGAGGTGGTCATGATCAACATTCCTCCCATCTTTGAAATGTGTTTATCTAGGGACTTCATCGCTAAAATCAAGGGTATTTATCTCTCAATTGGACCCATTTTATACTAAGGACTAAAAACAGTGCACAAATGAAGATATTATTAGAACCATTGTACACTGAACACATTGCAAAATATGTTGTAATGAATTTTGAAGTCACACATACATCCATTTCTAAGAATGAGATGCATTGTGTAGAAATGATATAGGATGAAGAAGCGACTAGTAATCAAAGCACTAAGGAAAAGATCCTACTAAATCAATTCTTGGAGTTTGACCCTTTTGGTAAATTTCATGTGATTGGTTTGGGAACATATGTAATCTATGGAGAAGACCAAGTCATCTTAAAGGTGACCAAAAACTAGAAGGCTCAAGAAGAAAGCTTAGATCATGCACCAAGCTTATGGACATTGCACTTCAATGATGTTAGATGTAGGGCTAGCTTGGGAGTAGGTATTTGCCTAGTATCCCCTATCAAAATAGAGTCTCTTAGATATTTCCATTTCTTATTTTCATGCATCACTAACTCATTTGACTGCAAAATCCAACGAAAATGACTAATGAAATATGTATAATTTGAGGTATCGTCAAATGCTTATAAAATTTGATATGTAATTTTCAATTTTTTGAAATTTTATCCTCGGCGTTTGTCAAAATTTCTACGAACCTAGGTTTCGTTGAAATGTCAACTATCAGTTTCGTCAAAATTTTGACAAACATGAAAAATAGAAAAAAATCAAATTGTGGCCAACATAAAGAAAAGTGTGTTTGCGCCTGATTTATTGCGATAGTGTTTTGCTCTACTTGATACAGTTTGTGGAGAACTAAGGAAGATTTTCTTGGGAAAAATTAGAAGAAATTCAAGAAGATATCACGAGGTTGAGGGTAGTCATTGTCTTTTTGTAGAATTCAGTTGTGAAGTTAGATTTGTAGTTCTAGGTTTGAAAATCATATTTTATAGCAACATCTCATCAGATTTCATTTTTAGAGGTTTAGGGTTTTAAGAATTTCATGTCCAGATTTTGTTGTGTGGAATCACCATAAGATCACAACCAAGGAATAGATTTGTGTGACTATAATTATGTGATCCATAACTCTATTGGTCATGTGGCATAGTTGTGCTATAAAAAATACATGATACATTCATGTGTGACCCAAGTTTAATGTGCCTATGTTGTGATAGAAATGGAAGCATTCATATAATTTAGTTAATTCAAGGTGTATAATGTAGGTGTCAATCATCATTGGGTGCATTCAGGCTGTCTCAAATTTAATAGGTTAGGATGTAATTATAGCATGATCGAAGAGTGATTACCTCTTGCTGCAATAAAGAGCCTATAACTCTGGTTGATATGCAGAGTGGTTGTGTTATATCAATTATGTAGTGCATTCAAGCACAACCCATGTTTAATGGGCTATTCTAGAGAGTGATCAAGATTTTCTAAACTTTATGTATGTTACTTGACATATATTTGCATAATCTCCAATTCCTTCAGAGTATTTTGAAGTATCAATGTATCCTATATAGGGTTTAGAATGATTTTTTTAATTAAAAAAATAAATAAATGATGTATTTCCCTGTAATTAGATAATGTGGTGATCTCTTAAATCTTCCCCAACACACTATCATCTTTGGCACTGTATTCATTACTCCAACTACTAGGGTTTTACATGTGACATCTTTAATATCTTCATGACTGTGGCTTTTAAATAGATCTAAATATTTGCTTTAATCCTTTTCATGGTAACCCTTGAGTTCCATAATCCACCTTCAATCTCTTCTAATAATGGTGTCTTAAGATAGACTACATATTATGCATATAAAGCAAGTCCTTCATACCTGCCATTGTTCCAAACCACCACTCACTGCCTTGCTTAAAATGTTGCCTCCATAAGCACAATAGCATGTTTTAAAAACATGGTTGCCAGTGATTGACAATTAAGGTCACCAATTTCATCATGAAGATACAATGATATTTTTTTTCAAACTCGAGGCATTATGGAAGATAACATTATGAATTGTTTGTTGTGTACGATTTTATTTTCTTGTGCATTTACTGCTTTGCTAACTTCCTTTATGACTGGGTATTACACCCTCAGCTACAATCTCAAACAACTCACTCACTATCACTTGAAGATTCCTTTCATAAGCATCCTTCTATAAAATCAAACTATTCCCTATAGATTGCCTACTTACTATAGGGGACTCATTATTTCATGGTATTGTAGTTCTTAAGATCCTTCAACCTTATTGACACTACTTCACAGTCCATAAGGTATTATTCACTATTCTCCCATCTTTGATGAGTCTCAAAACACTGCTCAAACATGTAACCCACTACCTTCATTATACATTAATGGCTAAGAAGAAACATTGAACCTATGATTACCACTGTTACTTCATTTGGACATCCATTCCTTGATTGCATTTTCCTTGTCTAACACTACCAAAATCATTTGAAAAACTCTTAAAGTCAGCAAGGGGGTAAGGAAACTCACTGTTAAAATCTCCACTTTACTATGCAAGGTTTGAACTTTATTATCTTGTCACTGCTCAACCTCTTTTTGACTGTCACATCTCAAGTGACTTTCATTCTTCTTACCATAGATTGCATCTACAAATGTTACTAAGCTACATAGTGTGCTTGTTATTGGATACAATCTTCAGATTGCAAGATTTTGTTATTACCTACAATGTCTCAATCTTTCTGGTATTGCAAACTCACTAATCCGCTATAGTTATTATTTATGTTTCTACGGAGGCCTAGGGTTTGTACCCTAATCATGCTCTTACCAATGCTTTTGTTATTTTTTATTAGGGCTCTCTCAATGTTGAGGGTCCTAGGGATAAGCTCGTAATAAGAAGTGACACATTACATCTTTAGCTAAAAGGATAAATCTATATTGACATTAGAAATGATGATTATGACTTGTTGCTCCTTAGGAATGGGTCACTTGCTCTTACTAGCTCGCTACCTCCATCATTGTAGGAAGTTTGCGATCGAGTTCAATATTATGATTTTAGGAGTCATAACGGTTGGAAATCATAGTAAAATCAGAATTTAATAAGTTTTGGAATTATCATTTTAAAGTGTTTTTTGGGGTCATTAATTTCAGAGAATCTTTTCTTTTGCAGGGGTGGTTGCATGCCAAAAATTTTTGGTGTAAAATATCAGAATTATTAGATTATGTTAATTGTCTATGAATAAAAATTATTGGAGTGTGAGTTTGATATATTTTGAAGATCTAAATAGTCAAGCTTGGTAAAGAAAAATCATGTCACATAATATTAGTCTAGAAAAAAATGAAGACACTTGATAGATTGTGGGCTAGATTGAAAAGAAAGGGTGATGGGAAATGTTATTATCCTTGCAATAATTGCAAGGGCTTAAAGATGAGACGTCTTTTAATCACAACAGCTGAGAAACATTGTAGGAAACATGGTCACGTTGAAGGGTGGCATGATTATCATCCATTGGTAAGTTGTTCATTATATTTTTTTATATTGATTGAATTTGTAAATGTTTATATCGTTTTAACATTTTATATATATATATATATATATATATATATATAATCACTTGATCATGATCATGGTTTATTTTTGTCTATCATTATTATAAAAGTGGGGCACCCTAGGGTAGCTGATATGGATTATCGCGGCTCGATGAATGTGGTTTTGCAAGCGGACGAACATGGAGCTGTGGATATCAAAGATGGAGTTAATGATCCTATGGAAGAAGATGATCATGCACTAGAAAACACAATTGAAGATGATGGTATGAATACATTGATCCATGACACATTTAGTGGCAGAGTTGATCATGTTGATCAATATGACTTTGATGATGTTCAAGATTTACCTGTACTTGATAAGGCATACGAGCCCCTTTATGAAGGCTCCCAAACAACTCTTCTCTCTGCTGTATTGTTGTTGTTCAACTTGAAGGTTATGAATGGTTTATCAAACATAGTAATCTCATGAATGTTAAGGTATGTCATATATGTCATCTTTTTTCATCTACTTTAATTGTTGTTAGTTCATCACTAGTAAATAAAGGATGAAATATGTACCATTAGTATTCTTTATATTAACAAATTATTTTTGTTGTAGATTGATTAGTGAATTTTTGTTACCACCATAAAATATTTTACCTCGCTCATACCGAGATTCATCTGCCATTATGAAAGATACCAAAATGGAGTATCAATCAATAGATGCATGTCCTAATGATCATATTATATATTATAAACAATAGGAATTTGCAACATAATTCCCAGAATGTCATATCAGTAGATATCGAATAGATCAACTAAGAAAAAAGGTGTCTCGCAAGGTTCTTCGTTATATTCCCATTATTCCACGTATGCAATGATTATTTAGGTGCGAAAGCTTAGCGCAATTTATGGATTACCATGCACATAATAGAAGTGGAGACGACATTCTTCAAATACCTACGGATGGTTCTACATTTAGGGATATGGAGGAAAAATGGCCACACTTTAAAGAAGAACCTCGTAATCTCAGACTTTCATTGGGAGCGGACGGTGTCAATCCATTTGGAGAGTTGAAATCTATTTACTCAGTGTGGCATGTTTTAGTTATCAACAATAACATTCCTCCATGGATGTCAATAAAGAGGGAGCACATAATATTGTCAATGATTTTTCCAAGTATTTGTTTACATCAATTTTCTTTAATGTAGTAGCATCTCATTTGTCTTATTTGTTGCATAATGACTTATATTTTTTTCATTCAATAGTCCTATACATTAATTTATATATATTGCAGTAAAATGGTTATAATAATTATGTAATGTTTATGTCCATTCAACTAGGTAAGTACCAAGTTAAAGATATGAATGTATATATCGAGCCTCTTATCGATGAGTTACTAAAGTTATGGAATGGCATCACTATGTATGATCTCTCTAGACCAATAGGACAAATACAATTTCAATTCCATGCAATGCTTGTATGGACAATTCATGATGCCTCAGGGCTAACACATTTTGGTGGTATGTTATAACATTCAACCGCACTTTAACAATATTTAATTTGATGAAGTAGATATCATGCATTTTTTTAAAATAATCTATTCATTATATATAATTATAAAAATTGACATATTTAGTCCAATTATATATGATCTTGTAGGTCTTCAAACAAAGGGAAGATTTACATGTCCAATTTGTGGTCCCAAGATGAAATCTCATTGTTCAACAAGTTTAGAAAAGCAGGTGTTTGATGAGTATAAGAACTTCCTCCATAGAAATCATAAGTATTGAACTACTGAAAAACATATTTTCAATGGGAAAGAGGAGACTACATCAAAACCATGAAGAATGACACCTTGCCTATGGAAGTTGGAATATAATAGAATTAATTATCAAGGTTATACATCAGATCAAATTATTTATCTATCATAAATGATATGTTTTGAATTTATATTTTTATATTGTATTGTGTTTACTCATGTTGTAATTGACAATGATTGTCATTGTTAATTTTTTAAACTTATATGCTTCATGAAGGTCATCAAGGTATTAATGGTCGGCTTCCACAGGGACTGAAAAGTTATCCCAGACAATTTAGTAGGTTGCCCTACTATGAGCAGCTACAAATTGTGCATTTGTTTGATACAATGCATATCAGAAAGAATATAACAGAAATGCTATGGAAAATATTTGATGGAAGGCATGACAAAGAAAAATTTGTCAAAATTTGTAATGACATTCAAGAAGCCAATCATGTAATGAAAAATGTCATTCAATTAAATAGTGATGGAGACCAGATTAATATAAGTTCTCTTCCTTGGTTATTAACATAGCAAAAAAACAATGCTATAAAAGAAGTCATACGAAAAATTCGATTTCCCACAGGATTTGCTATGAATATAAACAATATAATAAAAAAGAAGGGTGAATTTGGGTTAGGGATGAAAACACATGATTGGCATACCTTCATTAAGGTAATTATTCTGGTATATTATATACACTTGTATAATGCATATACTTTTCAGTGCATTGTGTTTACTACTTTTGGAAAAATAATGAAAAGATCATTTTATAATTATTGCAATACATTCTACCTCTATCTCTCCCAGACAACTTTCACAACAATGTTAAGCAAGTTATGTATGATCTTGGAAAACACATGAGGTAAGTAGCGATATTTGTTCAATTCGTTGTATACATCTTATAATTGTAATTTGTTTTACTTGTTATGTAATATACTGTATATTTTTGTTAAATATCGTTAATATATTTGCACCTTGAATCACTTGTAGATGGTTGTTATCTAAAGAAATCCATAAAGAAGATATAAATTATTGGAAGAGAAAAATTCCTCATCTAATGTATGAAATTCAAAAGTGTCTACCTTCGACATTTTTCAATGCACAAGAACACTAACTCATACACCAAGTTGAGGAGATTGAATTGTGTGGACCTGTACACACAAGGTCAATGTGGATACTTGAGAGGCACTTGAAATTTTTGAAGGCTTTGGTTAGACAAAGAGCACATCTTGAGGGTTATATGGTGGTGGGATATATGGTATACCAAACCATGGTATACATCAGTGAATATCTTCCTAATTTTATAGCAAAGATCCATGTAGATCGCATTTGGGATCCCAACTCCATTAAGAAATTTTAAGGGGAATACCTGATGGGGAAAGGTAGATTGAGGAAAGTGAGAGGTAATTATAAGATGGTCATGGAGATTAATTGGAATACATTTTACATATGGTTTTTATGTATATTGTACTTATTAATTTTTAATCTTCAATATACATCAATTATAAATTAAGGTCGTATAATGCGGTATTTAACTAATGGGTATGTGTAGGATCATGATGGGCCAAACTCGGCAATAAGCTAAGGGTATTTGTAGGGTATGTGGCTGATGACTTTTTTTACCAAAATTGATGAAAGGAAAAGGGTTTCTAAAGGAGATTCTCAACTCCAATATAAATTATGTTTTAATTTTAATTAGCTTCTAAATAGTAATTATTATCTATTTTCTATTATAATTATGACTAAGTCTTAATCGATAGCCCGATTGAAAACATCTATAACTTCAAATGGTATCACTTTTGAATCTGAAACATGTGTCACATTATATGCTTCACATACTATAGGATTAAAAAGAAAAAATAAATTTCATGAAGTTTTGAACCAAGTTATGGTCAGACATAAATGTAGTTTTATATTTTTAAAAGTTGTAATAAAAAAATCATAACTTCTACTTAGAAAAAAATTAAAAAAATATGCATCACATCCGCATTACGAGTCAAGCCTACTTATATAAAATATTATTAAAAAATATTATCATTTTATTATAGTTAGGGTGGTCAGACAGATACCTACTTCTTATTTTTCCCCTAAAATTTAAGTACTACTGCATTGAAATTTCAAATTTTCACCAAATAGATTTTAAAAAAAAAAAATAAAACATAGTAGTTTATAAACTACATTCACTTATAGATTCTATTGTTACATATTTTTGAAATAATAGGAGATAACTTATTCAAATTTTACCGCTTCAAGTTGCCTAACACCCATTTTTCTAAATTTTTGCCACTTGAGGGCCTATTTTTTCCGCTTGATGATCCGACATAGCCTTACTACACATCGCTTGTGAATTTCTTGCTTTTTATACAAGCATCGAGAGTGGATGCACCTCATTTGTACCGCCACCCTCAACAATCTTGATTCGATGATGGTATGGATTGAACGATGTCAACTGTTGTGCATTAACATGGGAAGGTGTGGCTTCATTAGTTAAAGAAGCTTATTGTAATGGAGATTCTAGTGTTACACAAAGGGAAATTGATTTAACATATGGTTTAAGAGATAAAAAAGTATGTATAAATATATTAATCACCCATATTATTTAATTATTTTCAATTATATTGATGTATATATATGTTGAGATTATTTTCTTTGCATACATTCAGCCAAGAATAAATATGTTTATCAACTGACGATATTGCAATAATTTTTATATGTTTGGCATATTGCAGGTGAAGCACCATAAGGTTATGTGGTGCAATCGTCATAAATTTAAAATCAAAATGTTGGATGACATGAAGAAAACTTGTGATTCGGGTATAACTGTAGTCTTTTAGGTGATTAATGTTTCATCTAGAAGCGACATGTACATCTAGAAGTCTCAGAAAATTGATACTATGGGATTTTGGATGATATACTTGAGTGTGAGTTTAAGTCCTTCAGATTAATTATGTTTTTCATCCTATGGTACAAGCTATGATTGAATGAAAATGATCCCGAGAGAACTGTTATTGAACATGATAATGGATTTACCATAGTTAATACAAGGTTGATCGAGTGAGCTAGAAATGAGCCCTATGTTCTTCCAAGCCAATGTGAGCAGGTATTTTATTTAGAGGTTCTAGGTAAACCGGGTTGGTCATTTTTTGTTAGACATGATCCAAGAGGAAGGATCATAAATTATAATGTGGTGGAAGAAGAAGATACCAAAGAACTAGAAGATGATGTAGATGATGATCACGATCAACAATTAGTTGATGATGTCCCTAATGAAGATGTCAAAGAGGAGGAACTAGATCATGATGATGTAGGAGTTAATGTTGATGAAGATGATATATGTGTGGATGATGAAATTATCAAAAATGATATCGATGATGATGATGATGATATGACCAATCCTTACAATGTTGAATCTGGATCGCATGATATAGACAAAGAGTTGGATGAAGAAGAAGATCAATGACATTGAAATGTATAAGTTATGTGATTATACTATCTATTTGATATTAATTTCTTGATAGAATTATATTTCACTTATGTGGTTACATAATTAAATCATGATGTTTTTAATTTTCATGCCATTACATAATTAATTGAATGATGTTATTTTTAATGTTTGAAAGGTCAAAAAATTAAAACATTTCAATAGTGATGTTAACAACCTTGAAATTAGTGTGTTTTATGTTTTTGTGATCATAAAAGATTAAAAAGTTA
>VDFB02373365.1:351192230-351291304 GCA_007258455.2 Sequoia sempervirens
GTGACATAGATAGTGGGAGATATAGAGATATAGAGAGCGACAGGGAGAGATATATCAATCACCCTCCCTATATCTCTATCTATTCATCCTTATCTACTTATCTCTCTACCCCTCTCTATCTCTTTGTCTCCCTTTCTATTTGTATGTTTGTCATTATCTCCCTCTCTCTCTATATTTTCTTCCCTATATTTATCTTTGTCTCCTTAAGTGTGCAATGGGTACATTTAAGAGGTCTTCAAGAAGAATTATCATATCTTTAATCAAATGGCATGCTAGCTTGAGCATAACTCCCCAAGGAAACATGCCATCCTTGGATTGTTGACATGAAACAACCAATCAAAATTTAGTTTCTCTCTCTCTCATATTAATATATATTACTATTATATTAAATATATATTATATTAATTATATTTTGTATTATATAAAATATACTTATTATTAATTATTAATTATAATAATTTTATCGTATTTAATAATTTTGTTAAAGAATATAATATATAATTATAATAAGTTGAATAATTATATTATTTATTATGTAAAATATAGCTAATATATACTTAACTATATTGTAGAATATTAAAACCTAGCTAAATGATGCCAAAATTTTGAACTTAATTAACATACTATAAAACCTAACAAAACCAGGTTGTAGCTCATCAAATTGGAGAAGTGAAAGGTCAATACCATGGCTGAGGAAGAGTTTGGAGTAGTGAAAACAAGGTCAATGCCAATGCCGAGGAAGAGTTTTGAGTAGTGAAAACAAGGTCAATGCCAGCGTAGAGGAAGAGTTTGGAGTAGTGAAAACAAGCTCAATGCCAGCGTCGAGGAAGAGTTTGGAGTTAACACAAGGTCAATACCAGCACCAAGGAAGAGTTTGGAGGAGTGAAAAGAAGGTCAATATTAGTGCCGAGGAAGAGTTTGGAGGAGTGAAAAGAAGGTCAATACCAGTGCTAAGGAAAAGTTTGGAGTTAAAACAAGGTCAATACCAGCATCGATGAAGAGTTTGGAGGAGTGAAAAGAAGGTCAATATCAGCGCTGAGGAAGAATTTGGAGGAGTGAGGTTGAGGGCACTCAGGGAAAATTGACGACCAAGGGACAATGAGTATTGTAAGTTTGGCACCCCCATTCTCTTTAACCTTCAATTTTCATGCCTAGTTTCCAAAGATCTTCTCGTACATTGGCACCCCCATTCTCATAAAATGGTATAAGATAAGACAAAAAAATAAAATAGCTTAGTATTTCACATTTTTATCCACCAGCCTCAGGTATTGGAAAAACTCCCATAATCTACCCACATCTTGGTTGAGGTATAGGATTTCATCACACATTGCCTTCATTGCATGAGTATGAAGCAATTGTAGACTTAGGCCAAGTATATGCTAGGCTAAGGTAGATCTAATGAATGGAAATAGAGGCATACAATTCTTCTTTAATACCTCCACCACAAACATATGCAAGGTGTTGGTTATTTTTATAGTAAGCAGGTTGATCTTCTAATCTACCTATGTAATTTCCAATTCCAACAAAAGGAAGTTCTTAGGACTTGGACCAACTGACGAGGATTTGAAAGACCTCCTACACTTTGGGCTCTGCAGGACCCAGGAGGGTAATCCCTTAATGCATTTACAACCTCTGCACCATCATCATAAACAACATTAAAAACAACATATAATCTCATTTAATAGCTCAACATAATAGGATAATACTAAATAGAATTGGTTGTTTATCAATAATATCAACTATTTGGAACATGAGATAACTACAACAACATTTCATAGTAGAAGATAGTCATTGATTTTCAATTTGTAGCAAGCTCTAGGTAAAGGAAAACAAATACTAAACCATACAAATATAAGTAAAACTTAGATCAGTTCCATATATCCATTGGAGGAGTCAAATTTATAAGCATCTAAGGATTTATGACAGATTTAACACATAACATATAAGATCCTTGATAACATTGCTTTATAATCTCATCATTATGTATTCTAACCCAATACCACTTATCAAATCCTTATATAGAACATATCCACCTACAATCCCATTCAAGAATTTTAATTAATTCCTTGAATTAAACCTAAAACAAGAATCATACACACCACAACAGTGAGATGAACGAAACAACCCTTGATCATTTTATTCAAAATTCAGATATGCTTGTACAATGGAGAGACATGAGTTCGAATTAATCATATCAATTCAAATGCTAGTACTATCATAAAACATCAAATCCCCATGAATTCAAAACCTACTAAAAAATGACTCAAAACTTAAATTGCATTTTCCCTAAAACCATCAAACTTTACAATTTTCTCTAAAACTTCATCTAGACTCAACCAAAAATATCTAATTTGCTAACCCGTACTTCTGGCCTTGAAATCATTCTTATAGAAAAAGAAGGATCAAACAAGCATCGGGCCAGAAAGCACATGTGTCACCAATTGGATCCTTCGTGATATTCCAAAAATTTGTTACAACAATAATCTCTCCAAAATCTTCTTGTTCATCATGCCCGCTGAGAATGGTTGATGCAGCAACAAAAAACTTCAAGAATTTCGCACCTAGACTGTCACCAAAAGAAAAAGGATTTTTTGTAACTGCAAGAGCTGATTTGTAAGCTGTTAGCAACCTACTCCTTTTCACTCTTCCTCAGTTAAATATACATTTACCCATATCTAGTACTCTTCATCGGTTGTCAATCAAAATTGATTACCTCATTCACCTTGACACTATAAGGTTTGTACTTAACTATCACCTGATTCGCTTCTCTTTCAAAAGACTCCAAGAATGAGCTGGTGCTAATGATTTTCCATACAAATCACCAACAAATCATAATCTAAGTTACACTTTTTTGAGGGTTTTGTAGTTGAAACATAATATAAAGGGGTTCTTACACTTTTTGTGATATTGTAGCTTGTGTAAGAGGCCCCATGGATATTGTTGTAATTGTAGGATGCATGAATAGGGCGTAGGATGAGGAATAAAGAAGGTATAGCTACTGTCCTCATTAGTTTTGTGAAGAAAAGCATGTGAAATGAGAGGTTCAAGCCTAGGTTTCAACAAAACATGTATGGGAGATCTGATTTTATGAATTTTTATCCATGTGCAGACCTAATGGGTTGTTTCTGAACACTGAATATAAATGATATACATACAAACACACACACACACACACATATATGTATGTATGTATGCATGTATGTATATGTATTTTAAATGTAAATGTAAATGCAATTCTGGATGCTCTCCTAGAACAATAAATGCAACATATCATTAAATAAATCTATATCTATGTATATAAATGTGTATTTCTAAATGCAAATGTAAATGCAAAGAGCATATGGTTTTGTAGTGTTATAGATACAACATATCCATAAATTAATGTAATTGAAATTCTGAAGTCTTCAACACATATAATATGAAATCGATCAAACTATTAAACTACATGATAAATAAATGAAAACAGTAAATACATATGTATGTGTATTTGCAAATGTAAGTGTAAACTAAATAAGAATAATGAAAATTATAAAAGAATACAAGGAAAGGTCTCCTCTCTTCTTCGTAGTGATAACCTCCTGCACACACAACCCTTAAAAATTATGAATAGAGGAATATAATCTTTGAAGAACTCAAAGTTGATTCTCTCCTATCTGATGCAATTAGTCATTTTATCCTTACAAACATTTATAGTGATTAATAGAGGCACATAGACCAATTATTCATAATAGAAGAATTTGATCATACTTTTCCAATGATGGAATTATGAGAAAACCTTAGGTTAAATGAATAACTCCTAGCTAAGTTATTTAAATCATGTCCAATTGTAAAAGAGAAGACCAAAAGTCTCCTAGCAATTAGACATAGGAAGATTTAATATTTGTACCTAGATACCATGGAGAAAGGCCAGTATTTGGGCTGCTATGTGTACCTGGATACCATGGAGAAAGGCCAGTATTTGGGCTCTTTCATCAATCATCATACCTTAAAAAATACCAAAAGTCTCCTAGCAATTAGACATAGGAATATTTAATATGACTTAAAAAAAAATTAATGCCATAGCGTAAACTTATGATGACTTAACCAGGCCTAGTACACACTCCCTCCCTATTAACCACTTAGACATATGGAAATTAAATGTAAATTTGCTACTATTTCTAGTCATATAGGTGTCCAATAAACCACTTGGTGGTGTAACTAGTGGACCATAGTCACATTTAACACTTGTTACAAAGATTGAGAGTTAAAACGTTAAGTAGATTTGATTTGTGATGGACACATTTAGATGGTAGTAACAATAGCTTGCAATCTACCAATACTTGATTACCTTATAACCTATGAAATTCTAGCGATGAAATGATAGATTAATCATAATGTCACCTTGGGATCACATCACCATGAAATTGCTTCATCCAACATCCTTATGAGTGTAGTTACCACCAAATAGGTATTTTTCATATTTTTCTTCCTCGAGGGAGGGAAATTCAGGAAGAGAAGACGAAAGCGACACATGTAGTATGTCTAAAAGAGGGAGATCAACTAGAGGTCAAAATATTAGAAGAAAATTCCATAAACGCATGAAAAAATTTCTTGCTAAAGGGGGGTCATGTTCTTATGATGATGAGAGCATAGGTGACGTCGAGGTGCCCTTGAGGTACAAACATCTATGGAAACAATGGGTAACCAAGGAACTTCCTCCAATAAACATTGATTTTTGTGTCAACGAGAGGATATATTGCATAGCACCATTGATATTACTTGGTTTGGGCCTATTTTTCATGGATGACATAAAGGTCTGTTATGCCAAAGTTACTGAATTGATGGAGTATGTTGGACCCTGTTACAGTTACAAAGATTGGATGCAACTAGTTCGATATACACGAAGTATGCGTAGGTATGAACTGTCAGCAAATTATATACAACTAAAGATAAGGATCAAAATAAAGGAGTGGCTATGTACATTGATGGAAGGCCAAAAGCATCAAGGAATATTGTAGTGTTTATAAATAGTACATGACTTGGGTAAAAAAATAAGCAACCCAATTGCATATTTGAGGCATGCAAGGGAAACCGTGTATTCGTATGTGCGATAAAATCAATAATTGCAGGGGAAGAGTTGCTAATTGATTAAAATTTGAATCACTTAGTTACAAACACAGTTACTATGGGGGTGGTACATACTATGTACCATTTTACCCAACCTCCAGTTAATGACTCCAATATACCATTTAATTCTTATGTTTTTTTTCATAAGTCTATTCGTTTCATTTCGGTAATTTTTTTTATATTTAATTTTGGCCATAGGGGGAAATTGATCATATGGAGAAGGCTCTGGCCCAGAGCATAGATCATGATGTATCATTAGGAACTTCTACCTGACAAGTTTACCTCATTGTAATTGTACAAATTAGATACAAGCAATTTTTTTTATTATTATGCTTTTTTCATAATTTTTTTGGGTTAATTTTGATAATGTTTTTAATATTCTTCTTGTATTTGACTGATCATGGAAAGGAACCAATAGTAGAGGATGGCATCCATAGTGAGGTGCAGTCAATATTTTGTGATGATGACATCGCTTATTCAACAAACCCTCTCAATACGATAAAGAAGATCCAAAAAAAATGCAATGAAGAAATGTTTAAGTTGATGTCCATAGTGCGTTAAACATATGAGATAAGAGAGAGGGTTAAAATATTGACTGAGAGATTACAAAAATTGCAAGTAAGTTGTCATGAAGTCTTTAATTATAACATAAGTTCATTCATGGTTTTATATTTTGTACTCTTTTATGTCATGAAATAAAATATGTGTTCTGTTTATAGGGTTATTCTCCTCCTCATGATGCTCCTAGCCATGATCAGGGTACTACAAGTGCTACCCGAGAAGTAGAGGTTGGTACAAGTGTCCATCTTGATCTTCCTATGCATACATCATATCATTTGACCCCATCATCAACGCTTATATTATCATTTGAAGCGTCGAAAACACATACCATGCAGGCATCCGTTAATGCACCCTCTGGAAGTGAACACATGCCAGAACATGCGTCAGGACATGTACCTAGGGATGCATAGGCCACTAGTACTGGTGATGTTTTAGCAGCATTTCCTAGATCTTCCTGTATTACTAGTACGAGAACATTGCCGGTCACACTTGTGGTGACCGAGGATTTCCTTCCCATAAAGATAAAGGTTTCAGGTACTTTAAAATGTTTTAATTATTATTATATATAATCCATATAATCCAATTGAAATTTACTTATTGATTGTTGTTTTTAGAATATTGATCCTATGATCATTTTGTAGGAAATGATGTTTTTTTATAAACATCTAAGTGATATTACATTGGACCTCTTCAGGCCCACCATAAATACATGGTAGAATGCCCAAAATCAATATTTAAAAGATGAGCTCATTAAACATTTAGTTTTGTTGTTCGGTGATAAAAAATTCAACCGAACCAAGGTCCTTAAGAAAGTTGGTACCTATCTAAAGTATGCGAGGGACCAATATAGGTCACATTTAGAGAAGAACAAAAAGTATGAGCATCCCCCCATGATTCTAGAGAGGTAGTGGAAGGACCTGGTGTCGGATGGAAAGGAGAAGGATAAAAAGAAAAAATGAAAGACACCACCGGGCCAAGGAAGGTATGTGATACTATCAACAATGTAATTATATACTGATTACTCTTTCTTTTTACATAATCTAATTTATTTCAAAATTTTCATAGGCTACTTGACACATCGAAGGCAACAAATGAAAGACTAGAAAAACACGAGCATCACAAACTTGGCTTTGGTGGTTATATGAAATTAGCTGCACAAATTGTAAGTATCAATAAATGAAATATAGTATACAAATAATAAATTGGAAACAATTTTGGTTTTATCACACCATAGAAGCAAAATTCATGATCTTATGAAAAAATTTAGGGCTCTGAATTCAACAAAGTTCCCATAGAAGATGACCTGAAGATCTCCTTCCAACAAGGCTATGGAGTCGTGGTTGAATGCCTAAGAGTCTTGACTGGGCAAACACAACCTTCCACTACATCCGACATGCAGGTAAATAAACTCAACAAAGTTTATTTAAAATTGAATACTTGTGAAATCTATTCAATATTAATTTCCACCATAAAGTAATCACATTCCTATTTGTTTTAAACATTCAAGCAATGATAATACTGCACATGACATTGGAATGCAACCTGGTGAGGGTGGAGCACAACCTGCAGATAAGGTCATGGTGTGCTTTCCGGTACTTTAGAGCATGTAGAGTATGATCAACATGTTGAGCATGATCAGGCTAGAGAAGATCAGGAACATGATGTGGCCCCATTAGGTAAAGGGGTTAATGTAACCTTTCATGTTTGAACTTTAGAGCATGTAGAGTGTGATCAACATGTTGAGCATGATCAGGCTAGAGAAGATCAGGAACATGATGTGGCCCCATTAGGTAAATAGGACCACTCTCATGTTATCTTAAACATATTTAATTTCAATTGGTGTATTAATTAATGTAACCTTTCATGTTTCAACTATAGATCAAGATTTAGAGGGTGTTCAACATGTTGAGCATGAGTCTATAATAGAAGTTCAAGAACATGATGTGGACCCATCAGGTAAAGAGAACCACTCTAATATTCTTGTAATTAATGAAATACGTGTAACAATAATAATAAAACATATCAGTTTAACATTTCTTTCTTATTGCAGTAGACCCCCCTTGCAACCGTGTCCACGTCATGAGTAGACGACTAGGAGTACATTAAGATAACAAGAAGAGGGAAGAACAACTAAATGGGGGACATATATTGATTTAGAAAATGATACTCCACTTCAGATTTTTGTAACTTCAAAAAAAAAATAAAAAAAAAGTGATTGTAATCATATCATGACAACCATATTTTTGATATGTTAAAAACTAAAAGAATGAATATTATATGTTAATGAATGAATGTGAATATTTTGATTAATGAATGTTATATGTTAATGAATGAATGCTATATGTTATTAATGGATGAATGAATAAATGTTATATGTTATTAATGGATGAATGAATGATTAATGTTATATGATTGGGTATGGGGAATTGAGAGTGATGTGAGGGGGGGGAGGGGCCAAATGAGCTTCCACCATCACGTGGTTGGCCCTATTAAGTAGAGAATATTAAACTATTCTTGAAACAAAGAGAATCTCAATAAGGTAATGCACTTCTCAATATAAGAAATGAATCTTTTGAAGCATCAAACCAATATGCAAAGATGAAATAAAGTGCTAACTTTTCACTATGGTGGCAGACAAATGATTCTTTATACCATGAATCCATGCTCTGGATCATAATTTGAAGTTGTTTCCATTCCAATGTTTCGAGTTTGGTTTGTTTGTATGGATTTGTATGAATACCAAATTGTGTTGTGTGTGGATTTGGTTTCAAAGCTCTATTTCTTCTATTTTTAGTGGTGACATAACTCTAAAATTTGACTTTTGTGCATAACAGGTTAGTGGAAAAATTGATAGCTCTAAAGGGTTTAGAGGCTCGATTGAGATATATACATGGATACTTGGATCTTGTTGTTTATTTCAGGCTTATACTTAACCATGAAATTTTGTACCATCTGCAGGTATGCAAAATTTTATCTGCTTGCATTCATTCTTGATCATAAATGTTGTAAATGATATTAATGCTTGAAACTTAAGATTTGTTTCATTGTTATAATGATCAAAATGTTATAATTTTCTATACATTCAATCATTCTCTTGCCCCCTACCCTTTTCTCTCCCCCCTCCTTTTAATAATTTAATTTGTCATAAAATATTCACATTTCTGTTTCATTTACACATATTTATTTGAAGCACTAGGAGTGAATAAATATATATCAAAGATGATGAATTATGTATAAACAACAAATTTCCATGTTATACCTAATTAAATCTTTAATATTTTAATAGTTTAGAGCTCAAATAATTCTTGTATATGCATGTGTAGCAATAAGGGAGCCTATGTGAAGATTGAAATTTAAAAAATCACTTTGGTATTTTTCCTTAGGCAGTGAAATGATATTTTGAGTAATACAAACCTACACACACATTGATATTTTTTGGCATTGCATTAAAGAATTTTTTTCTCTTATACCTACCCTTGGCTACACATGGAGGTATATAATATTGGTTTCTGAGTTTATTCTGTAAGTAGTTAATTTCACAGAGGAAGACTAAAATCTTCTTAATGTCTTGTGTCAGGCATGAAAGCACCATTTTGTATTCATCCAAAAACTGGTTTTTTCTTTCTTTTTTTATGTTTCTTGCATGTGGTTTTTTTAGGCTCTAGAGATGTAGCTTGGCTCTTTTCTTTGCACTTTTCATCTATTTTGATGATTACAGTAGATTGTCCTCATAAATTTTCATTTAGATCTGTTTGTAACCTTATTTTCTACCAATCAATTTTCAAACCACTCACATTTTAAGGACCATTTCACTAACTTATAGTCATCCATTACTTCATATGTTGTAGGTTGTGTCTTTGTGCCAATAAATCCTAATGATTGAGAGAACTTTAATCCTACAAGTGTACCCAATCTTTCTCAAGTAAAATTCTTACCTTATTTTATAGTACTTTAAATGGTTAATTGAAGGTGCTTCTTTACATCTGAGATAGTTGAACCCTAGATTAAAATATGGTATTAGATGGGTATTATAATGATAAAATTGAGGTCCATTGAACACAAATTACGAACATAATTTACTGGACTATGAATAGTGTTACAATTATAATTATTTCTCCTTTACCTACCTCTGCATTAATGAAAAAGATAGCAGATATTGGAAGTTCATTACATGTCTCATGTATGTGTTAGTATTTTAATTTAGTTTAAGTTGTTCAAGAGCTTGATTAGGTCAAGAATATGTTCTACAAGCTCTATTCTCTTATCACTGATCAACATTTTCCCTACACATTTTCTCTTCAATCCAAACATTTCTTAACTCCTTCCCTTGTTAGCCCTTCGTTGTTCTCAAGTGTAATGCTTTTTCTATGTATCTTGCAGTCTGTATGTATGATCAGTCATCTCAAGTGTAATGATTTTTCTATGCATCTATGCATCTTGCAGTCTATATGTATGATCAGTCATCAGTCTCCATGATAGTACATTTCAACGAATATATTTTTTAAAAAAATTGCATTGTTTCATCAAAATTTCGATGAAAACCACCGACAAATCACTAAAAAGGTTCGACGAAGTTGTTATAACTACGACAAAGGCTTCGTCATAACTCCTTGCCCGTCGCAATTTCGACAAACTTTTGCTATTGTTTTGATGTTACTCCTTGCCCATTTCATCAAAATGGCAATGAACTTCTAGTGTTGTTTCGACGCTACTCCTTGCCCATTTCATCAAAATTGCAATGAACTTCTGGTGTTGTTTCGATGCTACTCCTTGCCTATTTCATTGAAATGGTGAAAAACTTCTGGTGTAATTCGTCGGTGGATATACGAAGTTTTTGTCTATATTCCAACAAACATCCAAGTCATTTTATGATGCCGATGACCGATGAATCTATGTCGTTATTTCGATGTTTAATTCATCGTCAGCCTTTGGATGAAAAAATAGTGACAAATTTTTTTTCGTCATTTCGTCACTTTTTTGACAAAGATTTTTCAAACGACTGACAAATGTCCATTAGAAAATGGTGTCAAATTTAGTAGTGCATGAAAAATGAGGTAGAGTATAATGGCTTGATCCATGGTTTAAATTTCGTAGAGTGGATAGGTGTTAAAAAGCTACAAGTGTTGAAAGATTTAAATCTAGTTGTCAAATAAATCAGGGGACAGTCAACTACAAAAAATATATGAATATGGTCTTATCGGCACAGAGTATGGGACTTGATTGAGGAATTTGAAGCTTTCAACATCTAAGTTGTTCCAAGGTCACAAAATTTTGTACTAGATAGGAAGACTTCAATCAACTTTCAATTTGAGCCATTGTCTGAACTAATGGTAAATCAACACACTGTACGGTTTATGCTCTAACTTGCTATCCCCGATAATGACCAAAACTAGCAGGTTTTTGAAAGCAATGCTCAAATTGCCACATTCACTCAACAATCAAGCAAGTTTGTGGATCAATTATAGCCAAATATTGAGGATTCCTATGAGAATCGGATCATTTAGCTAAAGATAAATAAGCTTCCAAAGTGGCTAATCACCCTAATAAATCATTTTGATTACAATGACGCAAGGAATAGTAAGCAGATATTTGCAGAAAAGGGGATTATTCAAACCTTGATTTTGGGATCAAAAGCGCAAAGTTGGAAATGATGTTCCACAAAGAGACAAGGATAGGTTGAAGTCTTTTTGTACTAGATATGATAGAGAGTTGGCTTGGACCTATGATGCTCTAAAAGGTTACGATTCTAGTATAATCCAACACACCATTGAAATGGTCAAGGGAGAAAATCTAATCTGACAAAAATAGAGGTCGATCAATCCTAAGGTAGAATCCCTTGTGGTTCAAGAATTAAAGAGGTTGATTGAATCTAGAATCATATACTTGATCAAGCATTCAACCTAGGTGCCACACCTAGTACCAATTTGAAAGAAGAATGGTGACATTTGGGTCTATGTAGATTTCAAAAATTTGAATAGAGCATCCCTAAAGGATCATTATCCTTTTCCATTAATGGAGAAAATCCTAAAAACTATGGTGGGATCAAATAGTTTCTCTCTACTTGATGGTTTCTCGGGCTACAATCAAGTTAATGTCATAGATGAAGAACCACTCAAAAGAACATTCACCCTCAAGTGGGGAACATTTACCTATGTGAAAATATCATTTGTTCTATCTAATGCATGGGCCACCTTCTAGTGCATGATGGATATCACCTTTAAGGATTTGATTAGTAAGATCATCCTTATTTATCTAGATGACTTAACCATTTTTTTCTAAATCCAAGGACATGATCAGTTCAATCATCTAGAAAAAGTCTTCCTATAGTGTAGTTCTAAAAATGTTCTTTACATTTTCACACTTAATTTGGGAATTATTAACATTAAAATGAACCTAAGGTGGCCTTGATCTAGAGTGTTGTAATGTTTTTCACACATTCCCATTAGGTTTAGGACCTTTTAAAGCTAAATAGACCAAATTTTACCTTAATTTAGTGTTGTAATGTGTATTTATTTACACCTTCACATTAATTTTTGGGTCCTCTTACATTTATTCATAGCATCCTTAATAGGCCCCTAAGACCCTTTATTAGGCATCTTGAGGCTTATTTCAACCAAGATCCTGACATAATCAACAAATACACTTAATATATTAGCTCCTCGTCATTTCCTCTACCGAAAAAGGCATGGTGGGACCCATACGCCACCTTTGGTGTATGAGTCCCATGTGGCCCCTTTTTTATGGTTTTGAGTATGAAATTATGGTTTTGGATTCAAATTTTATGAATGTTGGCATTTGGGATCTTATAAATAGTAAATTAAATGAAGTGCCAATATAAACAATGTTTCAAATCGTTATTTCATCTAAGCAATCATAATATCAAATAAGAAATCAAGAGTCAAGTGTCCTAAAAATTCATAAGAGCATCATGGAGCATTCAAGGGAAAATTTCTTCATCATTTGTTGCAGCAATTCAAGATTGATCATCATGTCAAAGGAATAAGGCATCAAGCATGCTTTTGAGCTAGTGATGTGATGTAGCATTCAAGATCCAAGTTAAGCATTGTTCCACATCTAATTCAAGGTCAAGATCTACATTCTACATGGCCAGTTCATGTTAGATTGTCGATTTACATTTCAAGAAATCATTCACGATCTAGGTGTTTTGGAGCTTGAAGGATCTTTAAAGACTAAGTTGCAAGATTGAGGAAAGTTGTCAAGTTGTCACAAGGTTGTCATCCTCATGGAAAGTCATCTATAGGCTAGAATTTAGTGTTTCTAACTTGGAGATTTGATAAAAGGAAAGCCAAAGGAAATCACTAAAGGATATCAGAGTTTCAAATCAACCCTAATACTAGGACTAAATCACCACTTGTGGCATATAAAATTCCTAGTATACACATTTTTAGGCATTTTCTGTAGATCTTGATTCAGCAACTCTAGATTCTAGTTTCTGCATGGAAACCCTAGTTTGGGATTAAATCACCCAGACTAGCATATGAGTCCTAGTGAGCATCAAAGCAAGTTTTTGGAGCTTTGTTTGACCTCATCCTCCTTTGAGGAACACCTCTATTCATTCTTAGTTTGTTATCCTAATTTTTAGTTTCATTTGCTAGGTCATCTAGTTAGGTTTTGCATGTTACATTCATTTCTTGTCTTTCCAAATCCTAGCTTGGTGGTGAACCCATTTTTAGTCTTAATCACACCCATAGGACACCTTATTTCAGATCTATTTCCCTCATTCCATCCTTGGATTGAGATCTCTAAGGTCTCCTTGAATGGAACCTGTAGAAAATTGGTGGTTGTGTGTCCTAAAATCATATTGATTATGATGATGCAAGGAATAGTAAGTGGAGATTTACAACAAAGGGGACTATTCAAATATTTATTTTGGGAGAAATTAGAAGCTCAAAGTTGGAAAGTATGTTCCACAAAGAGACAAGGAGAGGTTGAAGTCTTTCTACACTAGATATGATAGAGAGGTGGCTTAGACTTCTGATGAACTAAAAGGTTACGATCCTAGTATAATCCAAAAAACCATTCAAATGGTCAAGGGAGCAAAGATAATCCAAAAAAAATAGAAGTTGATCAATCCCAAGGTGGAATCCCTTATGGTTCAAGAATTAAAAAAGATTGGTTGAATCTAGAATCATATACCCGATCAAGCATTCCACTTGGGTGTCCATCCTAGTACCGGTCCAAAAAGATAATGGTGGCATTTAGCTCTACGTAGATTTAAAAAATTTGAATAGAGCATCCCTAAAGGATCATTATCCTCTACCATCAATTTAGCAAATCTTACAAACTATGTTGGGATCAAAGATGTTCTCTTTGCTTGATGGTTTCTGGGGCTATAATCAAGTTAATGTTATAGATGAAGAACCACACAAAACAATGTTCACCACTAAGTGGGGAATATTTTCCTATGTAAAAATGTAATTTTACTTATCTAATTAATTTTCCACCTTCTAGTGCATGATTTACATCACCTTTGAGGATTTGATCAGTAAGATCATCCTTATTTATCTATATGACTTGACCATTTTTTCTAAATCCAAAGAAAATGTCGTCCAAAGATTCCAAGAGTTTTGGATTTCCTTAAATCCAAAAGAAAGTGTGTTCAAGTTCCACAAGGAAAGGTACTTTTCTATGTGGTCTCCAAGGAGGAGATCTCTATCAATCCCAAAAGGATAAAATCCATAAAAGATTTTCCCTTATTGATGAACAAGAAGGGGGTCCAATCCTTGTTGGGAAAAACTAATTTTGTTACTATGTCCATTTCTAAATTTGTTTGGTTTGCAAGGCCCATTATGCCCATGCTTAAGAAATATCAAGCTTTCAAATGGACAGCAGAGGACCAAACTGCTTTTGAGAAAATTAAAGAAGCTATTTCTTCAGCTTCGATGTTACTTAACTCAAATTTTTCTAAAGACTTTTCCATGTATGCCTATGGTTGTGAGAAAAAAATTGCTATGGTGCTCACACAAAAGGATGATGAAGAAAAGGGAGAGGACCCTATTAATTTCTATTCAAGCACTCTCAAAGGATATGAAACCAAGTATAAATTTTTCAAAATTTCAATTTTTTCTATCGTAAAAGGTCTTAAAAAGTTCAAACACCTTATATCAATGAGTAAGATTATGGTCCTTGTATCGCATCCTAGTGTAAGGGAATACATCATGGAGGGATAAATTATAGATAAAAGGGTAAATTAGATCACCAATTTCCCAGAATGCAACATAAAATTCCAACCCACAAGGGTGATTAAAGGAAGAGGACTATGTGAGTATCTAGCTAGCAAACTCAAACCCCAGACTGAAGAGGAGCCTATGGATGAGGATCTAATAAATGAATTTGAATTGAAAAGGAATTCTGGGTAGCCAAAAGTGTAAAATTTATGTTGACCAAAATATGCCTGACCAACATTCCCTCACATAAAAAGAGATTCTACAGATTGAAGGGCATCGGGTACATCATAACTAAAGGAGTGCTCTTCAAGAGAAAATATGATGGCATCCTCCTCCAATGTGTAGATAAGGAGTAGATAGAAAGGATTTTAGATTAATTTCACAACAACCCTATAGGTGGTAATTTATCTACAAAAACCACTACCCTAAAAATAATGTGGGTAAGCTATTATTGGCTTTCCATATTTACAAAATGTCGCAACCTAGTGAAGAAATATTAATAATTACAGTTCTTTGTTGATATGCATTTTTTTTTTGCTATTCCATTGTGTTTGATTGTAGTCAACAAACCATTCATGCAATCGGGACTTTATTTCATTGGGATGATTAACCCCATCTCCAATTCTTGGCATAAAAGGATACTAGCTACTATGGACTATTTCACTAGGTGGATAAAGGTGGCCTGATTTGAAGAATGCTATTAAGGGGGAGATTGCCAACTTTCTTGAGGAGATGGTATCAAGGTTTGGCTCTACTATGACCTTGATCCTTGACAACACATGGGCTTTTATAGGGGTCAAAATATCAAAATTCACATTGAAGCACAAAGTCTATCTCAAGACTTCATCAAATTATTACCTATGAGGAAATGGACTTGCGGAGTCCACAAATAAACACCTAATCTAGCCAATAAAGAAAATTGATTTAGATCATCAAAGTGATTGTCATAAGAATTTGTGGGTGACATTATGGGCTAAATGAATCACCCCCAAACAAGTTATGAAAGCTTCACCCTTTTAGCTTATATAGGAAAAGAAGTAGTATTACCTATTTCTATGGAGATACCAGTACTACAACTACTAAAATTACTAGTGGTGGAGGAAAGCAATAGTATAGAGGTGAGGTTGGTCAAACTACTAAATTTCCAAGAAGCCTAGGAAAAGGTATTCAATTCCTTGACAAATTGCTAGTGGGTGGTCAAGAGATGGCTCATTCTTGTAAATTTTATACATTATGTACCATATGTAAGAAAATATTGTAAATTACAATTTGTTTTTGTGAAGTAACATAGTAATACAAAAAGTGGAAACTATATTTATTTATATATGAACATCATTTAAAATATAGTTATATGCTCTTAGGCCTATACATTTGAACCAAAATAGAGAGCTTTGAAAATCTCTATTACTAAAATAGCTACAAAGAGAGTGCTTGCAAATGAGCAAAATGAAATAACAATATTTTGGTGATGCAAGATCGCTAGTACCCATAGATACTTCTGCATCAGTACCAATTGATATTCCTTCAACATACTATTTACCATCTCCATGATGATGTAATTTCTTTATTCAAAAACTCCATTTTATTAAGGTGTGCAAGCTATAGTTAGTTGACACCAAATCCCATTTTCCTTCAAATAGGTGGATAATTCAATGCTGGAGTATTCCCCCCTACAATTAGAGCAAAGGACATGAATACAATGATTCATATCTTTTTCCACAAGAGTGTGAAACTCTTTTAAATAGAAAAATGCTTCATCTTTACTGTTCAACCAATATACCCACATTTTTCTTATGTGATCATCGAAACAAATATGAATGTATCAAAATCCATTGTGACTAGGTGCCATGAGCCCATACGAATTAGTAAACACTAGCTGCAAAGGTTGACTTGCATGATGATCACTAGGATAGAAGGGTGCTCTATGTTATTTACCAACAATACAACTAGAAAAAATAGGACTTAAATTCTCAAATGAGGTAATCCCTTTGACCATGCTTTTCTTACTAAGTGTTACAAAATAAATATTGCTCAAATGACCCAACCTATGATGTCATAGCTTATCAAGATCATTATCCTTAGTCACTAAGGCTTGATTATTGGAAGTTATATCAAGCCTAAACATTTTACCAATTTTTGTAGTACTTGGAACAATCTTTGCACTTTTAGACTTATCTTGGATGAGACATACCTTTTTATCCTAGTTTTATCAAATTCAATCCTTAAGCTATGATCAAGAAATTGATTAATAGATAGGATAATTTTGGTTAGTATGAGCACATACCAAAATTTACTGAGTGTGCAATAATGAATTCCAAACTGCAAGGAGAAATCATCAATACCTTGGATGCCATAGGTGGTGTCATCTCTAAGAGAGACTTTACTGTGATGGGTTTTCAATGTGAGAAACCACTCCCCTTATCTAATCATGTTATTTGTAGCACTTGAGTCCACATACCAAATTGAGGTTGATTGTGAACTATCTTGTGAAGTGTGAGCTAAGAACATGTATTCCTCTTTTGGAGACTCTTCCTCTTCAATAACATTGCCATGTTTCTTCTATTTGTTCTCTTGCTCCCATCATGTATTACAACTTTGAAATGACTTCTTTGGATGTGATTTTTTGGATGATTGGATGATCATTTGGCCAGGGAGTTGTACCAAAATTCTTTTACGTCATGTCCAATCCTCTCATATATTGGACACTTATTCTTAGATTTGGATGCATTACTAGATTTGGGAGGTCCACCAAATTGCTTCATATGATTCTTGTCTTTATGACATGTGGTCATGGCATGATCATCCCCAATATGATCCTAGATTAGGAACTCTTCTTTCTCAAGTAATTTCACAAGCTTCTCAAAATTTGGTGGTTGTTATGTGGCATTCAAAGTTGTCACAAACAATTTCAATATAAAATCCAATGCTCACAAGACAATGGGCACTAGGAAAATATCTTCAGCTGTTTCTCCTAATTCTTGTATGGAAGCTCTCAAGTCAACAATAATTTTGAGAAAGGATTCCAACTATTCTTCATTTTTCATCTTCAAGCTATGTATCTAACTCTACAAATTTAGGATCTAATTATGATTCTTTATGCCATATACTATCTTGAGCTTGTCCCATGCATCTTTTGCTATGGATGTGTCTTAGATAAAAGGATGAACTTTGTTAGACACACTAAACATTATGATCAGTTTATCCTTCCTATCATCTTGATCAAATTTCCCTATGAATCAACATCATTTTGTGGTCTTGTTGTGGTACTAGTAACCACATGTACCAAACTTCTTCAAACTCAAGTTGATTTTTTATCTTCGTCTTCGATGTGGAATAATTATTCCCACGTAGCAACTAGGAATCTTGAAGAAGAAAATTTGGAGATTTTTTTTCCATTTTGTGAGCAAAATAAGGTATTTTATAGGAAAAACACCAAAATTAAAACATAATGGAGTTGATGAAAATAATGACATCATAATTATCTATTCACTTATGGCATCATCATCACTAATGAAACTAACTTATTTCTATATAGGCCAAATTATTGTATTCATAAACTTAGACCATTATTCAATAAAATTTAATCCATTATTCTAATAGCTAGGTGAAAAAGGCAACCAAGTAATAGAATTCAACCATAGATTCGTTACCTTGTAATTGAGCTTACTTAGTAATAACATCAACTTTTCTAGAAGTACCCTACAATGTGTGTGTTGTTGGCTTCTTTCAAGACACTTCACAATCCCCCAAGAAAACTTGAAACTCTTATTGTATATTTTGGTGAGAGAACCATCAAGAGAGTAGCGCTGGTGGAATTTGGATTTTACAAAACACCCTCTATATACAATTGCATAGTTCAATCAAATGGCACAAGATTATCTCCATCTCTCTTGTTTCTATCATGCCCATAAGTGAGTGACATTACAATGTTGATAAAAGGATATCCCCTCATCACAATGACATACTCTCTAGACAACTTGATAAAACCTCTAAAAGACTCAACACATGAAATGAATCTATGAAAAGGAATGAGCTTTCAATAGTGAATATATGGTCTAAAAGAAGATGGATTCACTAACCTAATCGGCCATAATATTTGTGCACTTAATAAAGATATATGACCTAGTGGGACTTAAGAAGAGGCTTCCAAGTTTGCAATCATGTAGACTATAAAAGAAGGAAATGTGATTTTTTTATGGACATATGATCCCTTGAAAGGGACCAACAAAATGACATTCACTAGGATTTCCAATGCCCCACAATTTGCACATTATACAAACAAATAATAAAGTCACTGATCTTAGGGAATATTACAAGGCTATTGCTATGACAACGATGTATATATTTATTTTATTTTATTTCTTAGATCTAACACCATATCAAAGATAATCAATTATAATATTTTCTCATATATCAGTTCCAATAGAATCTACAATTATATAGGAAAAAGTATGGTGAACTGTGCTCTTTAAAATAGCACTCACCAATCAACCATTACCTTAAGTTTTACTAAAGATAATAATAAATTGAAACAAAAAATAAAAACCTATACATATGTAGAGGGGCTGATGCAAGAAGTTGGGTACACAAAAAGCTCAAAAAGTTGAAGTGTTTTTTCTGTTTTTCAGAATTTGTCACATGTGGATTGAAAATTTGAGGCACTTACACAATGAATCTTAAAAAAATTTCAGTAATATGAAATTTATAATTTTGAATCTAGTTTCCAGATATGTAAATTATTCAAATACCCAGATTATATAAATTACATTTTGATTGGGTCTATAGAAACCAAATTTTAAAAGTCCATGTTTTTTTACCATACTAAGCATGTGTACAGACAACACTTTTTTACCTAAATAAAAGTATTTTTCTAATTACTTTTGGAAAAGAGAGATAAAAACATGATGTTTGGTGTGGAATTTTTTTTCGTAATTTTTGGTTGAATATTTATTTTTTATTAAATTTTTATTGGCCTAAATTGTTGTTTTTAAAAATCAACGTCTACGGACAACATAATTGGGCCTAAAATAAACATTTTTTGACTTTTTTTTTTCGTTGTGTAGAGAATTGCCTGAATTTTGTTGCCATATAATTTTATTTACAAGAAACTTAACCAAAATCAGGTTATTAAAAAACAAAAAAATCATGATATTTCAAGTTTAAGGACTAGTTTGCTTAGAAATTAATTAAAAAATAGGAAAAATAATCCAATATTATATATATATATATATATGGAAAGTAGACATCATATTCTCTAATGGGTTTTAATTTTATAGATTGATTAAGAAAAAAATTCCATCAGCCATGTTGTCAAAGTTGGACATTCTTCTTCAATCTGCCTTAGTTTCCTAGTTGTAGGTCAAAGGATAAGGCTCAAATTTCCAAGCCTTCACAAAGCCTAAAACCAAGGCTAGATGTGGTATGGGAATGCAAATTTTAAATAACACATACACATTACAAAAATGCATATGTGTTATTTAAATGAAACACGTACATGTTTCATAACACGTACACGTTATTTATTTACTCGTTGGGTAAAGGTAACGCGTATGCATTATGAAATGCGTACGCATTCCTAAAATAAAATTTTTACGCTTTTCATAATGCGTATGTGTTTCTAATATAGTTTTTTTTCACTAATTTAGAAAATACTGGTAAAACACAGTTTTCCTGCAACATTCATTTTTTGTAGTATGGTCTGAAAGTGTCATTTTCTACATTTTTTAATGCAAATTTTTCTTGTGTAGGGCATATTATATTCAAATTGTTGGAAGAGACAAAGTGTAGGTTGAATTTTCTGAAGTGGAATCAAGTACAAGAACTTTTTACAAGAAGATTTGGAAAAAGAGAATTTTTGGATGTACTCATGATGTTTTTGTACTTCAGAGTTTATAGAAAAAATGATCTTCATAGTACATAGTTTAATTTGAATATTTGAAGGAGGTGGAAATTTGAAAATAAGTTTCTTGAATTATTATTTTTTTCATCAAAGAGTGTTTGGAAACCATGGGTGATAAGCAAGACAAAAAAAAGATGTAGAAAATTAATGACACCCGAAGAAATTCAAGAAAATAGAGATAAGGAGGCAAAAAGACAAAGGAAAAGGAGAAAAAAGAATCATAAAATGAAAGATTTCAAAGCATCTAGTTCCAAGGATGTTGAAGAGGAATCCATGAATGATGAAATGAATGTAGATGATGCAAATGTGGAGATGGTGAATATGGAAGAAAATGCAATTATAGAGACAAACCCAACTATGCCTTCAACTTCAACTTTGAATGATATGCAAACAAATTAGGGTATGTCTTCAAATCCACCTCCCAATGATATGGAAAATGCACCTATTCAAACAATTTGTCTGTGTATGTGTTCAAACCAAGTTTTGATAATATTGATATTGCTTGTTTAGATGAAGCTGGATACACAATTGATGAGATCAATAATATTATGGTTGAAACAATGCAGAAACAAAAAAATTATGAAATTATATCTTATGAGAATGAAATCCCTTTTACATTTGAAAATGAAAATGAAACCCCTTATGTGAATGAAAATGATACTCCTATGGATGAAGGAGAAATTTTTTTTTTTACAATTGAAACAAACGCGCTAGATAACCTTCATGGTAAAGTTTCTTCGAGAAAAATTAGAAATTATGGAAATAAAATATATAAAAAAAAATTCTATAGAAAGAAATTAGGATTCCAATGTCAACATATAGTGCAATTGATGAGAATTTTGAAAATGAGATAAGTGATGAAAAAATTAGGTATTTTTGTAAAACCAAAAAAGGAAGATGATTCATTAGAACAAGTCATATCTAGTGTTGCCAATGTTATTGATGTTATTGGTAAGAAAATTTGATTGAATGATAATAATGTGGCTCATTGTGCAATAAAAACTGCTCTAGTTGATAAAGGAACTTCAAATAAAAGAATGTTAAGTAAGATTAGTAAATGTATAAAAGTAAATCCTAGAACTTTTATAAGAGTTGGTATAAGAAGAGAAAGTATTGAAAAGGATCCTATTAATCAATGTTGGAGTTTTAGTGGTAGACTCCCAAGATCAGACATGAAATTAACTAATTAAATTAAACCTTTAATTGATAGGTTTTGTCATGATAATACAAGTGTATCACCTAACATTAGAGATGTCTTAAAATTAAGGGTGGGTTCAAAAATTTGTGAACCTCATTGAAAGCATCTCTTAGATATGACTCAAACTGAATTATATAAAAAAGATTAGATGCTTCAATCTTACCATTGAATATGAAAATAAGTCAAAGATCATTTGAAAAGTGTAAACCTTGGTATGTACATAAGCAACAAATCTCTTGTTGTTGTAATAATCATGTACAATTTTGTTATTATTATGATATATTTTGATATATACGATGCAGTTTGCATGTTGACCAAATTATGCAGGGCATTTGTGGTATTTATATGCCACTTGAAAGAATCAAAGATTTTATAGCAAGTTTGTTTTGTGATCCCTCTTTAAGCGAAAACTCATTTTTTTAAAAGCATGCATTTCTAGAGAATGCAATAGATGTGGTAACTTTTCATTATTAGGAGAATGTATGCATGAAATTAGTTTTGACGAATTTGGAAAAAAATTAGTGGATGTAAAAAAATTTAAAAATGTTGAGTATTCTTTAAAAGATGGAAAAACTAGAAAACATGTTGAGCTAATTGTGGAAAAAGTTAGTGTGCATGCTTTTATTAATTAATTTAAAGATAATTTTGTACCTAAATATGTTCAAAACTCTCAAATTCTCATTGGCTTGATAATCAATTTTGTTTATGTAAAAACACATTCCCAATTGGAACTATATTGTTAGTTGTTGATTTTGCTAAAAATTATACTCTTGCTCCACAAGAAGAAATTCAATCACATTATTATAATTCAGTGCAAGTAGCTATATTTGTTCACATTGTTTATAGACATGCAGAAGATAGTACAAAAGATAATAGAATTTTTTTGAGAGAGTACCAATTTTATGTAAGTGATAATCGATTACATTCATCTGAGTTTGTACAATATTGTTTTGATATATTTTATAAAAAATTAAAAGAGAGAAGAATTCAAATGCTAGAACATCTAATATGGTCAAATAATTGCACGAGTCAATTCAAAAATGCTAGAATGTTTTATTGGTTATGTAGAGTTCATAAGAAAAATAATATCCAACACATATGGAGTTTTTTTGAAGCTAGTCATGGTAAGGGAGAATACGAAGGAGCAGATGCATGTGTGAAAAGAGCTCTTGTTAGAGAGAAACTAAAATTTGAGGATGCTGCAAAATTTAGAGATGCACGTGAAATTATAGATTGTTGCAATATCAAATTATCTACAAGAACAAGTGAGAGCTCAATAATTCAATGCTTCTTTTGGTTAGTTGAAGAAAATGATATTTTTTCTCTACATGATTGTGAAACAATTCATGGATTTGTAAAATGGCATTCGTTTAAGAGTTGGAATGCAAACACATGGACAATATGGACAAGGGAGTTGGCATGATTTTTTCAAGTTTTTATTTCAAGTGATTGGGAGGCATGTGAAAATACGGAATGGGTCAAACAATGGCAACAAAGAGCCTTAATGCCTAAATCGACACATGTTCAACATGGAATGACAATTGAAGATAATCAAGTGTTTGCATCAGATGATTATGATCATTATTTGGATCTTGTACAAGAAGGTACATTATTTATTGAGTTCAATTTTGTATGTATGTATGTTTATATTTGAATTAAATAGAAGTCACTCTTTATTGAATTTTGTATTTATTTTTGTAGGACATGTGTATGTTGTTGTTGCACCTGAGGGGAAAGAAGAGGAGACAGAGTATTGGTTCGCTATATGTGTTGAGAGAAAATATAAGTTTGTACATCCTAGAGTGGATGATGACAACTTTGAGTATCCAACTGGTTCAGTGGTTGTTGTTGGCACCTGGCTTCAGAAATATTTGATGAGAAAGAATGGCTTGGCAACATTTGAATATTAGGCAAGACATAAGAAGATTATAAATTATTCACATTTGATTTTGGCAACCAATATAAAACTAGTTAGATATCAAGGGAGGCCTGCTAATAAAGTCTTATGGATACTTTCAATGGATGATCATGAGACAATCATAGATGCATTACAAAAGAGAGAGGATGCATATGGTACAATAGAGTAAATAAATATTGGTAAGTATATCTAGTTGTATATATATTTAATTGATATATGTTTGTCTTTAATCATTTCCTAATTAAATTTTTATATGATTTTTTGTTTCAGGTCTCCCAAAATTACATGCTTTACAAAAAAGAGAGGAGACACACATACATTACAATGGAATTCAAATATAGAGACATGTAACTATATATAGTTATAGATACATTAAATTGATAGTATAAATATAAAAATAAATTTAATTCATTGTCATTTTATAAAAAATTATAATTGATTTCATATCCCCTTAAGCCATTCTCTTAAAACCCCTTAATTCATCCTCTTATGTATCATTAATCCATCCTCTTCTATCCCCTTAAGTCATTCTATCAACTCCCCTTAATCCATCCTTTTAGGACCCCTTAATCCATATCCTATATATCTACCCTTAATATGTACACTTGCATCCACTTAAGTCCCTCTCTCAACACCCCTTAATTCATCCTCTTAGGACCCCTTAATCCATCCACTTACATCCCCTTAAGTCACTCTCTCAACACCCCTTAATCCATCCTCTCAGACCCCCTAATTCATATCCTTAGATATCTACCCTGAATCCATCCACTTGCATCCCCTTAAGTCACTCTCTCAACACCCCTTGGGGTTTAATTTCATTCTCTCAACTCCCCTTAATCCACCCTCTTTCATCCCTCCAAGTCATTTTATCAACTCCCCTTAATCTTCCCTTTTGCATCCCCTTAATCCATCCTCTTAAAGGACCCTTAATTCATATCCTCTAGTATTGATAGGACATCCCACAAAGAGATGTTAGAAAGCACCTTATTTAGTTGCTCCACCACATTAAGTGTCTTGATTGTGGGACCTTGGGCTTAAATGGTAATGTTTCCTTTTCCTTAGGGAAAGGTTGGTTTTTTATTAGCATGCTCAGGACCTTATCCATATCCTTCAATGGATCCAGTCATGCTTGTGATTGCTGTGTTTTTTGTACCTATAGAAAATTCTAAATCTATGGTTGTGGTCATTATGGATACAATTTTTGAGGCATTTGTTGTACATACTCCCCAACGAGTCTTCTTTTGGATCGGTTATTGTAATATGACTATACCTATGGGGCACTAGTTGTCAGAATGTCGCTTGCAAATATTGAATCTTCCTCCTCCATCCAAGAAAAAATTTCTTGGTCAAGGGAGATGTCTAATTCTTTTTGTAAATACATACCTCGTGTCTACACATTATATCGAGCATTCTCCATTCTAAGAGACTGTTAGTCTTCTATGTTCAAAAATACTCCTTGGTTTTTTTTTTCTATCTTCTATTGAATATTTCCTCTAGGAAAATTTTGGGGCATATGGTTGTCATTGCATGGGAAGCACCATATATTCACATCTTCTACCATCTTGTTTTGACCTAGGACTAAATATTTTTTCAAGTTGTTCTTGACAGTCTAGACTGGTGTGGTAACCAGGACACTGACTTGTAGATGCCTACTATTGAATTCCTCCTCTCGAAGCTCCTTGGTAATTGTTATGCTGGTAGGGTGGAATCCCTTAGTAATTTTATGTGGGGGGTTTTGGAGGTGATGCTTGTTGACATCGAACTCATTGGAAAAGTTCCTCATTAGATTCTTTATATCATTGACAATGTCTACTGATGAAAAGGAGCCTAACATGTTGAGTTGTGTGCTTGGTTACATATAACTCAATGGTGGTGGTACAGTCGATGTGTTGGGGAGTGAGGTGGAGGTACAAGGAATAGCCTCTTCCTGGGGTCCACCTACTATTGTAATGAACATATGCATTGGTGGTTGTGTTGGAAGCTTTCTAGTGTCTATTAGATTGTTCTTTGCTCATACAGCTAGATCATACTCATCAAGAAAGGTATCAACTCCTAGTGACTATACCATGACCGCAATGTACAAATTGAAATCCTTCAAATAGAACATGTATACCATAGCCTCCATGGTCCTAGCTATCACCAAGATCCTTTGCTAGGTTTTATGGAACCTGGTATTGAAATCAATCATGGTCCCTTGCGGGGCTCTCTTGATTGTGATCAATTATTGTTACAAAGATGAGAAGTCTCCTTTATTTGAGAAGCAGTCAAAAAGTTTCTTTCCAAGTTCATACCAAGAGCATATGTAACCAAAGGCCAGGGACCTATACTAGTCCCAAGCCTTCCCTTTGAAAGAATTAGCTGGCAGTCTAAGGGCCACATTTTTTTTTGCGATGTTATGAATCCTGCAAATGTTAGCTATATCTTGGAGGTGCTCGAAATGAGTATTTAATTCCTCCCTAATGAACTTTGGACATTAATTTAGGGAATTGTTCAATATGGTAGGCCACACATCTATGGGTGTAGGTGGAACTAGTAGGGTGCTACTATCCCAAGTTATCAATTTTTTAGGGGAAAGTGTGCCTTCGTGAGCCATTGAAAACAAACTCCTATGGATGGGGTAGATAGGGATTCTAATTTGAAATCTACAGCCACTTGGAGGGGTAGATAAAGCTCTAGATTCCAAGATAACACTTCTTATCATATTGCTTCTAACTGGGGATATAAAACCTATGACTCACCTTCTCCTTGGGGCCAAGGTGGGTAACTGAGAATACTAGAAATCTCCTCTAGAAAATGCTTTGGTTTGGACTCTAGGCATGAGATTACTAACTTCTCTTGTTAGTCTAATCTATAAAATGCCTCTACAAGGTTGACTATCATACACTTGTGTAAAACCTGGGTCCCACTAAAGTTGGCTCAATAAACTTTAATGGATGCATTAGGAAATGGTATTTGGGTTTAATTCATAAATAAAATACCAAGTGCCAATTGTATAGGTTTTTCTATGCACTTTAAGGTTATGTAATTATTCCATTGACTAGGAAAAGGCGGTGTTTCACTTGAGTTACCATGGGATAAATTCACAACACTATATAATATTGCTAGGTTGTTTGAACAACTACATGATACTAAAAAAGTAAATCTTTTATATAGGCTAATATTGTTCAAGTTTATTGATTATGTGGATGCATATCTACATCTTGTAGCCATGGCTTAGGCTCATAATGAGATCCAACTAAGCCTAGAATTGATTGGGGATGTGCTTAAGGTGGATAAAAACTCATCAAATTTTCTATGTATGCTTGGAAAGATAGAACTAAAAACAAATGACTGGCTTAAAGATAAAGAAACAATTATAGCTGCACAAAGTGAATCATATGCAAATAATTCTTATGTTGATATTTCACATGGAAATCAAAATTATTTTGAAGCTTTTCACAATGAGAGGAAGCATCCAAAGAACAAGGAAACACGTTTTGAGAAGGATAGAGAATTGTATTATAAAGTGTTTGTACAGAGACTAGGAAATATTTATGATGCAAATGGGGCAACCATTGTGCTAGCTGAAAGAGGTGAATTTGATATTTCAAAGGAAAATTTTACACAAGTACCAAAAGCTATTGTAGGAAACATCTTTGTTCAGATGCTTGATGTGTGGGTAAATCTAGCACATATTTACTCTGCACAACGACACTTTGCACTTTCCATGAAAATGTATCAAAATTGTTTGAGGAAATTATATTTTGGCACTAACACCCAAATTTTATTATATTTATCTCATACACATTATGAAGCAGAACAATGGCAAGATTATAGAAGAAAATTATTAAGAGTAGTACATTTGGTGCCTTCAAATTACATGTTATGCTTTGATGTTGGGATTGCAATGTAGAAGTTTTCAACTTCAACACTTCAAAAGAAAAAACGTATTGTTGTTGAGGTTTGTCAAGTAGTGTTAGAATTAATGAATGCACTATGTGTGTTCAACCAACTATCAGTTGTGGAAAGCCCTTATGCACACAAATTTTATTAGAATATGCTAGATTTGCATGTTGACTATTGTAAAAATGTGCTTGATGTTTTCAAAGTTCATAGAGAAGAAACAAAAAATGAAGAGAAGGAAAGCTATGAAAGCTAGAAGTAGCACACCAAATTGTCTTGGTTGATGAAGCAAAATGAAAAGCTAATGAAGAAAAAAAGATTCAGATGGAAAGGAGAAAGCAAGAGGAAGAAATTTGGCAGGTGATCCAACAACAGGATAAATTTGAATGTGTGAATGAATTATGGAAGAGTAAGTGGGTATGTGCAGGATCATCATGGAAAAAATAGGCCCTTAAGTGGCAAAAAATTCAGAAAAAATAGAGTTAGGGAACTTGGCATAAAAATTTGAATTCAAGTTATCTATATTATTTAAAAAATATGTTAGAATAGAATCTGTAGAAAATTGAATGCAGTTTCTAATCTACTAGGCTTATTTAAAAAGAAAAAAAATCTATTTGTTGAAAATTTGAAATTTCAATACAGTAGTACTTAAATTTGAGGGAAAAAATAAGAAGTAGGTGTCTGTTTGACCACCCTAACCACAATAAATTGATAATATTTTTTTATAATATTTTATATATAAGTAGAGGACTCATTTCCCAATGTGATGCATATTTTTTTGTGATTTTTTTCCAAGTAAATAATTAATTATGAAATTTTTATTACAATTTTTTAAAAATATAAAAACTCGTATGTCTGACCACCTTAACTTGGTCAAAAATTATGAAATTCAATTTTTGTTTTTTTTAATCCTATAGTATATGAAGCATAGAATGTGATGCATGTTTTGGATTCAAAATATGTGATACCGTTTGAAAGCTATAAATGTTTTTCAATCAGCCTATCACTTTGGACTTTAGTTGTAATTTAAATAGAAAATTAATAATAATTATTTAGGGTACATGCAAGATCATTATGGAAAAAATAGGCCCTCAAGTCGCAAAAAATTCAGAAAAATCAGTGTTAGGCAACTTGACGTAAAAATTTGAATAAGTTATCTATATTATTTCAAAAATATGTAAGAATAGAATCTATAGAAAAATGAATGTAGTTTCTAAACCACTAGGTTTATTTAAAAATATATAAAATCTATTTAGTGAAAATTTGAAATTTCAATGCAGTAGTACTTAAATTTCAAGGAAAAAATAAGTAGGTGTCTGTCTGACCACCCTAACCATAATAAAATGATAATATTTTTTTATAATATTTTATATATAAGTAGAGTACTCATGTCCGGATGTGATACATATTTTTTTATAATTTTTTTCCAAGTAAATAATTAATTATGAATTTTTATTACAACTTTTAAAAAATATAAAAAATCGTATTTCTGACCACTTTAACTTTGTCAAAAATTCATGAAATTTAATTTTTATTTTTTTAATCCTATAGTATGTGAAGCATAGAATGTGACACATGTTTTGGATTCAAAAAATGTGATACCGTTTGAAAGTTATAGATGTTTTTCAATCAGCCTGTCGATCAGGACTTTAGTCGTAATTATAATAGAAAATGAATAATAATTATTTATTAAATTCAAATGAAAGAATAATTTATATTGGTGGAAAGTTAAGAATCTCCTCTAAAAACCCTTTTTGTTTCAACAATTTTGGGTAAAAAAAAGTCATCAGCCACATACCCTACAAATACCCATAATATTGCCACTTTTTAGCCCATCATGATCCTGCACATACCCTTTATTAAATTCAAAGTAGAGCATAATTTATATTGGTGGAAAGCTTAGAATCTCCTTTAGAAATCTTTTTCATTTCATCAATTTTGGGTAAAAAAATTTTTGTCAACCACATACTCATCATATTGCCACTTTTTGGCCCATCATGATCCTGCACATACCCAAGCCTAAGGATAGGGATGATGACAATTATGAGGCTAGTTAGTCCAAGAAGAAACAAAAGAAGGAAAATAAGAAAAAGAAGGATAAGGACCACAAGGCTTATGAGTCTTATATGCAGGAACCTAATGTTTCCATGGAAGATGAGGCAAATTATATGAGTGATAAGGCACAAGATAATGCTGAAAATTCCCAAGATCTTCTTCCAGTTACTGGTCTAGAAGACTCTAATGATGGTGAGACAAATTCTCTAGTTTCAACAAAATCATGAAGGAGACATGCAGACTCTGATTCTAAAGATGATGAAACATTGCAAAAATAGAGTCTGAGAGAAGATGATCCATATGGGGATGGTTTATAGGATTCCTAAGCTTTAACCAAAGCTAACCATTGCAGAAATAGATTCCAAGAGAAGATGATGCATACAATGACGATGGATAAGTTACCTCAAAATTTTAGTCAATCAAATATGCTTTGTCCCTTTCAAATCCATTTGACATAGTTAAATGAGATCTTATCAAAAACATCAAATGAATCATCCGTATTTTATCCTTTCATTTTTCCTCTTTCTTTTTTTATGGAAAACCTATTTTAGTCTTTATTTTAGAACATTTTTTTTCTCCTTCAATGTATTATGCTTTATCTTTCTATCCAATTCTAGATTAAAAGAACCTATAATTTAAGATAGATTAATTCATCTATTTTTATTTTATAGTCCCAAATAGATGGATTAAATTATTCTATTGTTAAACAAATCTTGTACAATGTAATGTCCCCTTTTTGAAATGAAACCAAGTTGAAAGTCAAATGCTCATTGTTCATTTCCCATGGGCCTTGGGGATTTTTCTCTTGAAAAATAGGAGTATAATAATAACACAAGAGGATGTTAATTTCATAAAGGCCACTTAAGTGTTATCATAAAATGTAATTATAATAAAGAGGGCCTCAAATAAATTTAAATTATAAATTAAGGACATCTCTTATAATTGAAATCTATTTTCCATAATTCCTCTCATATATCAATCAAAGGTCATGAAGGAAATTTGAAGAGTCATTTATTTGGAGGAAAATTGTATGTAAGAGAAGTGAAACAAGGAGGAGGAGGCATAATGATCAATCATTTTATTTTTTTGATTTCTACACCTTTTTGGAGTTTTGGACTTTGGTTCAATTAACTTGATGAAAAAAAATCTCTAGGACTAGAATTGGAGGATGAAAACCCAAAATTCCTTGGAGTGATTTCTTATAGGAGTCACCATTGAGCAAAACTATTCAAATTCCAAATTGTTATTAATATTACACTTGTGTTGAAGGGGTGTTGTGGCTGTTGGAGTAATATTATGTTCTTTTTGGCCAAAACTATATGAATTTTGTGGTTACCATCTGCCATATAAGTTGCTACCATTAGAGCATGATAATGGTTTCCTTATGATCACTAGTTGTTGTTGTTGATACATTCCATCATAGGTGCAGTTGTGAAAAAGGTTTCATACATCTAGTCACTAGCTTCCACATATATAAATTACATCATTATTTTAGGGTAGTTTTCCACGTTGGGGAACTCAGATATATGGTGGATCCATATGGTATGTGAAGTTCTTGTACTGTTGTCGAAACAATAATCTAAGTTTAGATTATGGTGTGAAACCCTTTAAAATCATTGTCGCATCTAGGGATCATTGTGGCGACTTGATATTTGATCCAGGTATCAAGAATATATGATTTATTATTGTTGAGGTTTTAGAATTGTTGGGATAAACATAAGTCCATATTGTATACTTCATGACAACCATGTTTTACTTTTCCATAGAATATTTTTCCTATCAATACAAGTATTTGATTTACTGCATCAATATTTTTAATTTGTAAAGTGTATCTAATCTCTAAATTAGGTCCATATTTGTCATAACCCAATTTTATTGCATATTTATTATAATATAGTAAATTGAATTATTGAAGAAATTCAATTAAATATTAAATGGAATTTTTTTATTTTTTGAAAAATTGAGTGAAAGAAGTTGACTGATGTTGACTTTTCCAACTTTTAGAAATTATTTTATATGTTACCAAGAATTGAATGTTACTAATAGATTTGCAAGTGCAAGTGCATGCATTTGCAGGGTGACAGGTGGAAGGACAAGAACATAACTGAAGTACGATTGTTTAGCTAGATTGCATTGTAAGCCAAATGGAATCTGGGTGCACACACCACAAATGGCTTGAAAACTTGCATTTGAACTATTTTGCATATATAGAGTAATCTAACTTCATGACTTGAATTGTTTTAGTGATTGAAAATGAATGGCTTGTAGATTAAATTTTCTACTAAAACTCTATGTTTTTAAGAAAACAAAAGAAAGTATTGAAAAGAATGATTAGAAAGAAATTCTTTTAGTTTATATGTATGGAAGCTGAAGAAGAAATTAAAGTTCCTTATTTAATTTTAAAAAAATGGCATATGGAACTTACAAATTCTCCCAAACAAACAATTTATTCAAGAATGTGTGTATATATATATATACATGCATGTAAAAAAATATGAATACATACATACATACATACATACATACATATATATATACATATATACATATTTATGAAATGGAGAATGAACATGGTAAATATGAAATAAAACATATAAATACATATAGATATATGTAAATGTGAATATATATAGATCTATATTACATATATATATGTATACATATTCATATTCTCATCAAAATTTAAATCGATAACCAATAATATTCTAATATCAAACTATTGAAAATCAAATAAGATCATGAAGGATACAATATTAATGGAAATTTTGAAATGAGTAGTGATCAACAGTAAGGCAATAATGCATTCACCACTGACATGCAAAAGGAGAGAATAATGTTAATTTTGTTATTTCCATTCTTGAATACACATTGTTGTGGTGAAGAAAGTTGTGTTGTCTGAAGGAAAAAGTAGAAAGAGATCTTTTTTGTGAGGGAAAAATCAAAAGGTAGCCTCACACAAAGCTTGATTTATTAGGTAACCAATTACTTAGAAAGAAAAAATGATTTTCTTTTATCATTTTTACTCATCCTATGAATGATAGTTTTCCATTCTATCGATTCCATCATTTGACTGTAAAATGTATTCATGTTGAAACCATGACCTTGAGAAAATTAATGTGGCATAAAACATAGTTTAGGGTCGCTAGGCCTATGACTAGTATGGTATGTGTTTCATTTTGAAGCCTTGCAGCTAGTTTTGATAGCTAGGCCATGCCTTAGAGCTACCAAAATATGATTGTTCTTTATGTTTGCACTTTTTTGCTAGCTATTTGGTGGCTAATCAGAATCTCAATTTTGATTCTCTATATTTTTATCATGATTTAAAATTTAAATGTGGACTAGCCATCAATCCCATGAAAAGGGTATTAACCATGTGTTCTATTTTTTATATGTATCTTGTTCTTCATATCAACTGAGTTGATATATGGTAGCTAGAACAAGTGCTCAAATTTTATTGTTTGTAATATTATTCCACCTCATTGTAGTGGGAAAGGTGGTGAAATCCTTTCTTAAATTCAATAAACCCAAGTAGGGTTCAATCTTTAAGATTTAAGAGATGATTCCCTTGTAACTAAGATTCATGCATGACAATTTTGAGTGGTGAAACCAACATCTCTTTAAGGTCAAACCTATGCTTGTTAAATTTACTAAGAAGGAAATGCACTAGACCAATATGAATGGTTGATTTAGAGTGACTTGTGAATGTATTTATAAACGTGAAAAGGAATGAGTTCTTCTAGAACTCAAGACTTCTATGTCTTACTTTAGTCTGAATACTTGTTTAAGTTCTACTTGAAAAGCATGACCAACTTAGATTCTTTATATTATTAAGTTACACAACAAATTTAAGAGATGAAAGATGTTCAAGATCTAAATATTAGACATTCTATTTTTATGTATGAAATTGGGCTATTAGATTGTTAGAGAAATCTCTTGGCTTGATTGAAAATTGACAAAGAGAATCTATAGATAATACTATTATTGGAAAAAAAAACATTGTTTATTTTCATTTCATTGTGGGGAAATCCACTCTCTTTTAAAATAGTGAACAATTAAATGTAATGTTGTCATTTAGCTTCTAAAACAACTTGAAATAGCAATAAGTAATTGCAAACATTGAATGTTCTTTTGGAAAGTGATATTAAATGTAACTGTTTAAGTCTAAAATAGTATTGTAAAGATGTAAACAGTGGATAATCTTTTATGAACAACATTGTTTTGTTGTTAAAGTTATCTTTGTAGCTGAAAACAACAGTGCTCATTAAACTATTTTGTTGGAATATCTTTAAATAGTTGTAAATAATGAATGATCATATGTAAAAGTTTTTTAAAAAACTAGGTTAGTAGGAAACATTATTTTATTTGTTAAAATAATGAACGTTCATATGCAAACAACTTGTCTTATAATTGTTTATTAGGAAATAGTGCTTGTTCTATTTAAATGACAAATTTTCATTAGTAAACAAAAATGTTAGAGTATCACAGTTGTGAGAATGCAATGACAATATGTGTGAAAATGTTAACATAGAATTGTTTTGATTCTTTGATTTTGATAAAGAAACATCAAATGGAATACTATCTTATGATTGCAATCATATTTAAATATTTTTGTTTCAAAATGTATGCACAAATCTAAAACTTAAGTAGGAACATATACGTGTATGCACATAGCCTTTGTCTATATACATACACATACGTGTGACATACCTTCTTTTGTTCTTAGTAAAATTTTAAATGGAAAATACTTATGATGAAAATAATATAATAGTCATAAGGATGATATGGCTAATTGTTGAATTACTCTATTGAATCATAAATTTGATTTCTCTTTAGAGAGTAATTTAGTAATCTAATTCTTCTTTTTAAAGGAATATTTAAAAGAATATTCTAATACTTGAATGGAATAGTGATACCTTAGTTAACTAGATCACCTCAGGGTAGATGGTGCTAGATGGTAGATAGCTATTATGATATGTATGGTAGAAAGTTACCTTCTAGGATGGGTGCCAAAATGGAGTTCAAAGAGTATAGGCTTACTTTACTAGAACCTATTGTTTCCTATTGTTGCAACACATTTATTATGCATGGCCAAGCAATGTACTTCATTTGTATTTCATATGAACTCTATCATTTCACTCTTTGCCATTCCTAGCATAGATCTTGCATTTTATTTTCTAACTTGAAGATAGAAATTACATCTTGATGTATGGGCACACAGAAGATTCCACCTTGTAGATTGCTCTCTTATTAAACTTTCCATGTAGGGTCGAGCATTATTCAAGTTGAAAGAATATTGGGGAAGTGTAAGCTTCATGGTTGGGCGGTAAAGTGCTTCAACCATGTTCTCATCTACTAGTGGAGGTGAGCATCAAAGAAGAACCTTGATTTTTCTCAAGACTATTCAGTCTAAGATGTAACTTGATGTAATACATTCATGTATTTGGTTTAAAGTGAACAATGTAATGACTTTGTGGCCTTAGAATACAAGTCAGGCCTAATATTGTAATGACTTTTGAAGTGAATATATGGATCATTGACTCATTTTAAATGGACATGTGTAGCTATGATTGACTTTAGCCAATAGTTATATCTTTTTAGTTTGGAATATATTCATGTGTCAAATATAATAATGTTAATTAAGTAAAAATTTAGGATGGGTTATTACATTAGATATTAGAGCTTAGGGTTCATCTCTAGGCCTTTTGAGTCTACCGTAGTTGACTAGGGGTAGTTGACCCTTGACCCAAAATTTGGATGTCTTGAGAATTGACTGAACTTGAATTGAATGAAGGGATGGGAAGGTCAAAGGTAGGATGAAGGAAAGGGAAAACTGTTAGAATCTCACATAAGAATGACATAAAGGAAGGAAATTCCAAGATAGAGGTTCAATAAGAAATTTTCGATGATGAAACTCTAGCTCGGGCTCTTACACAACTAAAGCTAGAGAGAGGCTTTAAGATTGAGGAGAAGAAAAAATATAAGATCAAAAATCTTTCCACAATTCCGGACTACCCTCTAAGGTGTGGAACCAATGCACCATTGTTGACTAAAGAGGAAAAGGAGACTTTGCATGCTAAACCATCCTCTTTTGTAAATTTTGATGTAAAATTGGATGAGCACCCTCAGGAATTTTCTCTTTTTGATATCAAAAAATTAGAATGATGTATCTAAAAGCCTATTGTAGGTAAGGGTCTAAAGACTCATCTTAAATATAAATAAAATTAGATAATATTTTTTTGGTTTGTTCAAAGGACTCTAAAATGTGTTTATTATGCAAGAATGTGTATGTATTCTAGAATGAGGGATGTATGCATTAAAAAAAAATATGTGAGTTGCATAAGAATGCTTATTCATAGATCTTAGTGTTGAGATGCGATAAATGTGAATGTGTTGTAGGATAAGTGTGGGTCATCATGGTGACCACCAAGCAAGAGATGGGTTGTAGTGGTTTCGATAACAGACTGAACAAGAGGTTGGAAAAAATTATAGAGCTTTTGAATCAACAAGTGTCTCGCATGGATCATATAGAGCAAGAAGTCTAAGTGGCACGTGAGGATCAGGACTGTAGGAATACAGAAGGAAATCAAGGAGACAGTGGTCTAGGGGCAGGTCCATGAGGACAAATTGAGGAAGATCTTGGGAAAGATCTCAAAAGAGTAGCACCACCCAAGTTCAATGGTAAGGCTATTAGAGTTGGAGCTGAGGCTTGGATTATAGAGATAGAAGAATACTTAGGGCTTTGTAACCTCTCTAAATAGACTAGGGTGGTATGGGCTACATATTAGCTCTTAGGTGAAGCAAAAACTTGGTGGGATAATGATAAGTTAGAATGAAATCTTCAACCTACTGAGATTACTTGGGAACTCTTCCTCCAAGATTTCAAGAAGAGATTGTTACTGAAGCTTTTTTTTGACAAGAAAGTGATGAAATTTTAGAATCTAACCTAAGGAAATATGACTATGATTCAGTATTGGGAAAAGTTCACCAACCTATTGAAGTATGTTCCCCAATATCAGGGAGATGAATGGTTATGTATTCAAAAAATTATAATGGGACTCATACCTCACATAGGAGCTAAAGTGGATCTACATGAACCTCAAATCATGAATGAAGTCTTCCAAAAATCCACCAAATAGGAATAGAAAATGCAACAGCTATCCAATCTTCACAGTGACTCAAATTCTAAGTCTCAGTATGGGGAAAAGAAATTTCATAAAGGAGATAAGATTGATTAGATCTGTAATCTCAAGTGGGGAAGTGAGTCATGGGAGAAGGGTGAAGATGGAAATGTTGCAAAGAACAAGAAAGAAAACAAAGGAAAGGGTAAGGATGACCATAAGTAGAAGGTATTTAGAGAGGAAAAGACAAGAGGTCACAAAGGGCCTTGAGATGGATGTTATACTTGTGTAGGTGATCATTATGCCTCAAATTGTCCTCAATAGTAAAATTCACAGAAGGAAGGAATCTATCAGAAGACTCAACATCACTAGATCCATGTTGTAGTGGATAATAGATAGGTAGAGTGTTAGGCTTCACCAATTTAGCTAACAGGTAAGCTCTATGGCCAATTTGTCTCTATCTTAATTGATACTTGAGCTATTGAATGTTTTATCCATCCTAGAATAATATCCAAATACCCATTAGACTCAGATACATGAAAAATTCATGGACAATCCAATATGGTAATCAAGTAGAGAAGAGGCTAGATACTTGTTTCTTTTGTAGTGAGTTAGAGCTTCCAACCTTACAAACTCAAGTCAACTTGTATGTGGCACCTTTAGGATCATATGATGTAATTTTAGGAATAAATTGGTTAATTGAGCATAAGGATATAGTTAAGTATGAGGATATGGTGGTCAACTATCTGGATGATTATGGAAACCCAATTGAGGTGTTTAGAATGTAGAGATCCTTAGGGCTTAGATAGATTTCTGCAATGCATCTCAAGAAGGCTCATCAAAAGGGGTGTTCAATTTATTTGGTGCATGTCACTAATCCTAACAACAATGAACCATATTTAGATGACTATCCTATTTTCAAGGAGTTCCAAGATGTATTCCATATTGAACTTATGGAGTTACCTTCGAAGCAAGAATTTGATTTTTCTATCAACTCAGTTCTAGGAACTAACCCTCAATCCAAGGAAGCTTATCAGATGAACACCATAGAACTCTATGAGTTGAATTCCTAGTTAATGGAATTGTTGGATAAGGGACGTATATGACCTAGTGTGTCTCTTTGGGGAGCGCCAATTATTTTTGTGAAAAATAAGGATGGAACTTTTTGTCTGTGTATATATTATAAGATGTTGAATAAGGTGACCATCAAGAACCTCTATCCACTCTCAAGGATTGATGAACTATTTGAAAAAATGAAGGGAGCGACAGTGTTCTCCAGACTTGATCTCAGGTTAGGGTACCATCAATTCAGAATTAAGGAAGAATACATTCTAAAGATTGCATTTAGAACTCAGTATGGACATTACGAGCTCATAGTGTTACCTTTTGGTTTAACTAATGCATCAACAACCTTTATGAACCTCATGAATAGTGTATCCAGAGACTACTTGGATGACTTTATACTTTTATTTTCATTGATGACATTCTAGTCTACTTGAAGATTGTCGAAGAGAATGATAGACATTTGAGGATAGTTTTTTAGTGATTGAGAGAAAGGAAACTCTTTGGGAATTTTACCAAGCATTAATGTTATCAAGATAGAGTGCACTATTTGGGCCATATCATTTCAGTTGAAGGAGTCTTTGTAAACCTCAAGAAAATCAAGGTGTCATGGAATAACCAGTGCCTCAGAATGTATTAGAAGGCTATAGCTTCATGGGCCTCATAGGATACTATAGGAAGTTTGTAGAAGGATTCTTCCAAATTACATCTATTACCTCACTCCAAATGAAGGGAACGTGGTTTGAATGGACCGAGAAATGTGAGCAAGCATTCCAACACCAATTCTAACCATCCATGATCCTAATGGGAGATTCACAATAATCACAGATTCTTTTAGAGAAGGATTGGAAGCAACATTAATGCAAGACAAACAAGTGGTAGGATATGAATTAAGAAAGCTCAAGTAGCACAAAGTGAACTATGTGCCTCATGATTTAGAATTAGCATCCATAGTTCATTCCTTACAGATGTGGAGGAATTATCTTTTGGGAAATTCATTTGAATGAAAGACAAAATAATTAGGACTGAGATACATATTTACCCAGCCAAACCTTAATGCACGACAAAGAAGGTGGTTGGAATTCCTTAGCGAGTATGAATTTGGAATTGAATATATAAAAACGAAAGAGAACACAGTTGTTGATGCTCTTAGTAGATGAAGACATATGGAAGCCATGATCTACAAAGTTCTAACTTGATATAGAAGGTAATTTAGAATCTACAAGGGGATGAGCACTATAAGAGAGTGAAGAGCACCCTATTAGTAAATCGTTTGATGAGTATGAGATTGAACCAGATGGTATTTTGAGATATCAGAGAATAATGTATATTCTTGACTCTAGAGAGCTAAGGAAGTTGGTTTTATAAGAAGTTCACAATGCACCTTATTCAAGACACCCTGGAGTATCCAAGATGGCCACAAAGTTGAAGACTATATTTTTGTCCTAAACTCAAGAAGGATGTAGTGGAGTGCATATTGAAATGCTTGGAGTGCCAATGAGTCAAGGTTGAGCATGCACATCTAGCTAAGTTATTTTATCCTCATGACATAACTGAGAATAAATGGCAGGTGATCAATATAGATTTTGTACATGGGTTTCTATTGAGAAAAAAAATCATGATGTTATCTTGGTCATGATTGAAAAGTTGACTAAGGTGGTACACTTCATTCCAGAAAACCTTAAGGATGGATCATTAACCTTCGCTAAGAAATTTTTCCAAGAGACCTGTTTGCATGGAGTGCTAGACGCTATCATTTTTGATAGGGAAACATGGATGACCTCAAGGTTTTGGATGACCATGAATGTTGCATTGGGAACCAAACTAAATTTCATCTCGACTTATCATCCTCATACTGATGGGTAGATAGAGAGGGTGAATTAGTTAGTTGAAAAACTCCTTTGAATATATTATATGGACAAATAGTATAGGTGGGAAAAATATTTTCCTTTCATAGAGTTTTCTTACAAAAAATCCTATCATACATCCTTAGGCATGGCTCCATTTGAAGCCTTGTATGGGAGAAAGTGCCATACCCTCATCAATTGGGATAAATTGGAGATCATGATCATAGTAGGACCTAAAATGCTTAAGGAAATGGAAAAAAAGATGAGGGTCATTAAGAGTAGATTAAAAGAGGAAATAGACCAAAAGAAGAGTTATGTCGTAAAGAACCAAACTCTTAGATAGTTCACAACAAGGGATAAATTTTTCTTGAGAGTTAAACCTCATAAAAGTTCTATTACTTTTGGAAAGTCTTCCAAGTTGGCCCCAAGATATGTGGGACTATTTAAAGTCTTGGAAGTGATTAACCCAGTTGCTTATAGACTAGCTCTACCACCTACCTTGGCTCAACTTCATAATGTGTTTCATGTTTCCTTTCTTAAGAAATATCATCCTAATGTGACTCATTTTCTTGATTGGAAATCCTTGTAGGTATAGGATCCATGAGTGGTGCTAGTGGAGCCCATTAGAATCCTAGATAGATGCAACATTAAGTTATGGAGTAGAGATATTGCTCAGTTTAAGGTCCAATGGGACCAATACTCAGAAGATAGTGCTACATGGGAGGATGCATAAGAAATACAAAGATCATTTCCACATTTTATTTCTTGAGAAAGAAACTTCAATAAAAAAATTTGAAATATTTTGGATTGAGATACTATGATATTCCATGCTTTAAATTTTGATGTGATGTTGAAATAGACATAGATATTCAGATGTGATGTTGAAATAGACACATATATTCTAATGTGATGTTGAAATAGACATATATATTCTAATGTGATGTTGAAATAGAGATATATCCTAATATGATGTTGATATAGACATATATACTCTAATGTGATATTGAAATAGACACATATATTATGATATGATGTTGAAACAAACATGTATGATCCAATTTGATATGATGTTCTTTATTTCAACTTACTAGACATTGGGATGATTTCTCTTCCAAGAGGGGAAGGATGCCATAACCCAATTTTATTGCATATTTATTAAAATATGGTGAATTTAATTATTGAAGAAATTCAATTAAATATTAAATGGAAATTTCAGAATTTTCAAAAAACTGAATGAAAGAAGTTGATTGATGTTGACTTTTCCAACTTTGAGAAATTATTTCATATGTTACCATGAAATGAACATCACTGATAAATTTGCAAGTGCAAGTGTGTGCATTTGTACAGTGACAGGTGGAAGGATGAGAACATAGTTGAAGTAGGATTATTTAGTTGGATCGAATGGTATGCTAGATGGAATCTAGGTGTACACACCACAAAGGGAATAATGAATTGTATTTGAACTATTTTGCATATAGAGAAGAACGTAATTTGATTACTTGAATTCTTTTAGTGATTGAAAATGAATGGCTTGTAGATTAAATTTTCTACTCAAACTTTATGTTTTCAAGAAAACGAAAGAAAGTATTGAAAATAATGACTAAAAAAAGTTTTGTAGTTTATATGTATGGAAGCTTGAGAAGAAATTAAAGTTCCTTATTTAATTTTAAAAAAATGGCATATGGAACTTAAAAATTCTCCCAAAAAAACACTTTATTCAAGAATGTATATATATATATATACATGTATGTAAAAAAGTGTGAATACGTACATAAATATATAAATATATACATATATTTGAAATGGAGAATGAACATGGTAAATATGAAATAAATCATATAAATACATATAGATATATGTATATGTGAATATAAATATGTATATACATATTACATATATATGTAAATACATATACATATATATGTATACATAGTTATATTCTCATCAAAATTTAAATCGATAACCAATAATATTTTAATATCGGACTGTTGGAAATCAAATAAGATCATGAAGGATGTGGTTTCCACAATATTAATAGAAATTTTGACATGAGTAGTTGCCAGTGAGATGGCAATAATTCCTTCACTAGTGACATGAAAAAGGATGGAATAATGTTAATGTTGTTGTTTCCGTTCTTGAATACACATCACTATGGCAAAGAAAGTTGTGTTGTTTGAAGAAAAAAGTAGAAAGAGAGCTCGTGGGTGAGGGAAAAATAAAAAGAAAGCCTCACAAAAAGCTTGATTTATCTGGTAATTGATTACTTAGAAAGAATATTTTATTTTATTTTATCACTTTTACTCATCATATGAATGATAGTTTTCCATTATGTTGATTACATCATTTGACTATAAAATTTGTTCATGTTGAAACCACAACCTTGAGCCAAGTAATGTTCCATCAAACATAGTTTAGGGTCACTCGGCCTGTGGCCAGTATGGTATGTTTTATTTTGAAGCCTTGTGGCTAGCTTTCATAGCTAGGCCAAGCCTTAGAGCTACCAAATATGAAAGTTCTTTAAGTTTTCACTTTTGGGTATGTGTAGTGTATGTGGCTGACGACATTTTTTTACCCAAAATTGATGAAACAAAAAAGGGTTTTTAAAGGAGATTCTCAGCTTTCCACCAATATGAATTATGCTTTACTTTCAATTTAATAAATAATTATTATTTATTTTCTATTTTAATTATGACTAAAGTCCTGATTGATAGGCTGATTGAAAAACATCTATAGCTTTCAAATGATATCACATTTTTTGAATCTAAAACATGCATCACATTCTATGCTTCACATACAATAGGATTAAAAAAAATGAATTTCATGATGTTTTGACCAAGTTAAGGTGGTAACACATACAAGTTTTTATATTTTTTTAAATTTGTAAAAAAAAATTCTTAATTAATTATTTACTTGGAAAAAAATTACAAAAAAATATGTATGACATCGAGACATGAGTCCTCTACTTATATCTAAAATCTTATAAAAAAATATTATCATTTTATTGTGGTTAGGGTGGTCAGACAAACACCTACTTATTTTTCCCTAAAATTTAAGTACTACTAGATTGAAATTTAAAATTTTCACCAAATAGATTTTAAAAAAAACCTAGTAGTTTAGAAACTACATTCAATTTTCTACAAATTCTATTCTTACATATTTTTGAAAGAATATAGATAACTTATTCAAATTTTTACGTCAAGTTTCCTAACTCTAATTTTTCTAATTTTTTTGCCACTTAAGGACCTATTTTTTCCATAATGATCTTGCACATACCCTTTTGTTGTAGCCATTTGATGGATAATCAGAATCTCCACTCTGATTCTCTGTATTTTTATGATGATTTAAAATTTAAATGTGGATCGACCATTGATCCCTTAAAAATGGTATTAACCATGTGTTCTATTTTTTGTATGTATCGTGTTCTTCATATCACCTAAGCCGATATATGGCAAGATAGAACAAGTGCTCAAATTGTATTGTTTGTAATATAATGCCACCTCATTCTAGTGGGAAAGGTGGTGAAATATTTGTTTAAATTCAATAAACCCAAGTAGGGTTCAATATTTAAGATCGAAGGGATGATTCCCTTGTAACTAAGATTCATGCATGTTGATTTTGAGTGGTGAAACCAACATGTATTTAAGGTCAAACTTATGCTTGTTAAAGTGTGCAAGAAAGAAATGCACCAAACCAATATGAATGGTTGATTTATAGTGACTTGGGAATATATGTATAAACATGAGAACGCGTGAGTTTTGCTAGAACTTGAGACTTCTATGTCTTTCTTTAGTCTAAATAATTATTTAAGTTCTACTCAACAAGCATGACCAACTTAGATTCTTTATATTATTAAGTTGCAAAAAAAAATTCAAAGATGAAAGATGTTAAAGATCTAAATATTAGAAATTCTATTTTTATATATGAAGCTGGGCTATTAGATTGTCAGAGAAATCTCTTGGCTTGCCTAAAAATTGCCAAAGAGAAGCTATAGATAATATTGTTATTGGAAAAAAAAAATTGTTTATTTTCATTTCATTGTGGGAAAACCTACACTCTTTTAAAACAATGAACAATAAAATGCAATGTTGCCATTTAGCTTCTAACACAACTTGAAACAACAATAACTAATTGCAAATATTGAATGTTCTTTTGGAAAATGATATTAAATGTAACTGTTTAGTTTGAAACAATATTGCAATGATGTAAACAGTGGATAATCTTATATAAACCACACTAATTTGTTGTTAAAGTTATCTTTGAGGATTAAAATAGCCTTTCTCATTAAATTATTTTGTTTGAAAAACTTTGAATAGTTGTAAACAGTGAATGATCATATGTAAAATGTTTGTTTTAAAACCAAGTTAGTAGGAAAGATTTTTTTTTTGTTAAAAAAATTAACGTTCATATGTAAACAACTTGTCTTATAACTATTTAGTAGGAAACAATACTTGGTCTATTTAAATGATGAATTTTCATTGGTAAAAAAAAATGTTAAAGAATCACAGTTTTGAGAATGCAATAAAAGTATGTGTGGAACTATTAACATAGAATTGTTCTGATTCTTTTATTTTGACAAAGAAATATCAAATGGAATACTATCTTATGATTACAATATTATTTAAATGTTTTATTTTAGAATGTATGTACAAATCTAAAAAATAAGTAGGCACATATATGTGTATGCACATAGAATTCATCTATGTACATACACATACTTGTGACATACCTTATTTTGTTCTTAGTACATTTTAAAATGGAAAATACTTGTGATGAAAAGAATATAATAGTCATAAGAATGATATGGTTGATTGTTGAATTACTCTATTGAATCATAAATCTGATTTCTATTTAGAGAGTAAGTTAGTAATATGATTCTTCTTTTTGTAGGCATATGTGAAAGAATATTCTAATACTTGAATGAGACAATGATACCTTAGTTGACTAGAGTACCTTAGGGTTGATGCTAATAGAGGGAAGATAGATATTATGATATGTATAGTAGAAAGTAACCTTTCAAGATGGGTGTGCAATTGGATTTTAGAGAGTATAGGTTTTCTTTACAAGAACCTATTATTTTATATTGTTGTAACACATTTATTATGCTTGGCCAAGCAGTGTAGCTCTTTTATATGTATGAACTCTATGATTTCACTCTTTTCCATTCCTAACATAGATCTTGCATTTCATTTCTAACCTGTAGATAGAAATTTCATGTTTATGTATGGGAACACACCAGATTCCAACTTACAGATTGTTCTCTTGTTAAACTTTTCATGCAAGGTCAGGAATTCTTCAAGTCGGAAGAATACTAGGGAAGCATAAATTTTATGGTTGGGAAGTAAAGTGCTTCAACCATGTTCTCGTCCACCAGTGGAGGCGAACGTCAAAGAAGAACCTTAATTGTTCTCAAGGCTATTCATTCTAAGATGTAACTTGATGTAATACATTCATGTATTTTGTGTAAAGTGAACAATGTAATGACTTTGTGGCCTTAGGATCCAAGTCAAACCTAATATTGTAATTTGACTTTTGAAGTGTATATGGATCATTGACTCATTTTAAATGGACATGTGTAGCTATGATTGACTTTAGCCACTAGTTATGTCTTTCTAATTTAGAATATATTCATGTGTCAAATACAATAATGTTAATTAAGTAACAATTTAGGATGGGTTATTACAATATTGTTGTTTATCTACACCATACTATATCTATGAAATATCTCAATTTGTGTAATAAAAATTTCTAAAAAGTAGGATATAAAATTGGAAAATACCTAAAAATAAGAAAGTTCTAGAATTGGGGACATTACAATGGTATTAGAGTTGGATCTTTCCATCCTATGATATTTCCTTCTTATATAGTCAAGTGATAGAGCGAACAAGTATTATCGCAGGGAACTTAGAAAAAACTATCCATTTCTTATGAAACAATTAAAGCTACAAAAAGTGAATCAGATGCAAAGAATTTTGATGTTGATGTTTCACTTGGAAATTGGAATTATTTTGCATATTTTCACAAAGAGAGGAGGGGTCCAAAGAATCGGGCAACACATCTTGAGAAGGCTAGATAACTATATTGTAAAGTGTTGGCACAAAGACTAGGAAATGTTTATGCTATAAATGGGGCAATTTTGATATTGCAAATGAAGATTTTACACAGGTACAAGAAGTTGTAGTAGGAAAGATATTTGTTTAGATGCCTAATGTGTGGGTAAATCTAGAAATAATTTAATTTTCACAAGGACAATTTGTGCTTGTAGTGGAAATGTATCAAAATTGTTTGATTAAATTTTGTTTTGCCACTAACACCCAAATTTTATTATATTTAGCCAAAACACAATATGAAGCACAATAGTGGCAAGATTGTAAAAGAACATTATTAAAAGCAGTAGATTGTAATGAGTGTTTCAATTTTTTGTTTAATGTAATGAGGGTCTCAAATTACCTCTTGATTTAGTGCAAAGGGCATCCCCAAATCTGACTTCACTGCATAGGACCTCGGTGACTTCAAATTAATTGTAGCAAACTTCAAATTCCTTGCCTTCATTTTCAGAAGTCTCTAGGTCCTCTCCAAATCTTTATCATCCATGCAAGTAGCTACTATAACTAATCAAAATGCCTCAGTGCTAGGCTAACTTTCATCTAACAAATGAAGTGAGGAATTCTGCAATGAACACAAATAAATTTGAATAATGAATCATGCCAATACATTGGGCACAATAATTGACCAATTTTTTTCAATTTTTTTTTTTTAATTTGTATTTGGTGACTAAATATTTAGTCATTTTTATTTTTGTGACTAAATAATTTTTCATTCAACAACCAAATTAGTAAAATTTAGTCATTTTTAGTTTTTGTGACTAAAATTTTTAGTCACCTAGTCATTTATTTTCCAAATTCTACTAGCAGTTTGAAAATATTCCTCAAAGAAATATGGTCTCATGGTGATGCACATCACCATGAGACCACATTTCTTTGAGGATTTTTTTCAAACAACTGATTTCCTTTCCTATGATGTTTGATAAAATGCTTTGGTAGACATGCATGGAAAATTTGGTAGCATAGACAAGGAAATCAGCTATTTTGGTAGAATTGTTTGACAAAATTCCTCAATGAGTTGTTTCCTCATGGACTAGAATGATTTCAAGATATGCACAAAATGGATTTGTTGAAAATACTTTATAAAATTTCAAGAAAATGCAATTTCTAGGTGTAAAACCAAATTCCACTATGTTTTCCAAAATCCCCAGTGCCTATAACAAAATGGAAGCTTTGGAATGGGGTATGCACATCCATAAAAAAATATTTAGAAATGATGTATTATATTACTGTAGACATCTAAATTTTATCGCTCCCATATGATCAAATTCACCTCTTTATTCATCTATTTCATCAATATTAATTTATTTAAATTAATATTGCACCTTCTACCTAAATTCCCTAAAGTATTTAGTTCAATAATTAAATGCTTTATCTTACACCTTTTCCTCTCTAAATTAAATAAATATATCAATTTATTTAATTTAGTCATTTGACCTTTTTGAATTAAATCAATTTTAAATTCTTCTTTTTTCTCTATCCTTGTCACATCCTCCATAATCCTCTTTTAATCTAGATTAATTAATTAATTCATGATTAAGATGTGCATGCACTTAATCAAGGATTAATATCACATCCTCCATAATCTCCCACTTGATTCTAATCTTTCATTAATCCTCCTAGTCATGAGTTTGCACAACCTTAATCAAATTCATTACCCACATTTAGCATACCTTTTTAGTTAGCCTTTTCATTTTCCTTTCTTAGCATTAACTCTATTCCCCATGTGAACTTAAAATTCACATTTATTCCTTCGAGAATCTCCCTTTCCCATGCATCTTCTAGAATCTTTGACTTATCACATCAAGTCACATGTGGAGAAGTGCTTCCCTTTTTGGAAGCTTATCTTGTCCATGTGATTCTTCAAAGCATCTGAATTTTTAATTCACATTTATGTCCCCAACTACTTTCATCTTCCCCATTGATATTTTTGAGGAATACTAAAATTCCTCTCATGTCGCTCTCCAACCATTTGGGAACAAGAACTTGCATTTTAAGGAAATATTCTCCTCTCCCAATGTACTTTTAAAGTACTTGTCGTTCTTCCACATCATGTCCTTTGGATACTTCATACTCCACATGGCAAGATGTGAGGGCTTGTGAGTCCTAAACTCGCCATAGCCCTACATCTTGTCCATGGTGGCTCAATCCTAGCCATCAATTTCTCTAGAAAATTCAAATTTCTCTATAAATACTCCCTTCTTCATTCATTCACAACAACTTAGGAATTTTTAGCACCCTTATGCTCTTGAATATTTTAGCCATTTTCAAGAACAAGTTCATAAAGAATTTTTTCATCTAAGTCCTTTATTATAGCCTCATTATCTTGAATGCACCATCTTGCATTTACATCATCTTGTATTCATCTCCATTATATAGCCATCCAAGGAGCACAAATCTTCAACAACATCAAGGGCTAACCAAGGAGAAACTTGCACAAGGTATATCACTTTTGTATCTTTATTTGTTCAAGTTTAACATTTTTTCCCAATCTTGAGGTGTTAGGTGTTCTTCTCTTTCATTGCATTTCTATTTTTTTTGCTCACTTAAGAAAAGGATTTTCACCTAATCACATTTTTGGCATGACTGGTGGGACCCCCAGGTAGGTCCTTTGCATTTCACATTTGTTGTTGTTTAGTATTTTGTAGGTTTAGGTGACATAGAGAGGCTAACATAACCTCGAGGGGTGAACCTGACCTAGGAGTGAACCTGACCTAAGTAGAGGGGTGAAACCAACCTAGGGGAGAACCCGACCTAAGTAGAGGGGCGAACCCAACCTGTGCAGAAGGGAAAACCTTACCTAAATAGTAGTTTTTGAAAGGTAAAAGAACAACATCTTTTAAGTCATTCTTACAGTTTTTTTTCACTATTTTCTATTATTTTACTTTCTGCTAACCCCTTGACTTGTACACATTGTGATTGTGAAGGGTTTTTAGATAAAAAATTTATACAGCTATCATATAGTTGTAGAAGAAAGGAGGATAAAACTACTGACATATCTATTGTATGTCTTAAAGTTATAATAGTTAGCTAGATGTCCCTTTTCCTTTTTCAATAATCTAGGAACATAGTATAACTAGGGGAGTTAATAAACATTTCTTGGTGTTTTTGTGATAGGCTATTGATGTATCCAATCTCCTTGCACCTTTAGGCAATCCTGGGTGAAGAGAAATCATAGCCTATCAAGTCCTTTTGTGTTGCCCAAAGGGGTTTCATATCGTCTAAGCTTTCCCTTGCACTTCATGTGAGCCTAGGGAGTAGTTGAAAGTGGTTGGAATTCTCTTTTTAGTGGGACCTGCTTAGGGATTTCATCACCCCAAGGGAAGATTGCAACCATGCGTATTGTCAGGGTATATAAAGGGGGGAAAGCAAAAGTTGTATCTCAATCCAATCATGTCATAATTGGTGGAGCATCGAAGTTAGGGTGATACCTAGATAGACATGAAGAGTTGGTCCAAGACTTTAGTATCTTGTTGAGGTTCCCAACTCACGCTTGTGATGGGCTAGTGTTCATGGTTTAGGCCTCACATACCAAGCATATATCGATGACTCCCTAGTTTCCTTGTTCATCCTAGTTAGAGGATTGTGTTGGCCAAACCCTTCACACTAATCTTAGGTTTGTGTTGCTTGAACTATCTTTTTTGTGGTAAACCAATGAATTTTTTCTGTGAGTCAAGTCAGCCTTACCTTTTTCTTATTTTTTGAAGTGTTTTTTAGTCCTTTTCCATAGTTTTTTTTACCTAATTTAAGTCTAGAGGGGCAAACGTGACTTGAGTAGAGAGGCGAACCTGACCCGAGTAGAGGGGAGAACCTGACATAGGGATGAACCCAACCTAAAAAATCTATTTTAACATCTTGAACAGTCAATCCCATATCTTGTTCCAGTCCATTCCTGACATTTGTTCCGTCATTCTGTCAGGTCATTTTCCCATTCTGTTAACACATTTTATCATTTTGTTAACCTGTGCCATCACCTAGTGAGCCAATTTCATCATTAGGTACCTAAAACCATATCATTTTCCTCACCTAATCCACACTTTAGTCCATTTTACAACTTCACAAAGATCATTCATTCATCATTTGTATCATATGTGCACCTTTAGAACACCTCTATGTTGTGTCACTCATCATCAAATCCCCTAAACCTTGTTTTAAAGGTTGTTATCTAAATTGACCTAGGCATTTGAACTCGATTGTTATCCTTCAAATAAATCATTAATTTTTACCCAAATCAATTCACTCCCATCTCGAAGTGAATTCAGTGTCGTAATTTATTATCCTTGGCCCAAATCAATCCTCTTCCATCTTGAGGTGCATTTAGTGCCGTGATCATTTATCAATCCATCAATCCAATTGATCAATGCCTTAAGTCACCTACAATGTTTTCTGAGTTGGGTTTAGAATCCCTTATATCCTCCGTCTAATCTTCAATCATCCAATCAACTTTTACCAATCTTCATCAAATCAATCCTATCTAATCATCCAATCAACTTTGACCAATCTTCATCAATCAATCCTATCTAATTAGTCAATCAACTTTGACCAATCTTCATCAATCAATCATATCCTTTGACCAATCCTCATCAATCAATCCAATCCAATCATCCAATCAATCTAATCCAATCATCCAATCAATCAAATCCAATCATCTAATCAATCCTATTCAACCAATCAAGCTTTATCCAATTAACAAATCACTCAAATCGATCCTCCAATCATCATCTTGACTATCCTCGCATCCTAGTCCACTCCACCATCTTGCATGTCCATTCAAACTTGGTCATAGAAAAGGAAGATGGCTGAGCAAAAAAACTATGGATCCCAACCTAACGTACCACAAGAAAATTCTCTTGTCAATGGGGGATCATCTCAATTTAACACCAAAGATTAGAACAACTCACTACATGGTGAAGAGAGTATGGTCAACCAGCTCAAACTCACACTCGAAGAACATTTTAGCAACCCCACCAATTCATAAATGATAGATCATTTACTTGAACAAAATGGGGGAACAATCTTGGCCCACCTAATTCAAAAAGGTGTCAAACCCCCATCAGTCATTGACTTATCCAAACAAAGCAATTCCACATCCAATGTACCCCAAGGTTCACAAAACACACCAGATGATTCATATATCCCTAATATTCCTCCAGTGGAGGGTTGGTATCAACCTGAATTTGGAAATGTTGTTCTTTACCTAATCAACAATCCCCCACATGCCCCAATCTTAGTCATGGGGGCTTCCCAAGTATCTAATTATCCTAATAACCATTTCACCTATGGTATGCTACAAAATGTTTCACAACATCCACCATTAATGCTAACTACACCACCCACTTCAAATCAACCTCCAGTAAAAACTGGGAGAAACCCTTTCACACCCTTTCCTCCACCTCCTGGAGCCACAAATATTCCACCTCCTCCATTCATATCCCAACAACCTCCTCAATCTTACATACCATCTCAATTACCTCCACAGGGTACATCTCAACCAAATATTCTCATTGTCACCCAACAACCTCCTTTGCAGAATGCCTCCATGTCATCTCAACCACCTCATTAGCAACAAACCCCACATAATCCTTTGATTCCATCAAAAAAACCCTCACACCAATCGCAAGGAAATCCATCCAACCTCTCATCTTGACCATAGCCCCATTCCTCACATTTATTTTACATCCGTAAACTCAACCACAACACAAAATTCCTTCTCGGCCCATGCAATAGCCAATATCACATCAGTAACCTCCCCAACACTACTTCTATCATAACCAACAATAGTTATAGTAACAACCACCCTATTTTGCCTCCTAATAATCACATTAGTACCCTAGTACTAGCAGACCAATCTACAACACCCCATTCATGCTCCTCAACATTATGTCACATATCCCTATCAGACCAATCTGTACTCTACCTCACAGTAGCAACCTTCATACCAACAAACACCCTCGACACACCAACAAGGGACATCATCATCTCACTATCAAAATCCATATATCAACATTCAAATAGTATCACAACATCCACTATCATCCTATCATCCATACCCATCCAACCCATCTACCTCGAATCCTACACCACTGGTCAATGCAGATTTATTGGAAATCAAAATTGTTTTGAAAGATCTCCAAGCTGAGACTAGTAAGCAATCCTTCAAATTTGAAGATATATGTCCCTATCCATTCAACATCTCCATCTCATTGATTCCCTTCCTAAAACACTTCAAGATACCAAAATTTGATAGATACAAGGGAAACAAGGATCCTAAAGCCCACCTACAAGAGTTCTACTCCTAGTGTTAGGACGTTATGCACAACAACAACTATCTCTTGTGTCTATTCTCATGTAGCCTAATAGGGAATTCCCTAGAGTGGTTCATAGGTCTAGAGCGGGGGTCCATAAAATCATTTGTAGATCTTTCAAAGAAATTTATTTCTTAGTTCTCCTTCAATCTAGAGGACACTGATACCTTGGATCTCCTCAAGGAGAATCAATGTGAAGGCGAAACCTTTGCTAGCTACCTCAAAAGTTGGAGTGTGCTGGCAAGGTAGAGGAAAACCCCTCTCAAAGAGAAATACATGGTCACTCTCTTTGTTGAGAACTCACAAGCCTACATGGCCCATAATTGCAGGCTCCATTGTGTTACCACCTTCAGTAAGGTAGTGGAGAAAGGACCCATCCTTGAACTAGCCCTTATCGCTAAAGGGCATATCAAGATACACAACCATGACAAAGAACAACCATCCGGAGATAAGTCATGCTAGTGGAACGAGAATAAGAATTTTGCAAATGATGGTGTCACCAACACCAAACATGTCCAAGTAGCTAGCACCTCTCATAGGTAATAGCCTACTCTAATCAACCATTTTCCCAAAACATGTTATTAGTACCATAGGGGGCACCCCGTCCCCCTCAATAGTCAAACTAGAATAGTCAAGGGAACAACAACTACCAATTTACTCAACTAGGTGGGTCTTTGAGTACCATCTTCAAAAAAATCCTACAAGTGAACTATTTGATCATCTACCTCGTGACCAAACCCTTTGATGAATCCAAACCAAAACCCAATTGGTATAAAGACAATGAATATTGTGACTTTCAAAAAATCAAAGCGCACTCCACCAATAAGTTTCTAGGTCTCAAAATGTATGTCCAAGATCTTATTGATCGAGGAGATATCCAAGTCAACAGTAATCAAGCCTCATCATCTAATGCTCAATTATAGATTTACCAAAATGCATTCTCTAACCATAATCAAGGTGCAAGCACATCCAATAGAAATCCAAAAAACAATAGTACAAATAGCATTAACTATAAGAATGTGCCCCTCAATTATGATGTCATTTTCCATTACATTAAGCAGGTGGAACCCTGCATATCCATGATACATATCAAAGCTAAAGATCCCCAATGTTTTGTTGCAACACAAAGAACCCACATTATTGTCCTTACAACCTCTACATCCACTCAACAAAATCCTATGAATTCTCATATAACATTCTTGACACTTAGGAAAGACTCCTACTCATATCTCAATTTTGGATCTGCTTAAATCTTCTCCCATGCATCAAGAGATCTTGAACCGAGATTTACAGGAAACTTGAGTACCTAACAACATTGATCCTACGCAATTCCAAGCCTTAGTGGGACATCTGGCTCTATCCTACTAGCTACACTTCAACCAAAATGACATGCCTAACATTGATGCCAACCATAATCATCATCTACACATTGAAGTCTTGGTTGAATATCATAAAGTAAAAAGGGTCCTAGTAGATAATGGCTATACCCTCAATCTATGCACTCTAAATTTCATAAAATAGTTAGGGTACACTCAAGCAGACCTAAGTAAAAAAATCATTACAATCAAGGCTTATGATAATGCAAAAAGAGACTATGAAGGAATTATCAGCCTCCCCATCCAGGTTGGACTTGTAACTCAATACACTACATGTCATTTCCTTGATCTAGACTTACCATACAACCTCCTCTGCAACCACCCATGCCTCCACGCCATGCAAGTTGTCCACTCCACATATCATTGGTGTTTAAAATTCCTAGTTAATGGACAAGAGGTCACCCTTTACGCTAACCCACAACCATTTGAGCACTTTGATGCCTTCGAAGCTTCATTTCCCCATTTGAATTATTGTCCTAGAGTCAAAATTGGGGAACCACAATCATCATCCACCACCAATTCCACCTTCACTAAAGTCTAGATCATTGACAAGGGATGTGGTGAATATGAAATGCATACAACTCTGAATGTGGAAACCATGGCACCGTCACCACACACATACGGTCAACCTTCATAGTGTGAACAAAAGAAATAAGAAAAGATCATTACCTTTAGTGCCAAGAATATCCCCACTAGCACTTTCTAGTCCCCTAGTTTAAGGAAAGATGTAGCAGAAGATGATATTAGTCAGTGGATATATCACTAAGAGCCCCAACCAGATCCTCCCCTTAAGGAATATTTTCAAGAAGCATACCCCTAGTCTACTAAGTGTGTGGAGAAGCATAACTATCAAGGTGGGGGTCTAGGAAAAGAAGAAAAAGGGAAGAGCTGCAACCTATTGAAGTACCAAAGATTCCACGGAATATAGGCCTAGAATATGAAAAAAAGAAAAAAGTCCCTGCAACGTCATCCAATACTTCCAATAGTGTTAGTATGGACAATAGTCCCTTAGACTACATACTTGAGGAAGATTCCATCATACATGTGTATGATGATGTGGATCACATGAATCCTTCATCCATGTTTGATTTCCTATCCGTCTTTACCAAAAGCCTTTCCCTTAAACATACTAAACTTATTGACTAGGACCTATAGGATAGCACACCTTTCAATGTCTCTCTAGATGAATATGTTAACTTTATGGGATTGGGAGAAGATGAATTCTCTAGTCGCAAAAGTAAAAATAAGAAAAATAAAAAAGGGTCACTTGGCGAAAACCTCCTTGAGGTGCTTCTTGACCCCAAAAAAGTAAAAACAAAGGGCATATCTGATGGTGAAAACCTTGATGAGGCACCTGAAGATGGGTACGTTCATCTTCCTCGTGTAGGAACATAGCTATCTAAACGATCATTGATCCTAATAGAAGAAACACAAGAACTTGGGAAATAGAGAAGATCATAGTATAACATATGTGGTGAAGTCACTATCAAAAGAAGAATATGCAAAAATTGTTTAGCTCCTTAAGGACAAAAAGATCAACTTTGCATGGACATATTCTGACATGTCAAGGTTAGATCCAACTTGGTATTACATCACTTAGATTTTCATCTAGATTCCAATCCAATCAAATAGAAACTCCGCAAGATGCATCCACAAGTTGCCCTTTTGGTCAAGAAATAATTAGAGAAGCTATTGGAGGCCCAATTCATAACACTCATTAATTATTTTGAATGCATTTCCAATGTTGTCCCAGTAGGAAAACCTAATGGGAATGTCAAAGTATGTACCAACTTTATAGATCTCAACAAAGTGTGTCCAAAGGATGATTTCCCTTTACTAAACATTGACATGTTGGTAGATTTAACAACATGACATGAAATTTTATCCTTTATGGATGGATTTTTAGGATATAATTAGATCAAAATTGCACCTAAAGACCAACATAAAAAAAATTCATCAAACCCTAGGGTATGTTCTATTGCAATGTCATTCCCTTTGGTCTTTAGAATGCGGGGGAAACTTACCAGTATGCAATGACTATCATATTCCAAGACATCATCCACATTATTATGGAAGACTATGTCGATGATTTTCTAGTGAAATCTAGAACTAGAGCAGAACACCCCATAGTTCTATGGAAGATCTTTGAGTGCTTAGAACACTATAAATTTCACTTAAATCCAAAAAAGTGTGTGTTCGAGGTAACATCTAGAAAAAAATTGGGTTTCATTGTCTCCAAAAGGGGTATCAAATTAGATCCAACAAAATTCAAAGAAATCATGGATATGCCTCCACCCCATAATCTGAAACAATTAAGAAGTCTTTAGGGAAATTTGGATTCCATTAGAAGGTTTATAGCTCAACTAGCTGATAAATTCCAACTGTTTATGCACCTTATAAAGAAGAATATATATTTCAAGTGGGATCCTATGTGTCAATAAGGTTTTGAAAAAATCAAGGAATATTTGGCTCATCATCTGGTCCTCATGCCTCTGATCCCTGGGAAACCACTCTTGTTATAATTCTCCACAACATCAGTGGCACTCGAGGCATTATTGGAACAACACGATGAATCATCCAGAGAATGAGCAATCAACTACATCAATCAAACCCTAGTTGGTTATGAGCTTAATTATTATTTGATAGAGAAAAATTTCCTATCCGTCATTTTCTACTCTCATAAACTTAGACATTATATGCTCAGCCACCCTATGAAGTTAATATCAAATGTGGACCCACTCAAGTACCTTCTATCTAGAACAATCCTAGCTAGGCAGATGGATGAATGGGTCATGTTGCTAAGTGAGTTTGACAAAGAGTATGTGGATTGAAAATCTATCAAAGGATAGATAATAGCAGATCAACTAGTTGATGCACCCTTAATTGATGCACACCCATTAGTCACAAAGTTTCTCGATGAGGAAGTCCTTTCAATAGTTAAAGCAACCATGTGGAAATTGTACTTTGATGGGTCATACACACATAATGGATTAGGGGTAGGCATCATGTTTGTTACCTCAAGGTGATTGCATTTCAAAGTTGTTCAGACTAGCTTTCCCATGCACTAACAACATAGCCAAATATGAAGCTCTCCTTACTCGTCTAAGAATCAAAATTAAATGGAATATCACCCAACTAAGTGTTTTTGGTGATTCACAACTAGTTATCAAGAAAGTCAATGATGAATTTATAACAAAAGATGAGAAGCTTCTACCCTACAAATGCATGGTTGATGAATTTAAGAAGTCCTTCACCTCCATCCATTTTGATCAGATTCCCATGATTCAAAACAAATTTGTTGATGCAATGGCCATAATTGGTTCCTTGATTGACATGCCTAACAATCAAACAGAATGTGAATTCCTCATTGAACAACTCTTAATCCTAGCATATGACATCCCTAAGAACAAAATGGTATGTGAAATTGTAGGTCCCACATCCCCATGGTACCATAAAATTTATGGCTACCTTCATGAAAACACCTTACCCATTGACCTTAAATGAAACCAATGCAAATAATTTATCCAATGTTCATCCTGATATATCATTTTTGGTGATACGCTCTATTGTCATGGGTATGATCGAACCCTCCTCAGGTGTCTGAATTACACCGAAGCCGATATTGCACTAATGGAAGTACAGAGTGGTGTTTGTGGGGCCCATTCAAATGGTATGGCCTTGGCTGAAAGGATTATTTGAGTTGGACATTACTGGCCTACACTAGAACATGACACTTGTGTTTTTGTGAAGAAATTCCTACCATGTCAGTAACATGTAGATCTAATTCACGCTCTGACATAAGACTTTCAACCCATTCTCTCACTATGGACCTTCTCTTAGTTGGGTTTCAACTTGATTGACAAGATATATCTGCCATCCTTTGATGGTCACACCTTCATTATCACCGCCACTAAGTACTTTAACAAGTGGATGGAAATAATGCCACTCTCACAAATCACTAGTACTTAGATTTCAAAATTCATCATCTGCCATATTTTATGTAGATATGGTATCCCATCCACTACCCTCTTAGATAATGGAAAGCCTTTCAAAAACCAAGCCATGAAACAACTTTGTGACACCTTTCATATTCAACATCATTGGTCAATACCTTAATACCCCCAAGGTAATGGTTAGGTAGAAGCTACCAACAAGACTCTTATCTAAACCCTCAAAAAGGTTGTTAAAAACACTGGTCGAGATTGGCACCTCCACATTCATCCTACCCTCTAGGAGTATCACACTTCCATCTGTACCCCTACTGAAGCCACCTCATATTCCCTTGTATATGGTGCCAAAGCCATTTTTTTTATCAAATTTGAGATCCCATCATTGAGAATTTCTTTGAAGAACCTTATTATCGAGGAAGACACCCACTTTGCAAGGATTTCCTAGATAGAATTACTTGATGAAAGATGGATTAGATCCTATGATCATCTTCAAGCATATAAAAACCATCTCAAACACATTTACCACAAGAAGCTTCACCCTCATCAATTCAATATTGGGGACCTCATCCTTAAAGAGAACCAGCACACCGAGTAGGACCAAGATAAGAAAGGAAAGTTTGAAGAAAATTGGTTGGGTCCCTATATCATCACCACAAAGTATGGATCTAGGGCATATAGAGTCACCACCCTTTAAGGAGAGCCCTTGGAAGGGCCTATTAATATCATGCATTTGAAAAGGTTTTATACCTAAGTCTGCTTGGTGGTCCTATTTGTACAAAAATACAAAAAAATCCAAAAAAATCACAAAACACCAAAAAATAAAAATAGTAAAGAGAAATAATTCATCCTATGGTGAAAACCACCCATGGTGGCACCTTGGATAATTACATTTGGTGAAAACCTGAACAAAGGCGTCATTTGTAATGGGATTAATCATTATCTACCTTATATCCTAGTTACTTTATGACTTCATCCATCTTATCCTAATATCCTCTCCCATCCCATCCTTGGCCACTTGGTATATTTTGATTGAGGATTGGATGATCATCAGCTATTTAGAATCCTGAGCTTATTTATCCTAATATGAGCTTATGTCAGTTTCACGTCATCATCTTAGGTTTATCATCATGTCGGTTTCATCTAGTTCCCAACAGTCATTTTGGTCTTTTGTTGAACTACATTGCCCTTGTGCTTTCACGTAGGCAAGGTTGATCATTTGATCTTCCCCTGAGGCATTTGGTACCAACCTGCTTTGTTCCTCCATCATTTTTCTCCATCGGTCCCTTTTCGCTTTTATCTGTCGTCAATTATCATTTGTCTTTTTTGAGTTACATTACCCCTACACTTTCACATAGGAAAGGTTGATCATTTGATCCTCCCTCAGGGAATTTTTCTATCATGTCTTGTGTCATTCATCATTGGTCATCGTTGTCCGATTTCCACTTTATCCATGGTCTTTTCTAGAACTATGAGGGCTCTGCACTCTCATGTAGGAAAGGCTAATCTATGATCAGCCCCTAAGCACCTAGGTCTGTAGGGTGTGCCAATATCTCATGTCATTTTTTCAAGTATGTCCCTATCTAGCTAGTTCTTAAAGCAAGAAAGATTCTTTAAAGTATAGAGAGATCTAGTTAGTATCAAATATTCTACATCATCTAGGTCATTTTAGTTTAGTATCCATCCTTGGTCTCAACAAGTTGCATGCTTCCTAACAAACCTCATCAACCCCATCCATCCTCTTTATCCTATGGAAAAGGACGTTTGACATTAATTACAATCTTTTGAAGCTTTTTCATTTTGTTTGTCATTTGAGTTCCCTATTACAATTAGTTAAGGTCACCATGATCTATCATATTATGCTATGTTTTCACTAATTCACATAGGGGAATATCTTGATCTTTTATTGTTGTTGTCTGCTAGGTTGTCCCAATAGTATCCACCAAGACCCATGTGATCTTGTGTTACGTTGGGGAATCCCTTTGTGCTTGTGGTTATCCCAGTGCTTGGCTTGACCAAAGTCTTCATGAATTTGGGGTGTTGGGATATCCTTCTTGTCTATGTGTTTGTTTCATGCATTTGACACTAACTTTCCTTGTTTTCTTATACCCTAGCACTTGATTTCTAATGTTACAAAAAAAACCGGTCGTCCAAAGATGGAAACTCATATTTGGATTGCATTTCATGATCATTACCATTGCATTACATTCACCCTATGATTTTTTTTGTGCAAATACTTTACCCTCTATCTCCCATTCTTCTCAAGATACTAAGGGTTCTTGATAGGTGAAAAATTACACTCATCCTCACTATGCTTATCATCTACCCACATTCTCATGTAAGTCCTTAGTGACATTTATTATAATGTTGTATTGTATTACATATTATAGGTTCATTAAATTTTTATTAAGTTTCCATATCCATATTAGATTAATCATGATTGATTATTCTAGGAATCTTAGGTTCATTTTAATATCCATACGATTTACATACATCACCACCTGCATCACAAAGTGTTAGGTCCATCATAAATAAAGTCATAACACATACATCACATCCTACATTACACATGTTAGTCGTCATATATAACATCCATCTCATCCATATAAGCATCAATATAATCTATCATAAACATATACATACATTATGTCATCATGATCATCATATATCCAATCATAAACATCCACATGCATAAATGAAATCATACATCATACACATGAATATTGTGTCAATAGGGGCTGTCATATATCATATGAATATATAAAATTCCATCACATATCCATCACATAATAATGTACATGTCCATCATAAATCATAAGATAAAATACAAGTACCAAGCTCTGCATATAATAACTACAACTCTATACTATCCATCCACCTCGCACCTCTCAAAAAATTGGTAGCATGTCACCTATTGAATGAGCTACCTATGCCTAACCTCTTTGGAGAGTTAGGAATTGACCTCCTTCCTAGAGAAGCCCCCTGTGACTCACTGAAACCTCAGGTCTGCATCCCCAGAGACTGAGATGGTGCTAGCATCTAAGGCGTCTGCCAAACATACTAAAATGTCTGTTGTGCTAGATCTAGAACTGAATGATGGTACATAGCCATCTAAAATCCTACCTCCAACTCCATCTCCTCCCTCATCTTTGCCTCCCCCTCAGTCTCCTCCATTACCTTTGCATCATGTCGCTGCTCCAACACAACTTGCTCTCTTTTGCGCTATCTCCCCATCCTCAGTGCTCTCACCAGCTGACCTACAACCCTAGCCTCCCCCTATCCCCTCTCATAATGCATTCTTCAATTATCTCCAAGCATTCAAATCACCTAGATCTACAATCACACAAGGAGAGAAAAATGTTGATTGTTAGGGAATGGGGTTTGCCTTGGTCAAACCGCATTTAGGTAATTAAACCAAATAATGAAATAAGGTGAAGCATGAACATGAAATAATGAAATTAAAACCTTTCCATGATGATAGATCTTGAAATACTACAACAATAGATGAAGAATCTTCCTTTGAGTGCCTTAGAATTGATCTTCAATGCTATCTTGATGCTCTTGTGAAGACTAAAAGTGATAAACCCTAGCTTGCTTGAGCTGAGATGGATAATGAATGAATGAAATAATCATTAGTAATTTTTTATATAGGAAATCCACTCAAATTCCCATCAATTTGATCCCCAAGGCTGGCATTGAAGAAAATTAAACTTAAAACCTAATTTGTCCTACTCAAATCCTAGAAATAGCCCAAATGGGACTCATTTTCCATCTTAGGTGAATGAGTCCCATTTGGATGGGACTCATTCACCCAAAGTGGTGAATGGGTCTCTCAGGGGCTCTTTTGGTAGCTGGGATGTCGAGGAGTGAAGAATTTAGGCTTATATGTTGATTTCATGAGGTCTTTGATCAAAATAAGCCTTGAGATACATAATATGGGGTCTTAGGGGCCTATTAATGATTATATAAAGGGTAATTAGGGCTAGGGGGACAAATTTCAATGTGAAAGTATGATTAAATACACTTTACAACATTAAAATGAGGTCCACATAGCCTAGAAAGGCACAAGATCCAATGTCAATGTGTAAAACACATTACGACACTAGATTAAAATTAAGTTTAATTTACAAGCCTTCTAGATTAATGTGAAAATACAATTAAATACATTTTACAATATTTAATTAAGGGAAGAATAGGTCCATTAGACATAAATATTTAATAAAAGTCTAGAAAAGTGTGAAAGTGATTTATAACACTTTACAACACCTTTACAAGACATGCATTTTATTCAATTTGCAAGGGCCCAAGACCTAATGTGGATGTTTGAAACACCTCACAACACTAAATCAAAGTGATGTTAAGTCTAATTTATCATTAATTATTAGTGAATCAAGCAAGGTGCACATTTTTTTATGGTACATTTATTCCCCACTTTAGTGAGAGGATTAACTTGCTTCAAACTCACAGTAAAGTAGGCATTCAAGAGGGCTCTAATTGTACCAATGTGGATGGTCTAGGATATCAAAGATGAAGGAAGCAGTCAAGCCCCTAGGGTCCAAGATCCTAAGTCACACTGACATAAGAAATAAAGGACATGCACAAGGTGAATGGTTTGCGGAAAAATGAGATATGCAATCATGTGATGGAAATAACTAGAAGGAAGAGAAGTAAAAATGAGAAAAGGTAACAAAGTGGATCAAGCTTTGATTGTTTGTCCAATATGTTGTGGATCAGAACTAGGTTGTTTTACAAAAAATGTACACTCACTCTAAGGAAACAAAACTCCTAGTCGTCCTTCAGGTGAGATGTCCTAAAAGGTGAGAGAAACATACACTCATCATTGGTATGTGATCACACACACACAAGTGGCTATGGGGAAAGTCATACCTCAGAATGGGATTCCCACTCAACCATACCAAAGTTATACCTCCTGATAAATTTAATAAGGAATCACACAAAAATGATCTTCAAGATCTATGAGGCAAGCAAAAATTTATATGCTTGAAACTCAGACATTGTAAATGAAAAATAGAGAAAGGAATGTTCAAAGGGATTTTACCTAGTTTGTGCAAGGTCTCATCTTAGGGAACATTGAGCTTAATGTCTCCAAGAGAGGACAAGTGAAATAGGTCTCATCTTGTTTCCAAGAGAGGACAAGTCAAAGAAATATCACGCTCTTGGAGGAATTCAATCCCAATGACACCACCAAGAAAATGACACATCACAAGAAGAAATAAATCACACATTGAAATATGAGTGTCAATGTATGCCCCCACTTTAAAGTGGTTGCTAACACCATTGTTGTGAGCAAGTTCTTTAAAGTATAAGAGGACATGAGAGCTTATTCAGAAAGCCCTATGCCAAGTCATATGTTTCTGATAAGCTACATCATGAAAAGGTAGTATGTCACATGTGAGCCAACTTAAGGCATGTCATCCACATCGCAAGCTTGCTCTTATATGTACATACAAATTTAACAGCTAGCTACAAGAGGCAATTACAAGTGACATATGAGGAAGAGTGATGTAGCCCCTTGCCCCCACTAAGTGCAGAACAAGGGTGAGCCAAAATTATTGATGAGAAACAAGCTCGAGTGAAAATAAGTATCAATTAGAGGAAGGAGGTGCCCCCCACATAAGGAAGAGCACCAAACTCCTTAAGATGTTGTATTTTACTACTCAAAGCCTTACATTCATTAGTACCATGACCATGAAATCTATGATATAATAAAAATGAATTCTTGTAGTTGAATTGGTTTCATTTTATTGGAGGGAGAGATATCAAATTATCTTAGAGGAGTGTCGATGAGATAGCCTCTTTATCAATGGTAGTATGTGTTCCTATAGTTTGCGGAAAATATATTTCTTGCTTAGGGTTAGTTGTCATACCTACACAAGACTGCTTAGATTGCAATATTTTGTTCTCTCCTTTATAGGAGGGTATAAAATCTAACAAACTCAAATCATTAGCATTTTGTGAGATGAGATTGACATTAAGTGAAGATTTATTTTTTGGTTTCAGTTTAGGCAAAGGGGAACAATCAAGACCACTAGTGTCTATCAATTTAGGATGCACTACTCTTAAATTCATCTTAGAATAATCTTTTGTGAGAGTGTTGATGTTAAGTGAAGGCTTGTCTATTTCTATCAAAGGAAAATAACCAAGACCATGAGTTGTTTCTTACATGTTAGGCTTGATCAGGACACAAATACCTTGTTCTCTAGCACCACATCCTTTTCCACTATATCTAAGATGTTTCATAAGTTCATAACCTTTTCCATAAAGCTTTTTCATCTCTTTTTGATTTGGTGGTTGTTTTATATTAAGTTTTTTAAAGTTTGTAGTGTAATTTTATTTTTCTTCTAAAGTGGTTGAGGTGCATGCTTTTGAAGGTTCTTTCAAGTTTTGTGTTGACATTACTGATTTTTCATGTCCCTTATTTGAATCTTTGTTTATGATCTTGTACTCACCCATGAATGTATGTTTGAAATATGAGGAACCCCAATCATCTTCTAATACCTTTATGACTTCTTCAATTCACTTTTCTTTTTCTTTTTGTTGCACAAGATCTACTTGTGTGGTTGGTGTTAATGTTTTCAAGGGGTTCTCTTTATTTCTCTCAAGTTGTAAGACACTATAAGCTTAGGATCAGTGTCAAGTGTGTACACTTTGTTGTTGTAGATGTATTTCATTTTACAATGAAGAGTAGAAGGAACCCCATTCATTGCATGAATCCATAGCCTGCCTAAAAGAAGATTATATGAAAGTTCATAAGGAATAACATGGATCTGTGTTCCCAACTATAATAGGTAAAGTAATCACACAATGTGATTTCTTTGCTATACTGTAAAATCCACTGATAGATAAAGAAATAGGTTGAATGTTTAATTTATCAATGCCAAGCCTATCCAAAAGGGTCACACTACACAAATTAAGGGTTGATACATTGTCAAAAAGGGTTCACTTTATCCCTTTTCTTTTGAATTGAGATATTATTATGAAAGATTCTTTTTTTTTTTGCACTTCCAAAGGTGGGAGTTCACTTTGGTGGAAAACAATGTTAGCATTTACTCCTTGAATCATGGCTGCTATGTGATTCGGTTGCACATTAGAAGGGATAGGAACTTGTTGCAAGATAGTTTGAAGCATAGTGTGATAATTAGATGAATTCTAAATTAGGTCCCATAGAGATATCTTTGTAGGAGTATTCTTAAGTTTTTCAACAAGATCATATGTTTTACCACTATGTGAAGGAAAATGAGGAGCACTAGGAAATATGGGATTAGGAAAAGGCAAGGGTGTCGGGGTTGGTTGTTGCAATTGTGGATTGTTTCTAGTGTTATATGTATGAGAAATGGTATTATGACTCAAATGTTGTGACACATTATTCTTAGGTGGGTAGAGGATGAATTTGGGTTTGTTTTGAGTTTCAGGTTTGCGTAATGGTGGGTAAAGGATGAGTTGAGATTGAATAATATTAACATCCCTTAGTGAGTGAGAGTCTAATGTTGCCTCTTCATCTTCTTCTAAGGATACTATGTTATTGTAAATGTTATCCTTTTCTTGCACCATGATATCCTCCCTAGGAGGAGAATTTTTAGGAGATCTATAAACCAAATGTTCTTCACATTCAAGGATTGGTTCTTCCAAAATGACCTCATCGCATGTAGGGTAATCAATGGTTGGATTTTCTTGATTATCAATAGTGGGGATATTAGGAGAAGGATCTATTTGATTTTCATTTATCTCTAAGGTCTCATTCTCTTGTGCAATATTATCTACCCTAGTAGGAGAGCTCATAAGATGTTCATAACATTCCAGGTTTAGATTGTGTAAAGCAGCTTCATTACAAGTATGGGAGGCATCAAGAGAAGGACAACTATGATTTTCATGCTTACCAAATAGATATTCCAAAATGGTAGGAGAATTAGGGAAGAGAGGGACAATATTCTCATGACTCTTAATAGGTATATCTTCTAATACTAACCTATCCTCTTTGCATCGAGGAGAAACACTAGGAGAAAGACATTTTTCTGTGTCATGGCTATGGATACTAGGTAAGGTGGTGTTTAGAAATGTTTCTATGATCGCATCTTATTGTTGTCTAATATCTTCCAAATGGAGATGAAGAGAGGGACAATCAAGACCCTCAATACTTGTATCTTCTCTCACCAAGATACCTTAGTCACTAATAGGAGAGGTATCGAGAGAAGAACAAGTATAATTGTTATGATTGTCAACACTACCATCCTCACCAATGGGTAATGTAATATTAAGGATTGTGTCAATGGTTTGATCATAACTATGACTAACATGTTTCTTAATGACCTCATTGTTGTTATCAAAATTGAACTCAAAGGAGGGGATGTTGTACTTATACAATCTATTTTTAACCATATCAAAGCCACATCTCTTGAAAGAAAACATGCTATCATGAAAGAGTAAAGAAAGTGTAATGCAATGACCTAAAGTAAGATGTTTAAATGAAATTTTTAGATGTGAAACAAGGTAATTTACTGACTACATTATGCAACAGCCTGAAAGATGAAATGTTGTAAATGCAAATTTGAAATTGAACAATGCATGAAATGAGCTAATTTAAGCTAGATCTAATGAAATGCATGTAATAGAAACTCATCCAATTGATAGAGATAGTTAATGGAAACAAAGATAAGTGAAAAAACAAGGATTTTAGTGCTATAAAAGGTAGTTTTAGATCTGTTCTAGGACTAATTCTCCCAAGATGGGAAATGAGTCCTAGTATGATTTTTTTCAAAAAAATTAGAAATTGTTAATGAATTTTAATGCTTTTTATGTTGTATGATATGTATCCTAAATTTAAATGAAATATTTTGATCATTTTGAATGATTTGAGATGAAAAAATGCAACATATATGCACCTTCACTAATGCAAACATTTAGAAACCCTAGATTCAAATTAACCAATGCAAATCCTAATGCAAAGTTAATCTAAGCTAGATCTAGGATTATTATGGACTCCAAATATAGAAAGAAGGTATTCATAAAGTAGGTTCAAAAAAATGAAATGAATATTTTTGTCACATCTTACACCTTTATGGTTTTTCACATAGAAGGATAGAGACAAAGATCAACACTTCACTCAAGAACAAACCCTTGAGATTTCAATGCAAAGGTGATTGAAATCTAATGAACGAAAGGTTCTATGGACTAAATAATGTGTAATGAGGGGTTCACAACCAAGTGTAAACTTGGAAAATGCAAAATTATTGAAAACATAATGTGAAGTGCAAAATGACCTAAAAAGATGAATAGAAATGAAAGTAAAACAAAACAAGAAAGTGAAATAGATAATGTGCACTTGGAAACTTTTAGAGGTTGGAATGGAGACTAGAAATGCTAGTGATCCTAAAATTTTGACCTACTAGGACTCATTCACCATTCTGAGTGAATCAGTCCTAGATTTGGAAAACTATATCAGAGCCTATTTTAGCCAAATGGGTATCGAAATCCATAAAAAATATTAGAAAAATAGGTACAATGGGACTCTTTTTCCACTAATGGAAAATGTTTCCACTTTGAATTTTCTAAAAACACATAAGTGGAATCTATAGCTCTTGGTTTGCTCAATCTGTACCTCCAAGTGTTTGGATTTGAAACCCTAATTTTTGATATTGTAAGTACTTTTTATGAAGATTTTGACCTTTCCAATAGGGAGATGACTCCAAAAAGTTTGAAACCTATTCTTCAATGATTTCCAAGCCTTTAAATCACCTAGATCTGCAATCATACAAGAAGAGAGAGAGAGAGAGAGAGAGAGAGAGAGAGAGAGAGAGAGAGAGAGAGAGAGAAAATGTTGATTGTTAGGGAATGGGGGTTTGTCTTGGTCAAACCTCGTTTAGGTAATTAAACAAAATTATGAAATAAGATGAAGCATGAACATGAAATAATGAAATTAGAACCTTTTCATGATGATGGATCTTGAATTTCTACAACAATGGACGCAAAATCTACCCTTGAATCCCTTAGAATTGATCTTGATTGGTATCTTGATTCCCTTGTGAAGACTTAAAATGCTAAACCCTAGTTTTCTTGACTGGAGATGGATAATGAATGAATGGAATAATGATGAGAAGTTCTTTTATATAGGAAATCAACTTAAATTCCCATTAATTTCTTCCCCAAGGCCAACATTGAAGAAGAATAAAATTAAAAGCTAATTTTTCCCACTCAAACCCTAAAAAATAACCCAAATGGGACCCATTCACCATCCTAGGTGAATGGGTCCCACCTGGATGGCACTCATTAACCTCAAGTGTAAAATTGGTTCCACAGGGGCTCTTTTGCAGCTAGGATGTTGGGGAGTGAAGAAATCAAGTTTATATGTTGATTTCATGAGGTCTTTGATCAAAACAAGCCTTGAGATACATAATATGGGGTCGTAGGGGCCTATCAATTAATTACTATGTAAAGGGTAATTAGGCCCAGGGGCACAAAGTTCAATGTGAAAGTATGATTAAATACACTTTACAACATTAAAATGAGGTCCACATAGCCTAGAAAGGAACAAGATCCAATGTGAATGTGTAAAACACATTACAACACTAGATTAAAACTAAGTTAATTTACAAGCCTTCTAGATTAATGTGAAAATACAATTAAATACATATAATATTTAATTAAGGGAAAAATAGGTCCATTAGACTTAAATACTTAATAAAAGTCTAGAAAAGTTTGAAAGTGATTTATAACACTTTAAAAACCATTTACAAGACATGCATTTTATTCAATTTGCAAGGGCCGAAGACCTAATGTGGATGTGTGAAACACCTCACAACACTAAATCAAAGTGATGTTAAGTCTAATTTATCATTAATTATTCTTGAATCAAGCAAGGTGCACTTTTTTCTATTCTACAATAGAACCATTATGGAGCATGCAAGAAGCATGAGATTGCATGCTAGACTACCCTTACAATTTTGGGTAGATGTTGTACATACCATTGTTTATTTAATAAATAGGAGACCTTCAAATCCTTTGGATGGTGGCATTCTAGAGGAGGCATGGATGGGTAAAAAGGTAAACTATTCATTCATGAAAACCTTTGGTTGTGAAGCTTTTTTCCATGTTGATATTGAAAAAAAAACCAAGCTGGAGGCTCAGTCTAAAAATGTACCTTCATTGGATATGGAGTAGATGAATTTGGTTATCAGTTATGGGATTATGAAAATCATAAAATAATTAGGAGAAAAGATAGTATATTCAATGAAAAGGTCATGTATAAGGATCAGCTGTAGGAAAAGAAGCATGAACAAGCCAAAAAGGAATATGGGGTGTTGGATGAGATTCCAAAAAATAAAATGCTAGTGGTACCTGATGTTCAAAAACAACAAGTTATCCCATAGTCTCTTGCAAGTGTTAGACATTGTACAAGGATAACTAGACCTCTAGAAAGGTTTTCTCCATCACTATATTCTATATTATTAACTAATTAAGGTTAACATGAAGGTTATGAAGAAGCAATGCAAGTAGATGCACTAAAGCAGTGGGAGCTAGGAATGAAAGAGGAAATGGAATCCTTACTACATAATTAGACTTGGGACTTAGTCTAATTTCCTGCACGTAAAACAACATTTCCAAATAAATGGGTTTACAGGTTGAAGAAAGAAGATGGAGGAAAGAAAAGATATAAGGCCAGACTCATGGTAAAAGTTTTTGCACAAAAAAATGTATATATTTGGATGAAATATTTTATCTAATTGAAAAGATGACTTCTATTAGAACTATTCTAAGTCTTGTGGCTACAGAAGACTTGCATCTTGAACAAATAGATGCGAAAACAACATTTCTTCATGGGGATTTGGAAGAGGAAATATACATGTAGCAACCATAGGGATATAGGGTCGAGGGTAAGGAGGCATTTGTGTGTAGGTTAAAGAAGAGTTTGTATGGCCTAAAACAAGAACCCCAACAATGGTATTTGAAAATTGATATTTTTTATGGTTGAAAAAGGTTGCAAAAGATGTTAAATTCTAATTATTGTGTTCATTGTAAGAAATTGGATAGTGACAACCATATTATCCTATTGCTTTACGTTGATGAAATGCTTGTTATTAGGTCTGACATGCAACATATTAATAAAATTAAGCAAAAAATAGAAAATTCATTTGTTATGAAGGATTTGGTTGCAACAAAAAAAATTCTTGGTATGAGTATCACATGAGATAGGACAAAACAATTTTTTTTTTCTCAAAGTGAGTATGTAGAGAAGGTGTTGAAAAGGTGTAACATGCAAGATGCAAAAGCAATTAGTACACCTTTTGCTAGTCATTTTAATTTGACTAAGGAGATGTGTCCTAAGACACCATAGGAAGAAGAAAAAATGTCTAAGATACCATATGCATCAACAATTGGTATCTTGATGTATGAAATGGTATGCACTAGACTAGATATTGCAAATGCAATGGGAGTTGTGATAAGGTATATGAGAAATACAGGAATGGAAAATTGGAATACAATAAAATGGATTCTTTTATATTTGAGAGGTACTACTTCAAAGAAACTATGATTTGCAGGAACAAATTCTACTCTAAAAGGATATGTTGACTCTGGTCTGGGGGGTGATATTTATAGTAGGAGTACTATAGGGTATGTTTTTACTATAGGAGGTACTGCAGTCACTTGGATTTCATGACTACAAAATGTTGTTGTACTTTCAACCATTGAAGTTGGGTATGTTGTTGCTACGAAAGCCAGCATGGAGATGATTTGGCTACAATTTTTTCTAGAGGAATTGGGAAAACAACAAGATAACCCTTTGTACACTGATAGCCAGAATGTCATTCATCTTGCTAAGAACTCATCTCTACATTCAAAAACTAACCACATATAGCTTAGATACCACTTCATCCAATAAATTTTGAAGGATGGGCAGTTGAAGCTAGAGAAAATTCACACAAGTGAGAATCCTATTGATATGTTCACAAAGGCGGTCACATGGGAGAAACTAATTTCCTCATTAGTTTTTTTTGGCCTTCATGACTGATAATGTTTTGCAACAACCAATTCATAATACAGTTGCTCATACATATAACACTAGAAACAATCCATAACCAAGACAAACCCCTTCAACATCCCTCACATTTCCTAACCCTATCTTACCAATTCCCCCTCATTTTCCTCCACAAAGTGGAATGGAGTATGATCTTTTTAAACAAATAAAGAATACTCTTGCTAAGATATCATTATGGGACCTTATTCAAGCTTTTGTTCATTATCACAACATTATTTAAAGTGCTTTAAAGCAAGTTCCTACCCATCCTAATGTGCACCCAAATGATGTAGAAGCCCAAATTCAAGCCATAAATTCAAACAATTTAGACATTACATTTCATCAACATGAGCTACCCCCTTTGGAAATGAGAAATAAAATTGATGCCTTCATGATAATAGTAAGATTCAATAGGACAGGAATAAAGTGAACCCTTATTGATAATGGTTCATCTTTGAATGTGTGTAGCGTGAAACTTTTGGATAGACTTGGTGTGGATAAATCAAGAATCAAACTTGATTCTTTATCAATTCAAGGATTCAAAAACATAGGAAAGCAACTACTTGGTGTGATTACTTTTCCTATTACAATTGGAAATGCTACCTTACAAACTCCTATTCATGTTATTCCTCATTATCTTTCATACAACCTTCTTTTAAGAAGACCTTGGATCCATGAGTTGCATGCATTTCCTTCAACTCTTCATTGTATCATGAAATACATATATAACAATAAAGCATAACAAGTTGAAATAGACCCCAAGCCTAAAAGTTGCTTACAAGTTGAAAAAGGAAGGAAAAATCCTCTAAACACACTAATTTGAACTTCAAAAATAAAAAATATAAACAAAGAGAAAAAAGAGATAAAAAAAGAGTCAAAACTATTAGAAGACAGTTCAGGTTCCTTAGATTTCACAAAATTCATGTGAGAATACAAGATCACAAAAAAATATTTAGACAAGGGAAAAGAAAAAGAAATAATTTCAACACAAAATGTAGAAGCATCCACCTCAACCACTTTAGAAAAAAAGACAAAAAATTACACAACAAACTTTGATGAACTTAATTATGAGAAACCGCCTAATCCGAAAGAAATGAAAATTATTTATGGAAAAGGTTATGAACTTACGAAACAATTCAGATATAGTTGAAAAGGATGTGGTTCTAGAGAACAAGGTATCCATGTCCCTATAGAGCCTCGCATACAAGAAAAGACTAGTGGTATTGGTTATTGTCCCTTGAAAGAAAGAAACAAGTCTTCACTTAGTATCAACACTATTACAAAAGTATCCTCTAAGCCAACTTTAGCATTAGTGCATCGTGAACTGATAGACACTAGTGGTCTTTATTGCTATCCTTTGAAAGAAATGAAAGAAACAAATAAATCTTCGCTTAATGCTAATGTCATCTCACAAAACACTAATGATTTTAATTCAATAGATTTTACACCCTCATGCAAAGGAGAGGACAAAATCTCACAATCTAATGAGTCTTGTGTAAGTATGACACTTAATGTTGTGAGATAGGGTTTCTTAGTTTCTAGCCTAGAATAGTCACAACTAACACCTCTAGATGAATAAACTACATCAGCAAGAGAATACAAAACAATGGAGAGAATTATAAATGAAAAAAAAAAAAAAAACTACTCCGCATTATTAGTTGATTCACTTCCCTTGCTCTCCTTCTTCTTATTCAACTTTTCCCTTAGATTTTGAAGTAGACTTGTGCAAAACTTGCAAATAGTAAGCAAAAAAGTTGGAGAAAATTAGTTGTTAAGTTGAAAATGGAGGAGGTAGGTTGCTTTTATAGACAACCTTTCGAACGGATGGTTGAGATTAATCCTCTAGAAGGATTCCATGATCAATGGATGAGAATGCATGAGAGGGAGGTTATAGAATGGATGGTTGAGATTCAGTGTCAAAAAAGATGTCAAGACTAATGGTCTAGAATTGATGCACCACAAATATGTTATTCCTGGAGGAATCATGATAGGTATTACACCTAATGGCTATGATGCCTGATGGCTATGACAAAAATGAATGAAAGGAAATCTTTGAACATGAGAGGGGCACATAAATAATTTATTTCAAATAATTTATTTGAAAATGGAGGAAAATAGATGAAAAGGGACAAGTGGCAAATAAAAAGTTAATTTAAATTATTTATTTGGAGGAAATAAAAGATGGAGCATTTAATTAAATTAATTCAATTTAATTAAATGGGAGGATGGGAATTGGAGAGAAATTAAATAATTTCAAGAATTATTTGATTATGGAAGAATAAAAGATCAAACAATAATAATTATTACATGACTATAGAGAAATAATTAAATAAATGATGATTAATATAATTATAGAATAAAGGGGGATATTAGCGATGCAATTAAATAATTTTAATTGATCAAGATAGAATAGAAATGAGAAGGTGAATTAATTAAAGAATTAAAAATTATTTAATTAATAGAGGAATATGATCGAACATAATTGAATAATTAAAATTATTCAATTATTGAAGGACAACGACCAAGAAAAATGGAACGCACAGACTTAGGATATTTTTCAGTGTCTACATTTTTCCCCTCTTTGACATAATGCAGTTTATCGCATTGTGTCAAATAAATTCAATCAAAAGATACTCTAGGATGCCCTAGTGAAGTTAGGGTAAAAATATGCCCCCTCGGGAAAATTTGACAAATTTTCAAAAAAATTCAAAAATTTGTAGGAAAATTTTCCTGATAAAACAAAAGGATGACTAGGATTGTGATAGTCAGGATAGAGTTGATGATCAAGTTCAAGGAAAAGGTCAAATTCGAACTCCAAGGTATCAAAGAGTGCATCCAAAAGACAAGGCAAGTCAAAAACCCTAAATTTGAACCTATAAAAGGAAATTTGAATTTGAAAAAGGGTCATTATCACATTCCACATTTATAAATTTTGAGATCTCAACATGATTATGTAGTGAAGATTTCACCCGTTCTAGAAGCTTCCCACTCTGCATACAACATCTACACCTGCCGCCACTCTAAGGGAGTGTTCGACTTGGTATGTTCGATAAAACCATGTTTTAATTTTTTCGTTTCACATGCATTTAGGATAGGAAATAATTTAGAAAATAAATGTGTCACTTGGAATGTGATGCATTTGATGTTGCGCGTGACACAATTACAAAGTAGTTCGTTGTAATTAACCTGCCATGACATAAATGCCTAGGGATAGGGTATGAAGGTTTGCAATGCGATGCATAAATTGATGTGACGCAAGTAAAATTTTGGGTCACAATTGTGATCAAGAATGAAAAAAATGTCTTAATGTGATGCATACACAAGTCCCAATGATGCATGTGTTGGGTTTGTGACACATTTGCAATTGCAGGCCAGTTATAATTTATGTGATGCATTAGATAGAAAGTGCGACGCAAGTTCCTGATTAGATTTTTCCCCAGACTAGGAAGGTTTGACTTATTCAATTTATATTCAATAGATCAAATGAGGGTTTTGGATTAATGTTATTCATTATTTGATATTTTCATGTGTTGCTTTCCCCCATTTACAAACAAGAGTTGAGGCCAAACATGTTTTGGTTGTGGGACTAGTTGGGCGATGAGGAGAGGGGTGTGTTATTAGAGTTAGGTTTATTTTATGTGACATATATGCCCATGATAAAGGAAAACAAGGATATGATGACAACATTAGCAGAGCATTGGCACTTGAAGACTATAAGGAACATCCATTTTCCTATAGGATAGGTGATATTCACCCTAGAGGACGTGTATAGGATCTTGAGCCTACCCATTTTCTATGAGTGTGTTCATTATGATCCGACTCAAGGACTTCAAGCCCTATATGACTATTATGAGACTGAGGAGGAGGTGGAGCTCAGGATCAAGGGCTATGAGATTTGATGGGAGGTGTTGGTAGAGACATATGATTAGTTTGACTGTCTTGTTTGCATTGATAGAGAGAGTGATGATTCCCAATTATAGAGGCCATGGCTTCCCAATTGGCTGGGAGAAGATGTTGGGGTTGATGATTCGACATAGGATAGTGTATGCATGGGGGCCATGTCTATTGGCCATGTAATTTTAGTTGCATGACATTTTTTAGAGGGAGGGACAAAGCTTGAGCTATGGTTTGGATTTGCTTACAATATGGGCATGGGAGCACATAGAAATGTTTCGGTCACTAGTGGTTCATCAGGCGGTGGGACTAGCACCATACTCCTATTTATATTAGGGGGATTTGACTTAGACACATGTCAAGGATGTAGGATATTGGAGACATGTCATTGACACCTTGGTCAGCATTGTTTGGAGACCATATAGAGTATTCCCTTTATGGATAGATGAGGATGACCACCTACCTTGGTGTAGGAAGCCTAGATATTAGATTAGACATACCATTTAGAGCCAACACATTGTGGAGATGTATCTACCAGAGAGGGTTTGTTGGCAGTTTGGGGAGAGAAAGGGAGTTCCCATGGGAGAAGTAGAGTATGGGCAGCCATCTCTAGAGGTGCATCCTTGGGGCCCACAAATTGTAGTCACCATTGCAAAGATGGAGATTGATGCACTATAGGCCTTGGATTTGGAGTGGTGAGGAGGAGATCTAGATGCAGGCACCACACCAGAGTATGACGGCTAATGGAAAATTCATAACCCCATTCCAATGATAGATCCACAACATCCAGTGCTTGTAGAGCACAAAGTGAGGGATGTGAGAGGTTGATGGGGGAGTAAGGAGATAAAGGGTGAGGAGGTAGAGGAGGATGAGTGGATTATGTGGGTTATGGAGGAGGAGGAGGAGGTGATTGACAACTGAGGAGGAGGGACAAAGGGAAACAAGAGGGTAGGAAAATTCCACCCATCTGATAGGAGGTAGAAAGAGAGGAGGATTGTCCAGAGGTTACGGCTATGGTAGAGGTATTGGTACAAGCTCAAGAGAAGCATGTAGAGGTTCTTATAGTTGGGGTTGCATAGCCAAAGGCTATGGAGGTTGAGAGAGGTGGGGATGGAGGATAGGTAGGAGGAGAGGAGGAGGCAGCTATGGATGAGGCCGAGTGGATTCTCTATGAGACGATCACCATGGGTGAGTAGGAGGTGCTAGAGGAGGTGGAGACTCAGGAGGGAGAGGGGTTAGTGGAGTAGAGGATAGTTTCTCTATAGATTTAGGTGTAGGCCCTAGAGGCATATATGATGAAAGTGACTATTGAGAGGGACGGCCTTAAGGCATAGAGAGATGATTTTTAGGTAGAGACGGACCTGGAAGTCATTAGGAAACAAAGGGTAGAGTAGCGGATCATTGATTTTGGAGCCACCTATAGTGTATTAGTGGTTTATGTTGTATAGGAGCTAGCGAGGCAGGGTGCAACCACCCAATATTATAGAGGCCTATATGAGAGACTTGCACCATTAGAGAGGAGGGAGGCTAGCTTTTCACAGGTGGAGACTAGTAGATCACAGGGTCGATCACACAACCGACAGTCACATGACAAGTCAAAGGGTGAGAATTTAGATGCCAGGTGGGCTACCCCATATGAGAGACCTCCCACCATAGGGAACAGGAAAATAATGGCTGGAGATGGGGGAAGTTCAGGATAGATTATCTTTTAGTATTTTTCATGTTATTATATAGACATTGATATACTTGACCGTTGAGCCTACGAGCTCCATTTTATTTATGCACCATGACATTGTACCTATGACACATGATTTTGAGTGATATATATGATATGATTTTGGGGCCATTTAATGTTGTGCATTATGATGTGTTTATGCATACTATATGATGGATGTCTATGTGTTCTTTTATGCATGTTCATGTACTGATTTACGAAGTTATGGATGATTATGCATGTATGATTATGATGTTTATTGATGCATTCTATATGATGATGATATGGTTTTTATATGATTTTTATTATGTGCTTATGAATATGTGATGAATGTGTATGCTTTTATGATATGCAATATGGATGGCTTAATGTTTACTAAGTGCGGTATGAGATGTTGATGATTTATATGATTATGTGATGAGTTCAATGTAATTCATTTATGGTTATGGATGTTTTGATTATGTCATGTGTAACAAAAATTTCTTAATGCAATTTGAAATGGAACACATTATTTTAATGTAATGTTGTACGATACTATAAAATGTTTGATGGAAAATATGTGATGTAAAATGAAAAATGTGACACTTAATGTAATATGTATATATATATATTATATGTAATTTGATGACATGCAAAATGTGATATTATATGAAATGCAATGTGTTATGGAATGTAATACTATGCGATATGGGATATAATGCTATAAAAAAATTAATGATGCAAATGATACTATCATGATAATGAGATATGAATGCTATATGGATGTGATTTGTGTTTTTTTTATTTTATTATGCAAATATTTGTGACCAAATATCAAAATGATGTTTATGATAATGGAGCTTTGTATGATGTAATCTGACATGATTATGGATATTTTTTTGTGTGTCACAAGACATTTTCAATATGAAAACAACGGAAATGTTAGTGCAAAGGTGGAGGGGATGAAAGTTAGCATGAAAAAGACAAGGAATCCAACTTTCATGCTTACATTTTTTTTTATCATCATTGTGCATCAAAAATGTCACAAATAGTCCACAAACACAATGGTATGGCATAGACTAAGGTGTGCAAGGTGACCATTTTGGAGAGACAAGAAGTCAAAAGAAAAAGTCTATAGACAAGGAATGCCCCAGCTCATACTAAGGACCCAATTGTCTCGGTCTTTTTGCTAAGACAAACCACAAACACCAAAAAATAGAAAAGAGGCCATGATCCATCATCGTCCCTCTAAATCTGTTGATAGGAAATCCATGAGGACACTAGTAACATGACCCAAAATAAATCAAGAAGACAAGCATAGAGCAATAAAGTATTTTCCAAGATAGTGGTTGCCAGTGATAATGATAAGATTGTTTGATTGATTGATTAAAATGACCAAGATGACCAAGTGGATTTATAGGTTGACAAGGATTGTCAAAGTGATTTGATTGAACATGTTGAGCCGTAGGAAGGACACATCCTGATGAAGGAAAAATTGATTGACCAAGTTGATAAGATTGATTGATTTGACAAATTTGATTGATAAAGATGACAAATTGATTTGGTCGATAGGCTAAAAAATATTGATTGACAAGTTGTCAAGAGTTGAAAATTTGATTGATTAAACCTAGTTTTAGGAAGGACACATCTTGATTAGTGTAAAATAGATTGAAAAAGTTGACAAGATTGATTATGAAAAGTATTGATCATTTGACAAAGATTGATTTTTTTTTGACAAAGATTGATGAATATGACCAAGTGATGTGATCATACCCAACTGCAGGAAGGACATCCTGTTTTGGGGCAAGGGGCACATCTGATAGAGTTGATCGAATGCTAAGTGTTGACAAGGCACCTGACTTCAAGAAAGACATATCCTGCTTAAGGTGAATGACCAAATTGACAAAGTATAATCTCAAGAAGGACACATCCTAATAAAAGACAAAAGATAAGACCAAAGGAGACAAATGATGTAATGGCCAGTTCTGATCAAATGACCAAGTTGATTGATTGATGATAAAATGATCAATAGATGAAATATTTTGGTGGTTTCATTCATTTTTTGATTCATGATTTAGTTTGAATGAAGATTGTTTTCAGACCATGGACATGACTAGACCCAACAAACCCTAAGGGACTTGATGTAGGGGGCATCGGGGGCTCATCGATAGATGGCCTTGCCTATGTAGCAATGTGTAGAGACCTCGTAGTTCAACATGATTTGACTTTGTATTATTCGACAAAATACTGAGTCATGATTTTATTTGGACAACCTAAAAGGACTAACCTAATGCCTCAGGGTCTCATTTAAGACGATCCTTTCCTATGTAGAAAATGTGCAAAGGAAATGTAGTTTGACCACTCTAATATCAACTAACTCTAACTCAAACTTAGACTCAAACTTAGAATCAAACTCTGTTTTGGGGATTTTTGACATTTTCTTTTCTTTTTTTTTGGATTTTGAAGTTTTTTCTTTTTTTTGGACTTTTGATGTTTTATGATTTTTTTGGATTTTGAATTTTTCTGATTTTTTTGAATTTTTGAATTTTTATGATGTTGATACCATGTATTATTTCCCCATGAAGACATAAGGAATTTCCCCTAGTTTAGTGGGAGACCAATTTATTATGCGCAAAGGGGAAGAGGTGAATGCAAAGGATGATCAGGATACCCAAATGTCAGTGGTTCCCAGGCCATGGAATGATAATAGAGTGTATTATGATGAATCAATATGTTTGAATGGACAAATGAAAAGGGGTGAAAGACCAGATGTACTAACAGTTGACAAAGGAGCAGGGATTGACTACACATGGCACCTATTTGCCATGTTTTCACCATGGTACTTATCCAAAGTGCCACTAAAGTGGTTTTCACTTTTGGATGAATTATTTCTCTTTACTTTTTCCTTTTGATCTTTTCATTTTATTGATTTTTTTGTCGTCACCAAGACACCTATTTGTCAAGTTTTCATTAGGGTGACCATTTTTTTGATTTTTTGATTTTTTTTTTTGTACTTTTGACTTTTTAAGGGGATACTTTGAGAATCAAATGTAATACTTGTGAAGGTTCATTCTTTTGATAGGTTCATAAAATAGCTCTCCTTCAAGAGTATAAAGCTGATAAGCTCCTGATCCATATGATGTTGTAATGATATAAGGGCCCAACCAATTAGATTGAAACTTTTTCCTTGTTTTGCTTGATTCTTTGAATTTTGTCTCAGAACTAAGTCACCAATGTCAAAGCTTCTAGGTCATACCTTTTTATTATAGCTATGTTGAAGTTGATTTTGATATGCTTATAGATGTGTTAGATGATTTTGTCTCTTTTCATCCAGTAACTCCAGCTCATGTAAATAGGATGCATGATATTCTTCATGATCAATCAAGCCTTGCAGGGATACTCACAAAGAGGGTAACTTGAACTTTATAGGAAGTATTGATTCAAACCCATATACAAGGGAATATGGAGTGGTTCTATTTAGAGTGAAAAAACTAGTACGGTAGGCCCATAAAGCAAGATTGAGTTGTAGGTTCCAATCGTGGCCAATGTCATTGAAAGTTTTATTTAGGATTTTTTGGATGGTTTTATTAGATGCCTTAGCTTGGCCATTTCCTTGGGGGTAATATGGAGTGGAAAAATGATGTTGGATATTTAATTTGTCACAAATATCATGAACATCATTATTTTTGAAAGGGTGGACATTATTAGTGACAATGGATTATGAAATACCATAGCAAAAAATGATATAGTTTAGGATGAATTTGGCTATCTACTTTATAGTAATGTAAGTCAATGAGATGACTTCAATCCATTTCATGAAGTACTCAGTAGTGACAATGATAAACTTATTTCCATTAGAAGAGGAGGGGTGGATCTTTCTGAACCAACAATTTTGGGGGTGTAATGGGAGAGGAAGGTTCTATGTCCTTCTCTTACACTTTAGGATCTTTCACCTAAAAGGAGAGAGATAGAATCCTCTAGGCCACACTACATCGAGGCCAAAATTGAAGGGATAACTCAAATGTAGATGAACTAATCTAAATGAAATTCTATAAATGATGTAAGACTAATTATAAATGAAAAAAGCAATGTTTGAAAGCATAATGATGTATGCAAAAGACTTGAAAAGATGAATGTGAATGCAAATAAGATCAAACAAAAAGCTAAAACTGAGAAATGTGTGCACCTGGATGTTCGATAAAGATTGGAAATCCATCTAGAAACCTAGAAAATATGACATTTTACTTGATTGGGACTCATTTTCCATGTAGGGCGAATCGGTCCTAAATTAGGGTCCTATGCCCAAAAATTGATTTTTGCACTCTAAAAATAGGAATCTCCAAAAAACTATTAAATATACCCTTAGGAGGACTCATTTACTATCCATGGTGAATCAATCCCTTCCTGGATTTCTATAAATTAAAACTTTAGATCTAAAGCTTAACACCTATACTAGAATTTCTAATGGATACCTAAAATTGTATCTCTAAAAATATTTGTAAAACAACCTAGAATTGTTTTGTCTAATGGGGGTTTTTCCTCAATCAATCCCATAATTGGGTATTTAAACCTTGAATAGATAAAATCTGCATAAAACCCTAGCTTTAAGTGTATTAAAGACTATGAAAATCTAAAGTAAGACAAGATCCTATCGTATTGTGTTATAATAAGATGAATAAGAGTGATTTGAATGATGTAAGACTTCAACCCAAGAAATCCTACAACATCTCAAATAGAAATAAATGCCATGCAAATACAATGTAAACCTTAAATCGAAAGATAGAATGAAATGGAAGATGGAGTCACTTTGAAAACAAGTCCTTATGTGTGATTTAATGGCCAGTTACATCTCCTCAACCTATATTTCTCCATGGTTTTCCATAGGTATCCCTTACAAACAATTTGCAATGATAGATCTTGAATTGAAAGTGAGCTTGAAGACAAATGAAAACCCTTGCTTGTTGTCTAAAAGCTTCAACTTTGTTGTAGAAAATACTAATAAAATTTGTTGTGAAGATTCTTTATTCTTGAATTTTCATTTTGCTTGTGTGAAATGACTTAAGATTATGAAAAATGACTTAAAGAATGTATTTATAGGCAACAATACCTAATTTTCCCATTATTCAGACCTAAGAAGCTAATTTTCTCTAAAAAATAAAATTGAATTAATTGAATTCCTACGTAAATTTGAATTTCCCCTCAAAGGGGACTCATTTGTCACCCATCGCGAATGGGTCCCACCAAAGGGGACTCATTCATATAAGGTAGTGAATGGGTCCCACTAATAATTTTTGGAGGTGGGTTTTTAGGATGTTAATGAATTAAGTGTTGTTTGTCAGATTTTAGATGATTTCTCAAAGGGAAACAAGCCTCTAGATAAAAAATAATGGGTCTTAGGGCCCTATAAATATTATTTGAAGAATTATTAATGCAAGGGTACTCAAAAGTGGGTCTAAATTAAGCATTAAATTGTCTCTTTTCTCAAGAGTGTCCAATTTTCTATAGAACATTTATCCCCCACTTTAGCACCCATATGACTACGTGCATATGTAAGCTAAAGGACTCTAAATATTCCACTTTGTTTTAAAAAGATATTCTTTCAAAAGATAGGAGAATGAAGCCCCCAGTGTAGTTATCTGTAAAACCACAACATTAGGAATTGCACCCTACAACACACATTAGTTAAAGGTCAAAGAAAAATCTTATATCTAACTTGAACTAGAAATCTAATTTGAGGGTAGATGTATGCCCCCCCTTGATTTTGCTTTCTTTACAAAGGTGGAATCAAGGTAGCAATCTAGCCACATCAAATAAGAACAATTATATCATAGGGAATTTTCAAGTACCATTCCATGTAGTGATAGATGAGTAATGAGGAGAAGTGTGGAATCATGATTCAAATGCATCAAACAGTGTCAAAATTGGATTTCCCTAGCTCTCATTATGTTGATTTGAAGAAAAGAGGTGATAATAACACTATTTTAATGCATAAGAGTAAAAGTGACAAAAATAAGTTAAAATGAATAGAAGAAATTAATTTTTCACTTACTATTGCATTTTACCTTCTTTTAGCCTGAAAGTGATGATTAAGATGAGAATATGCTAAGTAGACAAGATTACACACCATTGCGATTGGAGGAGCTACGTGAGCAAGTAGCGTACAACGAGCTAGAAAACGAGGTGAGTGTAATTTGCAGCTTTGATAGAGTGGTTTTTGTAATGATTTAATGATTTTTAATGCATATATAGGTGAATTTAGGATTTTGGAAGAAAATTTTGCAAAGCATCCACTTCTTTCGCAAAGTGTCCCATTAGTTTGCAAAGTTTCTTGTTTCTTAATGAAGTGTCCAAAAAGAGTAGTAAAGTATCTAGGACCTTTAGGAAAGCACACTAGATGATATTTAACACACTTGCATGATGAGTAATGTGAAAATTAAAGTTATTAAATGAATTATAGAGTTTATTATGATGATTTTGAATAGGTACCTGCCTAATTACAGTAGCGATTAGGGGAGGGGCAACTTACTTTTCTAAGAGATCATGTGCCAATACTTTCAAAAGAGGAGACAAACTATCTACAAGAAATAGGAATATATTGGGCATACTTGATGCCACCTATGAGATACCATGATGCCATGTTGATTACCTTATGCAAGCATTGGGATGCTGATACATGCACATTTCATCTACCTACTGGGGAGATTCCCATCACCCTTGAGGACGTACACCACATTTTGTCCATGCCTATTCAAGGAGAGTGGGTATATTTCTAAGGTGATTGATCATTTCATGAGATGAAGAGGGACATTTAGTACTGCCTATGTGGACTTGTTCATGATGAGCACGTGATAGAACAAATCGATCTTCCCATGCTACTATATTCATGTACCCCCATAGTGAGGCAGATTATGATGCAAACAGTGGCTCTAGTTCTCAATCCTGATGGGCAAGTGACACACCTTGATGGAGGATTGGTTCACTTGATTCGAGGGATGTTTGAGGAGAGGAAAATGTATGCTTGGGGATGTTGCATCCTAGCACATTTGTACTATGATCTTGGTCGATTTTTTTATCGAGAGATAGATAGTATGGTACATTGTATGATGTTGTAGGTGTGGTACCTTGAGCATATCACATGTACCAGGCCTGTTGGATTCCCTTGTATGATAGTGACATGATATCCTTGGGCTTTCAACTATCTGCTACAATGATTATGGTAGTATGGTGATGTATTATTTTAGAGAGTAATATTTGATTGACTAGAGGCAGGCGAAGTCATATGGAGACCTTATCTACTAACACTACAATGGAAAAATCCCACACAACAATTGAGGTGGATGCAGAGGGATAGATTATTAGCTAGGAAACATGACTATGGTGTACATCCTTTCTATTATGGCTGAATCATGCGATAGTTTGGACAAGTACAAATACCACTGAGGGAATGCCCATTCATTAGGAGATATGTACGGAGTGCCTCAAAGCTAGGTGATAGGATTCAACTCATTATAGACCATGTTGTCTTGAGTGATTTAGATGCATCAGATGACGACTAGCCATTAGCCTCTAACATAGATGATGTGGGAAACATAAATGATCATGAGGAGTGGTAGATAGCATCATGACCAAATTCTATATATCCACTAGAAATTTTGATAGGTGATCCAAGAGCAATAGTATATGGAGGAGATGAACCAGAGGAGAGGGCCAAGGATAGGCAATACAAGCCATCAGATATTTTCATTGATGTGATTGATGATGAGTATGTTTCAAAGGTCGATCCTAACTATGAGGACCTAGATAGAGGAGAGGAGTAGGAGGATGAGTATGAGGAGGAGAAGTACAAGAAGGAGCCACCCTATAGTGAGGGTGATGAGGTAGTAGTTGAGGATTGATATGAGTGAGGAAAGTCCTCACACACCCATGTGACCAAATAACATGTAGCAACTACAATAGACATCGGTGTCCACAATCATAGAATGGCTAACTTATCCTCCATGCCCCCTAGAGAGGATGAGGTTGATATCCCATAGCATGTTGGAGATATAGGTGATGATATTTTATTTTACATGTGTATTTTAGAATTGATGTTATATATATATATATATCATGATGATGTTACAGATTATGTATTGTTTCTATCCTATAGGAGCAATCAGAGATTGGCAAGATTTCTATCATCAAGCTACTACAGAGATAGTGCTAGCATCCATTGACGAGGAGGAGATGGACTCAGAGTATGTTCCCCCACTAATTGTGGAGGAGGATCCAAAGTCACCCAGACCGTTCAAGAGGTTGTGGGAAGCATATGAGAACATGAGGAGGAAACTTCATCAAGCTAAGAGTGTAGGATAGTCTTCCCAGACTCCGATAGAGGTGGAGAGGTTACATGTAGAGCTAGCACAACTACAAGCGAAGAGAGATCAGATGGCAGAGGAGTGTCCTATGGCTCTTGGATGAGTACAGTGTCTAGACTATGCACTCAAAGTTAGTAGTTCATAGTCACGATCTCACACAACCATCTCATTATAGCTAGGGACTAGGGCATAGATGTCGGAGTCAGAGGGAACAAGTTTTCATAGACCCTAGGGGTGTTGACTATGATATTGAGATGTACAAAAAACCTTTGATGTATATAAATATTTGATGTTTTGCAATATGTTGAAATAGAAATGTGATTAATTATTTAATTAATGTTGACTTGATGAATGCGATCTAAGTGTAAAACATTTTTCAATTTTATCTTAGATACAACATGATTATTGGAAAAAATCATGTTAAATTAAATACACCTATAATACTTATAAGGATCAAATTTAACACAAAATGAAAAAGAGAATAGTATGAAGAGCTAAAGAAATTATAAAAGTGACTTAAATAATTACTGTAGCATTCAAGACAAACACATGAGCACTTTGTTAAGAATGAAGCAATGTGAAATTATTTAGTATTAAAACCAAATAACTTTAAACAAAATTGCTTTGAAATTATACTACTTGAGAAGATTAGAAATTATACCGGCACAAATGCATGGCATTAACTAGTTCATTAAGAGGGGTTCCATCGAGTTTTGTTGGAACATAAGCATTGGATCCATAACTAGTGTTGAATACATAAGGTCCTAACCAATTAGGACTAAATTTATCCTTATCTTCACTATCGGCACTAGTATTAAGTTGATTCTCATAGAGAACAAAATCATGTTTGTGAAATGTGCGAGGAATGACATGAATACAATGTTTTCATTGAACATGTTTAATATAAGCTTGGAGGTGCTCAAAATCATTAATACACTTTTCATCAAGCATCTCAAGCTAGTGTAATCATTGATCTTTATAAGTGGTATCATCAATAAGATCTTGAAGAGAAATTCGCAATGTAGGAAATTCTAACTCCAGGGGCATGATTGCATCAATTTCAATAAACAAGATTATAAGGTGTAGTTCCTGTAGAAAATATAACACTTGTTTGAAACACCCACAATGCATAATGTAATTGTGTATGCCAATCCTTATGATGCTTGTTAACAATTTTCTTTAGGATTTGTTCCAAAATCTTATGAATTCTTTCAGCTTGTCCATTAGATTGCTAATAATAAGGTGTAGAAAATTGATGTTGAATGTTGAATGTTTCAAGAAATTATTTACTTCATTATTCTTAAACAAAGTTCCATTATCATAAATGATTGCAAAAGGAAGACCGAAGTGAGCAATTTTGTGTTCTAATATGAAACGAAAAATTACTTCAGCATTAGTTGATCAAAGAGGGATAGCTTTGACCCATTAATGTATGTCTAGTAGAAGAAGGTGGTGAAATTTTTCCAATAAGATTCAATCCCTGTACTAAAAATGACCAAATAGGAATTTGAGCATAGAGTTCAGAAGCAAGAGCATGAATCAAATTACTATGTTCTTGACATTTGTGACATCGTTTAACATACTCAAAACAATATTTCTTCATATGTCTCTAATAGTAACTCATATGGATAAGTTTTTGCACTAAATATCATCCTCCAAAATGACCTCCATAGGCACCAGCATGAGCCTATTCAAGAGTGGTAGGAATTTCAAAGTCCCTAAGACACCTTAATAAGATATCATGGAAGGATCATCGGTACAACACATCAGCAAGAATGACATATTTGGTTGGAAGTTTGCATAAACTATTTTTAGTGTTAGTTGTGTTAGGTTCGAGAATGGTACCTTTTTTTAAATAATTATATGGAGTATCATGTCATTCAGGTGAGGCAATTTGCATTGTGACAAGAATATCTTCTAAGTGAGCATCAATCGAGGGTTTCATAATGGGATGAACTACAAATGTGAAATTAGTTGAAGGATCATGTGGAGATATAAGAGAAGCTGCACCTGCCATAACATCTACATCTTGATTTTATTTTTTTGGGATGTTATCAATGGAAATGATTCAAACTTTTCTAATAATTTCATTGAGATCCCTATATTTTAATAGTTTGTCATGTTTAGTTTGATATGTACCATTGATTTGTTTGATAACTAATTGTGAGTCACCAAAGATCTTGATTTCTTTGGAACCCATAGCTAAAGCAACACGCAATCCTGTGATTAGTGCCTCATACTCAACAATTTTATTTGTACACAGAAAATTTAATCGATAGGATAAGGAAACATGTTTACCATCAGGGGGAATTAATACCACTCTAGTGCCAGAATATGTTCTACACTTAGATCCATCAAAGTGTAATTCCCATGTGGTAACATCTATGGTTAAGATATTATCATTAGGAAAGGAGTCATGATTAGGTAAAGTAAAAGGAGAAGGGGTGTCAGCTAAGTGATCGGTTAAGGCCTGTCCTTTGATTGTTTTTTGTGAAACAAATTTAAGGTCAAATTCAGTTAACAACATCAACCACTTAGCTAAGTAGCCAAGGAGATCAGTTTTATTAAAGAGATACTTAAGAGGATCAAATTTTTTGATGACTTGTATTTCAATATTTAGTAAATAATTTCACAACTTACTAGTAGCAAATACAAGAGTTGAACATTGTTTTTCAATTAGTGAATATCAAGTTTCATAATCGATTAGAGTGCAACTGATATAGTAAACATGATTCTATTTTCCATGATCATCATGTTGGGATAATAAGGCTACAAGAGCATGTGCAGACATTGCTATGTAAAGGATAAAAGGTTTATTTGGCATAGAAAGTTGTAAAATAGGTGGAATTTCTAGGTATTCTTTTAAACTTTCAAAGGACTCCTTACAATTATCATTCCAATCAAAAGATACATCATTTTTCAGAAGATGGGTGAACGATAATGTTTGATTGGATAAAGAGGCAACAAAATGATGGATAGCTTGAATTCATCCTTGTTACATGCATAATTGAGCAATGTTTCTAGGAGGTGGCATGTTAACAATGGCATCTATTTTCTTTGTATCCACCTCAATGCCTCTATGAGATATGACAATTTTTCCACTATCTACACCCAAGACACAATTTTTTAAATTCAATCACATATTATATTGTCATATGCGTTCAAAAATCTTGTGAAGAACATTCACATAGTCTTGTCATGTTAAAGATTTATCCAAGATATAATCAACATAATCTTCCAAGATTTTATGTATGTAATTATGAAATATTAATGTCATATCTCATTGATAAATTTCTTTGTCATTTTTTAAACTGAAGAATATGACAACCCAACAAAATGTTCCCTAAACACTTGTAAACACACTTTTGTATTGATCTTGTGGGTTGATGAGAAGTTGATTATAACCAAAAAAATCCATCCATGAATGACAACAAAGAATGGCCAGCAGTTGAATCCACAATCATGTCAATATTAGGAAGTGGAAAGTAATCTTTTAAGGAAGCTTTATTCAAGTCATGAAATTCCATACATATCCTAATACGATTATCAAGTTTAGCAATGGAAACAATGTTTGTGATCCAAGGAGAATAATCAATAGGTCTAATGAAGCCAACATCAAGGAGCTTTTAAAACTCTACTTTAACAAGTAAAACTATATTAGGATGCATTTTTTGTATCTTTTGTTCAACGGGTTTAGCATTTTCAGCAAGAACTATATTATGTGTCACAATTTTTGGGTCAATTCCTAAAATATCTGAGTATTTCCAAGAAAATATTTTAGGAAAATTATGAAGTAAAGCAATAGTATCCTCTTTCTCGTCATTAGTAAGAAATTTCCCAATCTTAATAATCTTGTCTTGATCATTTATATCCATTGGTACATAAATGGTATCTCCTAAGGGAAGTGCATTAAGCTAAAGAATTTCAGGAGCATATGGTGCTTCAGAAGTATCATTGTCATGTTGTTGAGTAATTATCATAGCACAAATGACCCATTTTAGAGGACAAGTAGGAGTGGCATGATCATATACTCCTAGAATTTTCTTTAGAGTTTCATCAATATCAACAGATTGTCATGTTAGTGGTGAATCTGTATCAAGCAATTTAGGATGTATGATTGTGAGTTTATGTTTTGGTTGACATGAAATAGTGTTGATATTTAAAGATGGTCGTTGAGTAGATTTTTTCATTTTAGAAAAAGAATATCCCAACCAATTTTTTTTCTCTTTTGTATTAGGTTTGATAGGTACATGAATGCCTTGTTCATGTTTTCCACATCCTTTTCTGGAATACCCCAATTTTTTCACTAACGCATAACCTTTCCCATAAATTTGTTCCATTTCTTTCAGGTTAGGAGGATGTTGATAATATATATCATCAAAATTTGTTGTATATATTGTGTTTTCTTCCAAAGTAGAAGAGATAGAGGTTTCTGGACTCTGAGTTGTTACAACAATGGGTTGTTCTTGGTGCCCATCTTTCTTTTATGTGGTTAAGTATTTTCCCATGAATGAAGGTGTGAATTCTAAAGATCCTCATTCATCACCAAATAACTTAGATATTGATTCCTCCTATTGTTGTTCAATCTTAAGAGTTTCTATATTAGATGTTGGAATTAGTGTGTTTAGAGGACTTATAGTTCTTGTTTCAAGGTGTAAGAAACTTTTAGGCTTGGAGTCTATTTCAACTTGATAAACCTTGTTGTTATAGACATATTTCATGATATGGTGAAGGGTCAAAGGCACTACATTCATCTCATGAATCCATGGTCGACCTAAAAGAAGATTATATGAAATATCATAAGGAATAATATGGATAAGAGTTTTCATAGTAGCCACCCTAACTGCATTAGGTAAAGTAATTACATCAAGCAGTTGCTTTGTTGAATTATCAAATCCTCAAATGGATAAGGAATCAAGTTTTATTTGTGATTTATAAACATTTCATTGATCAAGGAGATTCACACTAAACACATTAAGAGTAGAACCATTATAATTCAAATTTCTTTTAATACCAATGCTTTTAAATTAAGTAATTATCATAAAAGCTTCATTTTGTTTACACAACTCTAAAGGAGGAAGCTCATAATGATGAAAAATGATGTCCAAATTGATTTTATTTACTTATTTTACTAAAGCTACCACATCATTAGACGTAGTAACAAGAGGAACTACTATTTTTTGCAATGCAGTCTGAAGAATGGTATGATAATTTGGTGAATTTTGAAGAAAATCCTAAAGAAAGATTTTAGCAGGAGTATTCTTAAGTTGTTCCAAAATATCACACTCCTTTGTGTGTAAGGGAAAATGAGGAGCACTAGGTGAATTAGGAAAAGGTAAAGAAGATAGAGTGGGATGTGGTGGTTGTGGATTAGTGCATGTATTATATGTATGAGCAATAGTAATATTACTAGATTGTTGCAACACATCAGGTTTAGGTGGGTAAAGAGTAAATTTAGTTATATTAGAAGGATGAAGCTTATGCGAGGGTGGATAAAGAATGAGTTGAGGTTGATGTAGAAGTTGAGAAAGCCAACTTCACACACCCCAAGAATCACCTGCATGCAAAAACCTATCACATGCAAAATATATTCAGAACCAAAAAGATGTTTTGCAAGCCTTAAGTGAGAATGCATTAACGGGAATAAAGCAAAATGAGATGTTTTAAAAAATGATACGAAAGCCTTTAAAAAGGAAAAGAATGCAAAAACCTAAACCTAATAGAGAAAAAAGATAGCTCAACTAGATAAGGATAACTAAATGCAACCAAGGTCATAAAATAAAGCCTAAGTAAACTTATGAAAGTGTAATTAAATAATTAATTACACCAACACTCCCCATAATCGCAACTTAGGGAGAAGAAGATTATTGTGAAAATGATACAAAGATGAAAAAGATGGGTCCCAACAACAAGGCTTGATTAGACACCCATTTACAAAAGTAAAAGATCTCTCACAAGAAGAGAAAAGGAGAAAACCTCATGAGAAAAACTCCTCTCCAAAGGAGAAAACATCATTAAAGAAAAATAATTTTCAAATGACTGTCGAAAGATGACTACTATGGTGCCAAAGAACCTCCTCTGAAGATGGGATGATTAGGATCAAGAAGACAACAATCTACATGAGTTCCCCCAACGATCAAAAATATAGATGGCACATGAATCTATATGAGTGACCCCAACAACACTACTCAACTAATGAAAGTTGAAAATATAGTTGTCAATAGTCTGAAGAACACTAATCAATTGAGGATGGAAGATTCCTTCCAAAGGAGAAACCGAGGAAGCATTAGTACAAAAAGTATAATACCCCCCATAATGCTAACTAGGAGATCCTGAAAGATCCATTGAAATGTTGTGTAACACCCTGTAGTGCATGAAGGAGAAGAAACAACATCTAAAGGTGCACAAGAAAGCCCCTGCAACTAAAAAAGTGGTGTGCAAAACAAATCACACATGCATGAGGTTGGAATCATATGGATCCACTGTTGTCATGGAGGGACACTCACCAGACAAAGGTGTGATGGAAAAAATAAATGCACTACACAACCCCCCCATGGTACTTTATAATACACTGTGAGTACAAATTATGGCACAACCTTATGTGGAAAATCCCCCAAAATACATGTACAATAGTGTGGCACTTTATCTTAGTGTGTTTACGTATAAGAAATTGCTTACAAATGATGTTCAAAATTCCCATAAAGGACAAAATAGTATAAAAACATATAAAGCAGCCCAAATAAAGCCATCCCATGTAAACAAAAAGTTTCCAGGTGCCAACATGTCCAAGTAATTAAATAGAGTGCTAAAATGCAAAAAATGAATTAATTATACCTGAGGCCAAATGTAAAAAAATTGCATGAGTAACTTTGAAGACCTTAGAGAGACCTTTCCAATGCCACAAAGATCATGAAAAATGGACCAACAATGCAAAATTTATGAGCTCAGGAGTGAAAATAGCATATCTGACTTCAACGAGAAAAATCTCTAAAAATTAATTGCTCCATCAGAAAATTGGGATCGGTAGCTTTTTGGCGATATCTTGCTTCAATATTTTCACCTCCGGGGTTAAAAGTTATGTGAAAATGAAAAAAAGTGCTATTTGGGAGAAAATCAGGGTAAACAAAGGCTAACTGGGTGTAAAAACTAGGCACCTTTTGAGCTAGCCCCTGGTTCGCCATATCACCAGGGGCACTGCAAGGCAAAAAAAAGGGCCCGCGACTAGGAGGGTGGTGTAGTGGAGGCATTGCTTCCCATGGCGGAGAGGAGGTAGCACAAAACATGCCACGAAAGACAAACCATTAGTTAGAAAGGAGGAATCCATTGGGGCCAACAAGAAAATGCCAATAGGAAGAGAAGAATTGGTAGGGGGGAAAACAACGGGTGGAGGAGAATATGGTGGCTAGAACGGTAGGATAAGGTTGGCGGTAAGGAATATGCCAATAGAAGAATGACCAGAGATTTTACTAGGGCTGACACAAGATGTTAGTTGTGATAGTATAGTTGCAGACCCTAGTACGAATGTGGTCCTCCTATAGAATTTAAAAAAATTAGCCCCCTAATATGCCAATTTTATAAAATAAAATGTCTAAATAAAATATGACTAAGGCCCAATTTGAATTCTTTGCACAATACGTAAATTTTTAATAAAGTTGATGGAATAAAATATGTAGATCATAAAAAATTAATATAATTTTTTATTCTGCACAATTGTACCTTGTACTTGGTAATCCGTACAACCTATTGGCTAAATTTTTTTTATGTCACGAATAGTTGACACCAAATATAGGCATGTTATATGTCAATTTTTGTCTCTTGAAAGCTCTGGGTCTGATGGTGAGGTCCAACTGCCTCAAAAAGCACCAAAAGCTTCACAACTCCTAGATCTAGAAAATATTCAAACCCTCATAACTTTGGCATAAAATGTCAGATTTAGGCAAAAAAAAAGCTGATTATGATTATTTCGATAGCCCTAGACTCGAAAATGAGCTCATATTTCCTCCAATGTGCACCAAAAGTGACCATGCAAGAAAACCCAAATAAAGAGAAAACCTTAAAAAGATTTTACAGCCATAGCTCAAACCTCAGATTAGGGAAGGCTTTTTGCAAGATGGGCTTTGATGGGTATGTCCAGGATCATCATGGAAAAAATAGGCCCATAAGTGGCAAAAAAATTAGAAAAATCAGAGTTAGGAAACTTGACATAAAAATTTGAATAAGTTATCTATATTATTTCAAAAATATGTAAGCATAGAATCTATAGCAAATTGAATGTAGTTTCTAAACTACTAGGTTTATTTAAAAAAAATAAAAATTTATTTGGTTAAAATTTGAAATTTCAATGTACTAGTACTTAAATTTCTAGGAAAAAATAAGTAGGAGTAAGTCTAACCACCCTAACCCCTTTAAAATGATAATAATTTTTATAATATTTTAAATATAAGTAGAGAACTCATGTCCAAATGTGATGCATATTTTTTTGTAATTTTTTTCCAAGTAAATAATTAATTATGAATTTTTTATTACAACCTTTATAAAATATAAAAACTCGTATGTTTGAGCACCTTAACTTTGTCAAAAATTAATGAAATTCAATTCTCTTTTTTTTAATCCTATAGTATGCAAAGCATAGAATGTGACGCATGTTTTGGATTCAAAAAATGTGATACCATTTGAAAGCTATAGATGTTTTTCAATCAGCCTATCAATAAGGAATTTAGTCATAATTTAAATTAAAAATGAATAATAATTATTTATTAAATTCAAAGTAAAGCATAATTTATATTGATGGAAAGCTAAGAATCTCCTTTAAAAACCCTTTTCATTTCATCAATTTTGGGTATAAAAAAATTCATCAACTGCATACTCTACACATCCCATCATATCACCACTTTTTGGCCCATCATGATCTTGCACATACCCTGATACCATGTGAGAAGTTGAGAAAGCCAACTTCAGAGACCCCAAGAATCACCTACATGCAATAATCGATCATGTGCAAAAGATATTCAAAACCAGAAAGATGTTCTGCAAGCCTTAAGCGAGAATGCATTAACATGAATAAACTAGAATGAGATGTTTTACAAATGATACAAAAGCCTTTAAAAAGGAAAAGCATGCACAAACCTAAACCTAACTTTAGTAAAAATATAGCTCAACTAGATAAGGATATCTAAATGCAATCTAGGACATAAAATAAAGCCTAATTAAAATTATGAAAGTGTAATTAAATAATTAATTGCACCAATAGTTGAATCACATTAACATCCTTAGTTTTAGATGGTTGACAATCAACTTTATTAGGAGAGTCAGATGAGATAAAATCCTGAAGGGCTTCATCTAACATATCAAAGTCATCATTGTTAAATGGTTGTGTCTCATCAATGTTAATGTTTATAGGTGAGGGTTGATCACAACAAACCTTAGTGGATGACATAGGCGAGATGCAATCCTTAAGGGTTTCATCTAACGAAGAAAAGTCATCACAACTAGAAGGTTCAAGAGGCGAGGTATCATTAGTTGGTTTAGATTTCTCATGACAAGCATTAGATGATGAAGTGAGTTAGACGATTCCCTTAAGGGATTCATCTTACTTATCATCATCATCACTACTAAGGGGCTTGGATGAGATACTATTTCTATATTCAATCATTTATTTGAAAGGTTGCATTGATGTTTTTTCTTGATTGTTTATATGTGCTAATGTTTCCTCAATGTAAGTGGATCTAGAAGGACTACAAAATATTACTGAAAAATGGAACTTGCAGAAATCTAATACTATCCATAAATTCCATGACATAAAATGTTTCCTATACAAAGGAAATAGAAAAGAACTAAACAATAACAGAGAAATAACTGGAAATTATAGAGAACTACAAATTTAAGAAATTGAATTTTGAAAACACAAAATTTAAAGGTGCACTGGCACTAATTCGGCCAAGGTGGTGAATGAGTCAGGTATGTGTAGGATCATGGGGGTTCAAACTAGGCATCTAAGTGGCAATGAAAATTCAGAAAATTAGAGTTAACTTAACATAAAAAATTGAATAGGTTATTAACATAATTTTAAAAATATGTAAGAACAAAACTTGTAGAAAATTGAATGTAGTTTCTAGGATACTAGTCCTTTTTTGGAAAAAAAGTAAATTTTTTTTGAGAAAATTTGAAATTTCAATGCAGTGGTACTAAATTTTTAAGAAAAAGATAAGAAGCAGGTGTGTGTCTGACCACCCTAAGTACAAGAAAAACATAATATTTTTTTTCTAAATTTTTAAATATAAGTAGAGGACTCATGTCTAAATGTGCTGAATTTTTTTTTGTATTTTTTTTCCACGTAAATTATTAGTTATGAGTTTATTACTAGAAATTTTCAAAATTATTAAAACGTCTATGTCTGACCACCATAACTTGGTCAAAAAATTATGAAATTCATTTTTTTTATCCTATACTAGGCAAAAGATAGAATGTGTTACATATTGTAGATTCAAAAAATTTTAAGTAGTTTGAAAGTTATAGAAGTTTTTCAATCAGCCTATCAATCGGGACTTTAAATGTAATGTAGGTAGAAAATCAATAATAATTATTTATTTAATTCAAAATAAGGAAAAAGTTGTATTGGTGGAAAGTTGAATTTTTTTTCTATAAACCCTTTTCATTTGATGAAAATTGGGTCAAAAAAATTTATCAGCCATAAGGGAAAACTTCAGAAAACTAAACAAATTGTGAAAAAAATGTTTTTTGGGTTGACTTTCCAGCCCAAACAAAATCTTGAACGGATATCTGTTAATTATAATTTTTATATTATTTATAATACATAGTATTATATAATATGTATTATGTATTTATAATACATAAATAAATAATATTATGTTAGATATATTAATATATATTATATTATACTATATAGTACATAATTTCTATAGTATACTATATATTATATACAGTATACATATTAATTATTATATATATTATACATATTATATAATATATTTAATACATAGTATGTATTATATGTTTATTGATGTGCATCCAATTCACAAGAAAGAGAGAGAGAGGGAGGTATTATAATATATTGAATACATTGTCTCCCTTTTAAAATGAGGGAGGATTTTTCTAAGTAGAATTAGAAAAAGGTTGTCACATCAATCATATCCTATATTAGGTAACACTATTATTAGATAGATTTCTCATCACTTGCAATAATGGCATGATTTGAAATATAACTTAAAAGAAGCTAAACATTAATAATGATAAGATTTCCCATAAATTTTCCCACCAAGGAACATGAGTTGTAAAGAAAACTTAAAATTAGCTAAATGTTAATAACACCAAGGAAAATGTACCACCGCTAACAAAATTATTGATGTGCAGCCAATTCACAAGAGAGAGCTCGAGAGAGTAGGAGGGACTTGAGAGAGAGGGATAGAGAAAGACTTTAGAAGTGGGAGTGAAATACCTAAGAGGGATGGGGAGAGAGAGCTAAGAGTTAGAAAGAGAGGGGGGGAGAGAGGGAGGCATAGAGGAAAGGAGAGAGATATATAGTTTGGAGGGAGAGAAAGACTTGAGAGGGAGAGAGGGAAAGAGTCTTGATAGGGAGATGGAGAGAGGGAGGGATAGAGGAAGAGAGATTCTTGATATGGAGAGAGAGAGAAAGTGAGTGAGAGAATCCAAGAGAGACTTGAGAGAGACAGAGGGGGGCCTGAGAGTGAGAGGGAGAGAGAGAGAGACAGAGAGACAGAGAGAGAGACAGAAAGAGGGAGAGAGGGAGGGAGAAAGGGAGGGAGAGAGGAAGCTCTGAGAGACTTGAGAGAAAGAGAGAGGGGGGTAGGAGGAACCCGAGAGTGAGAGGAAGATATAGAAAAATATTTGAGATGAAGAGGGACAAAGAGATAGAGTGAGGGAGAGAGGGGGAGAGAGGGGGAGGGAGAGATCCGAGAGAGAGGGGAGAGAGAGAGTTGAGAGGAAGAGTGTTTTCCTATGTTGGGATGGGCTCTCGAATAAGAAGTGACACAACCATAAAAAAACCATTACAACTCAATTAAAAATTCATGCCATTAAAACCTTCAAGTTTAATAACATGTCATTAGATCATTCATGTAAAAGACTGTTAAATTATCATGAATAAGAATCACTATCTTCCAATTATGGTACATAAACAAGAACATTGTGCAAATTTCAAACAAAATCCTTAGAAGACGTCAAAATACATGTTAATTAGACTATTCATGTGAAATATATACAATGATTATAATCAACAAATAAGTCATCATTCAACCATGATGCATGAATAAACACTATATATACACACTATATACATTAACAAACACTAAATTAATAGATTAGTTTCAATATGTATTACTAAATTTTTGTCTGATCATTATACTATTAAATATTCATGAGTTCAACACTAAAAATATCCATCCAACCAAATTCTTTATAAAATATGCATTTAACAAATTTTTTTGTAAAATATCCATCGAAGATCAATCTTTTTATAAATATAAGTTCATTGTCGTAATAAAGTTTTGCAGCTCTTAGTTGCATCTATTCATTTCTTTGTGTTTTCCTCTTTAGATTGGGACTGTCTCCTTTCCTCTAGCCATCGTTGATGCTCATCTAAGTCCACTTCCATAGACCTACATGCATCAACAACAGTTTGTATTTTTTATGCAAACACCTCAATAATAGGTGAACACATTCTTCATTTTTAATAGTGTTAACTTGATCCTAAATGATTCTAACATTCACATCAACTTGTTCTCGAAAGTGAGCACCATTGGGTGCAAGTGTTAGAGGTTAGGGGTTTCGAGGTGGAGTGGGTGGAGCTAGAGTGGTTGGAGTTGGAGGGCATGGATCAATGATTTAGATATAAGTGAACCATAATTAAATTTGTAATTGAAAAACGTAAGATACATGTTTAAAATCCCCTTAAACCATTCAATATAAATGAATTAATTGAATACAAATTAAAAAATGTGTAAAGCTCATTTATGTCTAAGGCGTGTAAATAGAAAAAAAAAATTGTTAAAGTGATGTGAAATCTCATTTAAAAATACATTAAATTTTTACCTCACTGCAATGTGGAAGTGTTAAGCTCCAAATTGATTCAACAAAGGTAGAAATGTTTTTCCTTAAATTGCCAATACTTAGTGAATTGGTATACATAGTTAGTTAAACAAAAACTTGTCCCTACAGCCATAGGAAAATGGGAAAATTTAATGGGTAATAATCGATGGCTTGTGCGAGAGGCTATCATTTTTATATGATTCAAAATAATAGACTCCTACATATCACATCGATTATTACCCATTCACTTCACCCATTTCTCTATGGATGTAAGGACAAGGTTTCTCTAGTCAATACTAACAATGGATCAAGATTCACCAAGAATTGGAAATTTAGAGCACTTCCAACAAGGATCCTTTCTATTTTGAGAGCTGAAGAAAGTCAAAACAATTAAAAAATTAAAAAACAAATTGTTTAGCAAAGAAATACTAATTTAAAAATAATCAACAAAGCAAGAATTTAATAAACATGAAAATAAGTGATAAAGAATAATGAAAAATAGACAAGAAAGTAAAATGGTTTAAAAAAATGGAGAAAGGAGGTAATGAAAGTTCTATTTTATGTTTTTTTAGTATGCTAGGTTGAATTTTATGGCTTTTTTCTAGTAAGAAAAATTCCATTTTTTTGTTTTTCACTAACTAGGGTTTCAAATTTTGTTGTAACTCTAGACAGAAGTGAAAAAATTAAAAAATCTACAAAGAATGCAAAAAAAATCTTAAAATTTGTCACTAATCAGCAAAAAAACTGAAAAAATACAAAATAACATACTTGAAGGTCATTGGAGGTCATTGCATCGCCAAAAAGAGGACTGGCTAATGAAAATGAGAAATAATTTGCAATATAAAGTCCCCAAAAAATAAGATATCCGTTAATAACGAATATCTATTTATTATATCATAAATTTATTATATATATTATATATTATATATTATAATATATATATTATATAATATATAATATCATATATATTATATATATTATGAATACATTGTGAATACATTGTCTTTGTTTGAAAATGAGAGAACAAAATAGATATCTGTTAATATCAGATATTCATTATGCAACAACATATTGATTTTACAAGGGGCATCAACATCCAAAGGAGTTAATAACAAAAATCTATTTGAAATGGATATTCATTATTTAAATTATAAATTTATTGCATACAAATATACTATGTATTATATAATATATATTATATATTAAATATATTATAGTATAATTTATATTTAATATTTATTATAGTATATATTATATTTAATATATATCATAGTATATATTATATATAATATATACTATAATATATATTATTTATATTCTAGATATATTGTATATATATTAAATATATAATATAATATATTCAATACATTGTATCCCTTTGAAGCCTCCATCTCCCTTTTACATAATTTGTTTACGGTTTAGGAAGAGAGGGAGAGTGGGGGTGAGGGAGAGAGTGGAAGAGAGTGGGAGAG
>VDFB02373365.1:351301382-351316802 GCA_007258455.2 Sequoia sempervirens
CTAGAAATTTTGATAGGTGATCCAAGAGAAATAGTATATGGAGATGAACTAGAGGAGAGGGCCAAGGATAGGCAATACAAGCCATCAGATATTTTCATTGATGTGATTGATGATGAGTATGTTTCAAAGGCCGATCCTAACTATGAGGACCCAGATAGAGGAGAGGAGTAGGAGGATGAGTATGAGGAGGAGAAGTACAAGGAGGAGCCACCCTAGAGTGAGGGTGATGAGGTAGTAGTTGAGGATTGATATGAGTGAGGAAAGTCCTCACACACCCATGTGACCAAATCACATGTAGCAACTACAATAGACATCGGTGTCCACAATCATAGAATGACTAGCTTATCCTCCATGCCCCCTAGAGAGGATGAGGTTGATATCCCATAGCATGTTGGAGATATAGGTGATGATATTTGATTTATGTATTTTTAAATTTATTATTTAGATATATATATATATATATATATATATATATATATATATATATATATATCATGATGATGTTACAGATTTTGTATTGTTTCTATCCTGTAGGAGCAATCAGAGATTGGCGAGATTTCTATCATCAAGCTACTACAGAGATAGTGCTAGCATCCATTGATGAGGAGGAGATGGACTCAGAGTATGTTCCCCCATTGATTGTGGAGGAGGATCCAAAGTCACCCAGATCGTTCAAGAGGTTGTGGGAAGCATATGAGAACATGAGGAGGAAACTTCAAGCTAAGAGTGTAGGATAGTCTTCCCAGACTCCAACAGAGGTGGAGAGGTTACATGTAGAGCTAGCACAACTACAAGCGAAGAGAGATCAGATGGCAGAGGAGTGTCCTGTGGCTCTTGGATGAGTATAGTGTCTAGACTATGCACTCAAAGTTAGTAGTTCATGGTCACGATCTCACACAACCATCTCATGATAGCTAGGGACTGGGGCATAGATGTTGGAGTCAGAGGGAACAAGTTTTCATAGACCCTAGGGGTGTTGACTATGATATTGAGATGTACAAAAAACCTTTGATATATATAAATATTTGATGTTTTGCAATATGTTGAAATAGAATTGTGATTAATTATTTAATTAATGTTGACATGATGAATGCGATCTAAGTGTAAAACATTTTGCAATTTTATCTTAGATACAACATGATTATTGGAAAAAATCATGTTAAATTAAATACACCTATAAGACTTATAAGGATCAAATTTAACACAAAATGAAAAAGAGAATAGTATGAAGAGCGAAAGAATTATAAAAGTGACTTAAATAATTACTGTAGCATTCAAGACAAACACATGAGCACTTTGTTAAGAATGAAGCAATGTGAAATTATTTAGTATTAAAACCAAATAACTTTAAACAACACTGCTTTGAAATTATACTACTTGAGAAGATTAGAAATAATACCGGCACAAATGCATGGCATTAACTAGTTCATTAAGAGGGGTTCCATCGAGTTTTGTTAGAACATAAGCATTGGATCCATAACTAGTGTCGACTACATAAGGTACTAACCAATTAGGACTAAATTTATCCTTATCTTCACTATCGGCACTAGTATTAAGTTGATTCTCATAGAGAACAAAATCACGTTTCTGAAATGTGCGAGGAATGACATGAATACAATGTTTTCATTGAACATGTTTAATATAAACTTGGAGGTTCTCAAAATCATTCATACACTTTTCATCAAGCATCTCAAGCTAGTGTAATCATTGATCTTTATAAGTGGTATCATCAATAAGATCTTGAAGAGAAATTCGCAATGTAGGAATTTCTAACTCCAGGGGCATGATTGCATCAAATCCATAAACAATATTATAAGGTGTAGTTCCTGTAGAAAATATAACACTTGTTTGGAACACCCACAATGCATAATGTAATTGTGTATGCCAATCCTTATGATGCTTGTTAACAATTTTCTTTAGGATTTGTTCCAAAATCTTATGAATTCTTTCAGCTTGTCCATTAGATTGCTAATAATAAGGTGTAGAAAATTGATGTTTAATGTTGAATGTTTCAAGAAATTATTTACTTCATTATTCTTAAACAAAGTTCCATTATCATAAATGATTGCAAAAGGAAGACCGAAGGGAGCAATTTTGTGTTCTAATATGAAACGAAAAATTACTTCAGCATTAGTTGATCAGAGAGGGATAGCTTCGACCCATTAATGTATGTCTAGTAGAATAAGGTGGTGAAATTTTTCCAATAAGATCCAATCCCTGTACTAAAAATGACCAAATAGGAATTTGAGCATAGAGTTAAGAAGCAAGAGCATGAATCAAATTACTATGTTCTTGACATTTGTGACATCGTTTAACATACTCAAAACAATATTTCTTCATATGTCTCTAATAGTAACTCATATGGATAAGTTTTTGCACTAAATATCATCCTCCAAAATGACCTCCATAGGCACTAGCATGAGCCTATTCAAGAGTGGTAGGAATTTCAAAGTCCCTAAGACACCTCAATAAGATATCATGGAACGATCATCGGTACAACACATCAACAAGAATGACATATTTGGTTGGAAGTTTGCATAAACTATTTTTAGTGTTAGTTGTGTTAGGTTCGAGAATGGTACCTTTTTCTAAATAATTATATGGAGTATCATGTCATTCAGGTGAGGCAATTTGCATTGTGACAAGAATATCTTCTAAGTGAGCATCAATCGAGGGTTTCATAATGGGATGAACTACAAATGTGAAATTAGTTGAAGGATCATGTGGAGATATAAGAGAAGTTGCACCTGCCATCACATCTGCATCTTGATTTTATTTTATTGGGATGTTATCAATGGAAATGATTCAAACTTTTCTAATAATTTCATTGTGAGATCCCTATATTTTAATAGTTTGTCATGTTTAGTTTGATATGTACCATTGATTTGTTTGATAACTAATTGTGAGTCACCAAAGATCTTGATTTCTTTGGAACCCATAGCTAAAGCAACACGCAATCCTGTGATTAGTGCCTCATACTCAACAATTTTATTTGTACATAGAAAATTTAATCGATAGGATAAGGAAACATATTTACCATCAAGGGGAATTAATACCACTCCAGTGCCAGAATATGTTCTACACTTAGATCCATCAAAGTGTAATTCCCATGTGGTAACATCTATGGTTAAGATATTATCATTAGGAAAGGATTCATGATTAGGTAAAGCAAAAGGAGAAGGGGTGTCAGCTAAGTGATCGGTTAAGGCCTGTCCTTTGATTTTTTTTTGTGAAACAAATTTAAGGTCAAATTCAGTTAACAACATCAACCACTTAGCTAAGTAGCCAAAGAGATTAGTTTTATTAAAGAGATACTTAAGAGGATCAAATTTTTTGATGACTTGTATTTCAGTATTTAGTAAATAATTTCACAACTTACTAGTAGCAAATACAAGAGTTGAACATTGTTTTTCAATTAGTGAATATCAAGTTTCATAATCGATTAGAGTGCAACTGATATAGTAAACATGATTCTCTTTTCCATGATCATCATGTTGGGCTAATAAGGTTGTAAGAGCATGTGTAGACATTGCTATGTAAAGGATAAAAGGTTTATTAGGCATAGAAAGTTGTAAAATAGGTGGAATTTCTAGGTATTATTTTAAACTTTCAAAGGACTCCTTACAATTATCATTCCAATCAAAAGATACATCATTTTTCAAAAGATGGGTGAACGATAATGTTTGATTGGATAAAGAGGCAACAAAATGATGGATAGCTTGAATTCATCCTTGTTACATGCATAATTGAGCAATGTTTCTAGGAGGTGGCATGTTAACAATGGCATATATTTTCTTTGTATCCACCTCAATGCCTCTGTGAGATATGACAAACCCTTAGATTTTCCCACTATCTACACCCAAGACACAATTTTTTAAATTCAATCACATATTATATTGTCATATGCGTTCAAAAATATTGTGAAGAACATTCACATAGTCTTGTCATGTTAAAGATTTATCCAAGATATAATCAACATAATCTTCCAAGATTTTATGTATGTAATTATGAAATATTAATGTCATATCTCATTGATAAATTTCTTTGTCATTTTTTAAACTGAAGAATATGACAACCCAACAAAATGTTCCCTAAACACTTGTAAACATAGTTTTGTATTGATCTTGTGGGTTGATGAGAAGTTGATTATAACCAAAAAATCCATCCATGAATGACAACAAAGAATGGCCAGCAGTTGAATCCACAATCATGTCAATATTAGGAAGTGGAAAGTAATCTTTTAAGGAAGCTTTATTCAAGTCATGAAATTCCATACATATCCTAATACAATTATCAAGTTTAGCAATGGAAACAATGTTTGTGATCCAAGGAGAATAATCAATAGGTCTAATGAAGCCAACATCAAGGACCTTTTAAAACTCTACTTTAACAAGTAAAACTATATTAGGATGCATTTTTTGTATCTTTTGTTCAATGGGTTTAGCATTTTCAGCAAGAACTATATTATGTGTCACAATTTTTGGGTCAATTCCTAAAATATCTGAGTATTTCCAAGCAAATATTTCAGGAAAATTATGAAGTAAAGAAATAGTATCCTCTTTCTCGTCATTAGTAAGAAATTTCCCAATCTTAATAATCTTGTCTTGATCATTTATATCCATTGGTACATAAATGGTATCTCCTAAGGGAAGTGCATTAAGCTAAAGAATTTCAGGAGCATATGGTGCTTCAGGAGTATCATTGTCATGTTGTTCAGTAATTATCATAGCACAAGTGACCCATTTTAGAGGACAAGTAGGAGTGGCATGATCATATACTCCTAGAATTTTCTTTAGAGTTTCATCAATATCAACAGATTGCCATGTTAGTGGTGAATATGTATCAAGCAATTTAGGATGTATGATTGTGAGTTTATGTTTTGGTTGACATGAAATAGTGTTGATATTTAAAGATGATCGTTGAGTAGATTTTTTCATTTTAGAAAAAGATTATCCCAACCAAATTTTTTTCTCTTTTGTATTAGGTTTGATAGGTACATGAATTCCTTGTTCATGTTTTCCACATCCTTTTCTGGAATACCCCAATTTTTTCACTAGCGCATAACCTTTCCCATAGATTTTTTCCATTTCTTTCAGGTTAGGAGGATGTTGATAATATATATCATCAAAATTTGTTGTATATATTGTGCTTTCTTCCAAAGTAGAAGAGATAGAGGTTTCCGGACTCTGAGTTGTTACAACAATGGGTTGTTCTTGGTGCTCATCTTTCTTTTATGTGGTTAAGTATTTTCAAATGAATGAAGGTGTGAATTCTAAAGATCCTCATTCATCACCAAATAACTTAGATATTGATTCCTCCTCTTGTTGTTCAATCTTAAGAGTTTCTATATTAGATGTTGGAATTACTGTGTTTAGAGGACTTATAGTTCTTGTTTCAAGGTGTAAGAAACTTTTAGGCTTGGAGTCTATTTCAACTTGATAAACCTTGTTGTTATAGAAATATTTCATCATATGGTGAAGGGTCAAAGGCACTACATTCATCTCATGAATCCATGGTCGACCTAAAAGAAGATTATATGAAATATCATAAGGAATAACATGGATAAGAGTTTTCATAGTAGCCACCCCAACTGCATTAGGTAAAGTAATTACATCAAGCAGTTGCTTTGTTGAATTATCAAATCCTCAAATGGATAAGGAATCAAGTTTTATTTGTGATTTATAAACATTTCATTGATCGAGGAGATTCACACTAAACACATTAAGAGTAGAACCATTATAATTCAAATTTCTTTTAATACCAATGCTTTTAAATTAAGTAATTATCATAAAAGCTTCATTTTGTTTACACAACTCTGAAGGAGGAAGCTCATAATGATGAAAAATGATGTCCAAATTGATTTTTTTTACTTATTTTACTAAAGCTACCACATCATTAGAAGTAGTAACAAGAGGAAGTGCTATTTTTTGTAATGCAGTCTGAAGAATGGTATGATAATTTGGTGAATTTTGAAGAAAATCCCAAAGAGAGATTTTAGCAGGAGTATTCTTAAGTTGTTCCAAAATATCACACTCCTTTGTGTGTAAGGGAAAATGAGGAGCACTAGGTGAATTAGGAAAAGGTAAAGAAGATAGAGTGGGATGTGGTGGTTGTGGATTAGTGCATGTATTATATGTATGAGGAATAGTAATATTACTAGATTGTTGCAACACATCGGGTTTAGGTGGGTAAAGAGTAAATTTAGTTTTATTAGAAGGATGAAGCTTATGCGAGGGTGGATAAAGAATGAGTTGAGGTTGATGTAGAAGTTGAGAAAGCCAACTTCACACACCCCAAGAATCACCTGCATGCAAAAACCTATCACATGCAAAATATGTTCAGAACCAAAAAGATGTTTTGCAAGCCTTAAGCGAGAATGCATTAACGAGAATAAACCAAAATGAGATGTTTTAAAAAATGATATGAAAGCCTTTAAAAAGGAAAAGAATGTAAAAACCTAAACCTAACTAGAGAAAAAAGATAGCTCAACTAGATAAGGATAACTAAATGCAACCTAGGACATAAAATAAAGCCTAAGTAAACTTATGAAAGTGTAATTAAATAATTAATTACACCAACACCCCCCATAATCGCAACTTAGGGAGAAGAAGATTATTGTGAAAATGATACAAAGATGAAAAAGATGGGTCCCAACAACAAGGCTTGATTAGACACCCATTTACAAAAGTAAAAGATCTCTCACAAGAAGAGAAAAGGAGAAAACCTCATGGGAAAAACTCCTCTCCAAAAGAGAGAAACACAAGACATGAAGAACATCATTAAAGAAAAATAATTTGCAAATGACTGTCGAAAGATGACTACTATGGTGCCAAAGAACCTCCTCTGAAGATGGGATGATCAGGATCAAGAAGACAACAATCTACATGAGTTCCCCCAACGATCAAAAATATAGATGGCACATGAATCTATATGAGTGACCCCAACAACACTACTCAACTAATGAAAGTTGAAAATATAGGTGTCAATAGTCTGAAGAACACTAATCAATTGAGGATGGAAGATTCCTTCCAAAGGGGAAACCAAGGAAGCATTAGTACAAAAAGTATAATACCCCCCATAATGCTAACTAGGAGATCTTGAAAGATCCATTGAAATGTTGTGTAATACCCTGTAGTGCATGAAGGAGAAGAAACAACATCTGAAGGTGCACAAGAAAGCACCTGCAACTAAAAAAGTGGTGTGCAAAACAAAGCACACATGCATGAGGTTGGAATCATATGGATCCACTGTTGTCATGGAGGGACACTCACCAGACAAAGGTGTGATGGAAAAAACAAAGGCACTACACAACCCCCCCATGGTACTTTATCATACACTTTGAGTACAAATTATGGCACAACCTTATGTGGAAAATCCCCCAAAATACATGTACAATAGTGTGGCACTTTATCTTAGTGTGTTTACGTATAAGAAATTGCTTACAAATGATGCTCAAAATTACCATAAAGGACAAAATAATAAAAAAAACATATAAAGCAGCCCAAATAAAGCCATCCCATGTAAACAAAAAGTTTCCAAGTGCCAACATGTCCAAGTAATTAAATAGAGTGCCAAAATGAAAAAAATGAATTAATTATACCTGAGGCCAAATCTAAAAAAATTGCATGAGTAACTTTGAAGACCTTAGAGAGACCTTTCCAATGCCACAAAGATCATGAAAAATGGACCAACAATGCAAAATTTATGAGCTCGGGAGTGAAAATAGCATCTCTAACTTCAACGAGAAAAATCTCTAAAAATTAATTGCTCCATCACAAAATTGGGATCGATAGCTTTCTGGCGATATCTTGCTTCAATATTTTCACCTCTGGGGTCAAAAGTTATGTGAAAATGAAAAAAAGCGCTATTTGGGAGAAAATCAAGGTAAACAAAGGCTAACTGGGTGCAAAAACTAGGCACCTTTTGAGCTAGCCCCTGGTTCGCCATATCACCAGGGACACTGCAGGGCAAAAAAAGTGGCCCGCCACTAGGAGGGTGGTGAGGTGGCTAGGCGGTGAAATGAGGGTGGTGTAGTGGAGGCACTGCTTCCCATGGCGGAGAGGAGGTACCACAAAACATGCCACCAAAGACAAACCATTAGTTAGAAAGGAGGAATCCACTGGGGCCAACAAGAAAATGCCAATAGGAAGAGAAGAATTGGTAGGGGGGAAAATAGTGAGTGGAGGAGAATATGGTGGCTGGAATGGTAGGATAAGGTTGGCGGTAAGGAATATACCAATAGAAGAATGACCAGAGATTTTACCAGGGCTGACACAAGATGTCAGTTGTGATAGTATAGTTGCAGACCCTAGTACGAATGTGGTCCTCCCATAGAATTTAAAAAAATTAGCCCCCTAATATGCCAATTTTATAAAATAAAATGTCTAAATAAAATATGACTAAGGCCCAATTTGAATTCTTTGCAAAATACGTGAATTTTTAATAAAGTTGATGGAATAAAAGATGTAGATCATAAAAAATTAAAAGAATTTTTTATTCTGCACAATTGTACCTTGTACCTGGTAAGTCATACAACCTATTGGCTAATTTTTTTTTATGTCATGAATAGTTGACACCAAATATAGGCATGTTATATGTCAATTTTTGTCTCTCGAAAGCTCTGGGTCTGATGGTGAGGTCCGACTGCCTCAAAAAGCACCAAAAGCTTCACAACTCCTAGATCTAGAAAATATTCAAACCCTCATAACTTTGGCATAAAATGTCAGATTTAGGCAAAAAAAAAAGCTGATTATGATTATTTCGATAGCCCTAGACTCGAAAATGAGCTCATATTTCCTCCAATGTGCACCAAAAGTGACCATGCAAGAAAACCCAAATAAAGAAAAAACCTTAAAAAGATTTTACAGCCATAGCTCAAACCTTAGATTAGGGAAGGCTTTTTGCAGGATGGGCTTTGATGGGTATGTCCAGGATCATCATGGAAAAAATAGGCCCATAAGTGGCAAAAATATTAGAAAAATTAGAGTTAGGCAACTTGACATAAAAATTTGAATAAGTTATCTATATTATTTCAAAAATATGTAAGGATAGAATCTATAGCAAATTGAATGTAGTTTCTAAACTACTAGGTTTATTTAAAAAAAATAAAAATCTATTTGGTTAAAATTTGAAATTTCAATGTACTAGTACTTAAATTTCAAGGAAAAAATAAGTAGGTGTATGTCTAACCACCCTAACCCCTTTAAAATGATAATATTTTTTATAATATTTTAAATATAAGTAGAGAACTCATGTCCAAATGTGATGCATATTTTTTTGTAATTTTTTTCCAAGTAAATAATTAATTATGAATTTTTTATTACAACTTTTATAAAATATAAAAACTTGTATGTTTGACCACCTTAACTTTGTCAAAAATTCATGAAATTCAATTCTCTTTTTCTTAATCCTATAGTATTCAAAGCATAGAATGTGACGCATGTTTTGGATTCAAAAAATGTGATACCATTTGAAAGCTATAGATGTTTTTCAATCAGCCTATCAATCAGGAATTTAGTCATAATTTAAATAGAAAATGAATAATAATTATTTATTAAATTCAAAGTAAAGCATAATTTATATTGATGGAAAGCTGAGAATCTCCTTTAAAAAGACTTTTCATTTCATCAATTTTGGGTATAAAAAAATTCATCAACTGCATACCCTACACATACCCATCATATCACCACTTTTTGGCCCATCATGATCTTGCACACACCCTGATACCATGTGAGAAGTTGAGAAAGCCAACTTCACAGACCCCAAGAATCACCTGCATGCAATAATCGATCACGTGCAAAAGATATTCAAAACCAAAAAGATGTTCTGCAAGCCTTAAGCGAGAATGCATTAACATGAATAAACCAGAATGAGATGTTTTACAAATGATACAAAATCCTTTAAAAAGGAAAAGTATGCACAAACCTAAACCTAACTTTAGTAAAAAGATAGCTCAACTAGATAAGGATATCTAAATGCAATCTAGGACATAAAATAAAGCCTAATTAAAATTATGAAAGTGTAATTAAATAATTAATTGCACCAATAGTTGAATCACATTAACATCCTTAGTTTTAGATGGGTGACAATCAACTTTATTAGGAGAGTCAGATGAGATAAAATCCTGAAGGGCTTCATCTAACATATCAAAGTCATCATTGTTAAATGGTTGTGTCTCATCAATGTTAATGTTTATAGGTGAGGGTTGATCACAACAAACCTTAGTGGATGACATAGGCGAGATGCAATCCTTAAGGGTTTCATCTAATGAATCAAAGTCATCACAACTAGAAGGTTCAAGAGGCAAGGTATCATTAGTTGGTTTAGATTTCTCATGACAAGCATTAGATGTTGAAGTGAGTTAGACGATTCCCTTAAGGGATTCATCTTACTTATCAACATCATCACTACTAAGGGGCTTGGATGAGATACTATTTCTATATTCAATCATTTGTTTGAAAGGTTGCATTGATGTTTTTTCTTGATTGTTTATATGTGCTAATGTTTCCTCAATGTAAATGGATCTAGAAGGACTACAAAATATTACTGAAAAATGGAACTTGCAGAAATCTAATACTATCCATAAATTCCATGACATACAATGTTTCCTATACAAAGGAAATAGAAAAGAACTAAACAATAACAGAGAAATAACTGGAAATTATAGAGAACTACAAATTTAAGAAATTGAATTTTGAAAACACAAAAGTTAAAGGTGCACTGGGACTAATTCGGCCAAGGTGGTGAATGAGTCAGGTATGTGTAGGATCATGGGGGTTCAAACTAGGCATCTAAGTGGCAATGAAAATTCAAAAAATTAGAGTTAACTTAACATAATTTTAAAAATATGTAAGAACAAAACTTGTAGAAAATTGAATGTAGTTTCTAGGATACTAGTCCTTTTTTGGAAAAAAAGTAATTTTTTTTTGAGAAATTTTGAAATTTCAATGCAGTGGTACTAAATTTTTAAGAAAAAGATAAGAAGTAGGTGTGTGTCTGACCACCCTAAGTACAAGAAAAACATAATATTTTTTTCTAAATTTTTAAATATAAGTAGAGGACTCATGTCTAAATGTGCTGAATTTTTTTTTGTATTTTTTTTCCACGTAAATTATTAGTTATGAGTTTATTACTAGAAATTTTCAAAATTATTAAAACGTCTATGTCTGACCACCATAACTTGGTCAAAAAATTATGAAATTCATTTTTTTTATCCTGTACTAGGCAAAAGATAGAATGTGTTGCATATTGTAGATTCAAAATTTTTTAAGTAGTTTGAAAGTTATAGAAGTTTTTCAATCAGCCTATCAATTGGGACTTTAAATGTAATGTAGGTAGAAAATCAATAATAATTACTTATTTAATTCAAAATAAGGAAAAAGTTGTATTGGTGGAAAGTTGACATTTTTTTCTATAAACCCTTTTCATTTGATGAAAATTGGGTCAAAAAAATTCATCAGCCACAAGGGAAAACTTCAGAAAACTAAACAAATTCTAAAAAAAATGTTTTTTGGGTTGACTTTCCAGCCCAAACAAAATCTTGAATGGATATTTGTTAATTATATTTTTTTATATTATTTATAATACATAGTATTATATAATATGTATTATATATATGTATTATGTATTTATAATACATAAATATATAATATTAAGTTATATATATTAATATATATTATATTATACTATATAGTACATAATTTCTATAGTATACTATATATTATATATAGTATACATATTAATTATTATATATATTATACATATTATATAATATATTTAATACATAGTATGTATTATATGTTTATTGATGTGCATCCAATTCACAAGAAAGAGAGAGAGAGGGAGGTATTATAATATATTGAATACATTGTCTCCCTTTTAAAATGAGGGAGGATTTTTCTAAGTAGAATTAGAAAAAGGTTGTCACATCAATCATATCCTACATCAGGTAACACTATTATTAGATAGATTTCTCATCACTTGCAATAATGGCATGATTTGAAATATAACTTGCATGGCCTTATAAATGCTTACAAAAAACTTAAAAGAAGCTAAATATTAATAATGATAAGATTTCCCATAAATTTTCCCACCAAGGAAGATGGGTTGTAAAGAAAACTTAAAATTAGCTAAATGTTAATAACACCAAGGAAAATGTACCACCGCTAACAAAATTATTGATGTGCAGCCAATTCACAAGAGAGAGCTCGAGAGAGTGGGAGGGACTTGAGAGAGGGATAGAGAAAGACTTTAGAAGTGGGAGTGAAATACCTAAGAGGGATGGGGAGAGAGAGCTAAGAGTCAGAGAGAGAGGGGGGGAGAGAGGGAGGCATAGAGGAAAGGAGAGAGATATATAGTTTGGAGAGAGAGAAAGACTTGAGAGGGAGATAGGGAAAGAGTCTTGATAGGGAGATGGAGAGAGGGAGGGATAGAGGAAGAGAGATTATTGATATGGAGAGAGAGAGAAAGTGAGTGAGAGAATCCAAGAGAGACTTGAGAGAGACAGAGGGGGGCTTGAGAGAGAGAGAGAGAGAGAGAGAGAGTTGATCTAGGGAGAGATAGAGACTTGAGAGGGAGAAAGGGAGGGAGAGAGGAAGCTCTAAGAGACTTGAGAGAAAGAGAGAGGGGGGTAGGAGGAACTTGAGAGTGAGAGGAATATATAGAAAAATATTTGAGATGAAGAGGGACAAAGAGATAGAGTGAGGGAGAGAGGGGGAGAGAGGAAGAGGGAGAGATTTGAGAGAGAGGGGAGAGAGAGTTGAGAGGAAGAGTGTTTTCCTATGTTGGGATGGGCTCTCGAATAAGAAGTGACACAACCCTAAAAAAACCATTACAACTCAATTAAACATTCATGCCATTAAAACCTTCAAGTTTAATAACATGTCATTAGATCATTCATGTAAAAGACCGTTAAATTATCATGAACAAGAATCACTATCTTCCAATTATGGTACATAAACAAGAACATTGTGCAAATTTCAAACACAATCCTTAGAAGACATCAAGATACATGTTAATTAGACTATTCATGTGAAATATATACAATGATTATAATCAACAAATAAGTCGTCATTCAACCATGATGCATGAATAAAAACTATATATACACACTATATACATTAACAAACACTAAATTAATAGATTAGTTTTAACATGTATTACTAAATTTTTGTCTCATCATTATACTATTAAATATTCATGAGTTCAACACTAAAAATATCCATCCAACCAAATTCTTTATAAAATATGCACTTAACAAAATTCTTTGTAAAATATCCATCGAAGATCAATCCTTTTATAAATATAAGTTCATTGTCGTAATAAAGTTTTGCGGCTCTTAGTTGCATCTATTCATTTCTTTGTGTTTTCCTCTTTAGATTGGGACTGTCTCCTTTCCTCTAGCCATCGTTGATGCTCATCTAAGTCCACTTCCATAGACCTACATGCATCAACAATAGTTTGTATTTTTTATGCAAACACCTCAATAATGGGTGAACACATTCTTCATTTTTAATAGTGTTAACTTGATCCTAAATGATTCTAACATTCACATCAACTTGTTCTTGAAAGTGAGCACCATTGGGTGCAAGTGTTAGAGGTTAGGGGTTTCGAGGTGGAGTGGGTGGAGCTAGAGTGGTTGGAGTTGGAGGGCATGGATCAATGATTTAGATATAAGTGAAGCATAATTAAATTTGTAATTGAAAAACATAAGATACATGCTTAAAATCCCCTTAAACCATTCAATATAAATGAATTAATTGAATACAAATTAAAAAATGTGTAAAGCTCATTTATGTCTAAGGCGTGTAAATAGAAAAAAAAATTGTTAAAGTGATGTGAAATCTCATTTAAAAATACATTAAATTTTTACCTCACTGCAATGTGGAAGTGTTAAGCTCCAAATTGATTCAACAAAGGTAGAAGTGTTTTTCCTTAAATTGCCAATACTTAGTGAATTGGTATACATAGTTAGTTAAACAAAAACTTGTCCCTACAACCATAGGAAAATGGGAAAATTTAATGGGTAATAATCGATGGCTTGTGCAAGAGGCTATCATTTTTTATATGATTCAAAATAATAGACTCCTACATATCACATCGATTATTACCCATTCACTTCTCCCATTTCTCTATGGATGTAAGGACAAGGTTTCTCTAGTCAATACTAACAATGGATCCAGATTCACCAAGAATTGGAAATTTAGAGCACTTCCAACAAGGATCCTTTCTATTTTGAGAGCTGAAGAGAGTCAAAACAATTAAAAAATTAAAAAACAAATTGTTTAGCAAAGAAATACTAATTTAAAAATAATCAACAAAGCAAGAATTTAATAAACATGAAAACAAGTGATAAAGAATAATGAAAAATAGACAAGAAAGTAAAATGGTTTAAAAAAATGGAGAAAGGAGGTAATGAAAGTTATATTTTATGTTTGTTTAGTATGCTAGGTTGAATTTTATGGCTTTTTTCTAGTAAGAAAAATTCCATTTTTTTGTTTTTCACTAACTAGGGTTTCAAATTTTGTTGTAACTCTAGACAGAAGTGAAAAAATTAAAAAAATCTACAAAGAATGCAAAAAAAATCTTAAAATTTGTCACTAATTAGCAAAAAAATTGAAAAAATACAAAAGAACATACTTGAAGGTCATTGGAGGTCGCTGCATCGCCAAAATGAGGACTGGCTAATGAAAATGAGAAATAATTTGCAATATAAAGTCCCCAAAAAATAAGATATCCGTTAATAACGAATATCTATTTATTATATCATAAATTTATTATATATATTATATATTATATATTATAATATATATATTATTTAATATATAATATCATATATATTATATATATTATGAATACATTGTGAATACATTGTCTTTGTTTGAAAATGAGAGAACAAAACAGATATCTGTTAATATCAGAGATTCATTATGCAACAACATATTGATTTTACAAGGGGCATCAACATCCAAAGGAGTTAATAACAAAAATCTGTTTGAAATGGATATTCATTATTTAAATTATAAATTTATTGCATACAAATATACTATGTATTATATAATATATATTATATATTAAATATATTATAGTATAATTTATATTTAATATTTATTATAGTATATATTATATTTAATATATATCATAGTATATATTATATATAATATATACTATAATATATATTATTTATATTCTAGATATATTGTATATATATTAAATATATAATATAATATATTCAATACATTGTATCCCTTTGAAACCTGCATCTCCCTTTTACATAATTTGTTTACGGTTTAGGAAGAGAGGGAGAGTGGGGGTGAGGGAGAGAGTGGGAGAGAGTGGGAGAGAGTAGGAAAGAGTTAGAGAGTGGGAGAGGGTGGGAGAGAGTGGGAAAGAGGGTGGGAGAGAGGGTTGGAGAGAGTGGGA
>VDFB02373365.1:351316902-351393585 GCA_007258455.2 Sequoia sempervirens
TATATTAAGGCCATAAATGAAAGGGAGCCCAAAATACAATGTGAAATGTAAATAAATACACTTTACAAAACTAAATTAAGGAAAATTTGGGTCTATTTAGCTTAGAAGGGCCCTAAATCCAATGTGAATGTGTAGAACACATTACAACACTAGATTAGGTCCATTTGACTTACAAGCCTCCTAAATTTAACATGAAGGTGAAAATAAATGCACTTTACAACACTAAATTACAAAAAAAATATAGTTATTTAGATTTAAAAGGATCCAAAACCTAATGTGGATGTGTGAAACTCATCACAGTGTTCACTAGATCAAGGTGATATCAAATCCAATTTATCATTAATTATTTTGAAATTAAGTGAAATTGTACCATTTCCATGGGGGTATAATTCTCTCCATTACATCCTACCCCCACTTTAGTGAGAGGATGAACTTGCTTCAAAATCACACTAAAGTAGACATTCAAGAGGGGTCCAAGCATACTAATGTAGATGGCCTGGGATAACAAAGATTGAGGAGGTGGTCAAGCCCCTAGGATCCAAGATCCTACATCAAACCAACATAAGCACAAAATGACATGCACAAGGTGTATGATTTGTAACAAAACAAGATAAATAATCATGCAATGTCAGTAATTAAAAGAAAGAAAACAAGAAAAAGTAAAAAGAGGTGAATCAAGCCTCAACCATTTGTCCAACATAATGTGAATTAGATCTAACTATTTTTCCAAAGGTGTATGATCACTCTAAGGAAATAGAAATCTTGGCTATTCATTGGGTGAGTAATCTAAGAAGGTTAGACACATATCACGGCCTATATGTGCTCACACACACATGCATGAGTGGATAAGGGAAAGTCATGCCTTGGATCGACATCCTGTCAGCTAGAAAAAAGTTATACCTCGTGATAAATTTGAAAAGGAATCACACAACAATGAACTTCAAGCTTCATGAGGCAAGAAAAAATTTGTATTCTAGGAACTCATGGACAAATAAGATGGCACCACTAGTATGCAAAGTATGTTACATGCAAGGTGGCCATATCACTGATGTTGTCAATGTGAAATAGTGTAAGGTACATTGAAAGGGATTTTTCTTAGTTCATGTAAGGTCTCTTCTTAGGGAAAAATTGTGCTTAATGTCTCCAAGATAGGACAAGTCAAAGAAATATCACACTCTCAGAAGAAATCAAGCCCAATGACACCACCAAGAAAAGGACGCCTCACAAGAATAAAGAAAATCGTACAATGAAACAAGAGTGTCAATGTAAGCCCCCACTTTAAAGTGGTTGCTAACATCATTTATGTGATCAATTTATTTAAATTAGAATACATGAGAGCTTATTTTGAAAGCCCTATGCCAAGTCATATGTTTTTGAATTAAACTTGAATAAGTATGTCACTGTGGACACGAAAAATGTACACATTTTTTCTTGCTTGATTTGGGAATAATTGATGATAAATTAGACTTAATGACACCTTGATTTAGTGTTGTGAATGTTTTTTACACATCCAAATTAGGTCTTGGACCCTTGCAAATTGAATAAAATGCATTTCTATTAAAGGTGTTGTAAAGTGTTGTAAATGACTTCAACACTTTTCGATACTTTCATTAAGCATTTAAGTCTAATGTTCCCACCCCATTTTTGAATTAAATATTATTTTAATTCAAAATTTATCTTTTCACTCTTCTTCTATAATTAAATAATTATTTCAATTATTTAATCATTCATTAGCCTTTTCTCTCTGTAATTAAATAAATATTTATTTAATTATTTATCCTTTCTTTATCTTCCCAATTAAATAATTATTTTAATTATTTATCCCTTCCCTCACCATTAAATAATTATTTTTAATTATTTAATTTTTAACTCTTCACCTTTCCTCTATAATAAAATAATTATCTTTAATTATTTAATTATCTAATTATTTGTTCTCACCTTTCTTTTTAAATAAATAAAAATAAATATTATATTCTCCTATGTTGGACAACTAAATTAAATAATTTTCTCCATCAAACTCTTTTTCCATGGAAATCTTATCTTCCACCTCAATTCTTTATGTATTTGTTTTTTTCTTCTCTCAATTAACGTCCACCCTTGATTAAGTTATTTTCTAATTTAAACTTGGCCCTTGATCATGATCCTTATTCTTAAATATTTTCTATAAAATATATCCTTTAACCCTAATACATAATTCATTCATGATTAATTCAATCACCATTCATCATTCATTCTTATTGTCAAGTCAAGCAAGCAAGAATCAAACATTCAATATAACATTAAAAATCAATTCTAAGTCATTCAAGAGAAAGATTCTTAATCATTTGTTGTAGCAATTCAAGATCCATCATCATGGAAAGTTTCTAATTACATTGTTTCATGTTTCAACATTTTTGTTTAATTACCTAAACATCAACACTATCATGTGAAAACCAAAAATCAACCTTACTTTGAAGCATCCTGAATTGCTTGTTATGGATGTTTATGACAAGTCACCTTCTACTCCTCAAAACACAAAAGTTACATGTGCTATGATCAATACCAAGCAAAATGATATAGAAAGAAAAAATAAAATTGATGAAGCCACAAATTTATTGCAAGATGGTTTGGAAACCTTTGATTTCATACCTCTATCCAAGGGAGAATAAAATATCATGACAAATAAGTCTAAAAAGAGAAAAGATAAACCGGTAATAGTAATAAAAAATTCAATAACATCCTCTTCAATCTCCTTACAATCACATACAACATCCAAGACAAACTTTGAGGAAATTGAACAACCACCAAATCCAAAAAAAGAAACAAAAAACCTTGGGAAAGGATGTGATGCTATAGAACAAGGTATCCATGTTCCTATATAGCCTAATGATCTTGGTTATTTTCTTTCAAAGAAAAAACCTTCAATCAATTTCAATACCATCACAAACAATTCTTCCATGACAACTTTCACGTTGGTACATCCTAAACTGATAGACATCTCACTAAATATGCATCAAGTAGAAACTTTGTTTACTTCTCAACATAAATAACATTGATTGCTACTCCTTGCCATGTAATAGTTGTAGTATCATAGCATACTCACTATTGTAAGGAGTGACATATCATCATCCATTCCAGGCTCCCCTTTGTCCTGCACTAAGTGGGGGCAAGGGGTTCAATAGCCTTGTCCTCATATGTGACTTGTCATTGTCACTTTTATCTAGTTGTTAACCTTTCATGAACATATAGGAGCAAGCTTGGGATGTGAATGACAGACCTTAAGTTGTCTCACATGTGACATACTTATCCATGATGTAGCTCAATTCAAAAACATATGACTTGGTATAGGGCTTTCCAAGATTAGCTCTCATGTATTCTTTCATATTAGCATTTATCATTGGCTACTTGAAAGCAATTTCTCACAGTGATGGTGTAGCAACTGCTTTAAACTAGGAAAAAACATATATAACATCTTTTGGAAAATTTCATGGTGTGATTTTTTTTTTCTTGTGATGCGTCCTCTTCTTGGTGGTGTCATTAGGCTTGATGCCATCTAAGAGTGTACAATCTACTGACATTGCATGATGTGAACAAGGAATCCCATGGGCAATGATCTGACACTTTGACTTGTCCTCTCTTGGAGACATTAGGCACAATTCTCCATAAGAAGAAGACCTTACATGAACAAAGAAAAATCCTATTTAACAAAATTTTTGCATAACATTCAAAAGAATTTACAAAAATAATTTTCATTGTGGAGCCTTATTAAAGTTATCAAGAGGATAAATTTGGTATTGTTTGTATAATGGGAAGCTGACACACTGGCATGACTTTCTCATTATATGGTGGGAAGCTAACACACTAGCATGACTTTCTCACTAAACCACTTGGTTGGGACAACTCACCCTATGGATGACTCAATGTTTTGTGGTCCCAGAGTGAGCACACCTTTTCCACCTTGTTCCTCTTTCTTTTAGTTCTTTCCATTGCATGTTCATGTATCTTTTTCTACTACATATTATACACCTTATGTGTGTCCTTTTGCATCTATGTCTATTTGACTTAGGATCTTGGCTCCTGGGGGATGGACCGCTTCCTTTATGTTTGTTATCCTAGACCATCCACATTGGTATGAATGGAAACCTTTTGAATTTCTACTTTAGTGTGAGTTTGAAGCAAGTTCATCCTCTCACTAAAGTGGGGGCTAAATGTGGACATTGAAAAATCATTCCTTTTTTCTTGCTTGATTTGGGAATAAGTGATGATAAATTGGACTTAATGATGCCTTGATCTAGTGTTGTGAGGTGTTTTTCTCATTAACATTAGGTCCTGTACCCTTGTAAATTGAATAAAATCCATGTCTTGTAAAGGTGTTGTAAATGACTTTCACACTTTTCTAAACTTTCATTAAGCATTTAAGTCTAATGGTCCTTTCCGACCCCCCCATTTTTGAATTAACTATTATTTTATTTCAAAACTTATCTTTTCCCTCTTCTTCTATAATTAAATAATTATTTCAATTATTTAATTATTCATTATCCTTTTCTCTCTATAATTAAATAAATATTTATTTAATTATTTATCCTTTCTTTATCTCCCCAATTAAATAATTATTTTTAATTATTTAATGTTTAACACTTCACTTTTCCTCTATAATTAAATAATTATCTTTAATTAGTTAATTATCTAATTATTTGTTCTCACCTTTCATTTTAAATAAATAAAATCAATATATTTATTCTCCTATGTTGGCCACCTAAATTAAATAATTTTCTCGGTATGTGTAGGATCATCATCAAAAAAATAGGTCGTTAAGTGGCAATTTTTTTAAAAAAAAATAGAGTTACACAACTTGACGTAATTTTTTTGAATAATTTATCTATATTATTTTAAAAAATATGTAAGAATAAAATTTGTAGCAAATTGAATATAGTTTCTAAACTACAAGGTTTATTTTTTTTTAAATATCTATTTGGTGAAAATTTGAAATTACAATGCAATAGTACTTAAATTTCATGAAAAAAATAAGAAGTAGATATCTGTCTAACCACCCTAATTCATAATTCATTCATTATTCATTCTTATTATCAAGTCAAGCAAGCAAGAATCAAGCATTCAAGATAGCTTTCAAACTCAATTCTAAGGCATTCAAGAGTAAGATTCTTCATCATTGGTTGCAACAATTTAAGATCCATCATCATGGAAAGTTTCTAATTACATTGTTTCATGTTTCACGTTTCATCATTTTATTTCATCATTTTGGTTTAATTACCTAAATGGGGTTCGACCAAGCCAAACCCCCAATCCCTGACAATCAACATTTTCCCTCTCTTCTTTTGTGTGATTGTAGATTTAGGTGCTTGGATGGATTGGAAATGATTGACGAGTAGGTTTTAAACTTTTTGGAGTCATTTCCCTTTTGGAAAGTTCAAAATATTCACAAAAAGTCACTTTTAGGCTAGAATTTGATAGTTTTAGAACTAAACACCTAGAGGAACCAAAAGAGCAGACCAAGATCTTTCAACTCCACTTTTGAATTTTCAAAAAATCTAAAGTGGACTAAGTTTCCAACCTTGGTAACTTTGTCCCATTATATCTATTTTTTAGATTTTTTTGTGGATCTAGATACCCATTTGGCTGAAACGGGCTCTAGAGCAGTGTTTCTAGATTTGGGACTAAGTCATCCATATTGACACAAGTGTCCCAATTGGCTTTTGCATTAGGTTTCCCAAGATTCTAGACCTTCATTCCATCCTTTTTCAGCTTCCAGGTGTACACCATCAGCTTCATCAATTTCTGTTACAATTTACCTTCATTTCTAGGTCCTTTTGCATATCACAATGTGTTTTCAAACATCTTGCATTTCAATAGTTTTGCTTTAATAATCCATCTCTTTTATCAATTATTTGTATTTACGACATTAAATTTAGAAACATTTCATCCATATTTACATTAATATTGAGTTTAGACATTTCCCATTTTGGCCTGCGTCTCTCCTTTTAGGTGAAAACCCTAGAAGTGTTAGGGAGTCTAGTGGAGCCAAAATATTTGTCCATAGTCACATGTGAGGCCACTTAAGGCATGTCATCCACATCCCAAGCTTGGTCTTATATTTACATGAAAGGAAGTTAACTAGCCAAAATAGACAACGACAAGTGACATACGAGGACAAGGCTAATTAACCGCTTTCCCCCAATTAGTGTAGGAAAAGGATGAGCCAAATAGGATGAAAATAAGTTTCAATTAGAGGTATTAGGTGATTCAACACAAGGAAGAGCAAAAAAATCCCTAAGATGTTGAATTTTGTTACTCAAATCCTTACACTCATTAGTAGAATGACCATGAACTCTATGATATGCGCAAAATGAATTCTTATTGTAAAGTTTATTTCATGTTCTTGGAGGAAGAGATATTAGGTGATCTTGGAGGAGCCTCGTCAAGATAATCTCTTGATCAAAAGGAGAGGATGTTTCATCATTTTGTGGCAAAGATATCTCTTGCTTAGCATTTGTAGAAATTGAAAATTTTCCTAAGTCTTTGAGCACCATTTTTCTTGGTCATCAAACTTTGATAATTGAATAATTTTATTTTTTCAATTATGTTCAATCATATTCCTCTATTAATTAAATAAATTTTAATTATTTAATTAATTCACCTTCTCATTTCTATTTTATCCTGATCAATTAAAATTATTTAATTGTGTCGCTAGTATCCCCCTTTCTTCTATAATTAAATAAATCATAATTTATTTAATTATTTCTCTATAGGGTATGTGCAGGATCATGATGGGCCAAAAAGTGGTGATATGATGGGTATGTGAATGACGACTATATTTTAACCCAAAATTGATAAAACAAAAAGTTTTTTTCAGGATATTCTCAGCTTTCCCGTATAAATTATACTGAATTTAATAAATAATTATTATTCATTTCTATTTGAATTATGACTAAAGTCCTAATTGATAGGTGATTGAAAAACATCTATAGCTTTCAAACAATATCACATTTTTTGAATCTAGAGCATGTTTCATATTCTATACTTTGCATACTATAGGATTTTAAAAAATAATAATTTCGTGAGGTTTTGACCAAGTTAAGGTGGTAAGATATACAAGTTTTTATATATTTTTAAAGTTGTAATAAAAAATTCATAATTAATTATTTACTTGGAAAAAAATTACAAACAAATATGCATCACATCGGGACATGATTCCTCTACTTATATCTAAAATCTTATAAAAAATATTATCATTTTAATGTGGTTAGGTTGGTTAGACAAACCCACTTCTTATTTTTCATTGAAATTTAGAATACTCGCATTCAAATTTCAAATTTTCACCAAATAGATTTTTTTAAAAATATAAACCTAGTATTTTAGAAACTACATTCAATTTTCTACAGATTCTATTCTTACATATTTTTGAAATAATATAGATAATTTATTCAATTTTTTATGTCAAGTTTCCTAACTCTAATTTTTCTAAATTTTTTGCCACTTCTCCCTTTTTCTCTATTTTCCTCCATTTTTGAATAAAAAATTTGAAATAAATTATTTATGTTCTCCTCTCCTGGTCAAAGATGCCTTGTCATTCATTTCTATCATAGCCATCATTTTTTTCATAGTTTTTAGGTGTCATAGTCGTAGGACATCATACCTGTCATGATTCCTCCAAGAATAACATATTTGTGATGCATCAATTTTGGACCATTGATCTTGGCATATTTTCTAAGACTCAATCTCAACCATCCATTTTGTAACCTCCCTCTCATGCATTCTCATCCACTAATCTTGGAATCCTTCTAGAGGATTAATCTTAGGCATCTATTCAAAAGGTTGTCTATAAAAGCAACCTTCCTCCATTTTCAACTTAATAGAGATAATTTTCTCCAACTTTCTTGCTTACTATTTGTAGGTTTTGAACAATTCTACTTCAAAATATGAGGGAAATTTTGCATAAGAAGAAGGAGAGCAAGGGAAGTGAATCAACCAATAATGGGGAGTAGCTTGTTTTATGTTTTTGCATTTCTAATTATCTCCATTGTTTTGTCTTCTCTTGTTGATGTGGTTTATTGGTCTAGAGGAGTTATTTGTCACTATTCTAGGCTAGAAACTAAGAGACCCTATCTCACATTGGTGAACCCAAGGCGAGCATACTTTTTTGAAAACTTTTTGTATGAATTTAACTTGTTTTTTGCAGATTTTGAGTATGGAATGATGCAACTATTAAGCACAACGATGCATTTGTTGAGAAGCAACGCATTTGTCAAATGCAATGACACACTTGTCCGAAATGACACATCTACATGAGGAAATCCTTGGGTGGGAAAATTTGAATTTGAAAATGCAACATAATGACGTAATTGATGAAAGGTGTGAAACATTTTCCTGTCAGGTAAAAAGTTCAGTTTTAGTTTCTTTTTCATATTTCTTTCACTTTCTATGAGTAGAATATGGTTTTTGGGTTCTGATATTCTATCTACAGCATGTGGCTTTAGGTCAATTCCCAAAATCTCTTCTTAGAGAAATAAAAGAATTGAATCCTTTAGTTCTATTTTTTTTTTAATTTCATTTCTTTAGCTTAGTTTTTTTATTTTGGTTTTGGTTTGGTGCTAACTTGGAGTATTTGTAGCTTTTTTGTTTGTCCAAGAATTTTCTTTGAGACTACTAACAAGTGGTTTTGTAGGTTTGAATGTTGAGAAATTTATTTTGAAACCACTTTGCTTGTTTTAGATTAAAAATAATTCCATTTTTTCATGCTTAAAATTAACAATTGTATTTCTCACATAGCTTTAATTAGAGGGTAAAGAACACCATGTTTTAGTGTTTGAGGGTGGTAGCTATTATGCTCTCACCTTGTGCAAACTTAGTGATCAGAAATCTAGACCCATCTAAATTTGTGTTTACCCATTAGAGGGTCTACCTTAGTCAGAAAAGTACTCACCCTAAGGGAATGGCCCAAGTGGTAATGGGCTAAAGCCAAGTCGTTCTGAACCACTATATAAATTTGTAGCTGTGAGGAAATTTCATAGTCAATAGGAGTGTATGTGATAGACCTCCTCTAGTATCTTTATGATACGTAAACCCTTGTTCTAGGGGATGGGAGGCCTCCTAAGGGAGTTTATCATCGTATCCCCTGAATTAGATGCCCTTACTAAACACCTCTTATTTTTAGAAGCCTATCCTTTTGATCGTTGCTTGGTACAGTGTAGGGTACAATATCATGCCAAAAGTTTACTTACTATTGACTCCCTTGAGTAGAGATAGAAAATTCCCAGGATGTGACTACCTCAAAATTCAAAGTTGGTGAGCTCGAGAAGTGAGTTCACTATAAGGGGGTGACTGTGCCACCAAAATTCTAAGCTATCCACTCTCGAGAAGGAGAAGTATTTTGCACTGATCTGGGGAATTTTGATGATCTATGCCAAAAATACAAAAATATAGTTCACTCTACCCTTAGTATCATATCAATCCCTCATTATCCTTGCATTCTCATATCCTAAAATACAAAAAATATAAAAACATAGATCAATCTCATTTAGCCTTAGTTACATTATCATCCTAATCTTCCATTAGCATCATCTTGTCACCTTATCAGTCACTTTGACCATCCCTGAATATTTTAGTGTCCCTTAGCATTCTTCATCCTTGATCTTTTAGACATTTCCATCCTTGCATCTTCATATCCTAAAGTTCAAAAAGTCCAAAAAAATATAGCATAGTCTCATTGCCATTTTGCATTATCCTCAACTTTCAAAGGTCTCACATGCTTGAAACAAGGTCTAAAGCCAAACAAAGGGACATGGATTTCTTAAGTAACCCTTTTCCTAACAATGTCACAGATTCAAACCACTCCACACCTCGAAAGAATACACCACAAAGAAACAAAGTGACCCTTGGGAAGACCTACACTTTGAATTAGTCAACAAACAATTGAGCCCCCAAGAAATTGAAAAATCTTATCAAGACCCAAGACTTTTAAGGGTATGTGCAGGATCATCATGGAAAAAATAGGCCCTTAAGTGGCCAAAAAAATTAGAAAAATCAAAGTTGGGAAACTTGAAGTAAAAATTTGAATAAGTTATCTATATTATTTTAAAAATATGTAAGAATAAAATCTATATAAAATTGAATGTAGTTTCTAAACTACTAGATTTTTGTTTTAAATCTATTTGGTGAAATTTTAAAATTTCAATCTTGGTATAATTTAGGGAAAAAATAAGAAGTGGGTGTCTATCTGACCACCCTAACCACAATAAAATGATAATATTTTTTTATAAGATTTTAGATATAAGTAGAGGACTCGTGCCTTGATGTGATGCATATTTTTTTGTAATTTTTTTCTAAGTAAATAATTAATTATGAATTTTTTATTACAAATTTTTAAAGAATGTAAAAACTCATATGTTTGACCATCTTAACTTGGTCAAAATTTCATGAAATTCAACTTTTCTTTTTGAATCCTATAGTATGCAAAACATAGAATGTGATGCATGTTTTGGATTCAAAAAATGTGATACCATTTGAAAGCTATAGGTGTTTTTCAATCAGCCTATCAATCAGGACTTTAGTCATAATTTGAATAGAAAATGAATAATAATCACTTATTAAATTCAAAGTAAAGCATAATTTATATTGGTGGAAAAATGAGAATCTCCTTTAAAAACCCTTTTTGTTTCTTCAATTTTGGGTTAAAAAATAGTCTTTAGCCAAATACCCATCATATTGCCACTTTTTGGCCCATCATGATCCTACACATACCTTGAAGCATAGTTGACCAACTTGTTAGTGCCAATACAAAAGAAATTTTCTATGCGCTAGCCAAAAAGGGTGCCAAGTTACCTCAAGGTTATGACATGTCAACCATTATAGAACAAGAAACTGAAAACCCATTTGGCATGCTCTCATCACAACAACTGACAAACATAGCCCTTGGGACAACCACATACATGATTCCTGTACCACTAAAACACACATCCAAACTCATGCTACTACACAAGGTCAAACTTTCACATTTGGTAGTTCCTAAAACACCATGGGTAAAGATTTTATGAATCCTCTCTTTCAAAGAACAAATTAAGGGTCCACATACCAAGATCCTATAGCTTTGATCCAAAATCTAAACCAAGGTCACACATCCTCAAACCAGCATGCAAATCAAAACAAAAACCAAGGGCCCTCATTCCAATTCCAAAGTGCACCCTCATTGAATCAACTTCCACCAAATAACCCTAGGAAGGTGCGCATTGTCTCACACAAATCCCCAAGTCAAAACCTTAATCAAGGACCTACACCTTCATTTCAAAATCTTAATCAAGGACCTATGCCCCTACTTCATAATGTCAAAGGAAACATCCCTTCATATCAAGGGCCTATACCTTCATATCAAAACATCAATCAAGGTTCCAAACCTCCATTCACAAATCAAGGATTCAATTTTTGAAATCAAAACATGAATCAACGGTCTATACCTCAACTCCAAAACACCATACCAAATATGAACGTGACCTTTGGAACCAACCTAAACACTAACTTCATTCCAAATCAAAACAATCCACACACATATGATAATCAAGGTCTCTTATCAGAAAACATCAATCTAAATACAAATCCAACAGACAACCCTAGTTCCACCATTACAACATCTCATCAAAAGAATGTGACATCATCCCTTACAGACTATTTGATCCAACATATGCAGACCCTTGAACAATGAATGAGTAACATGGAATTGGGAACCAAGAAGAATACATACTTCATGGAAGAATTGTGCCCTTTTCCATTTGATCTAAACCTATACATGCCACCCTTTCCCCCACATTTCACAACACCACCTCTTCCAAAATACAAGGGGACAAGAGATCCAGTAGAACACATCCGTGAATTCAACACATCATGTATGGAATTTGCACATGATCCCACCTACTTAATGAGGTTATTCCCATGATGTCTCACATAGGAAGTCTTAGATTGGTTTTCACATCTTCCACAAGAAATCAGAACATGGGGTGAGCTAGCCGACAAATTTATCAATCATTTTTCCTTCAGCATTAAAAATGATGTCACCATTGCAACATTAAGCAGAAGAAAACAAGAAGAAGGGGAGTCACTTACCTCATTCTACCAAAGATGGTGAGGCTTGGTTAGAAAATTCCTTTGTCATATTCTAGAAAAATAACTTCTCACCATGTTTATATAAAACCTCAATTGAGAATTGATGAGTCGAATTCAAATCCAATGTTGCACAACCTTTGAGGAGATTATTGAGAAACGTCTTACTGCCAGAGGACTAGTTAAGATAAAAAAAAGATACTCTAAAACCCAACAATGAAAAAGGAAAATATTGGTCCTACAACAAAAATTTCATAAATGACAGAGTCGTTGATGCTAAACTAATAACCAGAGGACCAATCATTAAACTTAAAGGCCCCTCTTCATCAAACATATCTAATCCTTCGAATACCCAAACACCAAGTCAAAACCAAACATTGAACACTATCCAAAACAACCAAGAAAGAAGAGGTCCTCCCTATGCTAAGAGAACATATACCCCCTTGGATAAACCTATCAAATCAATCCTCAAATGACTTTTGCAATCTAATGTCATTGCATTTATGGACACCAAGAATTATGAACCTTCCTTGATCAAACAAGATTGGTGGAAAGAAGATGACTACTATGAATACCATTGCACAAAAGGACACAAGACATCGAGATGCTGGACACTCAAGAACATTGTTCAAGATATCATTAAGGATTAAACCATTTCAATCGATAATTCACAAAGAAAAATTAATTTTGATCATACAATATTCAAGACCCCTTTGCATGACCATGATAAATGAAAGGCCTCCAATTCAGGGAATAACAACACCAACACCAACTACATAGCTGCCAAGCATGATTACAACACCATCATTCTTAATGTGAAACCTCTTGATGATCACATTGCCACCATCACTATAAACAAGCCAAAATTAGATTGTGTTGTCACTACCCAGAGAACCAAGATAACCATTCTAGGTCCATTCAAAAGTCCTCAACCAAAGGGCCAATATCCTAGACTAGTTAGGGAAAAATCCCACACAAATTTCAATCTTGAAACTCCCTCACATTTCACCATAGCACAGATAAATTCTTGACAAAGCACTACAAGAAGCCTTCATTCCTACAAACCTAGATGTCAAAAAAATTTAGGCCATGGTTGGATACATTTCTATGCCACACCACATTGAACCTTCTCTAAACAAGAATTTTCAACACCTAGATCTGACCATAACATTCCTCTACATCTAGGAGTATGCATTAACACACACAAGATCAGATGAGTCCTAGTAGACAACAAAGAAGCTTTAATATTTTCTCACTAAAATTAGTGAAGGCATTGGGATACTCTAAGAATTGCATTGAACAAACCAAGAAAATCATAATTAAATCTTATGATGATGTTGAACGATCTTCTAAAGGTGTAATTTCACTCCTAGTGAGGGTTAGCCCAACCATACAAGACACAAAATTTCACATCTTGGATTTGGATTTACATTATAATCTCCTCCTTGGCCACCCATGGATTATGTATTCATGCCATGAGGGCTATTCCATCCACTTATCATCAATGCCTCAAGTTCCCACATAACAACACTGAAATCACTATTCTAGATGACCCTGATCCTTTCCAATGTTGTTCCAACCTCAATGGAACTGTCAAATGTCAAGTGCCCATCAATTGAGAAGCCTCATCTTCCACTTCACCCACCACTCCATCCCACTACATTGATCTATCAACCCTTTTCAAATCATCCAACCCATTCATTACACCTTCCATGTTTAAAATACAAATCCAAGAAAAGGCTACGATGAGTATGATATGAAGAGTCTCTTTTTTATTGGCAAGCTACCTAAGTCACCAAAGTCATATGGAAAACCACATCCTATGCAGCCCAAAGTTTTCATTCACAATCCTCCTACCACCTTCACTACATGGGGGGAACTTGCTAATGAATCCTTAGATGACCACATTCTTACATGGTTGTACAAGGAAGAGGACATTGAAACTAAGAAATTACCAATTGAATAGTATCCAAAATGATTCCTGATAATGAAATGACATGGATATGATGGATGGCGGTGCCCTTAGTTTGAAAAAGTAGGGAATTTTGGAACCTCTACAACCTCCTAAGCTAATAATACATCAAGGGCTAGGATTTGTGCTAGTAAAAGTGATTATATGAGGTATCAGGTCACCCTCAAGAAAGGATACTAGTGCTTTAGAAAAGAGCAAGACACATGAAGAACATTGGGATTATGATGTCAATTCAAACAAATATGAATGGGATTCCCTATCCTCCACAACTTTCATGGACCTTGAAAAACTATTTGGGGAATTTGACAACATTCTTACCCTTGATTTTTCATGAAATCCATCAAATATCCATCTGATAATGTCTTTGACTAAAGAAGAATGGCTCTACCACTATTTTTGGAAATCTATTGACCTAGCTTCTTGGGAGCTTGATGACTCTAGTTCCATCTTTACCCTATCTTCCTACACAATGACCCTTAACAATGTTGATGATGGCCTACCCCTCGTCTACCCACAACTCATAGATTGGGATCAACAAAGCTCACCATGTTTAAACACTTTAAAAAATGATGAAGCAATCACTAAGTTTATGGGACTTTGTGAAGGTATACCTAGTGGGGATCAAAAAGCTATATTTTCCAAGGAAATTAACTATCCAACATAATTTGGTGAGGTTTTCTTGTCCTCTAGTCACAAAAATGAAAATGAAAAAAGTAAAAATAAAAGCAATAGGTCTTCAGGTGAAAACCAAAAGGCACTTGTTGAATGCAAAAAATAAAAAAATAAAGGGCGTATCCAAAGGTGAAAACCTCTTAGAAGCGCCCGAGGATGGAGGATAGGACTATCTCCCAATAGACTAGAAGAGATCGTCATTGCTCATAGAAGATACAAAGGAACTCAACATTGGAACACTAGATAACCCCAAAATAATATAGTTAGTGACATCCTTGACCATAGGGGAAAACCTTGAGTTCATAACATTCTTCTTGAAAAGACAAGTCAATTTCACATGGTCATATGCTGATATGCCTAGATTGGATCTACAATTGGTTCTACATCACTTACCATTGCTACCAAATTCATCGCCATTTAAATAGAAATTAAGAAAAATGCACCCTTAGATCGCACTACTTTTCAAGGTAGAACTCAAGAAGATCTTGGATGTCGGATTTATTCACCCAATTGATTATGCTAAATGAATATAAAATCTAGTCCCTATCACAAAACCAAATGGTTAGATCAAAGTTTGCATGGATTTTTGATCCCTCAATAAATCTTGTCCCAAAGATGACTTTCCTCTGCCAAACATTGACATCATAGTAGATCTAACTACTAGACATGAAATGCTATTGCTAATGGATGGATTCTTGGGTTACAATCAAATCAGGATTGCGATTGAAGATCAAGCCAAGACAACTTTTGTATGTGCTTGGGGAACTTTATGTTGGAATGTCATACCATTTGGACTAAAAAATGTTGGAGCCACCTATGAAAGAGCCATGACCAAATTTTTTCATTACTATATGCATGTCCCTATGGAAGATTATGCGGATGATATCCTCTCAAAATCTATAGAACAAAGTAGACACTTGGTAGTATTGGATAAGATCTTCACCCGACTGGAAAAATATCAACTTAGGTTAAATCCAAAGAAGTGTGTTTTTGGGGTCCAATCAAGGAAACTCTTGGGATATATAGTCTCTTGTAGAGGAAAAGAAGTTGATCCTACCAAAGTAAAAGCAATCTTATACATTCCACCACCAACCAATATTAGTCAACTAAGCACATTACAAGGAAGGTTACAATCCATCTGTAGGTTCTATTGGTGATTTTCTCTGCAGAACCAATCATTTCTCTAAAAAGTAGCCAAATTTTATTATGAAGAACTACAAGGTTAGTGGCCAACACAATGAGCATAGGATTTTTTAATCCTTAATCCTTCACTTTAGGCTATGTGAGACCTAGGAGGGTGATCCCAATTGTTTTTTCTGATATTGGATTCAATTAGTAACACTTTTATATATAGATTAATTCCTACTTATTAAAAATAAAATCCATCTCACTAAAAATTTGGTTGATATTCGAGTGAGAAACTAACCATCTTCTAGGAATTAGGGGTGAGTCCACCTATACTATCCTTGAAAGGATTGGAAATATTTTTTATTTTAATATTGTCTAATCTTAAGTCTAGGGATAGGAATACTATCTATTCATTCTATGCAAGATTTTCTAGAAAAATGACTAGTGTCTCATCAATTTGAGTAATAGAGTCAAGTATCTAAGGTTCAGTAATTTAAAAATTACTTATTTAAGTAAGAATTGGACTATCTTCATATTTCTTTGCATTTATGAAAAATATTTGTGTAAGAAACATTTACTTCTTAGCAATCCTAAGCCATTCACTAAATTTTTTATAACTGTACTCAAGCATTTTAATTAACTCGAATTATCTAAAAATAGAGCAATACATTCAAATGAAATATTTGAAGACAAATGATAACACCATTATTATTCTCATTCATAACCTATAAGGAATACACATAGGAGAGTATTTGCTTCTAGAATACCACTTGCTTGAAATAAATGATCTCTATAAAACTTATTTAAGATCATTACACACATGATCTCACATCCAAGACAACACTTACTGGTATGCTTCCAGTATTCTATTCTAAATTCCTTTCTTGAACTTAGTTTTCACCTAGAACCCTATTGAGACTTTAGAATTCAACCTCTCTTTGAACTCTTTGTAATAAGCCCTAAAATCCCTTTTATAGAATAAGGGAGCAACAAGCATCAGGCTTAATTACACTTACATTATGTTTACACCATATTTTGAAATATTTCTAGTTTGTTAGATGTAATCATCTAAGGAAAATGGAAGAGTAAAAGACCACATGCCATATTCCTTAATTTATGCTCTATCCTAGAAAGCCTCCAATTTAGCACGCGAAACAAGAAATCACATGAAATCTAAATTGAGTCCTCCAGGAAAACAAAAATGGGGTAGAGTAATTCCTTTGAGTCATCAGCCCCAAAGAATACTTGCCAAAAAATTTCTCATGGTGGAAAATGGTGGAACCATTATCCTTTCCTTGTTAGAAACTCCAAAACGTATGAGGGAAGGAAAAAAATGATCACAACCCAACTTAGTGTCACCCTCACTCTTTGAAGGGAAATTAGTAGCCCTATTAGGGTAGTTGTGTTCTCCCATGTAAGTGTCATGGTGCATGCAGTTTTTCCTTTCTTTCTTATCACATTCCACCAACCTTTTCCCTTTGAATCCAATCACTTTACTTGAATTGGTTTGTTATGTAGTCGGTAATTAATCCTAACACCATACTCCTAAAATTCCTTATGTCACTCTCCATTATTTGGCTTGCTAGGAACTCCTTGTACTGCAACTTCATCCTCAAGGGCACTTTCTTTAGACTCATGCAAATTAAACTCCTCATATTCTTGAACCATCATGGTAGGCCTACTCGCTTTCACCTTTCTTCCTTAAGAAGATTAATTCCCACACACTCGTTACTTGAACCTATGCCATTCACTTACTAAAAATCATGATGAAAATAAAAAAATAGGTGAGCTACATTAAATAGATGATTTGATGTAAGCAAATACCAATGATTCAAAAAATATTTAAGCGAGCAAGTTGATAACCGAATAACTCATCATTGAATTTGGGTTGTCGATCTTAAAGAATTTAAAACTATATCCATGGTGATCAGGGTCTCATTTTCTATCCTTTATAAATTTTTTTATAGATATCAGCGATGCCAACTCAAATGCTATGACATCCCTTGGAAATCAAATCAGGTTCACCAATTAGCATGTATCACCAACTTGATCCATGTTTTCATTAATATTAGCAAAGTACACAAGAATAGCTCTTCTAAGAGGGAAACTTTCTTCATACATTTCATCGCTTTATCACTAAACTTCCCCAAATTTTGGGGTATTATTAGCGATTATTTTCAATCCATTAGATTATTTTGCTTTAAAAATTTCATCAACGGTTCCTCAGTCTTCTTGTTGATTTTCTTTTGCTTTATGTGGAATCCTTGGGATCCTGCCACATTGCCCTTCCTTATGGTGGTTGTCGCTCACTGTTGATTTATTTCATATTAGCCAAGTTCCATTAGCAATGCAAACATCCTTGCCATGAAATTTAGGTCTTAGTTCTGCCACCTAACCTCTGGTCATATTCATCCTTCCATCACTTATCACTAATTTGAATCTTGCACTTAAGATCCCATCAACGATGGAAGATATTTGTAGAGGCACTAGATTTAGACATGTACAGCCTACACAAATTAAACAATATACAAAGAACATTGCTCATAGGATTTTATTGAATTAGAAATAAAAACCTTTTCGAGGACATCCATCGCTCATCGCTAATCCAGAACCCAAGTTCTGAGATGAATCCACAATGAACGATAACATCCCTATTCATCGCTAATTCTCCTCATATATTTTGCAAGTAATTAGCGATGAATGATTTACAATATCCATAAGGTTCCTCACGTATCACTAATTTGAGTCTTATATTTTAAATAAATCTACAACCACGTGATACCTTTTCACATTGCTCATCGCTAGTACAAGTTTATCTTCTTGATGGCCATCTACGATGAGCAATAAGAACATAAGGTTAAAGAACATCACTCATCACTATTACAATTTTTGAGGGATTGAAAGCCATTAGTGATATCAATGGAAAACAACACTTCATCTCTTGCCACTTATTCAAATCTCAAGTTCTTGAAATAATCCATGATGAGAAATACAATTATGAAGGACGTTGGGACTTAAGTGAAAGTTTTTAGCATGTGGTCATAAGTTGTTCTAAAAGAGGGGACTTCACTAGGATGATATGAGAGTAATAGGCTCAAGATTTTTTCAAAAATCCAAAAGATCACTCATTCATTTTTTATAAAATAAAATATTCAGACCTAGGCCTTTAGGGAATGTTTACTAGGCATGATATGTAAAAATGACTGTGAATGAATAAAACCTTAAACCCTCAAGATAACAACCCTACATGAAATAAGGGTTTAAGATGGAACAAGAAATTTTGTGAGGGTTCCATCAGGTTCATCGCTCAACTAGCAGATAGGACCTAGTTGTTCCAACGTCTGTTGAGAAAAGGCATACCCTTCAATTGGACTGACAAGTGTCAAGAATCATTTTCCCAAATCAAGAAGTACCTATTAAATCCACTAGTTCTTATGTGACCAATTGATGAAAATTATCTGATACTATATGTGATAGCTACTATATTAGCACTAGGGGCACTTTTATCACAAAATTATGATTATGGAAAGGAAAGGGAAATATACTATATCAGTCACACTTTAGTTGGGTATGAACTAAACTATAGTCCTATTGAGAGCATGTCTAGCAGTGGTATTTGCATCATAAAAATTAAGGAACTACATGCTAAACCACAAAACCAATTTGATTTCCAAAATTGATCCTTTGAAGTACCGACTCAGCAAAGTAGCATTGATAGGTGGGCTAGCTAAATGGGTTATGATCCTAAGTAAATATGGCATTGAGTACATTGACCACAAATAAATAAAGGGACAAGTAATAGCTGACCAAATCGCAGATACACCATTAAAAGTAGACCATCCTTTGGCATCTAAATTCCTAGATGAATCAATTCTTGTCATAGACTCAACAACCACATGGAAGTTATACTTTTATGGATCTTATACAAGTCATGGATCAGGAGTCAGTATTTTATTCATAACACTTCAAGGAGATTCCATTCCTAAGTCATTTTAGATAATATTTATGTACACAAACAACATGGTTGAATATGAAGCATTACTGATAGGACTTCCAATGGTTATAAATTGGAAAATAAAAAATCTTCAAGTCTACAATGACTCCCAATTAGTGATTAAACAAGTTAATGATGACTATGACACCAAGGATGAGAAATTGATGCCCTACAAGCACATGGTAGACAGTTTGAGACTATACTTTGATAACATCTCCTTTGAGAAAATTCCAAGAATCTAGAACAAAGCGGTTGATGCAGTGGCTAATAACAGATCTCTCTTTGACATCCCTAATAATGTAGCACAATATGAGTTCTTGGTGGAACAACTTTTGATCCCTACATTCGATGAGAAATTGATCCCTAATAATGTAGCACAAGTTAATGATGACTATGACACCAAGGATGAGAAATTGATGCCCTACAAGCACATGGTAGACAGTTTGAGACTATACTTTGATAACATCTCCTTTGGGAAAATTCCAAGAATCCAGAACAAAGCGGTTGATGCAATGGCTACTAACAGATCTCTCTTGGACATCCCTAATAATGTAGCACAATATGAGTTCTTGGTGGAACAACTTTTGATCCCGACATTCGATGTCCCTAAAACTGAACTTGTGTGTGAAATGGTTGGTGTTGAATCTCCTTGGTATAAAGACATCTACTCCTACTTTCATAACTGAATTATCCCTCCCAACTTGTCCCTTAGCTAGCGCAAAAACTTTATCCAACAAGCATCCAAGTATGCCATCATTTGATGTACCCTTTATCATCGTAGCCTAGATAGTACCCTCATTTGGTCTCTCGACTTAAATGAAGCACAAACAACCTTACAAGAGGTGCACCAGGGTATATGTGGAGCTCACTCTACTAGTCCAACCTTAGCTAAAATGCTCATGAGAACGAGATATTATTGGCCTACAATGGTACATGATGCTTATTGCTTTGTAATAAAATATTGATAATGTTAGATTCATGGACATCTTATATATGCACTGGCTTAGGAACTTTAGCCACTCACTTCACCTTGGCAAATTTCTTAGTGGGGACTCGACCTCATAGGAAGGTGTTCCATAGAAAATTGGACACTCTTGAGAAAAGAGATAATTTCATGCTTAATATGGACCCACTTTTGAGTACCCTTGCATTAATAATTCTTCAAATAACATTTATAGGCCCCTAAGATCCATTATTTTTTATCTAGAGGCTCATTTCCCTTGAGAAATCATCTAAAATTTGATAAACAACACTTAATTCATTAACATCCTGAAAACGCACTTCCAAAAATCAATAGTGCGACCCATTCACCACCTTGGGTAAATGAGTCCCCTTTTGTGGGACCCATTTACCATGGGTGGTGAATGAGTCCCCTTTGAGGGGAAATTCAAATTTAAGAAGGAATTCAATTAATTCAATTTTATTTTAAAGAGAATGTCACCCTCTTAGGTATAAATAGCAAGAAAATTAGGTATTGTTGCCTATAAATACATTCTTTAAGTCATTTTTCATAATCTTAAGTCATTTGACACAAGAAAAATCAAAAGTCAAGAATCAATAATCTTCACAACAAGTTTTATTAGTATTTTCTATAGCAAATTTGAAGCTTTTGGACAACAAGCTAGGGGTTTTGCAAGTCTTCAAGCTCACTTTCTATTCAAGATTTATCATTCCAAAGTGTTTGAAAGGGATTCCTATGGTGAATCATGGAGAAATCTAGGTTTAGGAGATGCAACTAGCCATCAAATCACACCTAAGGACTTGTTTTAAAAGTGATTACATCTTGCATTGCATTCTATCTTTATATTTAAGGTTTACATTGTATTTGCATGTCATTTATTTCTATTTGATATTTTGTAGGGTTTCTTGGGTTGAAGTCTTGCATCATTTAAATCACTCTTATTCATCTTATTCTAACACAATAGGATAGGATCTTGTCTTACTTTAGATTTTCCTAGTCTTTAATATGCCTAAGGCTAGGGTTTTATGTAGATTTAATCTATTCAAGGTTTAAATACCCAATTAGGGGTTTGACTAAGGAAAACACCCCATTAGAAAATCAATTTTGGTTTTGTAGAGATTTTCAAAGATACAGTTTTGGGTCTCTGTTAGAAATTCCAATACAGGTGTCAAGGTTCAGATCTAAAGTTTCAATTTACAAAAATCGGAAGACTATTCACCATGGATGGAAAATAGAGTATAAGGTATAAGCTTTTTGGAGGTTAATTTTGAATGCAAGTAGTTTTTGGATGAAAACCTTGTTAGTTGATTCTAAATGAGTCCCAGTTAGGTAAAAGTATATTTTTTTTATATTTTAAATAATCGGTGTCAGTTTCAACTCTTTGATATTATCTTCAAATCTTGTCATTTATTTTCATTCATATTATTTATTGCATCATATAGCATTTCATTTATCTTAGTTGATCTATATTTGAGTGAGCCCTTCAATTTTGGCCTTGGTGTAGTGTGGCCTAGAGGATTCCATCTCTCTCCTTTTAGGTGAAAGATCCTAAAAGTGTAAGAGAAGGACATAAAATCTTACTCTCCCATTACACCCCCAAAATTGTTGGTTCATTTTGGTGATCTTGCATATTGAACATCTCCTTTTCATTTGCACTTTCATTTACAATCTAGATTTACTTTGCATTAGGAAAAGGTTTTTTTTTGCATCCTAGGGTTTCTTTAATTTTCATTAGTGAAAGACTCATTTAGATTTCAGTTTTGCATCATAAATCATTAAAAAAGCTAAAAATTTGCATTTGCATCCTAGATCTCAATTGCATTAGCTTTCTGCATTGATTTTGGCCTTCTAGAGTTTATTTTAAGAGCATTAGTGACATTATCATTCAAAGTTCATTATTCCATTTCATTCTTTTAAATCATATCAAAATCTTGTATTTTTTGTATATATTTGCATTGTATAGACTTAAATAAATAAGAAAATACAGAAAAAAAAACATAAAAAAAACCTAAAATCATCCTCCTTAGGACTAGGTCTGTGCAAAATCACAAGGGTCCAAAAAGTGGCAGTGTGAAAAAGAGCATTTTTAACACATCCAAAAATGAGAAATTCATGCCTTTGAATTTTTGAAGGCACAAGTATAATATTCGTTTTGGTTTGGTAATACCAAACAAAAATGGATATCCGTTAATAACAGATATATGTTATTTGTGTTATAATAAAAAAAACCCCCCAAGAAGTCATATTATATAATATGATATAATGTAATATAATATTATATAATATTATATTATAGTATTATATTATATTCTATTATAATATAATATATGTGTTATTATATATTATTTTATAATATAATATTATATTATATCATATTGATATTATATTATAAATAATTTAATATATATTATATATAATAATATGTATTATATTAAAATTAATATATATTATATTATATTAGATATTAAATATTTGAAAAAAGAAAATTTAAATGTGGTCGGACCTGACCATTTTATTAAAAAGCCTATAAAATAGGAAATATATATTTGTTTCTTGTTTTAAAAGTAGAATAAAAAAAACTGAGAGTTGTTTTATCATTATAATATTATACATTATATTATAATATTATATAGTATATAATAATATAATATAATATAATATAATATAATATTATGATATTATAATATATTATAATATAATATTATATTATATTATATCACATTATATTATAATATAATATAATATTATTATATATAATATATATTATATTATATTATAATGTAATATCTAGTATATATTATATTAAATATTAAAAATTTTAAAAAATCAAATTTAAATGTGGTTGGACCTAGCCATTTTATGAAAAATCCTATAAATAAGGAAACAAATATCTGTTATAAACATATATCCATTTCCTATTTTATTACATTTTGTGCGCATTGGGTTTGGTGTTAACAACTCGGATATCCATCTGGGAGAGCTCAAATTCCCACAAAATTCATCAAATTTGTAAGGTATGTTTGATTTTTTCAAATTTTATTGAATTTAAATTCATTTTGCATTTTTTTTTTAATATTAGTCAAAAGTAGGGTATATTTGACAAATTTTTATTACATTAAAACCATTGTTAATTTTGATTTTTTTTAATCAATTAATAGGTTTAAAATGGATCAAAATGAGAAGCCTAACCCTACACAAAATGAAAACCATGATCACGCACAAAATGAAAACCCTAATCCTGCAAAAGATCTAAACCCTCCAAATCCAATAATACATGGGTCTATTCACAAAAAATTAGATCAATTAAGAAAAGTATGTAAAATCTATGAGACACTCGATGCACTATCTGGCATGAAAAACACCTTGGAAGCAATCATTTTAATTGTTGAAACTTTGACAACTCAGCATAATAGATTTGCACAATGGCGAGAGAAGCAAAGACTATTTTATGCTGTGGATTTTCATATGATTAGGTGAAGGAACTTGATATTTAGAAATCTCAATTAGCCTAGTTATTCATCGATCATAGAACTGGATAGCCTATTAATGTGTAAAAACCAAAATTTTCAATTAAATGGTGCACCCATAGAGGCAAACTAGAATTTTTTTGGAGACGTTGGTGGTTGGTTTTTGATAAACCACCCAACAACAATCTTGATGTTCCTCAATATTTTCTCTAAAAATTATATGTTGAGTTTGTGCTAAGGAAACATGTCAATCACTTTAACATGTGGGATTTCAAGGGTGTTGGTAGAGGGATGCCACAAGATAGACCTAGGGCATGACAAGGCACCCCACTTTGTCCTCCTCCACCTATTGCTGCTCCAACTCCACTACCCTACCATGAGATTGTTGTAGATGCAAGTACTTTGAGAATTCATGCATTACATTCATTGAGTGATCATTTAGTCATGCAGAGCCATCATCTTGCACAACCATTTGACGATGCATCCCATCATGGTGGTGTTGCACCTAATACATCTAAGAATGATGGTGGTGCACCTATTGCAGCAACTCCCACTAGTACAAAACCATCAACTTCCATTGGTAGATCCCATCATCTTTGGGACATAAATTTGTGTGCCCCATCATTGCATGACGTGCAAAAATTTATGTTTAGGTCCTCTTCGACGGTCCACTGAGGATCCCATGGACACATTCGACTTTGTAGTTCATGATATTCTGAATGTAGGAGTTGAGAGAGCATGGAGTGGACCATTTACAGGAGAGATATCAATTGCCATGGATGATATGGGAGTACCGGTAAATCTTAAAGCAATTTGATAGTGTGCTTTATGTAAATTCTTTCATATTTTATGAAAGATATTTGTAATAATATATGTTTATGTGCTGGAATATTTAACAGTTGTTATCAGAGGAGCATATATCAGAAGTGCAATAGGCTACACATACTACCATTTCATTTTCCTTAGAGAATCAGTACACAGTCAATTATTTAAAGTCAATTATTTAAATTTTGTATTTTAGATGTTAATCTTTGAAATCTATTATGTTTAAATACATGTTTAAGTATATTGATAGTCTAATCTAATCTTGTATTTTTATGCAACAACCTAGTTCTTATATAGCCTTGTTGAATGGTTTTGACACATTGGACGAACTTGCACAATAGGTATATATTTTTTTTATTCTCAAATTTATAATTATATGTGCATGTGCATTTACATTCTTGTCAATTTTTATATAGGAAACCATCTCAACTGATCCATCCACTATGAGCCCATCTGGTGTCATAGCATCATAGTAGGTATGTGTTTATTTTAAATTGCAGATCATTTACTTTTAGATAGGAGAAGATATGATTATTTCTCAACAATTATATGTTAAGTTGTATCATTTCTATTTTATCTATTATAGTCCTTTGTTCGACTCAACATTGTGAGGAGTGAGAGACCATTACTTTATACAAGGACTCTTGATCATCCTAAGGGACAATCATCTGCAGAACGTCTTGTAGAGAAGAGAGAAAGATTTGAGGTAAACAAGAATTACATTATTGATATAATATAGTACATGTATATTGATTTTTATGTTAAATTTTTAATTTATAAATGATGGTAAATAAGTTTCTATTTACTATTATATCTTGTCAACCGTTCACATAATCTAATTTGTGGTTTGAATTGTTATTATGCAGGAAATTTCAAAGCATCTAACTTCTTCGAGGAGTCTCGATTTTGATGGTCCAGTGCAGGATTATGATATGATATAGATTGACATGTACTTAGGTTTTGATAGATCTTGAGATGGGATATATTCCACAATTTGTAAAAATTATTCTAAAACTTGTTCTGAGTAGGAATATGCCAAATTTGTATATGCACAAACACAATTATTCTACAGTTTGATATAGAAGAATTGATATTCGATCGAAATAGTTCATCATGTGCATGTCTTTCTACTTTGAATTTTCAAAATAGAATGTATAATTATTTAAGAATTTTTTAAATTTATGATTGATAATGTATGTTATAGATTAAAAGAATAACATTTCAATAGAACTTATGAATTACAATTGTTAATCCATCTATTTCTTTGAGGATATTTTTCAAACAATGAATTTCCAGGTTTCTATTGTACCACATCTTTCATACATGTCTACCAATACATTTTTATCAAACACTCATTTTGAGAATACCCATGATTTCAAGCTCTATTGAATTAATTTACATTTGACATTATTTTGTTTTTAAAACTCGTGTAATGAAGTGTGCAGCTGATTTTTATTTCAAAATAAGTTAAAATTAATTATGAAAAGTGGCTAAAACTTAATGAAATACATTTCATATTATGGTGTTCATTTGAAATTAATATAATCATCTTGATAAATATCAATGTCACTTAATGTTCATTGAAACATAATAACATTTAAAAGGTATCAAATCATCTTGAGTAAGAATCAATATCTTCACAAAATAAACTCAAACCCACAAAACAAAAGGTTGTGAGAGACACCCATTACCCTTCTGTTCAACATATCTTAGAACCTAATGTTCTTTTTTTGGAACAACCCTAATGAAATTGAACTATTACATTGAATAGGGCTCCAATTAGCCCAAATTTGTAAAAAAACTCTTTAAAACTATTGCCCCTCCAAGATTCCTTTGGAAAATATCTCACCAAGTTATAAACATTGAAATTACACAACTATCATCCTTTTAAATTCCATCTAAGTCACTCAATCATTAAACCCTCATTTTTCCTAGATTATAATGGGGTTTATTGAAAGTATGAATTACCACACTTATCTCACTCAAACATGTTTATAGAAGTCTACATATGATTAATACACCTTTAGAAACTATTGCCCCAAAATATTTCAATCACTAACACCCTTAAACCTCTCAATTTCACTTAAAAAACCACACTTTTCGCATCTAGGGAATCATGCCCAAAACTTGATTGAAATTGATTAAAAACATGAGCAAACAACTTCCAATTTTTTTTCAACGAACTACAACCAGATGACTCTTGAACTTCCATCATTTGACAATAAGTTGCAAAGTGGTACAACTTTCGTTCTACAATTTGTAGGACCAAAAGAACTATTCCTACACATCTAGATGTGTACATTTACACTAGCGATGGTCCTATTTTGCACCAAAATATGCTGAATTGCTCTGAACTACATTGGACCAACGATTTCCCTTAAGAGTCCAAAGTGCTAAAAGGAAGCAATATTTGAATCTCTAATTCTCAAAAATCGTGATGCTTACATACTCTCTTTCTAGGGCTATGGGATCATGTTGGGATCCTCTAAAATAACCTATCTTAGTTTTTGATACCTCAGGCGCATTTTCCTACGGTGATGAGTTTCTTGTTGTGGAAAAAGTTGTTAGATGCAAGTAGTGTAAAGTTGCAAAGTGGTGGAACTTTCATTCTACAAGTCATAGGACCAAAAAAAATGTTCCAACATGTCCAAATGGGTATTTTTACACTAGGGATGGTCCTTTTTTTCACCCAAATACACCGAATCTCTCTGAGCTACATTGGACAGGCGATTTCCCTTAAGAGTCCAAAGTGCTAAAAGACAACAATATTTGAATCTCTATTTCTTAGAAACTGTGATGCTTACAAACTCTTATTCTAACCCTATGGGATCATGTTGAGACCCTATACAATAATTGTTCTCGATTTTTGCTACCTCAGAGGTGTTTTCCTAAAGTGATGAGTTTCATGTTGAGGAAAAAGTTGTCAGATGCAAGTAATGTAAAGTTGCAAAGTGTTGCAACTTTCATTCTACAACTCATAGGACCAAACAGACTATTCCAACACATCTTGATGGGTATGTTTATGGTAGGGATGGTTCTCTTTTTTACCCAAATATGCCGAATCACTCTGAGCTACATTGGACCGATGATTTCCCTTAAGAGTCCAAAGTGCTAAAAGGTAGCAATCTTTGAATCTATATTTCTCAAAAATTGTGATACCTAAGAACTCTTTGTCTAAGGCTATGGGATCATACTAGGACCCACTACAATAACCTCTCTCAGTTTTTGCTAAGGCTTTTTCTTGAGGTGATGAGTTTCCTATTGAGGAAAAAGTTGTCAGATGCAAGTAATGTAGAGTTGCAAAGTGGTGCAACTTTCATTCTACAAATCATAGGACCAAACATAATATTCCAACATGTCTAGATGGGTAATTTTACACTAGGGATGGTCCTCTTTTGCACCCAAATATGCCAAATCACTCTGAGCTACATTGGACCAACAATTTCCCTTAAGAGTCCAAAGTGCTAAAAGGCAAAAATATTTGAATCTCTATTTCTCAAAAACCATGACACCTACAAACTCTATGTCTGAGGCTATGGGATTATGTTGGGACCCTCTACAATAACCTCTCTCATTTTTTGCTACCTCAAAGGTATTTTCCTACATTGATGAGTTTCCTGTTGAGAAAAAATTTATCAAATGCAAGCAGTGTAAAGTTGCAAAGTGGTGCAACTTTTATTCTGTAACTCATATGACCAAGAAAATTGTTCCAACACATCTGCATGGGTAGATTTATGCTACGGATGGTCCTCTTTTGCACTCAAATATGTCGAATCACTCTGAGCTGCATTGGACTAGTGATTTCCCCTAAGAGTTAAATTTTAAGTTGATGGAAAAAAGGTCAAATGGATGCAATGTAAAGGTGCAAAGGGGCTTAGGGTTTTTTTTTCTCATTGTAAGTGAGAAAGTGATTCATTTACTCAAATACACTTAAGTTGTGAACTACACATGAATACAAAGTATACACATTAAAAAATGTAGGTCATAAAGTATACGTGAAAATACTCAAACACACTTAAGTCATGAAGTACACACATGAATACAAAGTATACGCATTAAAACATCTAGGTCATAAAGTATAAATTACAATACTCATAAGTGACAAAGTATACACTTAAGTTGTAAAGTATACACTTGAATACACATAAAGTGTACCCAAGATGCATGATATTATCATTCATTAATTGCTATCAAATATAGGATTTACAAAATGCCATGTAGGCATACAACAAATGACCCTAATACATAGTCATTTCCTAGTAGGGGAAGGAAATAGAGCTCGCATTGCATTCACGGTTGGCATAGTCTTCCACAAGAGTAGCTTGTTGACATTGTGGAGTGACAACCACTTGTACAAACCATTAAGGTAGTAGTCAAACTACATACAATAGAATAAAAAATCTATATTATTCTAAGCGACTTAATTGATGATGAAATGGTAATGAAAACTATAAAAGATGCTTAGACTAATCAATCTATATTATTCTAATCTCTCACATACCTCTCCCAAAGGATCAAAGGTGGCTATTGTTGCAGTAGGTCCATGATCTCCCATGCTAGGAACATCACAATATACTTCAAATGGGAAATCTATATTGTCACAATACAAAGGATGCTTAGACTAACAAATCTATATTATTCTAAACAACTTGAATGATGATGAATTGGTAATACAAAATATAAAAGATGCTTAGAATAACCAATCTATATTATTCTATTTTGTCACATACCTCTCCCAAAGGATTAGAGGTGGCTATTGTTGCAGCAAGTCCATGATCTATCATGCTAGGAACATCGCAATATACTTCAAATGAGAAATATATATTGTCACAACAAAAAATATTCTTAGACTAACAAATCTATATTATTGTAAACAACGTGAATGATGATGAATTGGTAATGCAAACTATAAAAGATGCTTAGAATAACCAATCTATATTATTCTAATCTAGCGCATACCTCTCCCAAAGGATTAGAGGTGGCTATTCTTGCAGAAATTCCATGATATATCATGCTAGGAACATCACAATATACTTCAAATGAGAAATCTATATTGTCACAATAGAAAATATGCATAGACTAACAAATGTATATTATTCTAAACAACCTGAATGATGATGAATTGGTAATGCAAACTATAAAAGATCCTTAGAATAACCAATCTATATTATTCTAAACAATCTAAATAATGAACCTTAGTAGATAAACAATATCAAAATGTGATGAATAATATCATACCTATCTCATACCTTCAGATTTTCTAGTAATGCTTCATGATCAACACTACTCATTGTCCATTTTTTTTTTTGTTTTTGGTTTAGCATGATGTCTCAATAACTTAGCATTTGTTGCTATAACAAGGTTTGAATACATCACAATGGTTTTTGGTTTCTCATAGTCTGCAAATGCAGGTACATCATTCTTTCTAATCATATATGTTCGCAACCAAGTTTCAAAAACAAGTGAACCTATGTGATCATAAATTTTTTATCAACATCTAAATATACTTAGAATAACAAATCTATATTAATGTAAACAACCTAAACGGCGGTGAAATGGCAATGCAACTAAGTTTGAGGAACAAAAAATGAACCTGTAGGATACATGAATCCATTATCATATGTCATCAATTTTTTTAGCTTTTTCTTTCTCTGTACACACCGCACCAACCAATAATCTAATCCCCTTTCATTCCCTTGCAGTGCTACAACTGCATAGACATGTCCTAGCTGTACAAGATTTGAAAGATGATCGTCGTCAACTAAAATTTCCATTACATCTTGTAATGAGGATTGTGCTACAAATAAAGGGGCTAGGTACTGTGGAATCCATGTATCTACCCATTCACTTGACTCACACTGATCCAAAACACATTGAATACAATTCTGACAAAAACAAGCCATCTCTTGTGTCCATATGGTCCATGCACTCGCATATGAGCTTCAAACTAAATGCATCTTTGAAGAATCTCTAATTTTTTGACATTCCATTTTGTCTCCCACTGTTCCCTCCTCAATCAACCAAAAGAACCTATAGACCTGTGAATCAAGTGCCCCTCCTTGTGATAGTGCATAACTAAACCAATCCACAATAGAACATGTATCACTGAATGTTGCACCACCTCTAATATTAATTTCTTCCTTAACAAAAGCTCTCTTTACACATGCACCTGCACCATCATGCTCACCTTTTCCATACCCGGCTTCAAAAAAACTCCAACTATGTGGTACACCCCTCTCTATATGCATCCAACTCAAACAATAAAATATGCGAGAATTCTTGAATTTCCCTATGCAGTTATCTGACCAAATCAATTGTTGACCCATTACAATTCCTTTTTCTTGCAAGAACTTAAAAATGTTCTTAAAACAATGTTGTACAAAATTGGATGAATGAGATCTATCATCACACATGTAAACATGGTACTCCTTGATTATCTTCTTATCCTCTTCTATACTATCAGGGGCATGCCTATATGTTATGTGGAAAGAAATAGCAATTTGAATAGAATTATAATATTGTGATTGAACTTCATTTTGTGGTTGCAATGTGTAATTTTTAGAAAAATCAACTATAGATACAATAGTTCCAATGGGGAAAGAGTCCTTACACATCCTAAATTGTGGATCCAACCACTACGACCTATGGCTATGCCTTGCATACTTATAGAAAATATTTTTCTTAAAATCTGAAATAAAATCAGCAATACTCACGTCTCTTGCAACCAACTCACATCTAGAACCCTCACCTCCACTCTTCAATGTGTATTTCACTATCTCATACTTGTTTTTCTCAAAAAAAATTTAACCAAAATCATTATCACTTCCCTCATGAAAGCATGTTATAGACGTGGATAAACCACCACATTGCAAACATGTTCCATTTAAACAATAATTTCTATAAAATAAAAAACCATCACCTCTAATGTATAAAAAATGAATCTAACAAGTCCCTGAATGACTTGGGAAGTTGCACTACATGAAACTCCTACAACATTTCATCAACATGCATAGTAGAAAAAATATGGCATAACAATTCATGATACATTGAAAACTCAACATGGCATTTACAACATGTATTATTAACCTTAATAGGAACACAATAAAATGGCTTGCAAGACTCAAAATCCCTTTGCAAAATTTGAAAATGTGGATTTTCTTGACAAAATTATTTGTACAAAATTATTTGGCTACATTCCAAAAAATGTTTAGTATGCAGTGTACAATCTCTATTACCAATTCATAACTTTAAAACATCCTTTACATTTGGTGATACTCTAGAGTGAGAATTCCAATATTTTTCAATTTGCATCTTTACATTATCGGTTATCTTTTTATCAACACGTGGAAGCCTCCCACTAAAATCCTACATATCATTTTGAAGAGCACTATCGAGTCTTCCTCTTCTTGATAGTGGGGCAGGTTCATGAAGTTAGGTTACACTTTTGTGGCCAATTCCAAAAGAAATTGAAAATGACATAATTTGCTCGAGCATGTTATAATGTGCTCGCATTATGTCATTTTAAAAGCAAAAAAAAAGTGAAAGTGATTCATTTTTTGTTGTCTATTTTTTTGCTCTACCCACAACCAAAAACCCTCATTTTTGCACTCACATTCGAGGAGGAGGAATTCTACAATATTCATCAACAATAGTTGTTTTTTCTTTGTAAAAATGGTGCCACAACAATGAAGAGTTGTGGGAGGTAAGTATTGTTTTCTATTTTTTTTGAATTTCTTAGTTTCAAGTTGATTTTGTTTGTTTTAGGTTAGATTTGATTTGATTTTTTTTAAATTATAGGAGATGCAAATGATCCTACAAATCCTCAAAATCCTCAACAAGAAGAGTAGGAAAATCCTCAACAAAATCAACCTCCCCTACCAATCACTCAACACCCTCCTGGCACTCAAAAAAAATTGAGTGAAATTGAGAACAACAATAAAAAAGTTGAGGATTTTATTAGTAGGTTGAGTGATCCAAATGCTTCAACCACAAAAAGAATGACCCTAGAAAATTCATTGAAAGAGATTTCAAAAAATGTAGACTCAATTACCCAACAAATAATTGGATGGCAAGATAGGAGGTAGGAAACTAGGGCATATTATGTAGATAAACTATCATGTAAACAAGTAAAAGATTTAAAAATTACTAAAGGTGATTTGTGCTCTTTATTCACTGACCCTAGAACACATCAAAATCTTAGCCTTAATGTGAAGAGGTTTCCTATTCATTAATTCCACCCCCAAGAGATTAGGAACCATTTTTATGATAGGTGGTACTTGGTCTTTGATTACCCACCGTGCAACAATTGTGAAGTCCCCCAATATTTTCTTAAGAAACTATACGTGAGTTTGTATTGAACCAGATCCCAAATTATTTTGATATTAGGGAATTCCAGGAGAGAGGTGGGGGGTTAGCTTAGGATAGGCCTGGTGCACAGCTAAATCCTGTGTAGTAAGGGAGACAACCTCTCGCTAGGTTTCCTTGTAAGCACATTTTTATGCCTGTCGTTGCGAAGGAGAGTGACGAAATAGAGAAATTGCAGGAGATCAACACTTTGACCTGGAGTGTCATCCATCATACTAGCCCTATTGTAAAATGCCATCCAGGGGAGTCTTTGGATGGTGGGATTTGAACCCATGTATGTCAATCTTGTGGGGCAACTTGTTCATATGACCCCACCAACACTCAGGAGGATGCTACACAAGATCCATATGTTGCTACGCAAGATCTGTATGCCTCTACGGGGATGGAGCAGATGATTGAAATTTTGCATCTTGCATATAGCATTGATACTTAGGTAAAGGTTAGAATGTTGATTGAATTTAATTTATTAAATTTTGATTCTAAAATGCAAGATTAACTAATTTAGTTTTATTATTTTAATAAAATTGCAGGGTCATAGTGTTGAGACTGGATACACCAGTCCTCCACCTATGTATGTAACTAGTAAAAAATTATAAATTTATTACACATTAATATCATTGTTTTACGAATGGTATTTTAATATGTGATTTTGGATGTTGAACAGGCTAATATTGGAGGTTTCAAGAAAACACCTCCTAGTGCTAGTGGATTTACTCAAAGATACATGGAGGTAATAGGATAAAGAGAACTTAACTAATGAATTCTACTTAATAGATTTGTGTAGTTTATATTCATATTGTTGGTTACGTTGCATTACACATCATTGAAACTCAAAGAATTACTTCAAATTCCATAACTAATAACTAGATGTTGATAGATGGAAAAATTTCAATTGTACAATATAGTTGTTTATAAATTCAACATAAGTAGCATGATGCAATTGCTTCACATGGAGGCATGTGCTTGCAAAGGTGTACCAACACGACAAACTATGGATGCTTGGAAAAAATCTATGAAACCATAATAGTAAGCAATAGCATGGACAAGGCGGTTAGTAGTTTGAAAAAATGTGTTGAAGAAATGTAGTCACATGATGATGGAATCAAATTCCATCACCACATGAGACCACATTTCTTCAAGGAATTTCTTCAAACTGCTCACCACCTTTCCTATGATACCACATTTTTCATACATGTTCACCAAAGAATTTTATCAAACTACTCACTTCCTTGCAGTTGCTGCTATGGCTAAAAGCCTAAAATAGGTGCTTTCCAAAAAACTATATGGATGCTTGGAAAAATATCTATCAAAGCATAATAGTAAGCAATAATTCAATAGAGAAGGCAATGAAATTTTTGATAAAATTCCTAGAAGAAATGTGGTCTTATGGTGATGGAATTCCATGACGTGAATTTTTTTGTAATGGCAGGCCATCACCACGAGACCCCATTTCTTTTGAGGTATTTTTTCAAATAGTTCATTGCCTTCTCTATGCCACCATAGTTATCATAAATGTCTACAAAATCATTTAATCAAATGGTTTAGCGGCTTGCTTCTATGGGTAAAAGCATAAAAACACATCCTTTCAAGCAAGATATGGATAGGGAAAATAGTAAGCATGGTAATAAAAAATATATAGTTTAATCCTTCTACAAAAAAATTGTTCATTAGATCTCATACATTATAAGTCATGATGTGGATCACTATTGTAACTTTTTTGTGATTGAATAATTTGTTATTTTATTTTCAAATGTTGGTTGTGGAAACACCTCCAAATGTTAAGAGGGAAATGGATATTGGTGTTTCATCCGCTATACAATCCTTGATGGCTCTGATAGGGGAGGTATGAGGAAAATTACTAAATTTCAATTTACATTCATTGTTATAAATGTTAGTTCTAGTGAAAAATAAAAATGTTATTGATTCATAGTTTAATTTATATTTGGATGGTTTATATAGGGCTTGTGCACACCTCAACATCAGAATGCAAATAATTCCATCATGAAGAGTGACTGTGAGATGGCTGTAAGTGATTATTTTCTTAAATATATCATGTTTTATAATATAATTTCTATATATTAATGTCTTTACTTCTTATTGTAATAGTTAAAACTTCACCAGGAGCTAAAATCTAGGAGGAGCAGTAGGAGCACTCCTCGAGCACAATAGAAATGAGTGACAGACTTATCGCCATCAGATCGCCAAACAAAGGGAAAGAATTTATTTCTAGAGCATGGAGAGAAATAAATTTTGATTCCAAAGCGCTTTGTTGTATGCCTAGACATAGAAATTTTGTACATATTTTTTATTGGATATATTTGACATTGTATGCCTATATGGCATTCTCGTAAGCCTACATGGCTATTTTGTAACTATATTTTATACTTATATTGACATATATTGATGTATGTGTACATGGCTATTTGGTTAATACAAATCTTTTTTATCGATGGTGTCCATATTTGCATTATAAATTCATGGTTCAATAGATATGAGTTACATGTATTAAAGTGTATACTTTACAACTTACATGTATACTTTGTGACTTACGCATTTTCAGGTGTATACCTTGTATTCATGCATATACTTTGTATTAAGTTGTGTATACCATGTATTTTTGTGTATACGTCAAGGCATACATGTTTGTGACTACTTGTGCTTCCCTTATACATGTACATGTTTGACTTATTCACATGTATACTTATTATTCAGTTAACCCTAGTATTGATCATTGTTTCCCTTCATGGTTTGTCTTGAATAAATTAATTGATTGATAGTAAACAACTAAGTATCTAAAAGAAAAGAACACGTTTTCAATTGGTATTCCATGAAATGATTGATAAAAAGATTCCAATTTATATTTATTCCTTTGATTGGAACAACTGAATTAAGCAAAGGATACATAATCTTCATGTAACACTTGCAAAACATAATATTCAAATTAGATGAAGTAGTCAACTTTTTGACACATTGTCTATGTTACCGGGTTCTTCTATTTTAGCGCTAGTTTTGGTTTTGGTTCGCTCAGGTGGTGCGGGTCCTAGTTTGGTCCACCTATGGTTTCAACCAGGGTCCTTCATTTTTTAGTCTGGTTCACCCAAGTCAAACCCAAGAGAACTCGGGAAAAACCTAGATAGAACCCAGGAAAACCAAGACAAAACTCATGTGCCTAGGAATCCAAAAATGTCTTTTTTTGAATTTTTTTTTAATGTTTTATGGAGTTTGACTTTGACCCACACCCAAGGGAACCCTAAAAGTGATGTCTAAATCACTTCAAACACCTTAAATACCTCATTCTTATTCATTTTTTTTGTAAACAAGAATTTTAATTCCAAGAGGTTGAGCTTTCATTTTTTCTTGCTAGATTGAAAGTGGATTGTAGCACAACTTTTTTTTTTCAATAAATTTTCTACATCATTGAACTAAGAATTTATCACACATCTGTAGAGAAATAGAGGAATACTACAAACTAAAACACATTAAACCTTTTTTTCTCACTTACTTGGTGTACTCTCCAACATCTATCTTCTCTCATGTGAAGAGTTAGAACTACTTGGCCATGCCTTTCCATCATTCAAGAATTTTTTCTCTTTTTGACAATGTCAAAAGCATGGCTACATACAGATTAGGAAAAAGAATTTTCCTTTTAGATTAGCAATGCATGGAAGTTTCAAAAATTATCCTTGATATTACAAAAAGATATGTGCTTATACCATAGCAGTAAAAATCTTTTGGGGAAAAAACCGGCAAACTAAAAGTATAAGATTTTTTGAAAAAATAGGAAAAAGTCTAGAAAAAATCATATTTAAAAAAAAAGGTAAAAAAAAGTAGAACGAGAGATGAAATGTTTTTTTAAAAAATTTAAAGGAATTTCCATAGCATAGAGATATAGAGAAAATAAAATAAAGAGTTTAACTAATAAATTGTAAAAAATAGATTTTTGTAGTTTATATTCATATCATTGATTACATTGCATTGCACATCTTTCAAAGTCAAAGCATTGATTCACATTGCATAACTAATAACTAGATGCTGATAGATGGAAAAATTTAAATTACAATATAGTTTTTACAAAGTCAGCCTAAGCAGTTATGCAATTACTTCACATTGCATAACTAATAACTAGGAGCAATTGCCAATTGAATTTTCTTGTCATGGAATTCTATGAGACCACATTTCTTTGAGGCATTTTTTCAAACAGTTCACTTCCTTGTCTATACTACGACATTTTTGATACATGTCCACCAAAGCATTTTGTCAAATAGTTCACTGCCTTGTTGCTATGGTTGAAAGCCTAAAATAAGTGCTTTCGAACAAGCTATGGATGCTTGGAAAAAATCTATCAAAAGCATAATAGTAAGCAATATCATAGATAATGTAGTGAACTCTTTGAAAAAATGACTCAAAGAAATGAGGTCTCATGGTGATGGAATCCCATGACAATCAATGCTTTTGATTTTCATGGCATTCCATCACCATGAGACCTCATTTTTTTGAGGAATTTTTTCAAAGAGTTCACTGCCTTGTCTATGCTAACACATTTTTCATACATTTCTATCAAAAAAATTTATCAAATAGTTCATTACCTTGCTACTATGACTAAAATCCTAAAATAGGTGCTTTCAAACAAGCTATGGATGCTTGGAAAAAATATATCATAGCATAATAGTAAGCAATATCATAGACAAGGCAATGAACTATTTGAAAAAAGTGTCTCAAAGAAATGTGGTCTCATGGTGATGGAATGCCATGACAAGTAAATTGCTATGGATTGTCATGGCATTCCATCACTATGAGACCACATTTCTTTTAGGCATTTTTTCAAATAGTTCACTACCTTGTCTATGCTACCACATTTTTTCATACATGTTTACCAAAGCATTTTATCAAATAGTTCACTTCCTTGCTTCTATGGCTAAAATCCTAAAATAGGTGCTTCCAAACAAGCCATGAGTGCTTGAAAAAAATCTATCAAAGCATAATAATAAGCAATAGCATAGACAAGGCAGCGAATTGTTTGAAAAAAAGCCTCAAAGAAATGTGGTCTCAATGGTGATGGAATTCCATGACAATCCATAGAAATTTGCTTATCATGGCATTCATCATGTCATTCCATCACCATGAAACCAAATTTCTTTGAGGAATTTTTTAAAACAGTTCACTACCTTGTCTATGCTACCACATTTTTCATACCTGTCTACCAAAGCATTTTATCAAACAATTCATTGTGTTGCTGCTATGTGTAATCAATGGGTATTTCTAAGGTTTAAGGTTATCAAATGATAAAATCAATAATAAACCCAAAGAAGTTATCAAGCACAAAGAAAGCAAATAATAACGAAAAAATTATACCAGATTCGCGAAGCTTCCATGAATCACCTCCATAGCACCTCCCATCTTGCAACGAATGATTGATGCCCTCAGACCGAGTGTGTGAGCATTATGACTATGACATTGTCCTATGCAAGTTTTGAAGGATTTAAGTAAAATTATTCCTATGCCAATGCCAATGATAAATGACTATGATGAATGATAAATGACTATAATGCCTATAATAATCAAAGAGTGGTCCCCAAAATTATGAACAAAATTGACATTTTATAGAAAACACAATTTTGAATGGACGGACGAGATTGAATTTTGACAAAAACCTAAAATCAGAGGTCAACATTTCATGTGACAATCCCTAATTAGGGCTAGGGAAAAATCCTTAAACAAGTGGTTAACATGCCATATGAGAAAATTGAATCAGTGTTGGAGAAAAGAGGAGATAATTAATTTTAAAAATAAAGATTTTCAAAATTGAGAAGATATAGATAGCCTGCTTTGTGAGATTCCAAAAATCAAAAAGATAAAAGGTGGACTGAAAAGCAGCTTAGAAAAATCAAGAACCTACCTGCTTTATTTGATTTTAGAAGAAAGCTACCAATTTGAATTAAATCAACTCAAAATATGGATTTTGTGAGACAATAAATAATCTTTTTCAGATTATTTACTAAAATGGACTGTAGTGAAGAAACTGAAATCATTTTAAATAATAAATTGATTTAAAGTGATGGAAATGTTAAATTTAGTAATCAAATAATTAAAGATAATTATTTAATTTTAGAAGATTATGACTGATAATTAAATAAATTCATAAATTCATTTAATTATAGAAATTAGTGACATATTAAATAAATAAATAAGATTTATTTATTTAATAATCAGGAAGAATAAATGGATAAGGGTAATGAAACAAATTAACGAATTTATTTAATTAAAGGAAGACTTTAGACAATTAAAGACATATTGAATAAAATAAATAAAATTTATTTATTTAATAATCATGAAGAATAAAAGGACATGAATTAATTAAACAATTATAAATTATTTAATTAATAGTCGAATTTGGACCAAGGACATAATTAAATGTCATAATTATGCTAGGACGAAAGTGGTAAAAAATAGAGCTTGCAGGCCTAGGTGATTTTTAAGTGTCTACATTTTCCCCCTCTTTGTCATAATGTCGCTTGTCGTGTTGTGACAAAGAAAACAAGTCAAATTCATGCCCCAGTGAAGGTGTAGAGTATCAATGCCCCCTCGAGAAGTTTTTCAAATTTTAGGTCGGCAACAGAAAGATTTGTAAAGGGTCCCAATAAGTCAATTTGATGACCAAAAAAACAACGACGCAGACAATTTCAGAATCTGACATGTTTAAGGCAGTCAACGGGGTGGTCAAAGTTGGTCAAATGAGCCTCCAGTAATGACCCAGTTGAAAAATGTCATTTTGAATTTATAAATAGGTTGACAAAAGGGTAAGTCAATTCATTCTTACTATTCACCTTGCGAATTTTGAGAGCTTAGAGCGAAAAGGACAATAGCGAGATCGTGCAGACTTACAGCGAATTTTGAGAGCTTAGAGCGAAAAGGACAATAGCGAAATGGTGATTCTAGTGTCAGCATTGCGGCGAGATCGTGCAGACTTATAGACGGCTAGGGGGCTCAGAGCCAGTGGTATGTACCCCTATCTTTGTAATTTTTTTGTTTTGCGTGCCAAAAGTAGGTTTTTAGGGGGAACAACTAATGAGCCACGACACATATGCATTCGTGTAAGCCGCATTCACCTTCGCTTTCGATGCATTTGATACATCACGATGCAAGTTCCATGGTAAATTAAGGCAGGTCGAGGTATTGTGATGCATTTGACAAAAACTGGGATGCATTGGCCTAATTGAGTCGCATATGCGGGTTGGAATGCCGTAATTGTCATCTTGCAATGCAATTACTTTCTTGAGCAACGCATTGGAGTTTTAATGATGCAATTATCAAATTTCGTGATGCAAATACTCTAATGCAATGCATCTAAGAAACCAAACGATGCAATTGTCATGTTGCGACGCATTTGAATCTTTAAGCGACACATTTGATGCTTTGCGACGCCATTGCAGGAATGCGACACATTAGATGTTGACTTTGACTAGGACTGGTTTTGATACTCGTGAAACTCTGAATGCTTTTGATGATACTAACAGTTGCTTAGAAAGTACTGACACATTGTTCAGGATTTTGCAGAGGCAGCTTGTACCGATTTACACACGAGAGAGTAGACCAACTACATTCTAGTTTGTTGACCAGCTAACTCTGAGGGAGTGATGATGACTGATGCATCTAGGTATGTTTTATGTCGCCTATATGCTCGTCGTTCAGGCGAATAGGGGACTGTTGACTGCATTGTGTGAGTGTTGGCATTTAGATACATGCTCCTTCCACCTGTCAACAGGTGAGGCGACCATCATGTTGGAGGATGTGTACCGTATCGTTTGAGTGTCGATCTAAGGAGAACAGATTGTTTACAACCCTTGTCATGGCGAGCAGAATTTCAGGACCTACTATCAAGATGAGGGTGTAGGACTTGGCATCCAGGGATATGAGAACAGATGGGAGTTCATGGCGGAGCACTATGCTCGTTTTGATGCTTTCCTGGTGACCTTGATAGGCGGTCTTTTCATTCCTGACCGTCGGGGACATGGATTTCCTATTGGCTAGCGAGACGTCTTGGTTGGGATGAGACATGATAGGATAGTGTATGCCTGGGGCCTGTGTTTATTGGGCACCCTCTACCATTAGCTACATAAGGTTGTGTATAGACGAATAGAGAGTATCTCATGTAGGATGACATTGATGATGATATGGGCCTCGAAGCATATTGCTATATTTCTCCCACTGATTAAGAGACCACAGTTGGTGGAGGGGATGCCCTATGCTTACTACTATGTTGGTGCCCTACAACAGACACAGATGGGTGAGACCGGTTGGTGGCGTCATAGGATTGACACCATGGTGACATTTATACGGCAACCAGATAGAGACTGTGATCAGTCGGATGATGAGGTGGATCACCTAAGCTTATGCAGACAGTATCACTACCTGATCAGTAGGATGGTGCAGACCTCGCTGATTATAGAGATGTATCTACCACAACGTGTCCTCAAGCAGTTTGGAGAGTAGCAAGGTGTACTAGCAGGGACAACTGAGTATGTGCGCTCTTCTAGAGAGTATGCTTGGGGGCCAGCCATCCCGGTAGCGTTTGCAGAGTAGCGGATCAATGGGCTAGGAGCCCAGCCATGGTGATGGAGGGGTGGAGTTGTTGATCCTGGTACTACTACAGATTATGACCTATGGCGGCAGGCACATATACCAATGCCATTGATAGATCTGGATGGGCCAGCACCTGTGGATAGGCAATCAGTGATACCTCGTGTGTCGAGAGCCAGGCGAGGAGGCAGGGATGGTGATAGGGGTAGAGGTAGGGGGAGAGAGGACGGTAGGGATAGAGGTAGGGGGAGAGACGACGATAGGGATAGAGGCATGGGGAGAGATGGAGGTTGAGACGAAGGTGGGGATGGAGGCAGAGACGGAGGCCAGGGTGGAGATGATGGAGGTGACGGAGATGATGGAAAAGATGGCTGGAGGCAGAGGAGAGATGGTCAAGGATAGGGCCAAAGGTTGTGCCCACATGTGGCGAGAGTAGCATTGGAGGCTATTCCCAAGGTGGCCGAGGAGGGGGAGAGAAAGGAGGTGGAGCAGCCATGGCAGGAGGGGAATGTGGAGGTGGATGCGACAAAGGAGGAGAGACATGAGGAGGGTGTGGAGGAGGAGAGACATGAGGAGAATGTGGCAGAGGAGGGGAGACATGAGGAGAATGCACCTTGAGATGAGGGAGTTGGTATAGAGGATGCGACTGAGGATAATGATGATGAGGATGATGCTATGGATGAGGCCGAGAGACTCCTCAGATGGCAGATGGTAGAGGGGGAGGAGGAGACACCTTCCAGTTTAGCATTGCCCCATGATGCCACGACTGACCAGAGGGTGGAAGACCTATAGGGGAGACTAGATGAGAGCATGGCCCAGGTCAGAGCATTGCAGTCAGAGCTAGAGGTAGCTCAGGTAGAGTGGGACCAGGCAATGATCCACCAGCAGGACTCCGCTCAGTGGTGTACACAGTTTGTGACATTATGCATAGGGCCCTCTCAAGATATGGCTCATGAGTTGGCCAAGGTGAGCACGAGGCTGGGTCAGTATAGGACCTTATATGAGCAAGTAGTGCCTCTCGAGCAATGAGATCCTTCATTGTCGCGGTCACAGATGAGGATGGGTAGCGAACATAGATCAGGGAGTGTCAACGATAGCTAGAGTCATACTAGTGCAGGAAGGTCTTCCTCCTCAGGGCACATATCGGGGCATAGGTCCCACCACTCACGCAGGAACCCCTAGAGTCATCCCTCGAGCCACAGTCATAGGTCTACTAGTTCAGTGCAGAGGCAACCACTAGTGGTAGATCTGTCTACTTCATAGAGTTAGACAGTAGTGACGTCATAGGTGTCCGTTACTATGGGGATGATGCCTTCATTCCCAGTTCCACCGGTAGCGTAGACAGAGTCTTCCATAGGTCTGCTTATCATTTCAGTGCTAGTGACAGAGCTTCCACCTCCACACTCTTCGCCATGAGGGGATGATGAGATTCTACCCTAGGGACATGCTTGTTATTATGACACATTATGTATATTATTGAGCCTGCGAACTCTATTTATGGGATATCTATTGACTCTATCTTGTGATATTGTATATTTTTGAGATGGTATTATATGATGATGTAGTTTTGATGTGGCCTATATGTATGTTATGTTATGTTATTTGATTTATGTATATGATGTGATGTCTTATGTATGATGCTTAATTTATGATGTATCATGTATGTCCTATGATGCGTACTTATGATTATGATGCCATGATGATGTAGTGCTTACTTATGTGAGATGATGTTGATAACAATATGCATAATGTATTTATTAAATGGGTGCAATGTTGATGATTATGTTAATGCACTATTTGTGATTATGTAAATGTTATGGATGATGTATGTATGGACCTAATGTAATGTTTATATGATCATGTATGCACTTATGTTTTTCTGTATGTCACAAAATATCATCGTGAGATAAACGGGAGAAGATGACTAGACTAGTAATAGAAGACGACCAAACCGAAGGAGATACATGTTAGTTCCTAGACCAAATCCTTCAAAACTTTACCATAGGACTTTAATATTTATTGATCTTAATCATCATTGGGAAAATTGTTGTAATGGCCAACAAACACCATGATATTACATAGATCAAGGTGTGCAAGGTCGTACCATCACATAAGACAAACAATCACATACAAGGATGACCATGACTCAAGGTAGAGCGTGATTGCCCCAATATTTTTGCCATAATCAACCACAAGTAGAAAAAGATAAAGACAAATCATGGAACATCGTTGCTTCTCTAAATCCTGTTTCCAGGGCATCCTTGAGAAAATAGCAACATGATTGTTAAAATATATAAAAAAGAGCCCTTGTCATGATACATCGCTATTTTTCTAAATCCCAGAATCAGGACCTCGCTGAGAAACTAGTAGTCATGCATGTCAATTGTCATGATACATCGTTGTTTCTCTAAATCCTGTTTAGTGGGATCTCGCTAAAAAACTAATAACATGATAAAAGCCAAAAGACAAGTGTCAAATGTTTGCCAAGTGCATATGGATATCCATTGTTCTGATGTCGAGATGCCAGAATGTTTAAAGTCTTGATGATGTTTAGATGAAAAATGTCAAGAATTGTCAAATTCAGGAAGGACACATCCTGAATAATGTTGACTTCGAGAGGATTTGATCCGTAATAGTTGAAAGGGGTCCCTCAAAATGATGACGATGCATAGGAAGGACAAATCCTAAGGCATAGATGACAGACTTGGTTCTTCAGAAGGACACATCTGAAGAATACTGACGTCAAGAGGAGTGATCCTTAGATGTCAAGAGGATCACTCAAAATGTTGAATGACAATGACGATGCCTAGGAAGGACACATCCTAAGGCATGAATGACAGAGGTTATCTTTCAGAAGGACACATCTAAAGGTCAACCAGGAGTTGTCAGTTTGACAGGTTATGATGATTTAACTTTTTTTAACCAAGTTTGACTCGTACTGACCATATGTCGCTATTGTCATGATGATATGTTTCGATGAGATTGTCATGCTGCAATAAATGATTTCCATTATTTTCTTTATGAGTTTTATCCATTTGGGGATGATTTTCTTTGTCTTGAAGACCTTTTGATGTCTGTGCTAGTGTGATGCCATGAACCCTAATGGACTGACCTAGTGCAGCCTAGGGGGCTCATCGATAGATGGCCTTGCCTACGTCATACACTCAGAGACCTCGTAGTTCGACACGACCAATAACTTTGTATTGATGACCAAAGATTGTGCCATGATTTTATTTTGAAAAACCTAAAAGGACCGTCCTAATATCTTGGGGACTCAAGCATGAGTCTTTCCTATGTAGCAAATGTGTAGAGACAACGTAGTTCGGACAAAGAACAAAGACTTGACTGATTGAGAGGAAAAATTTTGACCACAGATAATCCTGTGTTGGAAATTTTGTAGTGGTTTTCTTTAGGACATTTTTCAATTTTTAGGTCTTTCTTCAGGGCATTTTGCGATGTTTTTTTCTTTTTCTTCATGAATTTTTGCGATTTTTTCTTTTTCTTCAGGACATTTTTCAATGTTTAGGTCTTTTTTACTTCAGGAATTTTTGCCAATTGCTGAAGCCATATGTGACATCCACTACAGTTATATGATACAAATTTTTCCCCCTGTTAGGTCCAAGACTTAGCCAACTTTAAGGGACACGGTTGGGATGCTGCTGGTGTACTAGATGGATAATCGTCAGGACTTGATGTCAATCGTTTATCAATCATGAAAGGAAGGGTGTAATGTCATGTTGATTGGCGTGATAATGGCATGGGATGTCTTTCATCCTAGGCCAAGACAGACAAAGTGACAGTAGATGGCACAACAATGATTGATTACACATGGCGCCTGTTTGCCAAGTTTTCACCATGGTACTTATCCAAAGCGTCTGTTTGCCAGGTTTTCACCATGGTACTTCTCTAAAGCGCATGTTTGCCAAGTTTTCACTGTTGGACGAATCATTTTTCTTTTTACTATTTTTGTCATTTTTATTTTTATTTTTATTTTTTTGGTGTCACGAAGACGCCTGTTTGTCAGGTTTTCATCAAGGCGACAATTTTTTATTATTTTATTATTTTTGTATTTTATGGTGTTATTTTTAGCTCGACCTCCTAATGCTATGCGTAGAACTTCCGAAGATGTAGACTGTTGATAAGCTCTATCAATTGTTCTCCATTTGTAGTTGCCAGCTGATAGGCTCCAGAACCAAAAGAAGATATGATGACGTAAGAACCCAACCAGTTTGGTTCATACTTTCTCAGCTTTTCTCTATCAGCTTGGTTCTTAGGGTTCTGCATTAGGACTAAATCACCAATGTCAAATTTCCTAACCATGACTCTCTTATTGTAACTATGACAGAGATGGTTCTGATACACTTGTAGATGGTTCAACAAAATTTTCCTTCTTTCTTCTAGCATCTCCAACTTGTGCAAGTGTGATTGTCTATACTCGTCCTCATCAGTTAAACCCTTCAGGGAGACTCGTAGGGAAGGAATTTCAACCTCAATGGGCAAGATGGCCTCAGCTCCAAAGACTAGGGCGAAAGGAGTGGCTCATGTAGGCATGTGAATGCTAGGGTGGTAAGCCCACAGAGCAGGGTTGAGTTGTATATGCCAGTCACGACCAGCGTCATTGATAGTCTTTTTGAGGATTTTAACAAAGGTTTTATTTGACGCCTCAACTTGGTCGTTTCCTTGTGGGTAGTATGGAGATGAAAAATGGTACTGGATATGAAATCTCTCACATAACTCATTAACGTCTTAGTTTTTGAATGGACATCTGTTGTCAGTGATGATTGATTGTGGAAGGCCATATCAACAAATGATGTAGTTAAAGATGAATTTGGATATTTGTTTGTCAATTATGTATGTCAACGAGATGGCTTCAATCCACTTCGTAAAATACTTAGTGGCGGTCATGATGAATTTGTGGCCATTGGATGAGGTCGGATGAATTTTACCCATGAGGTTGAGTCCCCATTAAGAGAAGGGCCAAGGAGAGGTAATTGGCCAAAGTTCCTATGCTGGAGCGTGGATCAAATTACTATGAACCTAGCATTGGCGACAAGTCTTGACATATTCTAGTGCATCCTTCTCAATGGTTGGCTAGTAGTACCCAAGTCTCATTATCTTCTTGGCTAGAGTAGGACCACTCAAATGAGATCCGCATATACCATTATGTACTTCACGTAAGGTTGTACACACTTTGTTAGTGTCGAGACATCTAAGGAGGGTGTTGTCAAAGCTATGGCGGTAAAGGGTGTCACTAAAGATGGAATATCTTACGGATTTTTGAATGAAGGACTTCCTCTGGTTGTTGGACAAGTTAGGTGGGAGAGTTTGGAACTTAAGATAGTCATGAATTTCTTGATACCAAGGAGAGTTGGGACCAACAAGTTCGCAGACCATTTCTGACTCTAGGATGCCATAGGTAGGAACCAACAATTGTTCTATTAGGAATTCCAACTGGGGTAGATTGCTTGGTATGTCAAGAAGAGAGCCTATTGTAGCCATGGCATCTGCCACTTTGTTCTGTGTTCTGGGAACTTGTTCAAAAGTTACCATATGAAAGTACATTTGAAAACTGTCAACCATCCGTTTGCAGGGCATCAACTTCTCATCTTTTGTGTCATAGTCATCATTAACCTAGTTGATGACAAGTTGAGAATCCCCATAGACATGTAGTGCTCTGATTTTCCACTTTATTGCCATTCTTAGTCCTGTAACTAGTGCCTCGTATTCTGCCACATTGTTTGTGCAAGGAAAGGCAATGCGGGAAGACTTAGGAATGGAGTCTCCTTGAGGGGTGATGAATAGGATTCCTACCCCTGAGCCATGATTTGTGTGTGATCCATCAAAGTAGAGTAGCCATGGTGCCTTAGGTTTCATATGGAATATCGACTCATCTGGAAAATCTACCACTAACAGGTGATCACTTTACAGAGGTGTGTCCACCAGCTGGTCCGCTATGACTTGTCCTTTTATCACCTTTCTTTCTACATATTGAATGTCATATTCACTTAGGATCATGACCCATTTTTCTAGACGTCTTGTTAATGCTGCCCTACTCAACAAATATTTGAGGGGGTCGATCTTTGCTACCAATTGCATCCGATGGCTTAGCATGTAATGTCTTAGCTTTTGTGCTGCAAATACAATAGCTAGGCAAGCTCATTCAATTGGTGTGTAGTTCAGTTCATACCCAACCAATGTCTGACTGATGTAATATATAGCTCTTTCTTTTTATTCTTGGTCATTTTGTACTAGTAATGCCCCCAGTTCTGAATTTGTTGCCGAGATGTATAGAATCAATTGCTTTCCGTGAATGGGAGGCATGAGGACTGGCGTTGATAGTAGGTAATATTTGATTTGCTAAAAGGATTCTTGACATTTATCTGTCCACACAACTTAAGGGATACCCTTGTGCAATAGATATTGGAATGGGTGACACTTGTTTGCCAATTGGGCTATGAAACGTCGAATAGATTGTACCCTACCTTGTAGAGTTCTAAGTTCACTGATTCCTCTGGGCAGAGGCATGTCTATGATGGCCTTGACCTTTGCTAGATCAACCTCAATGCCTCATCAAGAAACTATGTATCCCAAGACTTTACCTGATGTGACACCAAAGATACATTTCTTAGGATTTAACCGGACTTTGTATTCTTCCAGTCTCTTGAAAATTATGTCTAAAACCCTGAGATGATCTTTCCTTGTTACTGATTTGGCCAATAGGTCATCTACATAATCTTCCATTATTCTATGCATCATGTCATGGAAGATTGTGGTCATAGCCCTTTGATATGTGGTGCCTGCATTTTTGAGACTGAACGACATGACATTCCAATAGTATGTACCCCATGGGCAAGTAAATTTCATTTTGTGCTGGTCTTCAAGGCCAATGCGAATCTAATTATAGCTAGAGAAACCATCCATGAGTGATAGCATCTCATATCCTGCTGTGAGATGAACTATAATATCAATGTTCGGTAAAGGAAAGTCATCCTTTGGGAATGCCTTATTTAGGTCTCTAAAATTTGTACAGATGCAGATCAGCCCATTTGGCTTTGTTACTGGGACTAGGTTAGATATCCATTCAGCATAGTCAATAGACCATATGAATCTAGCGTCTAGCAACTTTTTATCTCAACTTTGACCAATAGAGAAACTTGAGGGTGCATTTTGTGTAACTTCTGTTTGACTGGTTTGGCATTAGGCAATAGTGGAAGATGGTGTAGAACCAATTCTGGGTCTAATCCTAGCATATCCACATAGGACCATGTGAAGTTGATTTTACGTTCTGTAAAGAACTTATGAAATTCCAGTCTCTCTTCTTCAATCAATGATGCAACAAAGAGGACCATCTTGGGATCTTTTGCAGTTGCTATGTTGTCTTCTATTGTGTCTTCAATAAGCATAGCTAATTTCTCTTGTTGTACGGGAAGAAAGTCAAGTCCTCCATCGTTGGGTGCCTTAGAGAGGTTTTCACCCGTAGATACGTCCTTTGTTTTTACTATTTTATCGTCAAAAGGTTCCTTTCAGTTTTCACCTAGATATGTTTTATTTTTTATTTTATTTTTACTTTTACTTTTGTGACTAGAGGACGGGGAAGTCTCACCGAAGTAGGCCACACAATCTAGGTCGATAGATATTCCTGCCTTGTGATCACCACTAGGTATACCCTCACGTAATCCCATCAATTCTGCAATTTCCTCATCATTCTGAAAGGTGTCTAGGATTGGCAGGCCTTGTTGGTCCCAATCGATTAGTTGAGGATAGACTAGGGAAATGCCATCGTCAGTTTTGGTGAATTGAGGTGAAGATGCAGAAAGAATGCAGACGGATTCACATATATTGTAGATGAAATTATCATCATCCAATTCGACATCAGACTCTATCCAATATTCCCCTTCACTAGTCTCATATTCGTTGTCAAAATAAGGGGTGAAGGACTCGGCATTGTGATTGTTAGTGTCAATTGGTAATTCAAATGGGTTGGAATGATGGGATTCAGATGGTGGGGAATGGTAATGGGACCTTGAATATTGGGTGCTTGATCAATTTTAAATGTTTTCCAAAAATTTTGTTCAGAGGTGAGTTCCCCTATTTCAACAAACAAATCATTGAGGCGATAGTCACTTAAGGATCGTTCGGAGCCAAATTCCCACTCTTGGGAGTCAATTTCGGTGAGGGTTTCCTTAGTGGTCTCAACACTTTCTAAAGCATGTACTCGCTCACTCGAAAGCCAATTAGTACGTCGGTCGTCATCGTCGGGCAATCCATACCCTAGTCCAAGATACTTTGGTATTCTGAAAGGTTCTATGGGCTCTCTTCATCCAGCTTTATTTCTGCCTAGGCCACTAGTACCATCGTAGCCCTTAGCCTTCATTATGTCATAACCCTTGCCATGTTTTTGAACTGGTAATGGGGGTACTGTGATAGTATCCTTATAGATCCATCCTGTGATGTTAGCAAGGTCCTCATTATTCATGTCTCCCCATTTGATGAAAATTGTTTTTGGTGGAACTTTAAAAATTATTTGGGGTTCGATTCTAAAACATGGCCGACCATAGACCTTTGGAGACTTGGGTACTATTGTTATGTTGTATGTTGTGTGCAATTTGAATTCTCCACAGCCGAGGTCCTAGATTTTGACAGTGGATTTAGCCTTAGGGTTTGTGGAAGGTGGTCGTGTGGTGGAAGACATGGATGGAGCAGATGTGGAAGATGACGTGAGTGTGGACGGATCAATGAAGACAAGGAGCCAAGTGATTCTTGGTTAATAGGAAATCAATTTTTAGAAATACCCCTCAGGTTGGTACAATATTGGAAAGAGTCAGGGTCTCCATATATGGTTATTTTCGTGCCATCAAATGGAAACTTTAGGCATTGGTGATAAGTCGACGGGATGGATTTTAAGGCATGAATCCATGGACGGTCGAGCAAGATGTTAAATGGTAGTTCCAGATCCAGGACCTAGAAAGTTGTGTCCACAATGATTGGTCCCACTTTGATAGGAAGAGAAATAATTCCATGTGAAGAGCATTCTTCGTCATCATATGCTTTGATCACTATGCTCTTTGTTGGGTCTACGCATGCATCAGAGAACCGTAGAGCTTTAACCAATTTGAGGGAGCATATGTTCAATCCTTGTCCACCATCTACTAAAACCCATTTGACTTTGTGCTTGTGGAAAAACGTTTCTATGTGCAATGCATTATTGTGGTTGGTCTTAGGTGATGAGTAGTCTTGATCCAAGAAGGTGACATGGTGAGGCATAGTGAGGTATCCCACCATGGTCTCAAATTGATTGACATCAATGTCCTTGGGTACTGACGACTCTTGTAGGGTTTTATCTAGTATATCTTTGTGTGCAGGAGAGATACAAAGTAGCTCAAGTATAGAGATTTGTGTGGGAGTCTTGCCTAGCTAGTCGATAAGGTTGAACTGACTTTTGGGTTGCCACTGATTTGTGGTCGGGATAGGTTTTGACTATTTAGCAGATGGGCCGAGTATGGTGATTTTGGGTTATCTGGGGGGAGGTGGACCGGCTATGGTGACCTTGCCACTTTGAGTAGTAGCATTGCATTGAGGTGCTCTCTTGACCATAATGGTATCAATGTAATCGTCATCAGTTCAGACATTATTTATAATAGGTCCACTGGAGTAATCGTACTTGGCTCAGGCGAAGTTAGCTTGATTCTGTGGACATGAGGTGGAAGCATTATGAGAACCATGGTCCTGTAGTGGATTCTTATGGATAGTATGATCTGAATTAGAGGTGAATTGTGATCCACCTACTTCAATGATACGGATTTCGATAAGATCTTGTACTAGGTTTTTCAATTGTCGATAATTAGAGGTTTTATGTCCTTTTGTACGATGATAATCGCAGAATGCATTATCGTCCCACCATGCTAGCTTGAATTGTCCTGGGTCATATGGTTTTGGTTCCTGAAGTGTGATGACTCTAGTATGGAGGTATTTCTTAAGGACTTCCTCAATGGGTTCACCCAAAGAAGTGTATGTGTGACCTCTCAGAAATTGTCTCATCTGACGGTATTGTCCGTAATTGTTTTGGCCACTCTAGTTGTTTGAAGGGACATTGGGAGGAGGTGTCAATGTCATTGTTGGTTTTTTTTGTTGTTGAACCCCTTTTAGGGCCAGTACAGGACCCACAGTGTTTGTAGTCTTGGCGTCAACAACACCGTCATTTGTAACATGTTTATTTTTAACCCAATATTTGTTTTTGTCGGCGGGTGGATTGGAGTTTGTGTTTTTGGGACCATACCTTAGTTCTCCCTTTGCGATTAGGGATTTCTCAACCTGGACCCTTTTTCAAATAAGTCTATGAAGTTTGTGCAACAATGTACTTGCAATGCATATTTTAGGGGCCCAAGAAGTGTTTGCATGAACATGTTGACCTTTTCCATTTCGGGTATATCAATGTGACACCGACTAGCTAGACTTCTCCATTTTTGAAAGAATGGGATGAAAGTTTCACCAGCATCCTCTTGCGTGAGATTGCACAAGCTAGTGATAGAGGTATCCATGTCGATGTTGTGCACATAATTTTTTATGAATTTTTGTTTAAGCTCATCCCATGTTTTTATATCCTTTTGATTGGAAAACCATTCAAGGGCAGGACCTGCCAGAATTTTAGAGAAAAGTCTCATCAAGTATGTTTTTTCATAAGCGATGTCCATACAATTAGTTGCAAACTCGCGAACATGTTCAATGGGGTTTGTCTTGCCTCTATATTTTTTGAAATTGGGTGACACATATCCCGGAGAAAATGGAGGCATGTATAAGATCATGTCAAATGGGTATACGTTTAGATCATATGATATTTCTGATTTCTTGCCTGATACGTATATGTTTTGGATAGTTTTCTCTAAACCCATCAATATTGTTTGGAAGGCATCCATAACAGGGTCATTTGTGGTCCCGTGCATTGGATTGCTTGGTACACCATAGGTCTCTGTTTGTTGTGCATGAATATTGGTGTATTGTGGCGATATGGATTGTTGTGACATGTATGATGTGTGAGGATTGGTGTGTTGTTGGTACTGAAAGTTAGGGTTGGGTGTATGTTAGTGAGTATGAACGTGGGATGAGTAGGTTGGGATATGTCCCCCCGCCATTTGTGTCGTTACTTGGGGAATATGGTGACCATGAACATTGTGATGTGTGAATGATGCCATGGGTTGTGTTATTTGACTACCTTATCCAAATTGTTGGGTTTGCACAAGGGTATTGGTTGAATTTTGTCCTTGAGGTTTGATTGTATTTGACAATGTTGACGTGTTCACATTTTGTTGTCCTTGGATAAATATATGTCATTTACCCCCACCCAAAGGATTTTGTGAGATACCAATGAGAGGGTATGTTGAAGGTGTACTCATGGTATTTGATCTAGTTGTCAAGGGGGGATTATTGTGACATGATGATGCCCCCATCACATTTATTGTCATAGTATAGAGAGGGTTTGATTAACTTGCCCATGTTGCCGAGGAACCATAGGTGGTTCCAGTCAACTATGATAGTATCGTGGATGTTGTGGGCATTATGGCCGATTGTGATCCTCCAATGGATGTTGCGTTTATTGAGTTGGAGGTGTTAGTAATGTTGGAAGTAGCAGTCACGGTAGGTGTAGCATCGAAAAAAGGTATTACTTGTGGAGTTTGGAGGTTGACCACTATTGGCATTATTGGCAGGAGATGTCGATCTCAAGGTATCAATGTCGAAACCTTAAGGTAATTTGGCTCCCTGACTTAAGAGTATGGCCAAATATCTGTCTCTGTCATATAAGACCATTTGTTCCACAAATTGAGAAGCCCCTGGATCTTGTGCTACTACCTCTAAGTTTTCCTCAAGTATTTGACTGTATTCATCCTTACGTAAGAATGGTTCAAATGGACTATTTGATAAAGATGGTGTTGTCGCGAGAGGTTGATCCTTTGTTTTGGCAAATGGATTGTCAAAAGTCCAATTTGGGTCGTATGTGGGATTGTTAATAGTAGATGTGGGGTCTTGTCGAAAGTTTTCCATTTGTCTCTTTTGTTTTTGGAGTCTAGTTTCCAACATAAAATGATATTGCTCAAAATGAAGATGACACTTATGCAAGGTCTAAGTTCAAAATGTCAACTAAGATGAATAATATTTTTGGATTTTTAGGAATAAAATATGCAATGTCTAAACCTATAATGCAATTTAAGACAAGGATACCTAAGCACATCTAAATTGAATCTTTGTTTTTGATTTTGGTTACTAAAGGACTTTTCTAAAAAGGTCAAGATGACAAGATCTAAATGACTAGTGAGTTTTCCTAACTAAACTTTTCAGTTGGAAAAAATCTCACAAAAAGGGACAATGACTGAAAAAGGGAATTGATAATTTAGTCCAAGAGAACCTAGTTTTGAAAGCAATGACGCAGCAAATTGTGTAGAGGTTTTCCTAATCCAAAGTATGCAAGATGTAGGACCTATAGAAAAACTAATGCCTAATGTAATATACCTAAAAATAATGAAGGGTGAAACCTAAGGTGAAGAATGCAACTAATGGTCGAAAGTTTGAGCAATTTCATAATTGGTTTCTGACAGAATCCCTTTGGAACAATGTTTGACAAATGGTTGACAAGGTGGTGATTTCAGATTTGACTTTGTATGAAATTTTTACTTGTGACAGGCGAATGCATCATTTAAGGATGCGAATGCGTCACGGTTTTGCGAATGCAGCTCACTTTTAGCGAATGCGGCTTTGGGACTGACGAATGCGACTTAGTTTGGTAGATGCAGCTTTGTAAGTTTTAGATGCATCACGACACATATGGATGTGGTGTTTAAGATGTCAAATGTGGTTTAACAGAGTGATTGCGTCTTAGAAATGTGAATGTGGTTGGATAGATGCGACACAATTTGTGAAAATTGAGTTTCTTGTCATTTTGTTGGCAAATTTGGTTTGTTTGATGTTGAATGTTTTATTCAGAACTGTAAATGTGATGAATCCATAAAACACTTAACAAACACAATGTTTTGAATGTAAGCAAGCACACATAAGACAAGTACAAACCTAAAAGGCCAATAGGCCAAGGGTTTGTATAGTTGATATAACCCACCGATATACCCCGGATTGGTGATAAACACCTTTCCTTCTTGAGAGCGGATAGCTTAGAATTTTGGTGGCATTGGCTCCCCTCCATGGCTCATTAATGTCATTCGAGCACACCAAATTTGGATTCTTTGGGTAATGACATCCCAAGAATTGCTATCTCTACTCAAGGGGATCAGTAGTGAGTGTCTTCAGGCATGATACTGTACCCTACACTATATCAAGCAACGGCTAAGAGAATGGTTGGACACTAAGACAAAAGGTTTTTTATATGGGAATTTCGTTTGTGGAGCATGATCCATGGGGCGAGAGTCCCCTTTCAGATCCATCTCATTGGAACCACATGCGTGATTCTTGGGCTTTCCCCAAGAATCCACTTTTATATACGGTTAGAAGTCCCTCGGTGTCAGGGTTCTACTGGTCTGAGTAATCCTGGGGTGAGTATTTTTTCCCACCAGAACAGGCCCAAGTTCTAGAGTTAGTAACTATTTCTCTTACACCCAGGATCGCTTGAAAGTGCAAGGGGAGAGGATACTTCGATTACCAAATCGTGAGGGTGACACAAAAATAAGGTGGTTCTGGTTTTCTGATCACCTAGTTTTCACAAGGTGAGAGCATAATCACCTACCACCTTCAAGCACAATTAGACATAATCAAACACACATCCATTTTAAAGCACCAAATAAAGTGTTTTCTATACTAGAAATCGCAAGCATGTTGTTTGAGAAATGAGTCTTCGACTAACAGAGCTGCAAAACCACAAGTTAGCAGTTTCATCCACCAGTCTTGGACCCACAAAACATAACCGCCACATGCTGTGAAACACGATTAGTAACACGAAATCCTCTAGTAGGCATAATGGAAAAAAAAAACCAGAGTGCTAAAAAAAATAGAAAGAACAAAAATTAAAAGCCTCAAAAACCCAAATGCAAATGGGAAGAAAACATTACCAGGCAAATGTGTCATAGAAGATCAAATGTGTTGTTATTTACTGTGAATGTGGCTCGGGAATTCGTATGCGGCTTTCTAGGATTCGATTGTGTCACGTTAGATCAATTGCAATTTTTTAGTCTGTGAGTGTGTCGTGATACATCAGATGCATCATGATGTTTAAAAGAAACAACTGCGTCACTCTGTACCTATACCTGAAAAAATGAGGAAAAACACACGAAAATTGTACGAAAATAATAGCAAATAATAGAGTCGTGTTCACATTGGGTTCACCAATGTAATCAATGGGTATTTCTAAGGTTTAAGGTTAGCAAATGATAAAATCAATAATAAACCCAAAGAAGTTATGAAGCACAAAGAAAGCAAATAATAACAAAATGATTATACCAGACTCCCAAAGCTTCCATGAATCACCTCCATAGCACCTCCTAGCTTGCAGTGTATGATTGATGCCCTCAAACCGGGTGTGTGAGCACTATGACTATGCCATTTTCCTATGCAAGTTTTGAAGGATTTAAGTAAAATTATACCTATGCCAATGCCAAAGATAAATGACTATGATGAATGATAACTGACTATAATGCCTATAATAATCAAAGAGTGGTCCCCAAAATTCTGAACAAAATTGACATTTTATAGAAAACACAATTTCGAATGGACAGATGAAATTGAATTTTGACAAAAACCTAAAATCAGAGGTCAAGATTTCATGTGACAATCCCTAATTAGGGTTAGGGAAAAATTATTAAACAAGTGGTTAAGATGCCATCCGAGAAAATTGAATCAGTGTTGGAGAAAAGAGGAGATAAATAATTTTGAAAATAAAGATTTCAAAACTGAGAAGATAAAGTTAGCCTGCTTTGTAAGATTCCAAAAATCAAAAAGATAAAAGGTGGACTGAAAAGCAAGTTAGAAAAATCAAGAACCTGCCTGCTTTATTTGATTTTAGAAGAAAGCTACCATATTGAATTAAATCAACTCAAAATATGGATTTTGTGAGACAATAAATAATCTTTTTTAGATTATTTACTAAAATGGACCATCAATGAAGAAACTGAAATCATTTAAATAATAAATTGATTTAAAATGATGGAAATGTTAAATTTAGTAATCAAATAATTAAAGATAATTATTTAATTTTAGAGGATTATGACTAATAATTAAATAAATTCATAAATTCATTTAATTATAGAAATTAGTGACATTAAATAAATAAATAAGATTTATTTATTTAATAATGAAGAAGAATAAATGGATAAGGGAAATTAAACAAATTAACAAATTTATTTAATTAAAGGAAGACTTTAGACAATTAAAGACATATTGAATAAATAAATAAAATTTATTTATTTAATAATCATGAAGAATAGAATGAATTAATTAAACAATTATAAATTATTTAATTAATAGTCGAATTTGGACCAAGGACATAATTAAATGTCATAATTATGCTAGGACGAAAGTGGTAAAAAATAGAGCTTGCAGGCCTAGGTCATTTTTAAGTGTCTACACTACGGCTAAAAGCCTAAAAAAAGTACTTTTGAACAAGCTATGGATTCTTGGAAAAAATATATCAAACCATAATAGTAAGCAACAAGCTATGGTCTCATGGTTTTTTTTAATGCAAAAATCAGTGTGATTTTATTCACATATTTTTGCAGTTCATAAACACATTTGTTTTGGAAATTTTGTTGCTTTAAATGACATCCAATTTTACGGTTGTTTTGTTTTTTATATGATGATATGTGATATTATAATCCTAATTCATACTTCTAGGTTGCATATATATATATATATATATATATTACATGTTTTTTGTACCAATGAACCCAAAACGAACTGAACCCCTAAACCTAAACCTCAAAACCTATTCGAACACTCTTCATTCTACCTACACAAACTTAATTGACCACCAAATTATGTTGCCCCTTAACCTTACTCGCGTTTACTCCCTCAAACCTCTCTTTTTCATTAAAAACCCCTATTTTCCCAACTAGGGCATGTCATTCCATAACATACTTTTGACCTCCCCTGTCCTTGAAGACCTTTTTAATACAACAAACTCCATAATATCACCCTGTTTCCAACCTATTCTAACTTATTTTCAAGCAATTTCTTCTTTTCACCTCTTCTAGCATTGCTTTTAAGGGGCCTCAATTTTGAATTTTCATTAGGGGCAATGATAGTAATCTCTTCAAATTCCCTTAATAATGCTATTTTATTATTCCTACTCCCTATCCTACTTAAATTAGGCCCATATCATTGAGACACAGCCTGAAAAATAGGTGGAATGGCCTATTTCAACATACTACACTCAAACCCTTAAGGGATTGATCCAATTGAATGTAGCTTAGATTGATTCTGCATGTTTGGGTGAGAAAGAGGACCATGCCTATCATAAAGATTCCTATTAGGATGTGTTGGAATAGTCTGTTTGGTCACATGAGTTGCATAACGAAAGTTGCACCACTTTGCAACTTTCCACTACTTCCATTTGACACTTTTTCCATCAACTAAAAACTGGACACCACAGGAAAACCACTTTGAGATAATGATAACCAAGAGAGGTTATTGTAGAGGGGACCAAAATGATCCCATGGCACTAGAAAAGAAGTTTCTAAGCATCACGGTGTCTGAGTAACCCCATGCTGAAATTTGCAGCCATTTTTCCCTTTGGACCCTTAAGGGGTCGATCTGGTTGACTGTAGCTTGGAGTGATGCATTTCTGGGTGCAAAAGAGGACCATTCCTAGTGTAAAAATTCATAATTGGATGCATTGGAACAATCTATTTGGTCACATGAGTTGTAGAGAGAAAGTTGCACCATTTTGGAACTTTCCACTGCTTACATTTATAAATTTTTCCATCAATTGAAAAGTGGACACCATGGAAAAACCACTCTGAGATAACCAAAAACTAATAAGTTATTATAGAGGGGCCCAACGCAATCCCATAAGACTAGATGAGAAGTTTCTAAGCATCACGGTGTTTGAGTAACCTCATGCTGAAGTTTGTCGCCATTTTTCCCTTTGGACCCTTAAAGGATTGATCCAGTTGAATGTAGCTTGAAGCAATTCCACATGTTTGGCTATGAAAGAGGACCATGCCTAGCATAAACATGAATATTTAGATTCATTGGAATAGTTCGTTTGGTCACATGAGTTGCAGAACAAAATTTGCACCACCTTGCAACTTTCCACTGCTTGCATTTGACACTTTTTCCATCAACTAAAAATTGGACACCACAAGAAAAACACTCTGAGATTAAAAAAAAACTGAGAGAGGTTATTGTATAGGGTTCCAACATAATCCCATTATATTAGACAAGAAGCTTCTAAGCATCACAGTGTCTGAGTAACCTCATGCTAAAGTTTGCAACCATTTTTCCATTTGGACCCTTAACGGATCGAGCTAGTTGAATGTAGCTCGAAGCGATTCTACATGTTTGGGTGTCAAAGAGGACCATTCCTAGTGTAAAAATTTCTATTCAGACATGTTGGAATAGTTTGTTTGGTCACACGAGCTGCAAAACAAAAGTTGCACCATCTTGCAACTTTCCATTGCTTGCATTTGACACATTTTCCATCATTTGAAAACTGGACACCACAGGAAAACCACTTCAACATAATAAAAAAAAAGAGAGATTATTGTAGAGGGTCACAACATGATCCCATGGGGTTAGACAAGAATTTTCTAAGTGTCACAGTGTCTGAATAACCTCATGCTGAAGTTTGCAGCCATTTTTTCCCTTTGGACCCTTAAGGGATCAATCTGGTTGAACATAGCTCAAAGTGATTCCGCGTGTTTGGGTGAAAAAGAGGACCATTCCTAGCATAAACATGCCTATTTTAATGCATTGGAACAATGCATTTTCTCACATGAGTTGCAGAATGAAATTTGCACCACTTTGCAACTTTTCACTGCTTGCATTTGACACTTTTCCAATCAAGTGAAAAATAGAAACCATGAGAAAACCACTCCGAGTTAAAAAAAATTGAGAGAGGTTATTGAAGATGGCCCCAACATGATCCCATAGGTTTAGACAAATATTTTGTAAGTTCCATGGTATCTGAGTAATACCCCGTCAAAAATTGCTACCCTTTTGCACCTTGGGATTTGATACATTTCATTGAATTATACGATTCCATACAGGGTGATTGTGCTTTGTTTTCGATGGAATTTTGTGGGCAGAAGACTTAACTCCATTTTAGTTTTGGTTTGGTTGGATTTCAAGTTATTTTGTGCATTTTAGAAGCCAATTAATGAGGGTCAACTTGTATACCCTGTTTTAAGGGTTTTGAGTGCATTAAAATGTCATATTAAGCCTTTCACCCACTATATGCTTCAATAACTCAATGGAAATTCTTAGTTCTGGTTATAAAACATGTGTGAATAGTTTCATGTGCAAGGGAGGAAAATAGAGGGTTTTTAGGTAATTCCCTAGATGTCAAATGGCAGTTTACTAGCTAGGGTTTGAAGAAATATTTAGGGGCAACGATATCTCTTGAACTTTTAAGCTTGTATAGACCTTTTTGAACGTGTTTTAGGCTTTGGTTGGCTGTGGGAAGTTTCGAGTATGGGTTTTCAACAAACCCTTGCCTAACTTATAGTCTCCAAATCTCATCAAATGGGCTTATCTTTAAGAGAAGGTCATCCAATGTCCAACCAAACATCAATCAAGCTTTAACATAGACCCTAAGATAAATTCCCAAGATATCATACCATGTTTCTTTGTACCATCATTAAGATCCAATATACCACCTTGCATAAAGGCTACTAAATTAGCCCTATTTACAAAGAGATGACTTTTTAAACACTAGATCTTCACACAAAATCCTAAAACAATAGTATGTTATGTGTCAAAACCTACAATTCCATGATTTGTTTGCAAGTCCAAGACCTCTACAACCCTAATACACAAAACCCTCTATTTCAAGCAAAATACTTGGGGTTTTATTGAAAATCCTATCTACCACACCTTCCATACCTAAAAAAAGAACCAAACACACTTACCAGACCCTACACATGTGGTGAATAATAAATTACATGGATAATACTTCCCAAATTTTGTAAAAAAACCACTTGAAACCCTCATTTTCATCATGAAAATACCCTACTGCAGCCCTAGAACATCATCCCAAACACCCAACCTTGACTCCACAACATTATAATCAAGTTAGGCATATATTTTACAAGTTAGAGGACCCATTCCATAAGTTACAGTAGGCACAAAAAGTGGAATGGGTAGAATTACATTATGAAACCCTTCAATCCAAGAACACTATGAAAGTAGGTAGAAACAATAAAAACAAGATAACCTTCTTTCCCCTCCTAAAGTTTGGACCACATCGATTACCTCCACATAAAACTCGACATCCTTGGTCTTCTTGGTTCCCATGCCTTGATATGGTTATGCAAATGAAAATGAAGCAAAGTAATCATCTCCTTCTTTGCTGGTTGGAAGAATGCATGCTTAATGTTTTGATGCATGATATCAACCCCCTCTTTTGCTCTCATGGTTGAATATCGAAATCCAGTATGGTGGGCCTCTACAATTCTAGTCATCTTTATTCCTCTTCCACCAAATGTTGGCCTGATCCACATGTATGCCAGCAGCCTAATTGGCTTTTTTTTTGAAAGCTAAAGTTTCTCCTGAGTCACCAATGTAGCTCTCTTTTCCTTTTCAAACTCTTTCATTTCTATAGATCATCTCTTGGATTTAATCATTTGTACCACATGGTTGATGTTATTTGAATCCTTACATCTAAAGGAAATTTACTTTACATAAATACTACTATGGAATTTCAATGTTTCCACTGTAGTTGGTATTAAAGTCGGTACCTACAACATGAAGAGTGATTCTCATTCCTCTTCTACAATAGAGGGTTCATATCCTTCATATGACTCTTTTGAATTATTAGAATCAAAATAACTATCAGAGGCTTTGAAAGGAACTCCATGAAAACCAAGGTCTCTAAATGGTATATCAAACTCTAGTTCGAAATCTTTTAGATGAGGTTGCTCCCATAGCTCTCTTACTCGCTTGAAAAATCCTTGAAACTTTGTATTGATTTTATTTTTCTTGTCCCTCTCTTGTTGTTCTTCCTCAATTTCATCAAGATAATTGAGGCAATTGGGGGAGCTCCTACAACAAAAATAGTCAAAAATTCAACAACCAACTAGGTATTAGATCATCAAGTTCTCAATTTCACTCCTTCTTAACCAAATCACACTATTACCTTGTAGCATAGGAAACCCACTAAATCGGGTACAAATTCTCACCCACACACTTCTAGTTCACAACCTAACTCAATTGAAGGACCCATTATTAATATTTTTAACATATGAATACAACTCCATAATTTTCTTTGTAACAACTCCTTCAAAACTTCAAATTTCACTCTTTTTAGGCCTCAATTAGGCCACTTTTACAAAGGGTCTATACTCTAAAATTATCCAAACCTTACCAAATCTTGAGGCAGAAATTCTAAGGTGTCAAAACTTCAAAATTCACAATCATATCTCAATTATACCACCATACAATGGGTAAACCACAAAACACTCTATTGTAGCCTAAACCCCAGGGGTTTATTGAAAATGATACTTCCAAAGCTAACCACAACCAAAAAATTACTCAAGAAAGTTTTTGATACCCTACACAAGCTCAAACAATCATAAAATAATGCTTCCCTACACAAAAACACATTTTGACTCTTCAAAACCACCATTTTTGTTAAAGAAAACTCACTTTTACACACATGGGTTTCACACCCATCTCACTTTCAGACCTCCCTAACACTAACACATCATTACAACACCTTAATAATTTTAGTGCAGACCCATTATTCAAGTTATAGAGGCTACATAAAGAGGAATGGGTGAAAAATCCATTTTTTATTGACTCAAAACCTTCAAATGTACAAGTGCGGGACAGTTTTAGTAAATTGATGATAAAATGCACAAAATGTTATGGAAAACCTTTTAAATGGATTAAAAAAAAAATTAACTCCATAAAATAAGAAAATATCAACAAATATTGATCAAATAATTGAAATACAAGCCATAAAATTTGTTGCGGTCGGGGGCGGAGCCGCCCGGCTGTGGCCGGGCGGTGCCACCTCGGCCGGGGGTGGTGCCGCCCCACTACGGTAGGGCAGCACAGCCTAGCTGCAGCCAGGGTGGAGTTGCCCTGGTTGGGGGTGAAGCCACCTAGCTGCAGCCAGGGCGGAGCTGCCCCACTACGGCCGGGGCGGAGCCGCCCCGCTACAACCGAGCAGGGCCGCCCAGGGTGGGAGGGCCCAGTCAGAGGGTAGAGCCACCTCGGCAGTGGGCGAAGCCAACCCAACGAGGGGGAAAGGAAAGAAGAATGCAAGAGGTAAGAGAAAGGATGAAGAGATAGGAAAATAGATGGAGGGATGGGGGGATTATGAAAAAGGATGAAGGGATGGGGGATACATGCAAGATGATGAAATGAAATGCAATCCTAATGTAAGTTGCCATCTTCAGAGCACTAATTTTTGCTATAGCATAAGACACCAAGTGCCAGGGTATGTGGAACCAAGGCGTAATAGTGTCTAATGCATGAAATAATCACAATAGACAAGAAGGCTATCCCAACACCCCAAAGCCACAAAGACCTTAGTCGGGCCAGGTATTGAGATAACCACAAGCACAAAAGGATGCCCCGGCGTAACACAAGACCACAAGGATCTTGGTGGGTACTACGTGGGACAACCAAGAAGACAAATAAAAATAAAAAAGATCAAGATATGCCCCTATGTGGACCAATCAAAACACGCCATAATATGATGGATCATGGCGGCCCTGACAAGTGATGATAGGGAACTCAAATGATAAACAAAAGCCAAAAGCATCAAAAGATCGCAATCAATTTCAAATGTCCTTTGCCATAGGATCAAGGGGATAGATGGGAGTGATGAGGTATGTTAGGAAGGATGCATCCTGTTGAGACCGATGATGGATACTAAGCTAAAAGATCGATATGATGTAGGATATTCAAAATTGATTGGATCTCATGATACAAGTGGATCTTGTTTGTTAAGAACCAGCTAGATAAGGGCATATCTTGATGACACGACACAAGGGAGACAAGACATGATACTGACACACCCCAAAGACCTAGGGGCTCGAGGGCCGATCAAAGATTAGCCTTGCCTACGTGAAAGCGCAAAGCCCTTGTAGTTCAGTGAAAGGTGGATGACTGACCAAGATGGAGACCTTGATGGATGATGATGGACAAAAGGAGAAAGACCAATGATAAACAATAGAAGAGCAAAGTGGACAATAAAGATCAATGATGGAACCCCGGGGGTGGATCAAATGATCGACCTTGCCTACGTGAAAGCACAGGGGCAACGTAGTTCGACAAGACCAAAGGCAAATAATGGATAAAGGATGATAAGATGATAGGATAAGTGGATAAAAAGATGGGACTGATATGACAAGATAGGATAGACCTGTTGGATTGGATAGGATGATGACGATCACATAAAGCTCAGGGATGGGATAGTTATCAAAGCAATAAAATGACTTGGGATGATGATATGATAGATAGATGAGTGATGAAAAGTCATAGGGGATTGGAAAGATGTGCAAGAGAAGCAGGGGTGATGACGATGAGATAAATGGCATTGGGTTGCATGGGGGGAGGGCTATAGCTAGATACCAATGACAAGGGATTGTGAGATGGGATGAGGATAAAGATGAAGGAATGGATAGAGATATAGGGATGGGAGGGATTGTTTAGATGGATGGGAATATAAAGATTGGGAGATGAAAGGGATGCTAGGATAGATGGATATGAAGATAAGGATGGGGAGATGGAAGGGATGCTATGATAGATGGATAGGCAGATGAAGGTATGTTATGATAGATGATGTCTCCAAGGACTATGTCACAAAGGAAGTAGATGCCGCCACTCTAAATATGTCACATATGAGGAGGCATGAGGGATAGAAGACAAGTGGATGGGAAAATAAAGGAGATAACTAGATGAGGGTAGGATGGGTGACTAAGGAATATGATAGAGTATGGATGAAGGGAATGTATACCCATAGGTGTCCAAAGCATGCATAGATAGGTGCCCCTATTTTGATCAAGATCACAAGAAGGATGGAGGGAATGGGAGATAAATGGGATATGATGGTAGGATGCAGAAGATAGGTGGGATGGGGGGATTTATGAAGAGGACGGATAACAGGAAGACGAGTGCATAGCTAGAAGCATAGCGGATGGAGGGAATGCATATCAGGAAGTTTCCCCTAAGTGCAGATGGGGATTTACGCATGACACTTGTTTGCCAGGTTTTCATCATGGTACTTATCCAAGGTGCTTGTTTGCCAAGTTTTCACCATTGGATGAATTATTTCTCTTTACTATTTTTTTTTTTGTGGATTTTTTGACTTTTTGGATGTCATGCAGAAGGAGATGGGTAAGGATAAGGAAGTGGATAAGTAGATTTAGAAGACATGTGATAAGGATCAAGGTGTTATGAGCTCATGTTTGAAGTGACTATTGGATGTTGGTACAACCTTATTAGGCTAAATGGATTATGCATGAGGGTGAATTAGAGGGATTTGATGGGGTTGATACATGGGATAATGGATGGGATGATGGAAAGGGTATGGATAGAATAATGGGGTGGATATGTGATAGGGAGATGTGTTCAGGACCAACATTGGCATATGTGGTGGTGGATGTGGAAAGATAATAGGATTAAGGGATGGAGAATGTGGGGATAATGGAGGAGATGGAATGGTTAATTTCGGGACATAAGGACCCAAAACAGACTTAGGAGATGAAAGGGGTGTATGATGAGCTTTTGGATTAGCGACTTTGGATGTTCTTACTAATTTTTCATGTGATGGAATTGTATCTTTTTTCTTTGGGATCCACATGGTTTTGATCTTTGCTTTGGTGGGTCTTTGTGGCCTACAGATTTGATGTAGATTTATATTTTTCTTCTCTTCACCATGTCTTTTAGAGGGGACATGCCGTAGATTCATGTGGATGCTTGGATTTATGCATTTTTTCTTTAACAGCCAAAGAGCTTTTAGTAGCAATGGCATGGGTGTGAGGAGATGGATGATGTGGAGTGATGGAGGTAGGAGTATGGGGATTATGTGTAGATGGAAGATGTTTAGGTAAGTGCCTTTGTTGATCCTAACTATGGGGTATGTGAGAGGGATGTTTATGATGGATGAGATGGATAGGTGATGAATGGATGAAGGGATGGATAGGATGAGATGGAGGAGGTGATTTTAGGATATAGGAGCCCAAAATAGACGTAGGACCTGGAGGAAACATGGGCACGGTAGATTGAGGATTGGAGATGGTAGATGGAGAGATGTAAGGACCCAAAATGGATGGAGCAGATGGAGGAATATGGACGGTGGTTTTGAGGTGATATGATAGAGGAGGAGGGATGGCAACATATGATTTGGTGGAGCGATGGAAAGAGCCTATATTTATTTTGGAAGAGGTTTGTTGAGGACGTCTAGAGGTTGTACCAACATTTTTAGATTGTGAGTCATGAGTAGTATATCCAAGACCTTGCAGATACAAATGTTCTTTATCTTGGATGGGCTCTATAATACCTTTCTCATGAAGGCCTAAACCTTTTCCTTGATAGTTCATTCTCTTGAGAATTCGATCTAGGATAGGATTTTTGTTATTCTAGAAGAATGATGCAAGTTCATTATTAGGTGGAAGAGGAGGGTTAGTATATACACTATGATTTTCTTCTGCGAGGAGGCCACCATGGAAGAATGTGAGGGTACCAAGGGGATAAGCAAGTGGTGTGGGAATAGCAGTTTTAGGTGATGACGGGGGATTATGAGAAGGAGATGATGGGATAGCAACATCAAGAGAGGGAGTAGGGGCCATGATAGGATCTGGATTTATGGTAGTAGGCTCATGCAATGGAGATGGAGATGGAGCAGTGGAAGCTTGAATGATAAGGGGATCATGGGATGGAATGGATGGGGGACTGTGATCTTGAGGTGGACTAGATGGGATGGTAGGATCTTGATCTGGAGAAGGGGATATGTTGGAATGTTTTGAATTAGACTCTTGGCATGACTCATCGTGTGCGGGAGGCATGATAACGGAGTCTTGTTGGGACTCTTCAAGTGGGGAAGATGGAGGGATGGAAGATTCATGAGGTTCATTGGAATGGGTTTTGGTGCTACTAGGAGTGGGAGTAGTGGATTGGATTTGGGTGGATCTAGGAGTAGAGGGAGTGGATTGGAATTGGGTGTCTTCGATGGATTCGGTGGTTCTTGGAGTAGGAGGTGGGGGTTCAATGTATTTAGTGGGTTCAATGGCAGTACTAGGGGTGGTAACATCAATAATAGGTGTGGTATGGATAAGGGTCTCATCACTAGTGACCATGGATGATAGATCTAGATGGCATGGTTCCATGACTCCAAGATGTGGAGTTGGGGATGGCTTCTTTGTAATGAGTCCTTGGAGAACTTCTGAAATGAGATACTTGCATATGGTTGGCTTGGCTAGGGTGGTAGAAATGGATGAGGGATTATGGATTGGTGGACTAGGGTTAGATGGAGGAATGGGATCGAATGTAGGACTATGAGTAGATGGGGGATTAGGATTGGATGGAGGACTAGGAGTAGATGGATGAGTGGGATTGGATGGAGGACTAGGAGTAGATGGAGGGCTAGGATTGGATGGAGGGTTAAGGTAAGGATATTGGAGTGGTGAATTAAGATAGGGGGACATGGATTGTCGATTAGGACAAGATGATATAGGTGGTGTAGTGGGACAAGAGGATGTGGGGGATGGATTATAATAAGGGTATTGGGATGGTGGATTAGGATGAGGATATGTGGATGTAGGATTAAGGTAAAAGGGTGTGGAAGTAGGATTAGTATGGGAAGATTGGGAAAGAGGATTACAATAGGGGGACATGGATGGGGAATTGTAATAGGAGTATTGGGATGGAAAATTAGGATAAGAGGATGATGTAGATGAAGGACATGACAAATATGGGGATGAAGAAGATACTGGATATCCATTGTCAAAGGTGGCATAAGGAGCAAGATTAGGCATAGATGGAGACATAACAAGATAGCTCATAAGAGTAATTGGATTTTGGAAAGTGTGTGGAGAAATCTTACTAGATATGATAGTGTCAAGGGGATCTATGTCGTATACCTCTTGATCGACAAGACTTTCATTATTGTCATCAACGTAATTAGGGTTTCCCTTGACTACTATTGATGGAGGATGAGGATTCATGATGATGATAGGATAAATAAAATGGATCAAAGATAATGAACTAAAGCTCAAATTGGGATTTAAGTCAAGCTTAGATCAGGATTGGATTAAAGTTTAGATTAGGATGATTGGATGATGCGATGGGATTGATTTTGATTTTGATGGGATTTGGATTTTGATCAGATTTTGTTTGGATATATTGGATTGGATCGGATTTTGATGGGATTAGATTTTGATTGGCTAGATTGGATTTTGATTGAATTGGATTGGACTATTAAGATTAGTAGGATAGCATTGGTTGAACGGATGCGATTTGACTGATTGGACAATTTGATCGAATGATTGGTTTTGATAGATTTGGATTATTAGATGGGTATGATTGGATGATGAAAGATGTGAGAGAGACCTTAAGTTTGATCAAAGGAAGTTACCCTTAGTGACCTAGAGCTTTGATTGATTAAGAGGATGATTACGGCACCGAATCCACCTTAAGATAAGAATGGATTGATTGGGTTGAGGATGATAACTTACGACACCGAATTCACCTCAAGATGGAAGCGAATTGATTGGGGTCAAAGTTAAAGACTAATAATCAAATTCAAATGTTATGGTCAATTTGGGTAACCACTTTGTAATACAAGTTTAAGGTGGTTTGGTTATGAGTGGTGTTTGGCGGTAAAATTATGGTGTTTGCTAGGTGATGGTAGGGACTTTTGAATGGAATATGAGGAAATTAGAATGAAAGGGTGGATTGAAGATGATTGGAAGAATGAGTGGTGATTTATAATGGTTAAACCAAGATTTGGAATGATAAGATGGAGGTTTAAATGGATCAAATGGAGGTTTTGGGAGACTTAAAGTGACGAAATGGAGGCTTGGGATGATGAGATAATGGTTGGGAATGATTAAATGATGGTTTAGAGGCTAAACGGATCCAAATGGGGTGATTTCGGGTGTTTAGGAGGGAAAATCCGCCCCTCTGCAGCAAAAATTAGGGGTGTTGACAGCTTTCTGTAGTAAATCAGGGGCACTTCCACCTTTCTGCAGCAAAAATAGGGGTGCTGACAACTTTTTGCAGTAAATCAAGGGCACTTCTGCCTTTCTGCAGCAAAAATAGGGGTGCTTCTGCCTTTTTGCAGCAAAACAGGGGCGCTTCCGCCGTTCTGCAGTAAAACAAAGGGTGCTTCCGCCTTTCTGCAACAAAACAGGGGGTGCTTCCGCCTTTCTGCAGTAAAGCAGAGGGTGCTTCCACCTTTTTGCGGTATGACAGAGCTTGATTTTGATGGCAATGGCTATGGAAAGGATGCAAAATGATAAAGTAAGGCCAAAGTATCAAAGATTTCACAGATTTTTCACAAGAAAACACTTCAAGCAAGCACAATCCTATGATTAATGTTAGGGGTATGGCTAGGCAAGGTCTTAATCTAGGATGCACAAGGCTTCTAGGGAGTCATCGATATACTCTTGGTACGTGAGGCACAACTGTGAACACCAGCTCATCACAAGCGTGAGTCAGGAACCCCAGCGAGATACTGAAAGGCTTAGACCAACTCTTCATGCCTATCTAGGTATCACCCTAGCTTTGACACTCCGCCAATTATGACGTGACTGGATTGGGGTACAACTTTTGTTCTCCCCCCTTTATATACCCCGCCAGTACGCGTGGTTGGAATCATCCCTTGGGGTGATGAAATCCCCAAGCAGGTCCCACTAAAAAGAAGATACTAACCATTTCCAACTACTCCCTAGGCTCACATGAAGTGCAAGGGGAAAGTGAAAACAAATTAATGCCCCCTTGGGTAACACAAGAATAAACAATCATAGCAAGCAATGAAGTTTACTCCCCCTAATTAGACTATGTTCCAAAACAACAAGGATAATTTATGAAAATATGATCAAATAGATGGCCCTGCAAACAAATGTTAGCTATCTTTTCCTTCGTTCTTGGTCAATTACATTGTAATATGCTACAAAACGTTAGCAAAAAACACCAATATTCTTGCCAAAACAATGTTAGAGGGTTACTACTTGAAAATAGCAAAAAAGGAGAGCAAAAACGAAGTTAAAATGACTGTTTCACCTTCCAAACTGTGATGTTTTGGGGCGCTTCCACCTTTCTGTAGCAAAATAGGGGTGCTTCCGCCTTTCTACAACAAAAATAGGGGTGCTTCTGCCTTTCTGCAGCAAAATGGGGGCGCTTCCGCCTTTCTGCAGCAAAAACAGGGGTGCTTCCGCCTTTCTGCAACAAGATCAGAGGGCACTTCCGCCTTTCTATAGCAAAAGGTTAGAGGAAAAGAACCTTTGAAAATGAAAGGGCGTATCCGCCCCTCTGCAGGAAATGTTATTAGATTTTTAAAAAGGAAAGTTGTACGCCCCACTGCAAGAAAGTGTTATAAACAAACTTCTAAGTATACACCTAATTGCAACAAACTATTAGAAGGAAATGAAATTGTCAAATATAGGGCGCTTCCACCTTTCTGCAGCAGACAAGAGGGCGCTTCCGCCTTTCTATGGTAAAGCAGAGGGCGCTTCCACCTTTCTACGGAAAAGCAGAGGGTGCTTCCACCTTTCTGTGGAAAAGCAGAGGGCGCTTCTGCCTTTCTACGGTAAGATAGAGAGCGCTTCCACCTTTCTACGGTAAAACAGAGGGCGCTTCCGCCTTTCTGCGACCTTTTCTTACAAAATTCTTAACAAAAATGAAGGTTAAATGCAAGAACCCATTTGTGGGTACCACCGGGTGTGCTAGAAATGTGTACCTTGGAATTTTACCATACTCTAATATGAAAAATAACTAAAAATGCAAATGATAAAAGACTAAGGACACTTCAAGATTGGCCTAAAGAGTGATAAAACAAGAAGGAAAATAGATAAAACAAGATGCAAATGGTTATACCTTCCTTGTTGTTAAAGACTCCTTGGTTGGCCCTTGATTTGGATGACTTTGTGTGCTCCTTAGATGGCTTCTTAAGTGGCTAAATGCAAGATTGAATATGAAAAATGATCAAATTGGATGGCTTAATGATAGAAAGTGCTTGAGAATGCAAATTGGCAGCATAAGGTTGCTCAAATCCAAAGTCTTGAAAATGCCCTTGAGGAAGGGGTACTTATAGAAGAATTTGAATTCTCTAGAGAATTCAGCGGTCAAGATTCATCCAACAAGGTCAAGATGAAGGGCTATGGTGAGTTGAGAACTCACAAGCCCTCACATCTTGACATGTGGATGGTGAAGTGGCTAAGAGGAGATGAGGTGTAAGTGAGGTGGCCAAAAGGTATATGAGGTGGAGGAAGGACAAGTACCTTCCAAGTACTTGGGAGAAGGAGAAGAATCTTGGGTGAATAAAAGTAAATTTTAAATTCACAATGATTGGAAGAATCTAGTGGATAAGACAATGTTCCCAAAAGGTGGGAGTTTGTCACATGTGACTTGATGTGACAAGTCAAAGGTTCTAGAAGATGCATGGGAAAAGGGGATTCTTGAAGAAATAAAAAGGAATTAAAAATTCCTTGGGGGATGGAGAGAGTTGACCAAGGTACTAATTAAGTTTGACTAATCAGTAATTTGAGGATAATTAGGGGTTAATTAGGATTAAAAGCCAACTTGCAAAAGTTGGAGGATGTGACACATCCTAATCAAGGATTAGGCATATGCACATCCCTAATGAAAAAATTAGGAGATGGATTAGGATTAGATGAAAATGACATGTGAGGAATTAAATAAATTTAATATTTATTTAATTTATTTGATGAAAAGAGGATTAAGGAGGGTAAGGTATTTAATTATTAATTAAATAACTTAGGGATTTGGTAGAATTAAATATATTAATTAAATAATAGTAATATTACTTAATTAACTCGGATAAGAGGATGTTTAGATGAAAAGTGATAAATTTGGATAAATTAAGTGTCCAAATTTGGATGTCTACAACTGTAATTCAAACTTGAAATGATATTATATGCCTTTCAATGTGAAAACTCTACTATTTTATGCAAAGGTGATGGAAATATCATGAAAAAGGTGGTGGAATCTAAAAATCATGCATGCACACTTCGCTTAATCACCATAAAGCTAATTTTTGTTGGAGCACGCATAAAACTAGGAGAATATGCAGAATGTAGGTTGACATCATGGGTATATTGTATTTTTTTACCATTTTTAGTGCAATAAAAAATGCACTCAAATTATAACGAGAGCACATTATTTCTTGCTAAAATGGCCATGTCTCTAATTATTCATAAAGCACTCGCGTTATAATAAAGTTAGTTTTTTTAAAGATTTATAGGGTAGAGGATTAAGGGTAGAGGGGAGAGAGATAGAGGGAGTGAGTGATAGAGAGAGATACCTAAGAGAGGGAGAGACTTGATAGAAAAAGAGAGGGAGGGAGTGGGAGAGAGATAGAGGGAGAGAGGGTTAAGGGTAGAGGGAGTGAGTGAGTGATAGAGAGACCCAAACCCACTCTCTGCCACCCTCTCCCACCCTCTCTCCCACACTATGCCACCCTCTCCAATCCACTCCCACCCTCTTCCACCCTCTCCCACTCTCCCCCACCCTATCTCCCACCCAGCCACCCACTCTCTCCAACTCTCTCCCACTCTCTTAAATTTTATCCCACCCTCTCCAAAGCTCTCTGACTCTCTCCAACTCTCTCTCCCACTCTCACACTCCCTACCACCATCTCCCACCCTCTCTCCCACTCTCATAAACCTACTCCCACCATCTCACACACTCCCCCACCCCATCTCCCACTCACTCTCCCACACTCTCCCACACTCTCCCACTCTCTCCTCTCTGAATCTCTCCCACTCTCTCCCACCTTCTCCAGCCCTCTCCAAAACTCTCCCACTCTCTCCCACCATCTCCCACCCTCTCTCCCACTCTCCCACTCTCATCCACACTCTCTCCCACTATCCCACTCTCTCCAACTCTCTCCCATCCTCTCCCATGCTATCCAACTCTCTTTGATGCTCTCCCACACTCTCCTACCCTCTATCAAACCCTCTCTCACACTCTCTCCCACTCTCTCCCACCCTCTTCCACCCACTCCAACCTCTCCAACCCTCTCCCACTCTCTCCCACCCTATCTCCCACTCAACCACTCTCTCCAACTCTCTCCCACCCTCTCCCACACTATCTGACTCTTTGCCACCCACTGCCACCCTCTCTGCCACCCTCTCCCACTCTCTCCAAACCTCTCCCACCCTCTCCCACACTCTTTGACTCTTTCCCACACCCTCCCACCCTATCCCACCGTCTCCTGCACTTTCTTCCACTCTCTCCAACTCTCTCTCACACTCTCCCATCCTCTCTGACTCTCTCCCACTCTCTCCCACCCTTTCCCACACTCTCCCACCATCTATCACCCTTTCTCCCACTCTCTGACTCTCTCCCACCCTCTCTCCAACTCTCCCACTTTCTCCAAATATCTCCCACCCTCTCCCACACTCTTTGACACTCTCCCACTCTCTCCAACCCTCTCCCTCCCTCTCACTCCCACTCCCTCCCTCTTTCCCACTCTTTCAATCTCCATCTCCATCCCTCTCTCCCACTCTCTCCCTCTTTCCCTCTCTCCCTACCACTATTTCCCTATCTCCCTCTCTCCATATCTCTCTCTCCCACTCTCTCAATCTCCCTCTCCCTCTCTCTCCCACTCTCTGCCTCTCACCCTCTCTCTCTCTCTCCCACTCTTTCCCTCTCTCCCTCTCTCTCGCTCTCTCTCCCTCCCTCTCTCCCTCTCTCTCCCTCTCCATCCCTCTCTCCCACTCCCTTTCACCAAATTGGAAAGCTAGCAGGTGAAATTGGTATCCTAAATTGGCCTGTTTGGAAAAATGGGATCTCCTAGTGATTTACATCACATTTTTTCAAATGGGCCAATTTAGGATGCCAATTTCACCTGCTAGCTTGCCAATTCGATGAAATTGGCAATGTAGTGGCATGTTTGAAAAAATGGGTCCAAGAAATGAGGTCTCCCAGTGATTTACATCACTAGGAGACCCCATTTCTTTGACCCATTTTTTCAAACAAACCAATTTAGGATGCCAATTTCACCCTCTAGCTTGTTAATTCAATGAAATTGGCATCCTAAATTGGCCTATTTGAAAAAATGGGTCCAAGAAATGGGCTCTCCTCATGATGTTCTTGGACCCATTTTTTTGAACAAGCCACTACATTGCCAGTTTCACCAAATTGGCAAGCTAGTCAGTGAAATTGGCATCCTACACCACAAAAATATCCCTTTCTCTATTTAGATTGTATTGAAATCATATTTATGTTCTATAAGTATAGTCTATGAAAAGATGAGAAATCAAAAAGAATATTTTTCTTCTTTTTTTTTCTAGTTTTTTGAAATAATACTATTCCACTTGGGATGGAAGGATTCGAACCTTCACAATAATAGGACCAAAACCTACTACCTTACTGCTTGGCCACACCCCATTGGTGTTGTTTTATTTTAATCAATTAATAGAAATTGAAGCAATGTTTCATTGTAATTCATTAGAGATTCATTCTTATCTGGTGCTATGCAATTATGCATAGGAAAATAGGAGCATAGATTCTTGAGTGAATAAAATAGATATTATCTTTAGAGGAACCTAAAAAGAAATAAGAATATATATTCATTGGTCATTCTCTATCAAAATGGTTAAAATATTATATGAAGAAATAATCCTTTCCAAATCGAAGACTAAAAGTCTAATCTTGGCGAAGAAATTCGATTGATTGGCCAAATTTTTTTGGGTCTTTACATCATCATAATCAAAATGCCAGTTATCCTCAACCTCCCTATATGTCTAGACAATGCCGCTTTTCATTTGAATAATCCCCTTTTTTTTAAATTGCCCGAAGTTTATACGATTTTCGATCCAATTGTTAATGTAATCCCAATTATTCCTTTGTTCTTTTTTTTATTAGCCTTTGCTTGGAAAGTTGCCATAAGTTTTTGATAATGATAATTTGACCAAAAAAATTGATTCATTTTTGTATTCACTTGATACAAAAAAAATGGATTGTTTCAATAGTTGCATTCTAACTATTTAGATTGGATCACTTTCATTAATCAAATTTATGTAACACTCTTTTTACTTTCTCTAATGCTTATTTTGTGGTACATCAATTATTCGCAACATATCAAAATACCTCAGATTAGTCAATATCAACTCCATTGCAGTTGGAGTTTGGGCTATTAGGTATTGATTAGAATATGTTTTTTTCTATTTAGAGAGAACATATCTTTGAAAATCACCGGGAGACCCCATTTCTTGGACCCATGTTTTCAAACAAGCCACTACATTGCCAATTTCACCAAATTGGCAAGCTAGAGGGTGAAATTGGCATCCTAAATTGCCTTGTTTGAAAAAATGGGTCTAAGAAATGGGGTCCAACGGTGATTTACATCACCAAAAGACCCCATTTCTTAGACCCATTTTTTCAAATAGGCCACTACATTGCTAATTTCACCAAATTGGAAAGCTAGTTGGTGGAATTGGTATCCTAAATTGGCCTATTCGGGTTCAGCAATGGCCCCTGTGTGATGTAAATCACTAGAAGACCCCATTTCTTGGACCCATTTTTTCAATGCCAATTCCACCGAATTGGCAAGCTAGTCGGTAAATTGGCATCCTAAATTGGCCTGCTTGAAAAAATGGGTCCAAGAAATGGGGTCTCCTATTAATTTACATCACCAAGAGACTCCATTTTTTTGACCCATTTTTTCAAACATGCCACTATATTTCCAATTTCACTGAATTGGTGGGTGAAATTGGCGTCCTAAATTGGCCTGTTTGAAAAAAAATCACCTAGAGAACCCATTTCTTGGACAATTTTTTTCAAGCAGGCCAAGTCAGGATGCCAATTCTTGGATCCTCAACCCTTATCCCTTAATCACTCAAACCTCTACCCTTAAACCCTTCATTTTCAGCCCCTATACCCTCTACCTTATACATTGTACCCTTAACCCTAATCCTTCAACCATATACTCTCTCCCAACCTCTCCCACTCTCTCTCCCACTATCCCACCCTCTCCCACCCTCTCTCACACTCTCTGACTCTCTCCCACTCTCTCCCATCCTCTCCCACCCTCTATCCCATCCTATCACATCCTCTCCCACTCTCTCCTACATTCTCCCACTCTTAAAAAACTCTCTTCCACCCTCTCCCGCTCTCTCCCACCCTCTCCCACACTCTCTAACTCTCTTCCACTCTCTCCCACCCTCTCTAACCCTCTCCCAATCTCTCCCACCCTCTCCCTCCCTCTCCAACTCTTAAATAACTCTCTTCCACTCTCTTCCACACTCTCCAACTCTCTCCCACCCTCTCCCACCCCTCTCACACCCTCTCC